>CM054181.1:116801859-117494359 GCA_028829895.1 Sinotaia quadrata | reverse complement strand
TCACATTGCTATCTGCACGCATGCGCGCACACGCACACACAAACATTTGAAACCGAGAAATCAACAATTGTTAGAAGCGAACTCCATCTAATCACACACACACACACACACACACACACACACATTTCAGACACGTTTCTGTTTTACAGAATATTGAGCAAGAAGCTATGAAATAGGAGATGATTAGATATTCGACATATTTATTTAAATTTACGCAGTTGTAAATTGGCTGGAGCTCATTGTTCAAGGCTTCTTCAGTAATGACCACTGTCCCGTCCTGCACACCTGCAACATACGATCTGCATGCAGTGAGCTAGTGCGCATGCGTGTTATCAAAGGTTTTAACCTGCTTAAGCAAAGTAATAAATCAGCATCAAGATCCTCACTAATATTTTTTTAATTCATTCCTATTTTAGTTCTTTGTTTACACACGTATATAATAGTTTATTTGCATGTTGAATGGGTTTTATATGTATTCTTTCACGTATTGAGTAACTATTCCTAGAGGCAATAGATAAATTGTTCGTAAAGCAATAAATAGACTACTCCTACAGGCAATAGATAAACTATTCCTACAGGCAAAAGATAAACTATTCCTACAGGCAAAATATAAACTATTCCTAAAGGCAATAAATAGACTATTCCTACAGGCTATAGATAAACTAATCCTAAAGGCAATAGAAAAACTATTCCTAAAGGCAATAAATAGACTATTCCTACAGGCATAGATAAACTATTCCTGTCCTACAGGCAATAGATAATCTATTCTTAAAGGCAATACATAAACTTTTTCTCATAGGTAATAGACTATTTCTACAGGCAATAGATAAACTATTCCTACAGGCAAAAGATAAACTATTCCTACAGGCAATAAATAGAATATTCTTACAGGCCCTATAACTAAAGGCAATAAATAAACTATTCCTAGATGCAATATAACTAAAGGCAATAAATAAACTATTCCTATGGACAATATAACTAAAGGCAATAAATAAACCATTCCTATGGACAATATAACTAAAGGTAATAAATAAACTATTCCTATGGGCAATAGACTACCAGTCTTTTAATGATATCAGACAGCTCTGACTCGACGTGCTTGCAGAGAAATGCTTGAGGCAGTCTGGAATATGTGTATCTGTATTCTATTGCCTATCTATTTAGATAAGTCATGGGGGTTTACAATATGTAAAGTTTACAACAGCCTTCATCAAGCAATAAATTAAATATTGAGATCTTTTAAACATATTAAAATAAATCGCACGCATATTCACCCAAACATACATATTTGTGCACACATATCTGGCAACTTGATTGATTTGATTGAGTGTAGGGGGCGCTTCCGGCTTCCGCCCCTTTCACGCATATCTGGCAACTAGCAACATTCTTGTTTCTGTATCATATTGCTTAAATTTAACAAATGTCTGATAACTGGAAACACTTTTGTCCAGTTCAAGTATGCTTCAAGCTTATAGACATCTGATAAATGGTAACATCCTTGTCTGTGTCAAGTATACTTACCCACACCACCGCAGGTCCCGATGCGTATAAGTGTGACGTCACGGCAGCCAGCAAGGTGCAGCAATTTAAATATTTCGTTCAGTAGAATAGACACAGACGGATTCCCCATTCCGTGCTGGAGACAGAGTTTACGTCACGGTTTTATTGCTAATTTTTATATAGTGACAGTTTACGTCACATTTTTATTGCTGATTTTTATAGCGTGACAGTTTACGTCACGTTTATATTGCTGATTTTTATATTGTGACAGCATTTACGTCACATATTTATTGTTGGTGTTTATATTGTGACAGGGTTTATGTCATGTTTATATTGTGGGGACAGTGTTGTGCACGTCACTTGTGTCAGTACAGTCTTGATCTTGACTATTTTGATCTGCAACTACTGTCCAAGAAATGCCTTGTTTAAAATTCTTTTGAATTAAATTTAGTTTTCTTTTGTTATTTGGATGTATCAATAAAATCTAGATACATACACTTGCGATGAGGACCGGCCCGACTTTGAAGGTGATGAATCTTTCGGTGTTTTTGATGTCTTCCTTCGGTGTAATGAGTGTCGACGCCAGGCGCGTGGCAAATTTCTCCATTCTCTCCTTCGTGCCCCCAATACACACGAACTGTAAGCAAGCACGCACGCGCACGCACACACACACACACACACACACACACACACATATATATATATATGAGAGAGAGAGTTCATTGTGTTATGTTTCCAGTTTTCTCCTTGGGGAGGGCAAATGAATGAATTGTTATTGGACTATACAGATTAGTGAATGTCAAAAGACAAACTGCTATTGGACTACACAGATTAGTGAATGTCAAAAGACAAACTACTATTGGACTACACAGATTAGTGAATGTCAAAAGACAAACTACTATTGGACTACACAGATTAGTGAATGTCAAAAGACAAACTGCTATTGGACTACACAGATTTTAATTAGTGAATGTCAAAAGACAAACTGCTATTGGACTACACAGATTAGTGAATGTCAAAAGACAAACTGCTATTGGACTACACAGATTTTAATTAGTGAATGTCAAAAGACAAACTGCTATTGGTCTACACAGATTAGTGAATGTCAAAAGACAAACTGCTATTGGACTACACAGATTTTAATTAGTGAATGTCAAAAGACAAACTGCTATTGGACTACACAGATTAGTGAATGTCAAAAGACAAACTCCTATTGGACTACACAGATTGGTGAATGTCAAAAGACAAACTCCTATTGGACTACTTAGTTACATACAAGCATTACGTGAAGGGCTCAGAGGGTATCTTGACATTTATCGATATTCACTTCCAAACAGCTGTCAAAATAAAATCATTGATTAATGAATACTGATGATTAGAAACTGAAGGACTCCTTTAATGAGCCACTTTAATGGTGTATGGTCTGTGTAAGAGAAATATTAGTATCTAGTACTGAAGGGTCAGGGTTGTGTGGAGCAGAGCCAGGCCTGTGTGTAATGCACAGTCAGGTTTGTGTAAAGAACAAGAGGTTTTGGGGGAGCAGGTAAGGGTAAGGGAGAAGTTTATGTAAAGCAGACAAAGGGAGATTTGTGTGGTACAGATAGGGAGAGGTTTGTGTGGAGCAGATATGGTTTGTATGGAACAGGCATGTGTAAAGGGAGAGGTTTCTGTGAATCAGGGAGAGAAGTTTATGTGTAATAAGAAGGAGGGGTTCGTGTGAAGAAAGAGCAAGACCAGTATTGAAAGGAAATTTAGTTTTGAAATATCTATCCAAATTAATGAATGCCCTGTTGTGAAAAACAGGTCATCCTTCTTTTGAAGTTTTGTTTGAAACAGAAAATTTTATATACAGAGTGCCAGCTTTGTATGAAACAGAGAAAAAGGTTTATATAAACAAGCAGAAAGTTTTACCTACAGCCAATGTTGTCTCAAACAACCATCCATTTTTCTAGTAATATAAAATTCACAGATTGAACGGTGAAGTTGACATTCGTGGATACAGCAATGGATATAGGGATAGGTGAACACGTTTATCAGTATTTGATAAACAGTTGTTGACCTGAGATGTAAATGGGTGATATTAATTATGTGGTTATATCTTACGAATTTTATTATTAATTCCCATAAAAACAATGATACGTCATATACTGACAGCAACAAAATAGGATAATATTTACAGACAGAATGACTTCTTGCAAGAAAGTCACTTTTAATAACTTAATAAAATCGTGAGAAGGTGGGCGGCATGCCACAGTAACTAACGATTTGTGATGACAGTCAATAAATAAAATGTATAAAACAAAAAACCGGTAGCATTTGTTATCAAACCAAAAAGATAATATCCTCCAGATTACTGAGTGAGATTCAATACTGGCTAAATTGCTGATGTTCAGTACTGGCAATTTGATATCAGTTCATAAAGTGTTCTCTTTTGACATTATCTACATTCTTAGCAAATTCACTATGTTTGATATCAATTCATATAGTCAGTGTTTTCTTTTGTTATTAACAACATTCTGAGCAAATTCTTTGTGTTTGATATCAGATCATATTGTGTTTTCTTTTTTATCAACTACTTTCTGGGCAAACTCCATTTTATTTCACTTCAATTAGTGTTCTCTCTCTCTCTCTCTCTCTCTCCCTCCCTCCCTCCCTCCCTCCCTACCATCTTCTCTTCTCTTTCTCGTTTATTCAGTTATCTTTAATATCTATAGTCAAACGGTTTTTCCTTATATCGGATGGATAACGGGTTAAATGACAGGTGAACCGATAAACGGATGGATAGATGGATTTGATTGGTTGATCATTTGATAAAAGATGGACAAAGGAATATATATACCTAAATATAAAGATGGATGGAATGATCTGTGAAATATATAGATAGAAACATAAATGAACGAATTGCTAAATAGGTCAGTGGAGTACCCGAAGGTCACCGAATTTTCCTTGGAAGTAGTCCTTAGTGCCGTCTAAGTCGATGTGGTACAGAAAATGCCTGTCTATTTCATCTAGGTGTTGATTTCTCAACTTAAAGTGACCGTCAGTGGAAAAACTGAAAGAAAAGTGAAGCAATTCATGAAGTGTAATGTTCTATAGCCATTGTTTAGGTAGTATTTAATACAGCAACAGGTGTTTATAGTAGTGTAACGTATTGTAACCATTGCAGAGTAATGTTCTATAGCCATTGTTTAGGTAGTATGTAATACAGCAACAGGTGTTTATAGTAGTGTAAAGTATTGTAACCATTACTTAGGGAGTATGGCATAGAGCAATAGATGTTTATAGTAGTGTAAAGTATTGTAACCATTACTTAGGGAGTATGGCATAGAGCAATAGATGTTTATAGTAGTGTAAAGTATTGTAACCATTACTTAGGGAGTATGGCATAGAGCAATAGATGTTTATAGTAGTGTAAAGTATTGTAACCATTACTTAGGGAGTATGGCATAGAGCAATAGATGTTTATAGTAGTGTAAAGTATTGTAACCATTACTTAGGGAGTATGGCATAGAGCAATAGATGTTTATAGTAGTGTAAAGTATTGTAACCATTACTTAGGGAGTATGGCATAGAGCAATAGATGTTTATAGTAGTGTAAAGTATTGTAACCATTACTTAGGGCGTATGACATAGAGCAATAGATGTTTATAGTGTGTAACGTATTGTAACCATTACGTAGGGAGTATGGCATAGATATCTTAGCTAATTTAAGAGCGATCTAGAAAATTCCGTTTGTTTTTTTACAAACGAGATAAACTTACCATGAAGCCATTCTTTTTTGTTGATGTAAATGGATGGAGAAGGGTATCTTGAACAGCTGCTTTTGAGGAAGCTGTCTGCCTCTGGACAATCACCGATTCTTGTTCTTCAGCTGTAATGTTAAACAAATGGTGTTCATATTGTATAGACCAAGGTGTAGAGAAAATGTGTAAGCAGTTCTATAATACCCACCATTATATGGGTGGGTTTGATTCAATTTCGTTTGATGCTAGATTTATTATATACCATGGCAGTGTACGTATGCTGCTTAACGTAGTCGTGTTTAGGACTGTGAACAAAACAAAATTACGTCAATACAACTTTATTAAAATCGTACTTCATTGTTATTATTTCGTTACATGCCAAGTTGTGACATTGAATCCATGAAGTTGAACATATCGCGTCTTTCAGTGTGACCTAGAGACTTGCGAAAAATTATGCTGAAGTCATGTGATTAAACCATTTAAATTTAAGCCACACTGCTGACTTCATTGTTTAGAGACTGCAGACTTCATTGTCTGAAGCTACTGACTTCATTGTCTGGAGACTACTGACTTCATTGGTTGGAGACTACTGATTTCATTGTCTGGAGACTGATGATTTCATTATCTGACAGCTATTGACTTCACGACTGGCTTCATTGTTTGAAGACTACTGACTTCATTGTCTGGATACTGATGACTTCATTGTCTGACGGCAATTGGTCTTGTATTTGTTAAATTGGTCTTGTATTTGTTAAATTGGTCTTGTATTTGTTAAATTGGTTTTTATTTGCTCCCTTGGTATATTTTTAGTGTATTGGCTATATCTAGCTATATCGTTTGGTGTGGTCTTTTATATACCGTTTTTAGCTTAGCTACACCGTTGTTGTCTTTGTTACATAAGTGTTGTCTTTAATGCATCAATGCTGCCTTTGTTACAATGGGATGCCCTTGTTGTATTGTCTTTGTTACAGAAGTATTGCTTTTTGTTACATTGTATTTTTTACTTTAATATTGTCTTTAATGCATCGGTGTTGTTTTTTTGTTACTTTGGAGCTCCCTTTGTTACACTGGTGTAGTGTAATTTTTTATCGTGCTATGTAAATGTTGTTGTTGTTTTTTTATTTATTGTTCTCTTAGTGCTGTCTTTGTTACACAAGTATTGTGGTTTTGTATATAGCTGTTGTTCTTGCTATTGTATCAATGTTGTTGTTCTTGTTTTAGCAGTTTGGTCAATCATTAAATTTTTAAATTAACCTGCAATTAAACTTCATGGATTTTTTTGATGAAGAGTTTGATCTTACTTAGATCACAATGTTTGATCTCCAGCGATCCGAAAAGTCTTTTCGGCTAACGCAAGGCATGATCTCCAGCGAACCGAAAAGTCTTTTCAGCTAACTCAAGGTTTGATCTCCAGCGAACTGGGAAGTACTTTACAGCAATGTATTGCCATAACGGTAACAGGGATTTTTTTTTATTGACAGCACTCCACACACACCGCCGTTTTCAATACAATGTTCTTCAGTAACCGCGCAATAACTGTCGCCAAATACACCCCTTTTCGTATGACTGTCCTTTTAGAAATATAAGAAATTCAGTAATCTATTTCACAAGTACTGTCAGTATTTTCAGGAAAGATGCCGGCTGAGCATGCTTTGTTGACCTTGACATTGTCCTGTGCTCGCTAACACTGTTGCTTGGGTTTTGTGTGTGTGTGTGTGTGTGTGTGTGTGTGTGTGTGTGTGTGTCCGTGCAAGAAATACGTATTATAAATATCTCACTTCGGAATTGTCCTACAACGTGCACAGACACGCAAGCTTGTCTTACCTGCATGAAACTTCGTGAAGACCCAGGTAGGTTCGGTCTCTGAAGAGAGCCAGGTTACGTAACTCTTGTATATTGAAATGGACAGAGGAATCACAAGCTGCTGCAGGCTGAAAGAGTGCTGCACTTAGGAGAGCTAAGAAAGATAAGTGCAGTAATGGAGTCCGAGAAAAGACGTGGGTGTCCACTGGTTACGTACGAGAAGAGACGTGGGTGTCTACTGGTTACGTACGAGAACAAACAAGGAAGTCTTCGGCAGTTCCAGTACATGTTCTGGTGTGTGCGATCGCACAGCGGGAAATGTGTACAAGCAGCAGAACAAGTTCAGTCGCGCGATATCAGTAGTATTATACTGCCAGACATTCTCTCTGAAAGGTTATCAGCATGGGAGGACTGATATCAGTACGACCTTTATCAAGCGTGTAGTCAAGAACTTTGACAACTTTTATTTACCTTATGCTATGAAATTCATGGGGCAATACGTTATTACAGATCTTCCCTTTAAAAAAAAAAAAAAAAGACCCAGCCGTCATTTGTCCAAAATTTAGACAAGCGACAAAGATCGTAAAAAATGTATACACCTTTTCTTGACGTCATTACTTGCAACCATTAGTACAGATACGTCACACACGAACGGTCTTTTCTTTCATTTTTCTATCGCTTATCTATTGTTCACATTAACATTTAAATACAATTTCAGGAGCCATTGTAGACTTTGTACCACTTCAATGAATGCGTTTGTATTTCACCAAAGATCGTCATAAATAAAAGAATAATAATCTGTGAATGGGTATGGTGTTGTTGATGTTATTGTGGGTCACTCCAGGATGCGAGGAGATGAAACAATGATACGATGAGACAATACACGGCAACCATAGCAGAAGAGGCAGAACGCACAACACCGTGTTTACATTCCCATGTAATCTTTATTCCAGCGACAACCCGCCAATGCTCTGTCTGTCTGTCTCTCTCTCTCTCTCTCTCTCTCTCTCTCTCTCTCTCTCTCTCTCTCTCTCTCTCTCTCTCTGCTTCGCTACATGTTTGCATCGAAACAAGCCTTTCAAAGACAACTCTTCATCCCTCTCCGGCTACATAGTTGCATATCAAACAAGCCTTTTCTTCATCCCTTGACCACTCTTTATCGTTCCCACTCACACTAGTAGTAGTACCGTTGGCTTCCTTGCCCCGCAGGAATTGCATTAAAGCTTTTCATCTTTTCGATGTTTTCGGCTTTTGGGTGATTCCTGTGGGGCCTTCACTAGTATTCAGGGAGGGTGGGGTGCTCGTGCGTTGTTGAGTTTGTGTGTTGTATTTCTATGTCTGCTCGTTGTCACGACTGTTGTTGGTGTGTGTGTGTGTGTGTGTGTGTGTGTGTGTGTGTGTGTGTGTGTGTGTGTGTGTGTGTGTGTGTGTGCGTGTGTGTGTGTGCGTGCGTGTGGTTTTTTTTCTTTTTCCTATTTTTATTAAAGTAGGTGGAGTGTGTTTGTATCTATGAGGTATGTGATAAGTGCTAGGTGTACGTGGCTTTGATTGTGTTCTTTGGGGGTATAGGAGTGTTTGAGTGGAGAATGGTAGGTTTAATAGGTCTGTTGCTTGGGGTATAAGAGCGCTTGAGTGGAGAATGGTAGGTTTAATAGGTCTTGTTTGGGGTATAAGAGTGAGTGGATTATGGTAGGTTTAATAGGTCTTGTTTGGGGTATAGGAGTGTTTGAGTGGAGAATGGTGTGTTTAATAGGTCTGTTGTTGCTCTGATGATTTTCCTTTCCTCTGTGTATTTATTGCATTGAAGTAGGAAGTGTTCAATTGTAATGTCTGTTCTGCAGAATGTACATGCTTTTGTTTCGTTGTTTGGTTTATGCGTGTATCGTGTATTGTTGTATCGCAGTCTGTATATTGCTCTGTTGTGGCTTATGTTTGAGATTTGGCGGTGTGGGATGGTGGTCCTTCTAGTTAGTTACCTGCAAGCTCTGAGGTGTAGGGATGATAATTTTCTCGTAATTAAAGAGGCCCTCTCGTAATAGTGTAAAAATACGTGTTGCAAAGAGTTTGTTAGATCAAAGCATTCTGTAGCAGAGCACTGATAGCTAGTATATTTGTAATCATTTAAAACTGATATTCTACTAAATGATGCTGTTTTTAATTCTTTTAGCTATAAAGTAAACTGATATTCTACTAAATGATGCTGTTTTTAATTCTTTTAGCTATAAAGTAAACTTGCACAAATCGTCTGTTTCTCAATAAATAGCAGGTGCACCATAATAAATTTATTTTGCTGTGTTCAGTTACAACGGACGCTTGTTGTCAATCGCAATGGTAATAAACGTGCTCGTTTTATTTAGTTCAGAGGTCAACCCGCTCACATGTTGTATGTCTCTAGGGCCTGTTCAAATTCTACACAATAAACAATTTCAACATACACGACATTACTACTTATTATTATACTTATTCTCTGGTCTTCGCGCATGAATCGTTTGATCTATTCTTATCTGAAGTCCCACAGTATTTAAACTTTTGTTTCGGTGACTGTTTTTGGTTGGAGCACCCAAGATCTTTCTGGGGTTTTCATTCCATAGATTTCTTTGGATGTGTTTTGCCACTTCGTTGTGACTTGTTGTGTTTTCTGTTCCAGCCAGAAACTGACATGCTCTAGTATATGTTCTGTTGTTTCGTCCATGTTTTCACAATCTGCATTTGGATTCATTTGAGATTGTCATGATTTTTATTTTGTCTGATTTCGTGCTTAGTGCTTATCTTGTTCAGCTGTTATGAATGCTTCTGTTTTCAAACCTGCCTCAGTCAACCATCAATATATTCAAACAGAACACTTAAAAAAATTTCGAAAATACCAAACTGTTCTATTTATTGCATGGTTTATATGTGTGTATCATTATTGTACCTCGGCCTATTTTTGTATATGCAATACATGTAAATATTATGCTCTATGTTTAATATGAAAAATTCATTAGAAATAATAATTTGAACTCTGCACAACTATTATGCACTACTTCGAACTGAAATGTCATGTTTTTAATCATATAACATATTAAATTATATAACATGCTAAACTAAAAATAGAAAGGTGATTGGCTCTACAATGTAATACTCATTCCAGAACTAAGACCCACGTATAATGATTTATTGAATATTTAACCGAGACAGCACATACAACTTATGTAAATGAGATCGGTAATATGTATTTTCTAAAAATAATCATTAGAAATAAATTGAAAATATTGCATGTGCATAATTATAATTGTAATATGTTTTGTTATTGCTGTTGTAGGGTAATTGTAAATTAAGTGCATTTATATATCAAATGATTATTTGCTAAATAATTTAATACGTAAAGCATCAATAATTAAAATATAATTCTGTAAATCAATAATAATGTAATTCTGTAAATCAATAATAATGTAATTCTGTAAATCAATAATAATATAATTCTTGAAAGCAATAATAATGTAATTCTTTAAAGTAATAAAAATGTAATTCTTGAAAGCAATACTAATGTAATTCTTGAAAGCAATACTAATGTAAGTCTTGAAAGCAATAATAATGTAAGTCTTGAAAGCAATAATAATGTAATTTTTGAAAGCAATAATAATGTAATTCTTTAAAGTAATAAAAATGTAATTCTTGAAAGCAATAATAATGTAATTCTTTAAAGTAATAAAAATGTAATTCTTGAAAGCAATACTAATGTAATTCTTGAAAACAATACTAATGTAATTCTTGAAAACAATACTAATGTAATTCTTGAAAGCAATAATAAAGTAATTTCTAAAGTAATAATAATATATTTCTTTAAAGCAATAATATTGTAATTCTTTAAAGTAATAATAATTTAATTCTTTAAAGCAATAATAATGTAATTCTTTAAAGCAATCTGCTTTTACTCTTTATGGCTATAATGCTTTACTTCTTTACAACCATAATGATTTAAATCTTTGCAGCCATAATGAAGTTATTCTTTACAGCAATAATGCTTGATATGTTTGCATCCATTGTGATTGAATTCTTTACAGCAATAATGTTTTTCCTCCTTATAGCATAATGATTGAAGTCTTCACAGCCATAATGATTGAAAGTCTTCACAGCCATAATGACGTACATAAATCAGGTATAATTCATCGCCGAAATGAGCTTGTAGTCATTGAGACCCAGTTCTAGTGATATATTCTACAGTTTACTAAAATGAAAATGATCGTTGTTTGCTGTTATATTTTTCATTCACAGCCTCTGTGATTGAGACTGACAAGTTTCCTCTGTTTAGATGACTTGTCCAATACTAATTGTTCTAAAAGAAAACGGAAACAAAGTATCTGTTCGAGTGAATGCGAATAGAAAGACAAATGCTTGTCATGTCATTTATCTTAAATAACCAATACTTTTATTCATTTGATCCATTAAAAACGCTTGTCGTTTGGAAGCGAAGTAACAGAGCCATGAAGTACATATCCAAGAAGTAACATGGCCATGGAGTAACAAGAAACAACGTAGCCATGAAGTAAATATTGCCTTGAAGTAATAAGAAGTAACATAGCCATGAAGTAACAAGACGTGACATAGCCATGAAGTAACAAGAAGTAACATAACCATGAAGTAACAAGAAGTAACATAGCCATGAAGTAACAAGAAGTAACATAGCCATGAAGTAACAAGAA
The DNA here is from genome assembly GCA_028829895.1 of Sinotaia quadrata. Lineage (NCBI taxonomy): Eukaryota > Metazoa > Mollusca > Gastropoda > Architaenioglossa > Viviparidae > Sinotaia > Sinotaia quadrata. The sequence continues at coordinate 117,482,631 of CM054181.1, read as the reverse complement.
GCAAGAATTAATTTTTTCATTGATAGTAGCTGGAGCAAGTTGAAGTGAATGTTACATATATGGATTGCAGAGACAAAGGATTGCTGACGACTAATTATGTTACACTGATTGATTGCTTACACAAAAGGTTGCTGACAAGTAATTACGTAACACAGATCGGTTGCATAGATAAAGGGTTACGGACAAAAAATTACGTCTTGTACAATTTATGCTTAATAATAAGTTTAAGTAAAGCAGAAATTTGTAATTGATCTATTTGTAATTGTGCATGAACAATTTTGTTACCATGCCCACAACTATTGATTTTGCTACAAGCAAGATAGTGGATCTCTTGACACATAGTCACTGGTGTGGCTAATCAGAGTTGATCTATCTATCTGTCTGTCTATCTATCTATCTATGTATCTATCTATCTATCTATGTATCTATCTATCTGTCTGTCTGTCTTGTCATAACCAAGGAAGACAACCCACTGGTATGCGTGTGAACATCTAAATGTGAGACTTGAGGAATCTAGCGACAATCTCCTGTGGACGTAGTTCGTATTTCTCCTCCAGCATTATTTTTCCATTCACTTCATCCCCTTTCAAACGGTCCACTATGCTTACGCAGATGACCGCAGCTGAAAACAACATTTGTAAAAAAAAAAATTTTTAAATAAAAAGATACAAATATCCTCAATTCTTTAATATAATTTTATTACATTCATGTAAGCGTACATACAAACACTGAAAAGACTTTAGGGAAGGCAAAATTGTAAATAAAGTTTCTGACGAGAGGTGGTGATATGCCCAAACAACGTTTGCGTAAACAAAACAACGCTGATAGCCGATCTTCGTTTTAAATATTGCATTATCAAAGTAATTTATTATTTCCAAATATTGCATTATCAAAGTAATTTATTATTTCCAAATATTGCATTATCAAAGCAATTTATTATTTCCAAATATTGCATTATCAAAGTAATTTATTATTTCCAAATATTGCATTATCAAAGTAATTTATTATTTCCGAATATTGCATTATCAAAGTAATTTATTATTTCCAAATATTGCATTATCAAAGTAATTTATTATTTCCAAATATTGCATTATCAAAGTAATTTATTATTTCCAAATATTGCATTATCAAAGTAATTTATTATTTCCAAATATTGCATTATCAAAGTAATTTATTATTTCCAAATATTGCATTCAAAGGGTATAATTTCATGGATAAAGCAAGCACATCTATGTGTGCTTCCTCTTAAGAACGTTAACTCTTTACCGTAATATACTACTAAAGGTATTGCTTGCTACAATCCAAACATTTATGTACGGCTAAAGAAAGAAAAAGGTATATGTTCAATTAATGTCTTGCTTGCTAATAAAAAGTCCACAAATACAACATTCATGTACTAAATAGTTACTTATTTTAAAAGAATTTATTTATATTTACTTTGTCCGCAAAAAAAAAGAACCCCAAGTTTTATGTACTAAGGTGCTGATAACTAAAATGAAAAAAAAAACCACTTACATGTATTAATAAATGTATTATTAGCTAAAAGTAACCCACTTGTATGTGAAACTAAAAGGTGATTATTAAAATAAAATATGTTGAATGCTAAATTATCCAAATATATATGTACTACAAAATGTGTTGCTTGCTAAATTATCTAAACTTGTATGTACTGCTTGAAGTATTGCTTGCTAAATATTTAAAATTTGTGTTTAGTGAAAAAGAGGTGATTGCTAAATATTTAAAACTTGTGTGTACTGCAAAAAGTGTTGCTTGTTAAATATTTAAAACTTGCATGTACTGCAAAAAGTGTTGCTTGCTAAATATTTAAAACTTGCGTGTACTGCAAAAAGTGTTGCTTGCTAAATATTTTTGTATGTACTATATAAGTTGTTCTTTGCTTTAAGAAACCCAGTAACTTGTGTGCACCACTAAAAAGCGTTCCTCACCTAATAAACCCCATTTATACTACTGTACGGTGTTCCTCGTTTTTAGAAACCCGCCCTAACTTGTATGTAATACTATAAAGATTTTCCTCGTTTTTGAAAACCCACCTAATTTATATATACTGACGTAAGGTGTTCTTCGCCTTAAAAATCCCAACTTTTATATACTACAATGAAATATACCTCGTTTTGAAACCCCACGTAAACTATTTGCACTGCTATAAGGTGTTCCTTGTTTACAAAAACTCACCTAACTAGTGTGCAGTACTAAAGGTGCTCCTCTCTTTTAATAAGCCAACTAATACTACTAAAGTTATCCCTTGCTTTTATTGATCTAACTAGTGTATACCACTAAATGTATCCCTTGCTTTTATTGATTAAATAGTGTATACCACTAAATGTATCCCTTATTTAAATAACACCACTAACTTGTATGTACTACTAAAGGTGTTTCCTGCTGAAAATAAAACGTAAGCAAACAAAATATTAAGCGTAATTATTAAAGATGTTTCTTGACACAAAAATTTCTCTATTAGTAAATGTTGCTTTGCTCCAAAATTTGTAGATAGATAGATAGATAGATAGATAGATAGATAGATAGATAGATAGATAGATAGATAGATAGATAGATAGATAGATAGATAGATAGATAGATAGATAGATAGATAGATAGATAGATAGATAGATAGATAGATTTGTTTTATTAAATGTACCATAATTCAAAATACGCTACCCATGGTTTCTTGACCACAAACAATTAATTTCGTGTCTTGGCCTACCTTTGACCCCAACCGCGTGCGAAAGCGCCAAGACACACGTGGACTCCATTTCGATGTTCTTCACGCCGCGTGTCTGCAAACGGCGCATGAATTCATTCTTCTCTTCCTCGCTGATGTCGCTCATTGCGCCGTCCCGTCTCGACTGGCCTGCACACAAGACAAAATCGCAATCGACAAAGTCGCCATGATACATGTTAAATCGTACAAGAATGTAATAATAGCATACGTAGATATCAATATTACGATACACAAAACAATGTTAAGAGATACTACGTGCAAATAATCCTCACACAAAGGCAATGAAGAGAATGAAGCATATATCAAATCTTAATAAAGATCAATATTATTAGATACTACGTGCAAATATAATCCTTACACAAAGACAATGAAAAGAACGAAGCATATATCAAATTTTAATAATTTTATATAAAGATCAATATTAAGAGACTGCGCGCAAATAATCCTTACACAAAGGTAATGAAAAGAATATATCAAATCTTAATAATTTTATTTAAAGATCAATATTATGAGACACAACGTGCAAATAATCCTTACACAAAATCAATGAAAAGAACGAAGCATGAATCAAATCTTAATAATTTCGCGATTTTGTCGGCACGCATTTGTCGGCGCGAATTTGTCAATTTCAAAGAACGCGATTTTGTCGGCGCGCATTTGACGGGTCACCTTCAGCTACACAACGGTAACCAGTTTGCCTCTGTACTTCTAGCTTACTCGACTACACTGAAGGAGAAGTATGAAGCAGTGTAGTACGTGCTGGAGAAAAATCGTTATGATAGATTGGATGGTTACTTTGTGTTGACCTGAAGATGGTAAACTTTTTTCTTGGGAAAACATGCTGGGTTCGCCAAGTACCCGTGCTTTCTGTGCATTGGGACAGTAGGGACAAAGCTCAGCATTACACAAAGCAGGACTGGCCTGTACGGGAGAAAATGGTACTTTGCAAAGCAAAAAACCTCATAAACAACCCTCTGGCAGACAGAGACAAGATACTTTTCCCACCGCTGTACATTAAGCTTGGCTTAATCAAACAGTTCACCAAAGCTCTGGACAAGGATGGGGCTTTTTCGATTACTTGTGCCATGCTTTTCCAGGGTTGACCATTGAGAAGTTGAAAGCTGGCATTTTTGATGGTCCACAACTCTGTAAGCTAATCAGAGATGCAGAGTTTGAAAACTCAATGGCCGAAGTGGAACTGGAAGCGTGGAAGGCTTTTGTTCTGGTCGTGAAAATAAGGCAACAATAAGGCCAGGAACTACGCAGAGCTTGCGCCAATATGCTGGCCACTTTCAGAAACTTTGGATGCAACATGAGTATCAGAATGCATTACTTATTCTCACATATGGATCGGTTTCCTGAAAATCTGCGATCAGTGAGCGACGAGTAAGGGGAGAGATTTCATCAGGATATGAAAGAAATGAAGACCAGGTATCAGGGACGCTGGGGTGCAGTCATGATGGTTGATTACTGTTGGACTCTAAAGAGAGACATTCATGATGGCTGATTACTGTTGGACTCTAAAGAGAGACAGTCATGATGGCTGATTACTGTTGGACTCTAAAGAGAGACAGTCATGATGGCTGATTACTGTTGGACTCTAAAGAGAGACATTCATGATGGCTGATTACTGTTGGACTCTAAAGAGAGACATTCATGATGGCTGATTACTGTTGGACTCTAAAGAGAGACATTCATGATGGCTGATTACTGTTGGACTCTAAAAATAGACATTCCTACTGCTGAGCATTCTAGAAGTTCGAAGAGACGGAAGTTCATGCCCTGAATTTTGAACAATGATGACCTAATATTGAAGTTATATGTACTTACCGTTATCAATGTCTACTACTCAATGTACACTAATCAACTTTTGTAACATTTAATAAATGAATTGTGTTAGAAAACGATTTTGTTAATTTAGAAACCTATTTCGGAAGAGAAATATTAACAAAAATTGACTAATAATTTTTACAAAAATGTAATCGATTTAGTTATAAGATCGGATTTTTAAAAATCGAATTAGCACAAAAACATGACCTGATAACAAAACGGATGTCATTTTCGAATTTAACGTTGCAAAATTGTTCTAAATCATTTAAAAATACTTAGACAACCTACAAAAACATTTTTGTGACTCATTGTAATCATAACCAATAACTAGGGTGGCGTTGTGTCATAGGTACCTTCGTAAAAGTCATCTGCACAAAGTGTTTTGCCCAGGACGGTGTCAAATCCATCACTGGCGCTGGCGCATGACATCAGCTCCCTGGCCAGGTCATGATCGGCTTTGGTAGGTCTTTTATTCAAGATCCCTGCAGAATACTGTAAACAACAAAATAAAGTATTACTCACACACACAAACACACACACACACACACACACACACACACACACCATAACCAGCGAGGTAACGTTTACAGATAGATAACTACAAAGACAGAGAGATGGATATTAAAAATAAATTAGTAGGGTGCTGAACTGACCTACTATGAATATAGCGATTATACTAAACAAAATTTATATCAGTAGAAATAGAATGTCAATGACAACATAATGCCAGAGTTATGATGTAATATTTACACCCAATGCTGGCAAGAAGACTCAAAGCGTTCCATGCCTGGGAGCAAAACCAAAGGGCTGGCAAGAAGACTCAAAGTATTACTGGATCGTGAGTAAAACCAAATGCTAGCAAATAAGTGACTTTATATCATAAAATATCCCATAGTATGTATTATTAACTAAATTAATATATTACATTAGAACAATAATTTATATTATTACATCCCATAGAAACCACTATTCTGCAATAATTTTCTAAATATTATCACCTCTCTGGAATAAGTATTTACTGTAAAATGATACCTGATATATTAACAACCTCAAAAAAATTATTACGAAGCAATAATGCTTTTAATTAAAAGGGTGGATGTGAGGGGGGGCTTTGATATTAGACACATACTCGTAATATCTGATGATTCCTTGGTTGAGATTTCAATCTTCGATTGTCTTTGCGCAGTGAGCAATAGGTCACGTCTTCATTACCCATTGGCTTACTACTTCCGGGTTTGGCATGTTACTTCCGGGATTGTGGTACAAAGATATGGGTTTTAGGTTAGTTGAGAATACCTCAAAGAAAAAATAACATTACTACCTAATCGCAGGTACATTTGAAACCGTCTGAGAAATCAACAATCGTTAGAAGCAAATTCAATCTCCCCACCCCCAGCCACCATCAAGCCAGCTTACAATTTTACAAAACAATTAGTATGGAAAACTATGCAATTGCAGATGACTAAACATTTGAAGTATTTATTTAAATTTACGCAGTTGTAAATTGGCTGGAGCTCGTTGTTTAAGGCTTCTTCAGTAATGACCACTGTCCCGTCCTGCACACCTGCAACATACGATCATCACGCAGCGAGTTAGCGCGCATGCGTGTTATCAAGTATTTTATCCTGCTTAAGCAAAGTAAGAAATCAACATCAAGTGTCATCACAAAATAATAATATTGTAATTTAGTCATACTTTCGTATTTCTTTACACAACTTATAGTTTATTGGTATGTTGAATGCATTTCTCTGTGTATTCCTGCAGGCAAGAAATATACTATTCCTACAGGCAATAAATAGATTAAACCTAAAGGCAATAAATAGACTATTCCTAAAGGAAGTAAATAGACTATTCCTAATGGCAATAAATAGACTATTCCTAAAGGCAATAAATAAATTATTTCTAAAGGCGATAAATAGACTATTCCTATGAGCAACAGACCATAACATTCTGTAATGAAATCAGATAGATGTGTCTAAACATGATTGAAGATAAATGTTTGCGGTAATCCAGAACATGAAGATCTGTAATCTTTTGCCCATCTGTTTTGATAAGTTCTGAGAAGTTACAATATGTCAAGTTTACAACAGCTTTCAACAACTGATTAATTAAAATATTGAATCTTTATGAACATATTAAAAATAAATCGCATGAATACGCAATCACACACACACACACACACACACACACACACACACACACACACACTTTAGCACACTGTCATCGTACAACTGGTAACATTATTGTCTCTATATCATATTGCTTAAAACTTACAAGCATCTGACAACATAGACATATCTTTGTCTGTCAGGTATACATACCAACACCGCCACAGGTCCCGATGCGTATAAGTGTGACGTCACGACAGCCAGCAAGGTGCAGCAGCTTAAATATTTCGTTCAGTAGAATAGACACAGACGGAGTCCCCATTCCGTGCTGGAGACAGAGTTTACGTCACGTTTTCAGTGAGGATTTTTATATAGTGACAGTGTTTATGTAACGCTTTTATTGCTGATGTTTATATTGTGACAGCGTTTATGTAACGCTTTTATTGCTGATGTTTATATTGTGACAGCGTTTATGTAACGCTTTCATTGCTGATGTTTATATTGTGACAGCGTTATATAACTCAAATGTGTGCTGTTAGCGAACGTTGACAGCTTTAAACCTCTAAACATGTGCTTAAAATGGAGTGATGTTTACATCAAAAAGTATTGAAAGCCAGGAAATAATATTCAAAGGAACAAGCATTTTAAAAATGTAATAGGGATGTAAACGAAATATCCTAGGGAAACCACTGGTGTCGATTTGTTAATAGGGCAACATACTTTTGTTCGGCTCTTCATAGGGGAGACTGCGTTCTTTCTTTTGTTATTTGGATGTATCAATAAAATCTAGATACATACACTTGCGATGAGGACAGGCCCGACCTTGAAGGTGATGAATCTATCGGAATTTTTGATGTCTTCCTTCGGTGTATGGAGTTTCGACGCCAGGTCCGTGGCAAATTCCCCCATTCTCTTCTTCGTGCCCCCAATACATACGAACTGTAAGCACGCACGCACGCACACACACACACACACACCGAGTTAATTATGTATGTTTACGGTTTTCTTCTTGAGCTTGACAAATGAAGTTGTGTGTGACGTTGATGAATTTCAAAAGACAAACTCCTATTGGACAAAATACATATGAATTTCAAAAGACAAACTCCTATTGGACAAAATACATATGAATTTCAAAAGACAAACTCCTATTGGACAAAATACATATGAATTTCAAAAGACAAACTCCTATTGGACTACTATTGGATTACACAAATTAATGAATCCCCGAAGACAAACTGTTATAGGACTACACAGTTACTGCGCAAGCATTACGTGAAAGGCTAAGAGGGCATCTTATATCGATAGCCACTTGCAAACAGCTGTCAGTATACAATCATTGATTTATACTAATATTAATGAATACTGATGAATATTGATGAGTGAGAAATGAAGGATTCCTTTAAATAAGTCCCTTTAAAGGTGTATGTATCTGTGTAAGAGAAATATTAGTAGCCAGTACAGAAGGGTCTTCGTTGTATGGTGCAGAGCCAGGCGTGCGTAAAGCAGACATCCAGGAGAGTGTATAAACTATAATACAGAGCCATAATGCACAGAGCCAGGTTTGGGTAAAGCACAGTCAGGTTTCTGTAAAGAAGGAAGAGAGGTTTGTACAGATAATCAGGTTTGTGTAAAGCACTAGCCAGGTTTGTGTAAAACACGGGTTAGTATAAAGCAGGAAGAGAGGTTTGTACAGATAATCAGGTTAGTGTAAAACACGGGTTAGTATAAAGCAGGAAAAGAGGTTTGTACAGATAATCAGGTTAGTGTAAAACACGGGATAGTATAAAGCAGGAAGAGAGGTTTGTACAGATAATCAGGTTAGTGTAAAATACAGGTTAGTATAAAGCAGAAAGAGAGGTTTGTACAGATAATCAGATTTGTGTGAAGTGGGGGGGGGAAGATTTGTGTGAAGCGAGATGGAGATATTTGTGTGAAGTATAGGGGAGAGATGTTATATGAAGCAATGAGCAAAATCTGTATGCAAAAGAAATTTAGTTCTGTGTGAAATATATATATCCATGCTTAAGAAGGTCATATTGTTAAAAAAACAGATCATCTTTATTTGAAAGGACCCTGTTTGTGAGTGTCACAGTCTGATAAAATTGTCCGACTTCGTGACCCACTTGCCTTGTTTACTTCAAATTCGAATATTTGAAACCCTTGGCCCTTTGTTCAAAGCTTCCTTTTCTAGGTGCTTCTAGAACAGGTCAAGATGTTATGTAACTTTAGGACCATTGTCCAGTTCTCGAACCAACCACATGCTTTGCGAACAGTCACGTGATACGCAATATACCTTTCTATATATGTACCCACACGCTTCCGCTCCCTCACTTCGAGCACATTTTAGCTAATTCCATCAGCTTACTCGGGTCGTGAGAGGCAGCCGGCGCCATAGAGAATCAAGGTACCCTTCGACTTCTCTCAAAGGTATCATTTTATTTAATAGTATTTGCCTATGTATTGTTTAAGTATGTATTTGTGCTATGTATTATATGATTTCCATATACACTTGAGCATGGTTCAGAGAAATAGCTGAAAACCTATATGTTACGGAATATAAATTTATTGTAACCATTTTTCCATTTCTGTACTTTAATTTATATTGTTTTAATTCACTAAGAGCCAGAATGCTGCGCTCGATATGAATTCTTCATGTAATTCAATTATTGCGTGTAATTTTAATTGTAAATTGTGAAGCGCTCTGTCGGCTTGAATTACCTCTTGTATGAACATTAATTTAACGTTGTATCTATTTTATTGCTTCATACGTCATGACTGTTAAATGGAACACATGTGAGACGATTATATTTTTCCTAAAATCTAATTGTAAGCGACGCGAGGTCGAAACTCTTTGTTCAGCGCATTTAATTGAGCCATGCCTAGGTAGGACCTGTTAGGTTGAGAATTATATCCAAACACGTTGCATCCACAGGTCGGCTCATGGTTCATGTTCACCCATGCCTCACCTGCATTAGCTTATTGGTGTAAGCGTGTCGAAATCCACTCTGAGGGCCATGCTGCAAAAATTCCAGTTCCTAGCCACTAACAAAGGGACATCATTCCTTATGCACCACGTGTGTCGTTAAAGGGGGACTGAGGGAACGAATCAGCATGATTGAGTGTTGAGACCAAGGATACAAGAATAGAGCTAAGTGCAAAATCAAGTGTACAGATCTCAAAGGAACACTTTTCTGGCAATTTAGATTGACAAAAATCAGGCATAGGCGCGTAAAGACAGAGTGAAGACTATTCGCGTTGCATTCGATTTATTGTTAATTTGTTAAACTTTATTAAATCTTATTTTCTTTGTTAATACCTCTTAGTAGTTGATTTCTATGCACAATAGACCAATTAGATTAATTCTTAGATTTGAATGGGGGCGGATGAGCAGAAAGATTGATGACGAGTGCATATTAATTTAGAGGGACTTAACTGTTTTCAAATCTAGCTAAAAGTTCGCAGTTTATTAGTCTGTAAATTTGTCGTCTGAACTACAAGACGCACTTTTAATTAGTCAGATAATAAATTGAGCAACCAGTCTGCGTAGAATATGAGAGGAAGAATTAATTATATTTAAAGTCTTTTAATTATTCTAAGCAGGGTCTTTAAATAAATACTGGAAACGTAACAAGTGGTGGGTCGTCGCGGGATTGATATGTATTAAATTGTAAATTGTAACATTTTTATACATAGGGCGCATCATAACCTAGAAACGAACGAACGAACAGAATTGCCAATTGTTCTTTTGATTTTTGTATCACTGATTTTCTTTGCTTTTGTTGTGACATGTGCATGTATTCTTTTGCAGAGTAGCGTGCATGTTAGTTAATGTTGATATATTTAAGCGTAGTTAAATATGTCATGTTAGCTATTGAATGATTTATTTAGTATTGTGTTACTGAGTACTTCATTGTGAGGAGTCGAAGGTTATACCGCCAGCTAGGAGAGTTATCGGTAGTAACAGACTTCGGACTATTATATTTAGGGTGCTAGATATAATGTGTAATGTTGTATGGTAGGAGCCGTGACATTACGGAAGTCTTGGAACAGCGGACACTGTGACAAGCAGGTGAAACGTGTAAAGAGTTAACGCGTAATTTATTTCGGAAGGTGTTCTGAGTAAATTAAATAATTTTTGTAAGGTTGTAGCCTAAAAGTTATTTTCGGGATAAGCGGAGTTATCGCCGACGGTTAAAACACACAATTCACGAGATACATTGTTATTGTAGCCAGCGCGCTAAGACAGTAAAATGGATCGCAAACAGGTTATCGAAGACCTGAAAGAAACCGGTATCATGATAGGATACCAGGGTGACGAACTGACTAGCTACATCAAAACTGAGCTAGAGAAAGCGGACAAAGAAAGGCAAGAGATAGAAAGAGAAGAACGCGTTGCTAATCGCGAACTGAAGAAGTTAGAAGCTGAAAAACTAGCCGAAACTGAAGCTAAACGCATCGCAGCTGACGCAGAAGCTAAAAAGCAAGAAGCTGAAGTTAAAAAGTTAGAAGCTGAAAGATTAGCCGACATTGAAACAAAACGTATCGCAGCGGATACAGAAGCCAAACGCATCGCCGCAGACGCGGAAATAAAACGGTTAGAATGGGAAGTAAAGAAACTAGAAGTTACTAATCCGAACCGTGACCGCCGAAGCAGTGGTGATTCGCATTCTAGCGATGGAAATAATCACAGTAGAATTGAAAATATCATTCCAAAGATAAATATGGTCCCATTTGATGAGAACAAAGATCAAATAGACGCGTATTTAAAAACGTTTGAAAAGTTAGCCAGAGCAACAAACATTCCAGCGGAACATTGGGCGATAAATTTATCGGGGTTACTGCAGGGTACTGCGAAAAACGAATTCAATAAGCTTAGCGATTCTGAGTCAGATAATTACGACACAGTCAAGGCCGCATTATTGAAGCGCTACAAACTCACAGCAGATACATACCGCCGTAAATTTAAACAGGCCACGAAAGCCAGTTCAGAGACGCACGCACAGTACATACGCCGCGTCACGGACTTGTTCCAAAGATGGATAGATCTAGCTGAAACTCCACAGACGTACGCAGGTCTTAGGGATGAAATGGTAAAAGACCACATTCTCGGGTCATACAAATCAGATCTACTGATTCACTTAGCAATAAGGGAAAAATCTACGCTAGAAGAGATAGGCAACGCCGCCGATCGCTTTGATGACGCACATTCTCAATTCTCGAACGCACACGCGAACAACAAGTCTCGACCGAACGAACCGCAGACTCGAAAGGATAAGAAAAATGACGGGAAGGCACCTAATGAGCGTGATGATAAAACATCTAAACCCGACACTAAAAACAAGTCCGACAAACAGAAAGATAAAAAGAATCTTGCATGTTACACTTGTGGTGATAGTGGCCATTTTTCACGAACATGTCCTGAAAAGAAAACAGCTAAAGTTTACGCAGTAGAAAGTCATACACCTAAAACAGAAAAGTCGAATCGAACACCAGTACAGGCAAACGGTCACGATACAATCGCTTTGCTTGATACAGGGTGTGAGCTAGACGCTATTGTAAATGCATCATTAGTTAACCGTACCGACTACACAGGGGAGACAATCTCTGTCACCTTTGCAAACGGCGAACAAGACATTTTACCAGTAGCTGAAGTCGCGATTGTTTCAGACTTTGTAGAAGGAACAGTCAAAGCGGCAGTTATGGAAAACTCACCGCATGACGTGATCCTTGGTTGCAAGTATGTTTTGCCGTGCAAAAAACAAACTTCAACTGAACCACCACTGGTTAACGCTGTAACCAGAGCAGCGAGTAGTAAAGACAAATCTGTGACTGCACCGATGTCTGCCGCACCAGCCGTAGATAAAGCAACAGTTAGCGAGATTAAAATATTACAAGCTGAGGACGAAACACTATACAAGTTACGCAGACAAGCTGTACTTGTTAGTGACGTCAACACTGACGATTCGAATAAGAGAGCGTGCATTATTCTGAAAAAGGGTTTATTGTACCGCTATTCGAAAGTGGGAGACGAATTTCGGAAACAATTAGTCGTTCCACAAACCAAACGAAATGACGTATTACGATTAGGTCATGAGAGTCTTTTTGGTGCACACATGGGTGTACAAAAAACAACTAGTCGTATTACAAGTGAGTTTTATTGGCCGGACATCACTGCCGATATCCGTAGATTCGTGTTAAGTTGCGACACATGCCAGAGAACACAGTCTAAAAATTCAATCAGACCCGCACCGTTAGGAGAGCCTGAACTGATCAGTGAGCCCTACAAACGCGTAGCAATGGATTTGATTGGGCCTATAATACCCACATCAACGAGAGGTAATCGATACGTGCTGACCACTATTGATTACGCAACAAGATTCGCCGACGCAGTACCATTGAAAAATATTGATACTGAAACTGTCGCCGAAGCCCTTTTCGGTCTTTGGAGTCGTGTTGGAATTCCTACTGAAATTTTGACGGATCAGGGGAGTCAATTCATAGGCAACGTAATGAAGGAAGTAAATCGTTTACTTTCCATCAAACATCTTACTTGCACACCATACCACCCCCAGGCAAATGGTCTGATTGAAAAATACAATGGGACATTAAAAACAGCACTTAAAAAGCTCGCCACAGATAAACCGAAAGACTGGGACAGATACATCCCTGCCCTACTATTTGCATATAGGGAGGTGCCACAATCTTCCACCGGGTTTTCACCATTTGAGCTACTTTACGGACGTACTGTACGCGGACCGATGATGATTTTGAAGGCACTTTGGACTGATGAAAAGACAGATGACGAAGTTAAGACAACTTATACATACGTCACTGACTTAAGAAACCGTCTTGAAACTATAGGCAAGATAGCACGGGAAAACTTGACGATAGCTCAGTCTAGACAGGCAGAATATTACAATAAGCACACCAAACCTAGAGAATTTGAAGTTAATGACAAAGTGTTACTGTTGCTTCCTGAAGCACATAACAAACTTCAGATGAAATGGAAGGGGCCCTTTGTAGTTACCGCCAAGCTAGGGGGACTGAACTATAAGGTGCAGACAGGAAAGAGAGAGAAAATCTTTCATGTTAACCTACTCAAAAAGTACATAAGCCGTGAGGATCAAACCACTCAAGCTGATTTTGTCGTAGCGACGATAGTTACAGAAGACGAGGGGGATACTGATTGCGTCACTGGTACTTTACCAAACTGTCCTCTACAGACGGACGAAACTGTCAAAGACGTTAGGGTAAATGAAGCCTTGACAGAAAGACAGAAAAAAGAAGTGAATGAATTGCTTAATGAGTTCTCATCTACTCTGACAGACAAACCAGGGTTGACAGACTTAATAGAATTTTCACTGAAGCTGACTGACAACAAACCGATACGTTTGAAGCCGTATCCGTTGCCACACGCTAAGATAGATGACGTTAGACGTGAGATTAAGACTATGCTAGATCTAGGGGTCATAGAGAAGACTGACAGTGCCTACGGATCACCCATCGTGTTGATTAAAAAACGTGATAACTCGTTCCGTTTTTGCGTAGACTACCGCAAACTCAATCAAGTGACAGAGTTTTGTGCCGAACCTCTTCCTGATCCGGATCTCATCTTCACTAAGCTAGCTAACGCTCATTACTATACCAAAATAGATTTGTCACGCGGTTTTTGGCAAATCAAGGTCAAGGACACTGATCGACACATACTAGCTTTCACTACACCAGTAGGAAACTACACATGGAAAGTTATGCCTTTCGGAGTTTCAAACGCTCCAAGCATTTTTTCTAAAATGATGCGGTCATTGTTAGAACCACTGTACGGACGTGGAGTTGAGAACTTCATGGATGATTTAATTCTAGGCACCCAGACATGGGAGGAGCACTTAACACTCTTACGAGATGTGCTAGCCAGATTAAAACAAGCCAACCTCACTGCCCGCCCTACGAAGTGTGAAATAGCACAATTCTCCTTAGACTTCTTGGGACACAAGTTGAGTCATGGAACTATGTCGCCAAGTGAAGCTAAGATAGCACAACTTAAGGACACTTCACAACCGCTAACAAAAACACAAGTTAGAAGTTTTCTTGGTCTTGCTAACTACTACAGAAAATTCGTACCAGATTTTAGTGCCATTGCATGTCCTCTGACTGACTTGACACGTAAGAATATGCCTACAAAAGTAGTGTGGACTGATGCATGCCAAAACGCTTTTGACACACTGAAATCTAGACTGACTTCAGATTTAGTTGTTAAACTGCCAGATCTGACAAAACCATTCTTGTTAAGGACTGATGCTAGCAACACAGGATTAGGAGCAGTGTTATTACAAGAACACAATGACACCAAACACCCAGTTGCATATGCAAGCCGTAAACTCACAACTACTGAACAGAAATATTCCACCAGTGAAAAGGAATGTCTTGCAATAGTTTGGGCCATAAAAAAGTTCGAAAACTATTTGTACGGAAAAACCTTTGTCATTGAGTGCGATCACCAGCCGTTGGCCTTTCTCGGACAGGCGCAATTTACGAACAGCCGTTTAATGCGTTGGTCTTTGTTTCTGACACAGTATGACGCAAATATTCATTACATCAAAGGGTCTTTGAATGTTGGCGCAGATTACATGAGTCGTGCTTGATGCCATCAAGTGCCGGTACTGATAGAATGTTGTTTAATCAATTAACTGAACCCTACGGATTCCTTCCTGTAAATATGAAATATAGTTGCACACTTTATTTCTAGGAATGTCGAAATTTTTTTTGTGTAAATTTTTCTTCATTGTGGACTTCTACATTTTATCATACATAATTTGTAGGAGGCATTTTATCTTTGGCAAGATAAACGCCTCAAAAGCAAGGGGGTGTCACAGTCTGATAAAATTGTCCGACTTCGTGACCCACTTGCCTTGTTTACTTCAAATTCGAATATTTGAAACCCTTGGCCCTTTGTTCAAAGCTTCCTTTTCTAGGTGCTTCTAGAACAGGTCAAGATGTTATGTAACTTTAGGACCATTGTCCAGTTCTCGAACCAACCACATGCTTTGCGAACAGTCACGTGATACGCAATATACCTTTCTATATATGTACCCACACGCTTCCGCTCCCTCACTTCGAGCACATTTTAGCTAATTCCATCAGCTTACTCGGGTCGTGAGAGGCAGCCGGCGCCATAGAGAATCAAGGTACCCTTCGACTTCTCTCAAAGGTATCATTTTATTTAATAGTATTTGCCTATGTATTGTTTAAGTATGTATTTGTGCTATGTATTATATGATTTCCATATACACTTGAGCATGGTTCAGAGAAATAGCTGAAAACCTATATGTTACGGAATATAAATTTATTGTAACCATTTTTCCATTTCTGTACTTTAATTTATATTGTTTTAATTCACTAAGAGCCAGAATGCTGCGCTCGATATGAATTCTTCATGTAATTCAATTATTGCGTGTAATTTTAATTGTAAATTGTGAAGCGCTCTGTCGGCTTGAATTACCTCTTGTATGAACATTAATTTAACGTTGTATCTATTTTATTGCTTCATACGTCATGACTGTTAAATGGAACACATGTGAGACGATTATATTTTTCCTAAAATCTAATTGTAAGCGACGCGAGGTCGAAACTCTTTGTTCAGCGCATTTAATTGAGCCATGCCTAGGTAGGACCTGTTAGGTTGAGAATTATATCCAAACACGTTGCATCCACAGGTCGGCTCATGGTTCATGTTCACCCATGCCTCACCTGCATTAGCTTATTGGTGTAAGCGTGTCGAAATCCACTCTGAGGGCCATGCTGCAAAAATTCCAGTTCCTAGCCACTAACAAAGGGACATCATTCCTTATGCACCACGTGTGTCGTTAAAGGGGGACTGAGGGAACGAATCAGCATGATTGAGTGTTGAGACCAAGGATACAAGAATAGAGCTAAGTGCAAAATCAAGTGTACAGATCTCAAAGGAACACTTTTCTGGCAATTTAGATTGACAAAAATCAGGCATAGGCGCGTAAAGACAGAGTGAAGACTATTCGCGTTGCATTCGATTTATTGTTAATTTGTTAAACTTTATTAAATCTTATTTTCTTTGTTAATACCTCTTAGTAGTTGATTTCTATGCACAATAGACCAATTAGATTAATTCTTAGATTTGAATGGGGGCGGATGAGCAGAAAGATTGATGACGAGTGCATATTAATTTAGAGGGACTTAACTGTTTTCAAATCTAGCTAAAAGTTCGCAGTTTATTAGTCTGTAAATTTGTCGTCTGAACTACAAGACGCACTTTTAATTAGTCAGATAATAAATTGAGCAACCAGTCTGCGTAGAATATGAGAGGAAGAATTAATTATATTTAAAGTCTTTTAATTATTCTAAGCAGGGTCTTTAAATAAATACTGGAAACGTAACAGTGAGAGAAAGATCTAAATGAAAAAAGTGGATTTTGTGAAAATGTGTGCCTGTTTCATGCGAATTAATAAGGCAGTTGTATATCATCTGTGGCCTTTATTTGTACACCACAAAGAACACTGTACGTAGAAATGTGAGCCAGTTCTGTGAAACAGATCCAGTCTTGTGTGAAATCACCGAAACAATTTCGTTTTAGAAAATCATAGCATCTGTGTTGTATGAAACATAAATGTTAATATACAGAGAGACGGCTTTCTATGAAACAGGGAAGATTTATATAGACAGGGAGAAAGTTTTACATTCAACCAGTGTTGTCTCAAATAACAATCCACTTTTCTGTAATAGAAAAATGTACAGATGGAATGGTGTAGTTGACATTCTTGGGTACAGGAACGGATGTATGGGTAGATGAACGCGTTTATCAGTATATGATAAAGACCTGTTGACCTGATATGTAAATGGGTGATTTGGCGTGGACATATCTTACGAATTTTATTATTAATTTCCAAATCACGATACTAATCAGTGTACTGACAACAACAAAACAACAAAAAACTTACAGACAGAATGACGTCTGGCAAGAACATATCCTTAAATATTTTTGTTAAAACCTTTACAGCAGACAGAATAACATCTTACAAAAAATATCTTTAGATTATCCAATCACAAAAAATATCTTTAGATTATCCAATCACAAACATATCTTTAGATTATCCAATCACAATATTCTTGCTAAAAATTTAACAACAGACGCATGGACGATAGCATTGCAGGTTGACAAATAACAAGTAATATCATTAACGATATGTGATTGAAAATCAGCTAATAAATTGAATTCAAAGATCACCGATAGCATTTATCAAACCAAAAAGATAATAACCGTCAGGTTTATCACATCAAAGTGTTATAAGAAATTTATCCTTTAGCCGTTGAGCTTCAGTACTGACCAGATTTATGGTTAAGTATATATACGGTACGTTTCAAATTGATGGATGGTGAATGGATGGAGAATGCCTAAATGTAATGATGGACGAATTGACCTGTGAAATATATAGACAGAAAAATTAATGAACGAATTGCTAAATAGGTCAGTGGAGTACCCGAAGGTCACCGAATTTTCCTTGGAAGTAGTCCTTAGTGCCCTCTAAGTCGATGTGGTACAGAAAATGCTTGTCTATTTCATCCAGGTGTTGATTTCTCAACTTAAAGTGACCGTCAGTGGAAAATCTGAAAGAAAAGTGAAGCAATTCATGAAGCGTAATGTTCTATAGACATTGCTTAGGGCGCATGTAATACAGCAATACGTGTTTATAGTAGTGTAACGTATTGTAAACCAGTGCAGAGTAATGTTCTATAATCATTGCTTAGGTAGTATTTAATACAACAATACGTGTTTATAGTGTTGTAACGTATTGTAACCATTGCTTAAAAAATATGTTATAGTGGTGTAATGTATGTAACCATTGCTTAGGGAATATGTTATAGACCAATACGTGTTTATAGTGGTGTAACATAATGTAACCATTGCTTAGGAGTATAGCATAGAACAATATATGTTTATAGTGGTGTAACGTGTTATCACTAATTCTTAGGGAGTAAATAATACAGTAATAAATGATATAGTGGTGTAACGTATTATAACCATTACTTAAGGAGTATGTAATACAGCAACACGTGTTTATAGTGGTGTAATGTACTGTATCCATTGTTTATAGAGTGGGTAATACAGCTATAAATGATTATAATGGCGTAACTTATTGTAATTTAGAGAGTGTGTAATACAGAAACACTAGTTTATATTGGTATAATGTTTTGAAACCATTGTTTATAGAGTATTGCATACAGCAATACTAATTTATAGTTGAGTACCGTATTAAAACCATTGCTTAGAGAGTATGAAATAACAGCAATACATATTTATAGTGTTGTAACGTATTAAAACCATTGCTTAGAGAGAACGAAATAACAGCAATACATATTTATAGTGTTGTAACGTACCATACTTAGGGAGCATAATAATACAATAAAACATATTATTAACAATACAGTGTAACCCTCCATAACTTAGGAAACATATTAATACAAGTAAACTTTTAATTATAACAATATAAGTAACGCACTATAGCCATTATTTAGAATGCATACTAATACAAGAAAACATAATTATAGCAGTGACATATGGGGTAATTGTGCAACATTCTTTCACTTATCTAAATCCCCATTAGAGAGTAAAAACTGATTGAAGACTTAAATAAATCCTATTAGATAGTACAAACTGATTGAAGACTTAATTAAATCCTATTAGTACAAACTGATTGAAGACTTAACTAAATCCTATTAGTACAAACTGATTGAAGAGTAACAACTCTATATCCGGCCCAGAATCCTTCTACATCCGGTTCACAATTTTCTACAGCCAGCACAAAAAGAAAACTTTTACATCCGGTCCACAAGACTTCTACAATAAATACAGTCAGTATACAACCAGTTCAACACGTGTCCCTTTTCTTCCCGCTAAAGGTAAAAACTCTAATATAGCCACAATGCACTTTATCTCAGTCCCATTAACAACCATCGAAAAGCAAATCGCAACCGAAGTTCATCCAATAGGAACTTCCGACGCAAGTGCGAAGCTGAATGGTCAGATCAGAACTAGCACTAGGCTGCACTTAAATGTTTAACTAGGGATATCTTAGATAATTGATCGGCGATCTAGAAGACTCCGGGAAATGTTTTTCAAGCGAGAAAAACTTACCTTGAAGCCATTGCTTATTGTTGGTTTAATTGGATGTATGTCTGTCTTCAATAGCTGCTTTTTCAGAAACTGTTTGCCCTTAGAGAATCATCGATTTTTGTTCTTGAACTGTAATGGTAAACAAATGTTGCTTAGTTAAATATTGTATAGAGTAAGGTGTAAAGAAAATGTGAAAGCATAAGTGGATATTATTTGATTTCATTTGATTAATTATAGCTTTATTATCTCTTATGGCAGCTTAGGTTATCGTAATTAACGTAGTCGTGTTAGTCTGTGAACAAAGCAACATTACATTAATACAATTTTATTACAACCGTACTTCATTGTTATTATTTCGATAATGTCCAAGTTGTGGCATTGCATTCGGCAAGTCGAACATATCGCGACTTTTTACGTGACTATATTGCGTTCCGCATTACATTACATGGGTTCCATCAAAGAAATCAAATTTCACCTGTAGGCATGATATATTTTGCTCATCAAAAATATCAAATTACATTTGTCAAAAGGATCAAATGACGTCTGTCAACGAGGTCAAAATGCTGCTGTCTGTCCTTCAAAGAGATCATATTGTTGTTGTCTGTCCTTCTAAGAGATCATATTGTTGTTGTCTGTCCTTCAAAGAGTTGTTGTTTATCCTTCAAAGATAACCTTCTGTTGTTGTCTGTCCTTCAAAGAGATCATATTGTTGTTGTCTGTCCTTCTAAGAGATCATATTGTTGTTGTCTGTCCTTCTAAGAGATCATATTGTTGTTGTCTGTCCTTCTAAGAGATAATATTTTTGTTGTCTATCCTTCAAAGAGATCATATTGTTGTTGTCTGTCCTTCAAAGAGTTGTTGTTTATCCTTCAAAGATAACCTTCTGTTGTTGTCTGTCCTTAAGAGAACATATTGTTGTCTCTCCTTCTAAAAGATCATATTGTTGTTGTCTGTCCTTCGGCGAGAACATATTGTTCTTGTTTGTCCTTCAACAAGATCATATTGCTGTTGTCTATCTTTCAAACAGATCATATTCCCAATTGTCTAATTATCAGCGAGATCATATTGTTGTTGTCTGTTCTTCAACGAGATCACATTGTTTTGCTGTCGAATCGTTCATGTGCCGACTGTCAAAGATATCAAATTGCTGCTGTCAAAGAAATCAAATGACGTCTGTGAATGAAATTCAATTGCTTCTATCAAAGTGATTATACAGCGTCTTTCAAAGAGGTCAAATTACATCTGACAGAGGAATGATATTGTGTTTGACAAATAGATCTTATTGTGTCTGTAAAACACAAAATAATACGAGTGATATATCAACAAAGATGAACGTCTGTTGATGGTGTTGACAACATTATCGTGCCTTCATTTATGATTGCCTGTCGCTTCTGTTATTGCATGTCAGCATTTGTTATTGCCTGTTATTTATTATCGCCTGACAGCTGTTGTGATTGGCGTATGAAGAAAGACCATACTAGATCAGTATTGTGAGGACATTGTGTCTGTTAAAGTGACCAGGCCCTGAGTAAGTAAGTAGGTGATTGCAGTGAGTGACCAGGCCCTGAGTAAGTACGTAGGTGATTGCAATGAGTGACCAGGCCCTGAGTAAGTAAGTAGGTGATTGCAGTGAGTGACCAAGCCCTGAATAAGTAAGTAGGTGATTGCAGTGAGTGACCAGGCCCTGAATAAGTAAGTAGGTGAATGCAGTGAGTGAGGGTACTGTAACTTTTAACATCATCATATTTTGCGACTGTCTACCTGACTACTTTTATCTTTAGTACTCGTACATCTTTCAGCATGAAGAAAATAATTTCTTTGAAAGATAAACGTCTTTTGTGTCGGTGTGTGTGTCTACGTGATCAGTTTATATATTGAAATGATTACAATGTGTATGTCACAGTGTGTTTATATGATCAAGATAATATAATATTGTGTCTATTACTCTGTGTGCATTTATGATCTTTTAATGCTTTACGAGAAACCGCTTTACGATGAACGCTTTCTACAAAAAACGAGAATAAACCCTTGACATACCACAACAAAACAGTCAGGGGCAGATAGCCTTCATACTGAGATAATGTTTACAACAAAACACTCTTGTCAATCTTACTATGAAAACAGACTATCAGTATAATATCTATAAATAGGCGCGACTGAAGGAATTAGATATTGCACAAGAACCGATTAGACGCTGGCTGTACTTGAAAGGTGTCCTGGTATGAAAAGCGCCCTTAAATAGAGAGAGAAAAAAATCATACTTTCAGAAAATGAAAAACTATCAATTTAACTTTTCTTGTATAGGCAAACTTAGTGTCGTATTGGTGTCCCCGAAATCAATCATTTGCAGATTAAATACGAAAGATCACACAGGTTAGAGACATCTGGAATTACTCGCAAACTCAAAGTTCTCACTTAGGCGACATTTAATTCTGCCAGGTGTCTTTTGTTGGCGGTCCTTGATTCTCTTATCTGGCGGTGAGTGTGAAGGGTACTTTTTTCTTTAGACGCGAATAATAGGTACAGAAAGTGTACGGACATGATTCCGTCTGCATGTCAACATACATTTCTTTTCCACCCATGCGTGCCAAAAGCATACAAAATATATTCATGCATACAATATAATATATTTACCTAAATATGTTCGTGTGGAGGATGGACGTGTCTATGTACAGATATATTTACATATCAAAAGAAAACGGTTAATTAAAATCTAATTATGTTATAATGTTAATATGCAAATATGTTCATATTTCTATTTCATTGTATTCTTGTTGTTATTTTGGGTTTCTTTATCGTAGATGTATTCGAATTAAGTTGGGCTTTTTGTTTCTTTTTATTATATTTTATTTTTTATTTTTGTTTTTGTTTGTGGGGGGGGAGAGTTCTATTATTCTTTTTACTTTGTTGTCACTTTGTTGATGTTGCTGATATTATTGTCTTTATCGGCAATGTTTTGTGTTGATTTTTTGTTTTATTGGAGTTTCTTAGTTTGGTACATTCGTGTTGTCTTTGTTAGTCTGGTTGTTGTCATTGTTATATAAGTGTTGTGTTAGTATATATGTGTTGTCTTTGTTGCACTACTGTTGTCATGGTTATATAAGTGTTTATTAGTATATAGGTGTTGCCTTTGTTGCACTGCTTTTGTCATGGTTATATATACGTTCTTAGTACACAAGCGTTGTCTTTGTTATACTGGATTGTTATATGTGTTGATTAGTACTTTGATGTTGTCTTTGTTGTACTGCTGTTGTCATTGTCATGTGTTGTCTCATGTCTTAGTACATAAGTGTTGTCTATTGCAGCACTGCTGTTGTCATAGTCATATAAATGTTGTGTTAGTATATAGATGTTGTCTTTGTTATATTGGATTTTATTGTTATGTGTTGTCTTAGTACATTAGTGTTGTCTTTGTTGCACTACTATTGTCACATATGTGTTGTCTTATGCAGCATTGCTATTATCAAGGTTATATAAGAGATGTGTTAGTATATAGGTGTTGTCTTTATTATACTGATGTTATTGTTATAAAAGTATTGTGTTAGTATATAGGAGTTTCTTTGTTTACTGCAATTGTCACGGTTATATAAATATTGTCTTATTGCATAGGTGTTGCTTTGTTACATTGGTGTTATGTTATACATATAGTCTTAGTATATAAGTGTTGTTTTTCTTATACTGGCGTTGTTATTGTTATATGCTTTGTCTTAGGATATAAGTATTGTTTTTGTTACAAGTAGTTTTGCTTTACTTATTTCGTATTTTTAACATTAGTATTGTCTTTAATACATCGGGGTTTTATTTGTTACTTTAATGCTTTCTTTCTTATAGTGTTGTAGTGTTTTGTACATCGTGCTAGCGATTTGCTTCATAAAAGTTTTCTTATAGATATGTATTTCTTGTTTTGTTATATTTCTGATGTTGTCATCAGTACTATTGCATCATTGTTGCTGTAGTTTCAGTTGTCTGGTCATATATCTCGAAGGAATTGTTTTCAGCCTCACCTTTAGACCTTTAGCATTTAAACTTTAAACTTTTTCTTAATAGCTTGGGTAAAGCAAACTTAAGTGCTCATCACCAACATACCTGATTCTAACCGATTATCTTAAGGTCAGGGAGGCAGAGATTACTGATAGAAACCCCCGTTTTCTGCATACCAATTGAAGAAGACGTCTTTTTGCAAAGCGATTGAGCAGTCCTTTTTCTGCACAGCGATTGCACAAGACGCATTCTGCACAGCGATTGCAAAAGACGCTTTCTGCGCAACGACTAAACAAGATGCATTCTTCACAGCGATTGCAAAAGACGCTTTCTGCAAAGAGACTGCCAAAAAAAACTTCTTTCTGCAAAAGCGATTGCACAACAAGTTTTCTGCACGACGATTGCACAAGAACGTTTTTTGTACAGCGATTGCAAAAGTCATTTTCTGCATAGCTATTGCACATTTCGTTTTCAGCATAGCGATTGTACAAGACGTGTTTTGCACATCGATTGCACAAGACGTTTGAAGCATAGCGATTACACAACCCGTTTGTTTGTAATGCGATTGCGCAACTTTGTCACTACGAATGAAATGTCTTTGTCACTATGAATATAAGGAGTTGTCACTATGACTGAAATGTTTTTGTCACTATGAATGGAATGTCTTTGTCAATATGAACGAAATGACTTTGTCACTATGAATGGAATATAGCTGTCACTATGAATGGAATATAGCTGTCACTATAAATGGAATATTTTCTCACTATGAATCGAATGTCTTTGTCACTATGAATCGTATGTCTTTGTCCATGTGAATGATACATAGTGCGTTATTATGAATTAAATGTCTTTGTCACTATGAATGAAATGTCATTGTCACTATGAATGGAATGTCTTTGTCACTTTGAATGGAATGTCTTACACTTTGAATGAATTGTTTTGTCACTATAAATGGAATGTCATTGTCACTTTGAATGGAATGTCTTTGTCATTTTGAATGGAATGTTTTGTCACTATAAGTGGAATGTCATTGTCACTTTGAAAGGAATGTCTTTGTCACTTTGAATGGAATGCCTTTGTCACTTTGAATGGAATAAAGCTGTCACTATGAAAAGGAATAACTATGTCACTATCAATCGAATGTCTTTGTCACTGTGAATGGAGTAAAACTGTTACTATCAATGAAATGTCATTGTCACTGTGATTGGAATGTCTTTGTCACTATGAATGGAATATAACTGTTACTATGAATGCAATATCATTGTCACTATAAGTGGAATGTCATTGTCACTTTGAATGGAATGTCTTTGTCAGCATAAATGGAATGTCTTTGCTACTATGAATGAATTGTTTTTATCATTTTGTAAAGAATGTCTTTGTCATATGAAAGAAAAGTTGTTGTCACTAGGAATGGAATGTCTTTGTCACTATGAAAGGAATATAGATGTCACTATGAGTGGAATGTCCTTGTCACTATGAATGAAATGTCTTTGTCAGTAATGAAAAAATGTCGTTACTATATTCGGAATATAGCTGTCATTATAAATGAAATGTCTTTGTCACTATGAATGAAATGTCTTTGTTACTATGAATGAAATGTCTTTATCACTATGAAGGAAATGTATTTGTCACTATAAAGGGAATGTCCTTGTCACTATGAATTAAATATATCCCTGTTACTATGAATGAAATGTCCTTGTCTCTATGAATGAAATGTCTTTGTCATTATGAAGTAATTTTAAATCTCATCAATATAAAAGCACCTTCCTGCCAAGTAATATTTCTTTCTAAGCTTTCTCTTTAAGATAAAAAAAATTGAAATTGGTACTTTCAGTTTATGTGTCTATTTTCTACTTTTAGCGACTCTTGACGTGTTTTAAATGAAAACACAATGCACCTTTAATACGTGACGCCTATTAATTTTCAGATTGTTAAATGTGGATTAATCTGGAGACAGATTGTCCATTTTGGACTGTGAACATTACGAACAAATATAAATTGAGAAACTGAGAAACTGTAACATGTATAAAATTCAGATGTATTGCAATTCTCAGTTCTAACTATGTTTACACACGAAACATTTTAATTGTGGACTTCGCATTATATTATTAATAAATAAATCGAATTAATGTATTTCAATCTTAGATGCAACATTAGTACATTAAATATACGTAGCTTCGCTCTGAGCAGAAATCGAAACAAAATTCTAATCGTAAAGTTTACAAACCTCTGTCATAAAATTAATATGAATTCAGCAACAATGTCAGTTGAAGACGACCAGCAAGTGAAATATGTTTAATACTTACTCTTAGAAGTGCTCTCAGTAAGAAAATGTAAACCAATTGAGGCCTTGAGAATAGCTTCCTTCAACCGCGTGAAGAAAAATTGAAATGATTCTAGCAATGAGACGATCTATGAATAAAGATTGACGAAATAAACGACAGTGTGAGTAGATTCTAACTTTAGGTGTAACATTTCTTGTAGTACAATATTAGTTAGATCGACAGACAAACTGACCGACAGATAGATTTATATTTAGATAGATAAATAGACAGATAGATAAATAGACAGACAGACAGACAGACAGATAGATAGATAGATAGATAGATAGATAGATAGATAGATAGATAGATAGATAGATAGATAGACAGACAGACAGAGAGAAAGAGAAATAGATAGACATACATACAGACAGACAGACAGATAGATAGATAGATAGATAGATAGATAGATAGATAGATAGATAAGATAGATAGATAGGCAGGCAGGCAGGCAGATAGATAGATAGATAGATAGATAGATAGATAGATAGATAGATAGATAGATAGTGTAAAGTCCGAAAATGCAAATTAATGCACTAATTAATTTAAATATATATTTTCAAATAATTTAAATTTAATTTTTTCAAATAATTTAAATTTAATTCGTTTATTTATGTTGAAATTCATTTAAATTTCGTCATGCAAAATCCTTTTAAACAATTTGCACAAACAACTTTGACCCAGTTCAGAGTAGAGAATAAATGCTAAAGAACTGAATAACTACTTTCATGGGTCAGCGATTATTACATAAGACGGTTATATTTGGAGCCAAACTCTTCCCTGTCTATAGAACATGGCTTGCTTGCTGCTTGCTTGTGTAGGGGGCGCTTCCAGCTTCCGCTTCTTTCGCATATAGAACATGGCATGTCAACCTATTGAACAAAGGAGCAAACAAAGACTCAGTTCATACCTCAAGGGCAGACACGTTTTCCCGCCAGAAATTCAGTGCCACACTAACTGAGAACTCCCAGATGCATAAATAGCGCGTCCGAGAGAAATTTAATTTTTTACCACTGACAACAACAAGAGACATATTCAACAACAGATCAACACCAGAGGAGACAGGCAGACATTGAGCAGTCACCACACTTTTTCTTTGGACTCTGGAAAAGGGAACATGGGACGCACAAGAAAACAGAAATCTGTCTCTGCACCCAAGCCCTTATCAGAGCTTGAGACAGAAAAACCAACCTCACTGCTGACACCCCTATATTGGTCAGAGCAGAAAGTACTCGCACCTGAAAATTACGAGAAAATTGACGACAGCTCAGACGATAAAGGAGATCCTTTTATTGGAAAAGGCTTCAAGCTAAAACACTATAAAAGAAGGCATTTGGTCCAGCATAAAAAAACAAAGAAGTTTAGATGGCAAACATTAACACCAATAAACTTCTAATTTTGGACCCCTTACACCAACCTGATTTAGAAATATGAAAGGATGGTATGGCTGATATTTCAAAATAACAAGCCAACAGATTTACCATCAATCACTGACAGCTTAATGGAAATAACTAAAATACTCTGAGTCATCTATCCCAATACACACAACAAAGAAACCAACACCAACATCATATGGACGCCTCCACAAAAAAAGAAAACCCATGCCACGCAAACACCAAAAGATGACAAAAACAAGCCTTCATGCAGATCCCAGCTAACAAAACGGAGAGCAGGGAAGTACAGACTCCAAACACCACCACGGAGGAAAAAGACATGCAAACCACAACAAACAGCCCAAAGGAGGATGAAAACAGAATGGAGATCGAGGCTGCCATTGCTGACATGTCCAAAACACAAGTGGACCCACCCCTCTTACCACTGCTGGAATCACCTCCAAAAGCTACAAAAACACCTACAACAACCAGAGCAGACAACCACAATGGACAAACAACACAACAGAAAACTAAAGCCAAAAGACGACGCCCACCACCACACATAAGAAGACAACAACAGTAAGATCAGAAACAATGACAGAAACCACAACCACCACCACCACAACAAAAAAACAACCACCGCCAACAACAACGATAACAATGGCGATGATATAAAGAGCTGCAGCAGTACATACAATGGGGATATTTCAACCACCCCATTGCCGACATGATACAATTGCTGTTGGACCACCTCTACTGGCCATCAGTGCCGACATTCACACATCCCAACGGACACCAGGGATAACATCGACGCCAGCATCAACAACAACGACAACACCACAAGTGAGGAGAACAGGGTTTGAACATCCTGGGTGCATGTACACACTAGGTAAAGACTTGGTGTGTTCCTAGCCTGGGCTCTGTAAAATACCCTCCTACCATCACCACAACAACAATGGCGACAACTACAATGGCGACTTAGTTAACAGATCTCCGGACTAAAGCCTACCTCCACCGACCAGACACGCCGACATGCAGCACAGCGATCATCACCAACAACATGCACCGACACACATACAGCATCTACTCGACACACAACCACCACCACCCGCCCTCTCCAGAAACAAATGAGGAGTAAGTTTTCTCCAGAAGACCTCCAAAGCTGAGAATATCTCTGATAAAAGGCATACTGCATCCTCTGGAGAGAGTCAGCGAAAAAAAAAAGAAATTTAATTTGTAGTGTATGTGGGTCTGCTCCCCAGTCTTTGCCCTTTGTTATTTTTAATGCGTTTAGCATTTTGTTTGCTTTAATTTCGGTGTTTTTAATGTGTTCCGCAAATGTGACGTTTTCGTCAAACGTTATTCGAAGAAATTTGGTGGTTTCTGTGTATTGGATTATAGTATTTTTAATTTTGAGTGTCGGATTTATTTTTTCTTGTGGAAAAATCCATTGCTTTTGTCTTGTCTGGCATGAGGTCTAGTCCCCAGGGTTCCATCCATATTTCTTAGTGTTCAAGAGTTTTTTGTAGCTTTTTTTAAAAAAAATGTTTCATCTTTATTTGTGTTGTATAGTGTCGAGTCATCCGCAAATTGTGTGAGTTGTGTGTTTGTTCCTATAGTTAGCGATGTTGAAAAGTGTGGGGCTAAGCGAGCTTCCCTAGGGGGTGCCATGGGTGCTGGTGTGGTGTGCGGAGGGGGTGTTGTTGACTATAACATGAAAGGTTGTCAGGTTAGAAAGTTTTTGATGTATCTATAAACGTTTCCTCTTATACCTAGGTGAAAAGCTTTGTATAATATTGTGGGGTGCCATGTGTTATCGAATGCTTGGGAGATGTCCAGATATGTTGCAATTGGGTGCTTTACTGTCATTCTATCTATCATTACATTGTCTATTAGTCTATTGGTCGCGTCTATTGTGGATCATTTTTTGTCTAAATCCAAATTGATTGGGTGACAGTTGATTATTTACTTCTAAATGGGTTGTTAGTCTTTTGTTTACAATAGTTTCCAAGGTTTTTGTTAGGGTGGGTAGGAGAGATATTGGTCTGTATGAGTTTGTGTCGCTTTTGTCTTTGCTTGGTTTTAAGAGGGGTACGACTTTTGAGTGTTTCCACTGTTTGGGGATGACACCATTTTCCCATATATGGTTGTATTGTTGGGTAAGATTTTTGATTATATTGTCCGTTAGTCGTCTTAACATTTGGTATGGGAACTTGTCATCTTCCGGTGCTGTGGATTTTTGTTGGCCTTTATGGTGTATTTTACCTCTCTTTCCGTTATTGGGTCATTAAGGTGTGTGTGTGTGTGTGTGTGTGTGTGTGTGTGTGTGTGTGTGTGTGTGTGTGTGTGTGTGTGTGTGTGTGTCCGTGCAAGAAATACGTATTATAAATATCTCACTTCGAAATTGTCCTACAACGTGCACAGACACGCAGGCTTGTCTTACCTGTGTGTCTGCAATGAAACTTCGTGAAGACCCAGGTAGGTTTAAGTGCTGAGAACCACGGTAAGGCTTACTGTAAGCTGAACAAAGTGCTGGTCTGAAGAGAGCTAGGTTACGTAACTCTTGGCTATTGAAATGGACAGAGGAGTCACAAGCTGCTGCAGGCTGAAAGAGTGCTGCACTCAGGAGAGCTAAGAAAGATAAGTGCAGTAATGGAGTCCGAGAAAAGACGCGGGTGTCTACTGGTTACGTACGAGAAAAGACGCGGGTGTCTACTGGTTACGTACGAGAAGAGACGTGGGTGTCTACTGGTTACGTACGAGAAGAGACGTGGGTGTCTACTGGTTACGTACGAGAAGAGACGTGGGTGTCTACTGGTTACGTACGAAAACAAACAAGGAAGTCTTTGGTAGTTCCAGTACATGTTCTGGTGTGTGCGATCGCACAGCGGGAAATGTGTACAATCAGCAGAACAAGTTCAGTCGCGCAATATGACTAGTATTATACTGCCAGACATTTTCTCTGAAAGGTTATTAGCATGGGAGGGCTGATATCAATACGACCTTTATCAAGCGTGTAGTCAAGAACTTTGACAACTTTTATTTACCTTATGCTATGAAATTCATGAGGCAATACGTTATTACAGATCTTCCCTTTTAAAAAATAAAAAAAAGTCCCAGCCTTCATTTGTCCAAAATTTAGACAAGCGACAAAGATCGTAAAAAATGTATACACCTTTTCTTGACGTCATTACTTGCAACCACTAGTACAGACACGTCACACACGAACGGTCTTTTCTTTCATTTTTCTATCGCTTATCTATTGTTCACATTAACATTTAAATACAATTTCAGGAGCCATTGTAGACTTTGTACCACTTCAATGAATGCGTTTGTATTTCACCAAAGATCGTCATAAATAAAAGAATAATAATCTGTGATGGGGTATGGTGTTGTTGATGTTATTGTGGGTCACCCCAGGATGCGAGGAGATGAAACAATGATACGATGAGACAATACACGGCAACCATAGCAGAAGAGGCAGAACGCACAACACCGTGTTTACATTCTCATGTAATCTTTATTCCAGCGACAACCCGCCAATGCTCTGTTTCTCTCTCTCTCTCTCTCTCTCTCTCTCTCTCTCTCTCTCTCTCTCTCTCTCTCTCTCTCTCTGATTCGCTACATGTTTTCATCGGAACAAGCCTTTCAAAGACAACTCTTCATCTCTCTCCGGCTACATAGTTGTATATCAAACAAGCCTTTTCTTCATCCCTTGACCACTCTTCATCGCTCCCACTCACACTAGTAGTAGTACCAATGGCTTTCTTGCCCCGAAAGAATTGCATTAAACTTTTCATCTTTTCGATGTTTTCGTCTTTTGGGTGATTTTATTGTGTGCCAAGTTGTCTACATTCTATGTGCACAGTTTGTGCGTATTATAAATCTATTTTAGTGTGTGCCAAGTTGTCTACAGCCTATTTGTACATATTGTATTATAAATCTATCTTGGTGCGTACCAAGTTGTCTGCAATCTATTTGTACAAATAGTGGGTATTATACATCTATCTTAACAAGTATATGTGTACACTTTATGGGATATTATAAATCTACATAATGAGTGTCTGTGTATAGTTTGTGGGTATTATAAATCTATCTTAAGTGTCTGTGTATAGTTTGTGGGGATTATAAATCTATCTTAAGTATCTGTGTACATTTTGTGGGGTATTATAATCTAGATTAATGAGTGTCTGTGCACATCACATTTGTGGGGTATTATAATCTAGATTAATGAGTGTCTGTGCACATTTTGTGGGGTATTATAATCTAGATTAATGAGTGTCTGTGTACATTTTGTAGATATTATAAATTTTCCTTCTCGAGTCTGTGTATATTTTGTGAATATTATTAATCTACCTTAACGAGTGTCTGCGTACATAATGCGCCATTCTGAGTGAGACCTTCATGTCAATTGTAACAAAATTATTACAATAAAAATGTACATGTAATAAATGAGTCCATTTATTAATAAATATAAATAGTTCATAGTTTTTGTTCTGTTTGCTTATTTGCTTTCGTTTTTAAATTGAATGCTATCAATTTTCTGTTATAAATCAATTGCTTTCGTTGTTTCTTTGGAGCAATGTCATTATATTACCTTGGAAATAAGACATTCCAAGCCACTGTCCCACAAAACTCATTATTAACCCGATCTCACGTCTCACATTGCTCGTGGAGATCAACGATGAGTACTCTACAGCAATGTAGTTCATTATTCTCTCTCTCACTCACACACACACGCACGCACAAAGAAAGAGAAAAGGAGGGAAAATTAAAAAGGGACGCATTAAAACAGAGAGAGAGAGAGAAACAAGAAGTGATAGAGGAAAAGAGAAGAGGCCAAGAGAAAAAGTAAAGTGAGAAAGGTAGGGATGGTCAAAGAGCGAGGGACGGTGTATGTTGTCTCTATTTTTAAGTTTTCGTGCTAAAATCGAGATCTATAGTGAGTGTCGTTCATTACCACCACTTCCGGTTGTCAACTGTAAAGTCGTGTATTGCAGACCGGTGTTTCCTTTTACATTTTTTTTTTCGACATTGGCATAGACCAGTGTATTGACGAGATAAGCCAGGCGAGACGTGACTGCTTCTTCTGGAAAAGTCTTCGCTGACGCTATGTCACGCATCATTTGCTCGTCACACTTCGTTGATAAGACTGTTCATAATCAATCATGTTGCATGAAAGAGGAAGAGGAGGAACTTAGACTATAATATATATTTTACCGACTTAAATATAAAAATAATGAGAACTATATTTCATAGTCAGGGTACAAAATAGAATGCGATTATATCGTTTTAATTGAAGAAATTAATTATTGATATCATTCTTAATGAAGATATCATTCATAATGATGACAAGCAAATGTATGATGTAATTAAAAATAAAGACAGGCAAATGTGTGATGACATTAACAATGAAGCCAGGCAACGGTATGATGATGTAATTCTAATGAAGACAGGCAAATATATGATGTCATTAAAATTAAGACAGGCAAATGTGTGATGACATTAACAATGAAGCCAGGCAACGGTATGATGATGTCATTCATAATGAAGACGGACAAATATATGATGTCATTAAAATTAAGGCAAATGTATGATGATGTCATTCATGATGAGGACAAACGTGTGATGACGTCCTTCGTGATGAAGACAAACAAACGTTTATAAATGTTAGAAAATATAAAATTACTTAACTTCTTTAGGCTATATCAGCTTCAATTTATTTATTTAGAATTTCTTTCGATTTCTTTTAATTTACATTTTAATGTAGCATTTTATCTGGCTCCTTTATAGCTTACTCTATTTGGAGGGTTTATATGTTTCCCTTTGTTTTGTTTATGTTGTTATTGCATTTTATTTCCTTTGTCAATAGTTTACAATTATTTTTAGTGAGGTTTATCACTTTGTCTTCATTTCGTTTGTGCACACTTCTTAATTTATTGTGCATACTTTTTTTTTAATTTATTGTGCATAATTCTTAATTTATTGTGCATAATTCTTAATTTACAGCTGTGTGCTCTTCTTGCTAGTTAATTTAGTTTATTGTCATTGTTTATGGTTCTTGCAATTATATTCAGTTAATGATAGTTGTTTTGTCATGCTTCTGCGTTTATTTAATGATTTTGTTTTCAATTGGATATTTATTTTAGTTTAAAATTTATTTTTTCCTGTCCAGTTGAAAATATTACTGAATTGAGGCACGTGTTTCTTTCTGTTTTAAATTATATTTATTTTACTACTTTCAAGGATATTATCCTATAATTATAGGAATTAATAATTTTAATATCATGAAACTTTGTTCAAATGTTCCATTTTTTTTTAAAAATCAAAAGCTAATGTGTGTTAAAACGAGAGTATCCATCCAGCCATGACGTCACACGTTCGATACATTAGCAAAACATAAACAAAAATACGTTAACTTGCTTACTGATAAAATGTTGAGGATTTAGAGATAGTACGGTAATTAATGTTTTACTCTTACTGGGTTATTTAAATTCCTATACCCTCGAATTATATGTACTGGGATGTTTGACAGTTCAGCCACTGATGTTTTATTGTTTTTCTGATTTGTCATTAGTGTTTGCGCTTTAGCAGCCTGTACACATTTTAAATATTCATTTTTGGTTTCTGTGCTTTGTGAGAAATTTTGTTCATCGTTATGTGCTTTGTGAACAGAGATGAACATGGAGAAAACAATCAGGAGCAGAAGTGAATTTATCACCGTACCTGCAAAATACAGGTGAATTTGGGCGTGGAACGCAGAGTAGACATCTTGCACCAAATATTATTTTTGAAACATTCCATAATACAGGTGGCATTGGGCGTGGAACAGCGAGTAGACATCTTGCACCAAAGATTATTTTAAAAACATTTTACAGTACATGTGAAGTTGGGCATTGGAAATCGTCGACCCCGCATGGAAATCCAGTGAATAAATGAAAAAGTTAATAAAATACAACAAAGGGTCTTGTACTTAGAAATTGGTGAACATGGCTTTACAAAATACAACACTTTCTTCAGTAAACTCTACATATCTATCAGAGACCTCTTCAGTTAGTGCAATTACTACAACTACAGCCAGAACAACTACAGCTTCTAAATTGACAGGTATTTTGGTAAATGTTACTGTCTTGACAGGTATTTTGGTAAATGTTACTGTCTGGACAGCTTGCACACATTGTAAATTTCTTTCAGAGCATGTGTGTGCAATGTGTCTGCGAGTTTGTGCGCGTATTTGTCTTTAGTGCGTATGACTATGTGCCTATGTTCAAATGCATATGTGTATTTGAGTGTGTGTAAGTGTGTGTGTGTAAGTGTGTGTATGTAAGTGTGTGTGTGTGTGTGTGTGTGTGTGTGTGTGTGTGTGTGTGTGTGTGTGTGTGTGTGTGAGTGTGCGGTTGTGTGTGTACCAAGGCCTCGAACATTTCAGCAAATCAATGAACATTCCTGTGTGCGTTGGACAAAGAAAACCATATTTTTATATAGCTTAATTAATTATTTTATTAATTTCTTGCATTGACAGTTGGCCAATAGTGTTATTCTGAGTTAAGTTATGAAATCAAAGGCTGCCAAAGGGAACATTCTTTACAACATTTATATGCATTACCAAGCCAAACGCATGAAAACTGGTCAAGAATTTTTTTTTTAAAGTATGTATTTTTTAAAGAATGTTTTACACACATTATATATTCATAAAAGACTTTTGCACTAGGTTGCAAGATTCAGTGCAATATCAATCAAATGACCAATCTTTGTTATAATACAAGAAGTTAAATATCTACAATATCAATTAAATGACCAATCTTTGTTATAATACATGCAGTTAAATATCTACAATATCAATTAAATGACCAATCTTTGTTATAATACATGCAGTTAAATATCTACAATATCAATTAAATGACCAATCTTTGTTATAATACATGCAGTTAAATATCTACAATATCAATTAAATGACCTATCTTTGTTATCATACATAACATTAAATGCATATGACGTAATATTCGTGACGTAATATATTTCTGCTTTCTGGAAACACATCGATATAAATGAAGAGTTGTCCATGATTTTCAGGGTTTTCATTCCATGACCGGTCACTTAGCCCGAGCACTTGTTGTTCTGTATCAATCAGTTCATAGGTATGCTTGGCATGGACAGATAAATAGCTATCTTTCCTATCTGTTGTTCTGTATCAGCTGATATAAATGTTGTACTGTCACGTACTTGATTTCACAGTCGGAAATAGATGACGTTCCTGTTGCGTTCTGCACTTCACAACAGGGAATAGATGTTTTTGCTGTCACGTTCTGACTTCAGAACAGGAATTTATTTATTTAATCTCACGTTCTGCACTTCACAACAGGAAACGTGCTTTTACTGACACTTTCTGCTTTTCTTAAGGGGAAATAGATGTCTTTAGTCTCACATTCTGCACTTCACAACAGCTTTTATTGTCACTTTCTGCACTTCACTTTCAGGTTCTGCACTTCACATATTTGTAATGTCACGTTTTGCACTTCAGACTAGGAACAAGAATGTCTTTACTGTCACGATCTGCACTTCACAACAGGAAATAGATGTTTTTACTGTCACGTTCAGCACTTCAACCTCGGAATCAGATAATTTCACGTTCTGCTCTTCGAAACAGGAAATATATGTTTTACTGTCAGATTCTGCACTTCACCATAGGAAACAGATCTCTATATTATTACGTTCTGCACTACAAACCTGGAAAATTATGTCCTTACCGTCACGTTCTGCACTTCAAACAAGTTTCATAGATTTCTTTACTGTCACGTTCTGCACTTCATAACAGGAAATAGATATTTTATACTGTCACCTTCTGCACTTCTGAACACGAAAGAGTTTTCTTTAATCCAACGTTATGCACTTCACAAGAGGAAAGAAAAATCTTTACTGTCACGTTCTGCACTTCACAACAGGAAATAGAAGTCATTACTGTCACGTTCTGCACTTCACAACAGGAAATAGATTTTTACTGTCACGTTCTGCACTTCACAAAAGGAAATAGATTTTTACTGTCACGTTCTGCGCTTCACAACATGATGTCTTTAGTCTCACGTTCTGAACTTCAAACTAGGAAAAAGATGCATTTACTGTCGCGTTCTTCACTTCGCAGTAACAGCATAAATGTCTGTACTGTGAAGCCTTGCTATGAATCCTCCACATAAATACTTTTGTCAGATAGAGTGAGATATTTTTTTCTTGTTCAGTTATTAATCACGATTATCTTCTTCATAACATATTACCAGCTTGCTGAAATAAATTAGATTTCACTGCCTCCATAGTTTGACAAATATATTTAGTCTAGGTTGGTTAGGTTTATTATGAAAACGATTTTATAAAGTTACATTGTACAAGACAGATACCTGTCCTTGTCTTGGTAATCTGCTAGTTTTCCGACTGTTCGTCTTACGTTTATTAATCACTGTAAAAAATACAATGATCTACCGACTTACCTTGATTAATTAATGACAAATACATCCATCTACCGACTTACCTTGATTAATTAATGACAAATACATCAATCTACCGACTTACCTTGATTAATTAATGACAAATACATCAATCTACCGACTTACCTTGATTAATTAATGACAAATACCTCAATCTACCGACTTACCTTTTATTAATCACTGTAAAAAATACAATGATCTACCAACTTACCTTGATTAATTAATGACAAATACATCCATCTACCGATTTATCTTTTATTAATCACTGTACAAATACAATCACCTACCGACTTAAAATTAACAATGTATAGTGCACCATGCATATTGTTTTCATGATGTATGTTGATTTCACGATGTATGTTGCTTTCACGATGTGTCCTGACTTCATGATGCGCGTTAATTTTACGATGTGTGTTGATTTCATGATGTATATTATTTCACGATGTATGTTGCTTTCACGAAGTGTGTTTATTTCACAATATGTGTTGATTTCATGGTGTATGTTGATTTCACGATGTATGTTGCTTTCACGATGTGTCCTGACTTCATGATGCGCGTTAATTTTACGATGTGTGTTGATTTCATGATGTATATTATTTCACGATGTATGTTGCTTTCACGATGTGTGTTTATTTCACTATGTGTTGATTTCATGCTTCCCGGAAATACCCTCAAATGATACGCTTTAATTTATGTCATATATATCATACGTTTAACATATCCAAGAAATACCGTCACACGATAAGTTTTAATATGTCCAAAAACTACATTCACACCATACGTTTTAACATATTCCCCTAATACCAATACATTGTGTGTAGTAATGGTTTCCTACAAAATTTTATCACGTGAATCGTATTAATGCATCCCAGAATTACCGTCACACAATCCCACAACAAATTATTTTTTTTTAATAATTTTATATTCCTTTATGGGGGTTTTCTTTATGAAACCTCACGATCAAGTAATGCTGTTTGTCTCCAGATGAACTCATGGGTCGCCATAAATTAAAGTCTTTCCGTATTTCTGTTTGATCTCTTTTCTAGTCTACATCTCTCTGTCCACTGTGCTTCAGTTTTCAGTGTTTTTCATAAACAGAACCTTCATTTGCAAGATCGTGCCCACGGATTGGAGTCAAGGCTGGCATCAGAAACCCAAATCTCGTATTGAGCACAAACGACACAAGAGCTGGAACTGTTGTCAGGGTCACGTGCAAAGATTCCTCGCACTTGATTGGCTCCCAGTACATGCGCTGTGACGCACTCGGCGTCTGGAATGCCTCAGACCCCGCATGTAATGGTAAGGTGTTAGTCTGTCTATCTATCTAGCTAGCTAGCTCTATCTATCTATCTATCTATCTATCTATTTGACGTCTGGAATACCTCAGACCCCGCATACAATGATACAGTGTTTGACTCTATGACTGTCTGTTTCTATCTATCTATCTATCTATCTATCTATCTATCTATCTGTTTATCTATCTATCTGACGTCTGGAATGCCTCAGACTCCGCATGCAGTGGTACAATGTCTGTTGCGTCTGTATGTTTCTCTCTCTCTCTCTCTCTCTCTCTCTCTCTCTCTTGATATATATATATATATATATACCTCTCCATCTACTATCTGGAATGCATCAGACCCAGTATACAATGTTACAGTGTTAATTTATCTGCACGCCTTTATCTCTCTCTTTCTCTAACTTTCTGTCTGTTGGTGATGGTGATGAAAGCACTTGATGCATACAGTGATTGTAGTGAGTTCATGCATTTGATAGAAGCAGTAGCCCATCGTAATGTATATAAATGACGTAAATCAGTCAAACAGTGCGATGTGTACAGTTAACATAAGCAATAAATGTTGCATTGTGTGCATATAATAAAAGCAAGTAAATGTACGTCATGGACAGGTAATACATTTAGTAAATTGCTGCAACGTGTGCGGTTGATACTGTAGCAAAGTGTTGCGATGTACGCAATGGAAACAGTCAAATGTTGCGATGTGTGCAAATTGAAACAATTAGTCACGTGCTGCGATGTATTCATTTGAAACAATTAGTTAAATGTTGCGATGTCTGCAGTTGAAATAATTAGTTAAATGTTGCGACGTGTGCAGTTGAAACAATTAATCAAATGTTGCGATGTGTACAGTTGAAATAATTAGTTAAATGTGATGCGTGCAGTTGAAA
This sequence comes from Sinotaia quadrata, assembly GCA_028829895.1. Taxonomy (NCBI): domain Eukaryota; kingdom Metazoa; phylum Mollusca; class Gastropoda; order Architaenioglossa; family Viviparidae; genus Sinotaia; species Sinotaia quadrata. The sequence continues at coordinate 117,443,477 of CM054181.1, read as the reverse complement.
CAATTAGTCAAATGTTGCGATGTACAGTTGAAAAAATAGTCAAATGTTGATGTGTACAATTGAAACAATTAGTTAAATGTTGCTATGTGTGCAGTTGAAATAATTAGTTAAATGTTGCTATGTGTACAGTTGAAACAATTAGTCAAATGTTGCGATGCGTACAGTTGAAATAATTAGTTATATTTTTGCATTGTGTGCAGTAGGATCATGGGTTGGGTTGAACACTTCCCATCAGATTCTAATAGCTGTATTCACTGGCTGCTCCGCCCTGATCCTGTTTGTAGTGTGCATTATATGCTGTCGCTTGCTACATAAGAACAAGAAGGGTAACTCTGATCCAGACAGGTCAGTCTAAGCGAAGTAAATATATTATGGCCTTTGACCTGCACAAAAAGTAAATTAAACTGATGATAATTCTAATAGCTGGCTATAGTTATAAATGTAATTTGATATGGCGCTGGTTATATTTATTACTGGTTTGATGACGCATTGGCTATATTTATTACTTTTGTTTGATAAGGCATTAGTTATATTCATAATTGTCATCTAAAGACTCGTTTGTTATATTTATAATTATTATATAATTAAATGTCGGTTATATTTATAATTATTTTGAAGGGATAATCGTCCTCTGAATCCACGACAAACCAACGACAATGTTGACCAGGATAAGAATACAGAGAATCATTACTATCCCCATGACGTCACGCGATTGCAAAACGCAAAACCGGACGTGACGTATGCTCGCCCTGAAGTCTACAGCAGTTTTATTAATCCATCTTTCTACGAGGTGACTGTTACACACTGATAGTAATTTGATTACAGCCCCCAGTGTGGCTGAAACGCTATAAGGCTTTTATATAGTGTGTGTCATGCCGTGTCTCACTTCAACTGGTTATTAATCAACGTTGGATTTCTAGTAGTGTCGCTTGCTCACGGTTCAGTTTAATGTTTGTGCTTTACCAATCAGCCTGTTTTCTTGAAGTTTAGACTGTTTACATCTTCGTTTAATGGCTGTGTTTTTTTAATTAGTCTGTAGGGAGTATAGATTTATAGGTATAATATTTTATCGGCATTATAGATTTCTAGATATAATATATTATAGATATTATACATTCTTAGGTATGATATATTATAGGCATTATAGAATTATATGCTATAAGGCATTATAAATGAATAATATTCTGGTTTTGTTAATCTGTCGCAAACATTAAAGCATATCGATCCAATTTTTATTAGTCTGCAGTCTTTATAGTAGGCCTATAATCCTGTATTTCTTTAATCCTTCTATATTACATTATTATAATGGGGTGCGTTTTAATCTATCTCATGGCATGATTTATAATAGATTCACTGTTTCATTAATATGTATTCTTAGTTTACACTATAATAAAGTCATTTTGGTTAATCTTTCTTCTAACAGTATAATATATGGCTGTATTTATTTAATATGTCTTTTTGACCTTATATTATAATAGCTGTGATTTTGTTAATTTTTTCTGACACTACAGTATAATAGCTGTGTTTTATTTAGCTGTCTTCTAACACTACGGTATAATCGCTGCGATTTTCTTAATTCTAACTTCAGACATAAAAAACTGTATTTATCAGTCTGTCTTCAGACATAATAACAAAATGCTTCCAATTCTGCCTGCTAACCTGTTTTCAAGAAGAAACCCTCTATAATAGCTGGGATTATATTTTTACTAACCTGACTTCTGACTTTATGGTATTTGATTGTGTTTATTAATCTAATGAAACTATAACGTAGTGGATATGTTTGCATTAATCAGTCCTCAGTTGTCTGAACAAGTTAAGTATTTTTATTAATTATACTATTTATTAGGAATGGCAATGGATTGTTTAGTCTGTATATTTTGCATGTCATTGACTCTCACATAATACTGTAAATGTGTCTGTTACATATATAACTTTTCCTATTATATTTCAAATTTATGTCATATGAATCGATTTTTGCATTATGCTTTAAATATATTTGTCACATGAATCTTTTCCGTGTTCTATAGTAAATACTAGATATATATGGATAGATTTTCTCTTGATATCATGAACACGTTGTTATATTGTGAATACGCTGTTATATTGTGAACACATTGTTATATTATGAACACATTGTTATATTGTGAATACGCTATCATATTGTGAATACGCTGTTATATTGTGAATACGCATCTTTATGTTTATTGCATATAGGATGCTTACACCAGGTGGCGCCACCAAGAACAGACAAGGAACGAAAATGCATATGACTCTCCGTGGCAGTACAGGTAAACAAACAAACACACAAACAAACGACAAATACATATATACATACACAGACACACACAAACATATATAAATTGCTGAAACTGAAAATCTGTACTACTTCCCCCACAACGCACAGTCCTACCTGTCATGGACAATGCCTACAAAACAGTCCTACCTGTCATGGACAATACCTACAAAATAGTCTGTGATGCTAACTCCACCTAGTTAATGGTTAGATTATTATTAATTAATCGTTCATAACTAATTACAAGTGATGAAAATCTTAATATATGTTATTAATAATTCCCCGACACCACTCGTCTCTCACTTGGCGGATATGCGGGCGCTGTAAACGTTTTCTCTCTTCCACAACATTAAAGACATTTACCGTCATACAATATTTACGGAAGTTGAAAACTTCTTACTAAAGGAGAAGGCAAATCAATCAATCAGTAAACTCATTATTAACCTAGCGGCTGCCTTTCAAGACCAGACTTCTTGCCACAAGAGTTTCTAGTGATTAGACAATTAGACATGTAAACTTTTGATGTCGGCCCATTGGCTTTTCTCATTCTCGTAAATATTAACCATTGGATAATAAAAACTACTCATCTAGTTGGAACTGGTTTGCATTGCATCAGTAATTTCTAGCATATTCTCAACTCGTGTGTTTAACTCCAACTCTGACATTTATAAACATAAAGTCATAAGGAATTCCCAATGTCGGGCCACTTCGACAATTTAGCACTTTATATCACAATTAACTTCAGAAATAGGGATAGGCAATTTACTCCGCCACACAGTCCTATCTGTCAAGGGCAATATCTACAAAAGAATTCCACCTGTCATGGACAACACCTAAAATACAGTCCTATCTGTCATGGACAATACCTATAAAACAATTCCACCTGTCATGGACAATACCTACAAAACAGTTCTACCTGTCATGGAAAAAACAGACGAAAGAGTCCTACCTGTCGTTGGCAATACCTACTAAAAGGTCCATACCTGTCGTGAACACTAATATGCAATGTACAAATATACTTACATCCTGAATGGATACAAGGTCGGGTCACGTTAACATTGGCACCACATTACTACACGCACAAAGTATTCAGACATACAGTGAACTACACTCACAAAGTAATAGACAGTTTGCATGGACTATTCGCACTCAAACATAGATAATAGATAAAGACAGGAGGAGATGGATGGATTATGGATGGTTGGATGGATGGATGGATTTAGGTAGGTAGATAGATAGATAGATAGATAGATAGATAGATAGATAGATAGATAGATAGATAGATAGATAGATAGATAGATAGATAGATAGATAGATAGATAGATAGGTAGGTAGGTAGGTAAGTAGATAGATAGATAGATAGATAGATAGATAGATAGATAGATAGATAGATAGATAGATAGATAGATAGATAGATAGATAGATAGATAGATAGATAGATAGATAGATAGATAGATAGATAGATAGTTATTCATTATCTCTCTTTGACCTTAGCCGACGACTAAAGGAACAGATGGACAATCCGGATTTTAAGTGGAGCACTCTAAGTCTGCGAGCCATCGACACTTTTGATTACGACACGTAAGTATGTGAACTGCAGACACACAAATGATTACGACACTGAAGTATTTAAGTCTGTGAGCCATTAATACGTTTGACTTCGATATATCAATATACGTCGCCAGGTCTGCGTGCAACTAACATTTTTAGCTACAGTACGTAAGTCTCTCATTCACTATTGACACATCTGACCACAAAACGTAAATCTCCAAGTCAAAGAGTCATTGACAGCTTTGACTTTGACATATAAATCTCTCTATCTATGTCTCCATGTCATTCATGCATTTGACTGTGACGTGTACATCTCTAAGTCTGTGTGTAATTGTCATCTTTACCTATGACGTGTACATCTCCAATTCGTGAGTGTAATTGTCATCTTTAACTATGACGTGTAAATCTTCAAGTCGTGAATGTAATTGTCATCTTTAACTATGACGTGTACATCTCCAAGTCGTGAGTGTAATTGTCATCTTTACCTATGACGTGTACATCTCCAAGTCGTGAGTGTAATTGTCATCTTTAACTATGACGTGTACATCTTTTGTCATCTTTAATTATGACGTGTACATCTTTTGTCATCTTTAACTATGACGTTACCTCTTTTGTCATCTTTAACTATGACGTGTACATCTTTTGTCATCTTTAACTATGACGTGTACCTCTTTTGTCATCTTTAATTATGACGTGTACATCACTAAGTCTGCGTGCAAGAGATATCTTTCACTATGATATGTAAATGACTTAAAATGACACTAACTGTGCGATTAATACTTCTGGACTTAAAGATCACTCAGTATTTAACCACCAAACGCTTGTCAGTGGATTACTCTTACTAAACCTTGCACTGCACTAACCCACGTGTCATGTTATTAATACAAAACATGTTATACAATAGCATTGCTACTAAGTCGCCGTCAGATATGGGTGTGAAGATGAATGGTTCTGGGTCCTGGGCATGTAGTTGTGGCACATATGGAGAGGTGGAGGGATGGAGAACATGAGAGGAAGAAGAAATAACGGGCAAGAGAAAATGGAAATGAAATGAAGACGAACGTGGTTATGTAAATTTAAAAAAAAAACATTTGCATTTGTATTTATGATTTATGACTTTGGGGGCACGAGGGGTATTTTAACGGACTACGGGGTAAGCTGTAACTATATTTTCTTTAAATTAATTTCGTTTTATTTATTCTTTCCAGTTATGTCTTGTAACAGCTAGTAAACATTAAAATCAGTTATTTTTTCATCATGTAATATAGTTTGTCAGCGCTAGAATAAATAATTCTCGGTATAATAATTGTCTAAACAAATAATAGACTTTATAACCAATCTTACAATGAATTTTTTTTCAGGTATAGCCGCATTCCAAGAGGCCATATTTCTGCTGACTCAGTACAAGAAGATCGAGATTCTATGGACGGTCAAGGCCTGACAACATTCTAGTCACCACTTCACAACTTTATAGTCACCACTTCACATCTATAGCCACACTTCACAACTATAGTCACCACTTCACAACTTTATTGTCAGCTTTCCACAATTTTATAGTCACCACTTCACAACTTTATAGTCACCACTTGACATCTATTGTCATCACCTCATAACTATGGTCACAACTTTAGTCAACACTTCGCAACTATAGTCACCACTTCAGAAATTTATTGTCAGCTTTCCACAATTTTATAGTCACAACACAACTTTATAGTCACCACTTCACAACTTTATTGTCAGCTTTCCACATTCAGAATGATAAGTCATATTTAATGCTTCGTGACCCTTTACTATCACATTCAAAGCAATAAGTCATATTTCATACTTCGTGACCCTTTACTATCACATTCAAAGCAATAAGTCATATTTCATGCTTCGTGACCCTTTACTATCACATTCAAAGCAATAAGTCATATTTCATACTTCGTGACCCTTTACTATCACATTCAAAGCAATAAGACATATTTCATGTTTCTTGACCGCATACTGTCACATTAGTGCAATAAGTCATATTTCATGTTTCATGGCCGTATATTTTTTTTACATTCAAACAATAGGTCACATTTCCGTACAGCAGAAATCAAGAATTGTTACACACTAAATAAAATTGTATTTAAAAGAAATAAAGTTTGAAGACTACAAAAAGGACTCGGAAATCAAAACAGTGTTTGATACGCAGTGCTAATGAGACTGTTTTAATGAGACGACTTATAATGAGACTAGTACGACTTTCTAATGTACAACTTCTAAAATAAACACTCAACTAAAAAATAAAATTGGTTTGTTATTTAAAACATACACAAAGTTTAATAAAATAACAATTTCAAGAATAGTTGGAGGCTCAGGTAAAGAATAAGTGATTGACGTTACAGCAGCACAAGGTGTCCACTTCTCAAGGGGAATATAATCAAATGCACACACACACACACACACACACGCACACACACACACACACACACACACACACACACACACACACACACACACCACATACACATTTCACATACACACACATATCACTCACACACACATACCAGTACGTACGAGAGAAAAAGCTTAGTTGCAGTACTCGAACACAAAAATGTCATGCATTTGTTTAGAAACAAAAATAGTATTGCTAGCAGCTGCTGAAACGCGAAAAACGTGTGAAAATATTGTTAAGGGAAATAAATGTTTGTGGAACAGTTTTAAAAGGAAATAAATATTTGTGGAATAAGATTTAAAGGAAGATAAATGTTTATGAAAAAAGTATTAAATGGAGAAAAATGTTTGTGGTCCCCTTTCTTTATATATTTAACTCATATAAATACAAAAAATAATAAAAACTAACAACAAATTAGAAACAATATAATATACGCAATAAAATTAATCATAGTTATGACACTAAATATGTCATGCTTTCAATTCACTTTAATTTGAAAGAAATAATATACAAAGTAAATTTTAAAGGTTTTGATTTATTTCTAGATGGACTAAAAGTTGAGGAGTGTGGGGAAGGAATAATATAAACAGCAAATTATAAAAAAAAAATTGTTAGTTTTGACTCTCTTGGGACGGATAGAAGTAGATGTAATAGCAGTAGTAGTAGTAGTGGTAGTGGTGGTAGTAGTAGTAGTAGATGTAATAGCAGTAGAAGTAGCAATAGGTAGTACTAATAGTGGTAGTACTAGTAGTGGTATTAGTAGGGGTGGTAGTAATATCTACTTAAAGCGTTTATACGTACAATAATTACATTTTATATTTTTTAAAAGAAAGAAATACTATAAAAGTGTTAAAGACGTGAAAATGGAAGATAAAGACACAAATTAAAATTATGAATCGCGTATAAAATTATGTTATGTTATAAATAAAACTATTTACACAGAAAGAAATATTAGAAATTTACAAAAATACAGATTGAACAAAGAGTAACACAGAAGAAATAATGCCACTTTTGCTGATGAGGCAGAAATTTTGAGAACCCTTCAGGAAGTGACCATTTTGTTAGTGTTCAACTCGAAAAAGAATTGCAGGTAACATAGATAAATGGAATCAGGATGTTGCATTGAGTATCGACAAACAAGGGAGAGAATTGCAGGTAACATAGATAAATTGAATCAGGATGTTTTGCATTGAGTATCGACAAACAAGGGAGAGAATTGCGGGTAATATGGATAATTAATCATGATGTTGCATTTACAATTGACAGAAAGGGAGAGAATTGCAGGTAATAGAATCAGGATATTGCATTGAGTACTGACAAACAAGAGAGAGGCGGATTATAATTAATAAGAACTAATGCTTTTGATTTCGTCACTTAGACAAGAGGGTAGGTGGGGGTGATAAACATTATAAATAATAAGATATTCTGATTTAAATTTATGATAAGCTAGTTCATGGATGCGTTGGTTAAAAATAACTCAAGACACAATTCTTATGACGTACACATGGCTAAGTAGGTAAAATATAAATGAAAATTTAAGAAACTTAATACTTTTCTCTCTACTTTAAAAAAAAATAATAAATAAAGCGAATGTATGCTAGTTCTTCGAAGAAAGATACCTCCTAAAGGAAAAACTGAAATTAAAACAAAGATCTGTTAGGTCAAAGGTTTTTTTCTTACAAGCAGAACAAGAGCAAGACCTGAAAAAAGTCAATATATGGACAAAAGACAACATATAGAATATATCAACACATTTATATGGACAAAAGACAACATATGGAATATAACACATTTGGAGGACAGAAATGGTAAAGAACAACTAAAGAAAGCACACCACATCGGGAACAAAATACAAAATTTGAAAGAAGACAACTTATAAAACTCCCAAAAAAAGGCAAAGCTTGCAACAACAACAACAAAAAGTCCTGAAAACGCAACTTATAAGAAAGACAAAAGACCACACAGAGAAAAGAACTTGGAAATTACAAGAGCGGCAACAGATTATATCAGGGGAATTAAATACGCTTAACTTAAAATCCTCCATAAGTATAACTTCCCTTGGACTACCAAGGCGCACTTCACTATTAGAAACTTGTGCAAGGGAAATTAGAATCACAATTATATCAAATTGATTTGCTGCATATGGAAGCGCGAAGAGAGAGATATTATACCTGTTTATTACGTCTGGTAAACTGCCTGTAATGATAATTTTATATAATACGAGTTTTCTTTGTATGACCATGTGAAACTCAAAACAGTTATCTGAACAAGCGATCAGGAAACTGAAATCTTTTAGAAATTAATATGTATTTTTTATACTTGATGAGACTGTAATCAGTGGCTGTCGGCGAGAGCATTAGTGCAGAACTACTCTATACTACTCAACAACCACCTCCCCTTTCCCCACCACCATCCTCCGAACCCGTGGTAGATTATCCAACTGAAAATCACAACGTTGTCTCCTTTACCTTGCTGTTATTAACGTATGTTAAACTTAGATATCAAGCTCGACCCCTTTATCTTGTTTGTTGTTAACTTGTGTCTATCATAGATATCAAGCTCGCCTCCTTTATCATGTTTTTTATTAACTTATGTCTAACATAAATATCAGGCTTGCCTCCTTTATTTTGTTTGTTATTAATTTGTGTCTAACATAGATATCAAGCTCGCCTCTTTTATTTTGTTTGTTATTAACTTGTGTCTAACATAGATATCAAGCTCGCCTCTTTATCTTGTTTGTTATTTAAATGTATCGGCAAAAGTAAATATGATTATTATCTTCATTCATTCTATGTTAATAATGCACTCGTCATTGTGTGTGTGTGTGTGTGTGTGTGTGTGTGTGTGTGTGTGTGTGTGTGTGTGTGTGTGTGTTTGTGTGTGTGTGTGTGTGTGTGTGTGTGTGTGTGTGAGTGTCAGTGTGCGTGTTTGTTTGAGAGTGTTCGCGCGAGAGAGAGTGCAACATAAAGCCCAGCGTCTTTTTTTTATTTTTTTTTTTTGCTTATCTTTTCTTTTAATAAAACGTACGTCTGAAACATATCAAACACGAAAAGTCTCGACGTATAAAACACATAAAATCTCGAATGTCAAACAAATAAAATCTTGAATGTCAAACATAAAATCTCGTCGTATTAAACACATAAAATCTCAAATGTCAAACACATTAAATCTCGACGTATCAAACCCATAAACTTTCACCGTATTAAACACATAAAATCTCAAATGTCAAACACATAAAATCTCAAATGACAAACACATAAAATCTCGTGGAATCAAACACATTAAACCTCGAGGTACCTAGTACAAAAACTTTCGACGTATCAAACATTAAATCTCGAGGTACCTAGTACATAAACTTTCGACGTATCAAACATTAAATCTCTACGTATTGAACACATTAGGTCTCGACGTATCAAACACATAAAATCCCGAGGTATCCTACACATTAAATCTCGACCCGTCATACACACAAAAAAACAAAAACAAAAAAAAACACGTGTCAAACATTAAAATAAGGGCAAATCTGAGAAATAAAATCATAAAGTCTGTCTAACGCTATAATTTCGACGTGTCTAACGCTATAATTTCACGTGTCTAACGCTATAATTTCATGTGTCTAACGCTATAATTTCGACATGTCTAACGCTATAATTTCGACATGTCTAACGCTATAATTTCGACATGTCTAACGCTATAATTTCGACATGTCTAACGCTAAAATTTCGACATGTATAACGCTATAATTTCACGTGTCTAACGCTATAATTTCACGTGTCTAACGCTATAATTTCACGTGTCTAACGCTATAATTTCGACATGTCTAACGCTATAATTTCGACATGTCTAACGCTATAATTTCGACATGTCTAACGCTGTAATTTCGACATGCCTAACGCTATAATTTCGACATGCCTAACGCTATAATTTCGACGTGTCTACCACCAATAAATCTGTATGCGTTAACAAATAACAATCTCGAAGGCACAAATAAATTTCGACGTGCCTGACACAAATACACACGTTTGCAGCACAATCGGAACAGCACGAGAAATGCCAAGTTCCTTTCCAAAATCTTTGACTCTAATGGCCAAATACTCCCTCTGATTTGAATACATCACGACACGTGACAAATAATTAAACTGCTTGCAAAATAGGCTTCCCTTGTATGTTGATAGTAGTCAGTCTGTACGGGCGGTTTGCTTTGTTAGGTTCTTATTTGTTAATGTATGAGTTCGTTTGTTTGCCCGCTTGCTTGCTCATTTATTTGCTATTAGCTTGTTTCTATGCTTCTCTTTTGTGTTTCAATTTGTTTGTTTGTTTGCTACTCAATAGCAATATCCACTAGTTTTTTTGTTTGCTTCATTGTTGAACTTAGATGTTAAAGAATTGAACAGCTTTGCAAATTTCTGTATGTATTCTTTCTTTCATGTATTCATAATTATTTACATGCAAGCACTTATGCCACAGTCTTTAAAAAAAAAAAATTTTTTTAAATCAGCCACGCAAGGTAAAGTTGTGAACATCCGCTACAAACAAAAAGACTTTAGCCTTCAGATGTATTCTGAAATGAGAACAGATTATTCAGCAGATGGCCTTTCCTCTTCATGTCCCATGTACCGTGAAGGTCAAACCTGACCGCGTGCGTCACGACCAGCGGAGAGCCGTTTGATTTTTGTACTCAGACTTGCTAAGAAGGTGCATAAGGAATGTCGCCTACAGGGGACACAACTCAACATTCTTACTAGGCTATGAAAGGAAACTGGGGCAAGACGGCGCAATGCCTACGAACGTAGACACAGCTAAACACACTAACTATGCTATGCAAGGACGCCATGACTTAAAGGCGCAGTGCCCACGAACGCAGACACAGCTAAACATTCTAACTATTCTATGCAAGGACGCCAAGACTTAAAGGCGTAGTGCCCTCGAACACAGACAGCTAAACACGCTAACTATGCTATGCAAGGACACCAAGACTGAAAGGAGCCATCGTCCAAAAACATAAAATATACATTTAAGATTTTCAAATAAAATACTTGTGAAGTGATTGTTATTCACCTAGAAACTGACTTTTGTCAGAATTAACTTGCGAATTTACAAGTTCAGATTTAAAATATATGATATGGTTCACAATTGCATATGAATGATAAAACCTGTCACATTTTAAAATCTAACTATTAAAACAATACGAAAGAGATCTAATAGAGGGTGTTGTATCAGATATAAAAGGGTGTGACACTTCAATTTAATTAAAACGGTGATGGTGTGATGTTTATTTCGATTTAATTATCATGGTAAATTTGAGACATTTACTTCGATTTAATTAACATAGAAAGTTTGTGACATTTACTTCAATTTAATTATCAGAATACATGACTAGTGTCTGGAAGGGAGCTTTCATTATTTGACCTATTTAACTAATGATATTTAGTTTTAGTTGAAAATACAATATCTTGCATTAGCCTTACGTGCTTTAACTTGAGTGGGGGGTGGGGGATGGTGGTGATATACTCTTATGGTGATTTTCCAGTGCCTGGTGCATTGAAAAAGGAGCAGACTTTCAAGCGTTTTTCTAAAATGTCTTTATGGCTGAAAACTTAAGAAAAGCACACAACATTAGCTTTGACAGAATGTCAGAAATGTTGAGCCCTGTTAGTGATTAAATGTTAGGAGTGAATTATGACTTTAAGTGGTTAGCCGTTAGTGGTTAACATTATGGTTAACGGTTAGACGTTGTCATAAAATGAGTAAAACAAACTTTACAATCTAAAATGTATGAAACAAACTTTACTTTAATCAAAATTATAAAAGAACTTCATTTTTATCTCAAATGTCAAACTTTTCTTTCACATGTCACACTTTATGTTTTCTAAAATATGTAAAACTTACTTTACTTTTATCTGACATACTTGAAACAATATACATTTATTTCAAATGTATGAAACAAACTATCATTTATTTAAAATTCGTAATACAAATTATACAATTATTTAAAATGCATAAAACAAACTATACGTTCATATCAAATATATAAAACAAACTTTTATCTTTATAGTAAAATGCAGAAACATAAGACGGTTAAAAAGAGGTGAAATATCTTTCGTACAACAAACTGAACTGAGAACCTTAGTATCATTTGCAAAACAAAATGAAATGTGAACTTTAGTATCTTTTGCAAAACAAACTCAACTGAGAACCTTAGTATCTTTCGCAAAACAAACTGGATTGTGAACTTTAGTATCTTGTGCAGAACTGAACTGAGAAGTTTTGTATCGTTTGCAAAACAGACTGAACTGTGAAAACAATTATTTTTGCCTGATAAGCTTTGTGCAAGTACGTATGAACTAAACGCTTAACATTTCGTATTTGATTTAATTGACAGAATTATTGTTTTTGGGAGAACATCATATAATTACACCCACGAATGTGTGCCTATGTGACTACGTTTGTACTACCGGAATATGCATAGTTAGAAAATCTACTTTATATTTGACTACGTTTGTACTACCGGAATATGCATAGTTAGAAAATCTACTTTACATTTGACTACGTTTGTACTACCGGAATATGCATAGTTAGAAAATCTACTTTATATTTGACTACGTTTGTACTACCGGAATATGCATAGTTAGAAAATCTACTTTATATTTGACTACGTTTGTACTACCGGAATATGCATAGTTAGAAAATCTACTTTATATTTGACTACGTTTGTACTACCGGAATATGCATAGTTAGAAAATCTACTTTATATTTGACTACGTTTGTACTACCGGAATATGCATAGTTAGAAAATCTACTTTATATTTGACTACGTTTGTACTACCGGAATATGCATAGTTAGAAAATCTACTTTATATTTGACTACGTTTGTACTACCGGAATATGCATAGTTAGAAAATCTACTTTATATTTGACTACGTTTGTACTACCGGAATATGCATAGTTAGAAAATCTACTTTATATTTGACTACGTTTGTACTACCGGAATATGCATAGTTAGAAAATCTACTTTATATTTGACTACGTTTGTACTACCGGAATATGCATAGTTAGAAAATCTACTTTATATTTGACTACGCTTGTACCTATTTGTATTACCGGAATTTGCAAAGTTAGAAAATCCACTTTATATGTTAAATTTCAATTTGGGTATTTTCTTTTAATAAATTAATTTTGTGTTTTGTTAACACGCTTTTCAGATAATAAGGAAATTTTATTATGCAAAAACTGGCAGTTGGGGGCAAATTTTGTTTAGTTGTAAGTCGGACAATAGCATATCTTAAGTAAGTGTCCCACCTCGGTAATGAGAGGTGTGAAGGTCAATATCATATGGGCAATAGTGTAGCGTAAAGGCACACAAAATTGACATAGTGGTTTTGAACCAGTAACACATTTAGTGCGGCAGGAGGAGATAATTCTTCATCAAAGTTGAGGCACTGAGGCGTGTTTCTCATTCTTTACAGACGGAGTTGCAGGGATTAATTAGGAGAATTATTAGTCTATTAACCCTGCTCATCACAATTATTAGTCTATTAACCCTGCTCATCACACCTTTTCAAATGGAGGATTGGGGATTGTGGGTGGGGACTGTGGGTGGGGATTGCAGAAAAAATGAAATCATAGACACCAAATGACGTATGACAACAGCTGTCAGTGTTCTGATAACATGTTTAATCCTAATTGGTCATTAGGAACTTTATGTGTGATATCTGAACAAAAATGATAACAGATGGATGTGTCCTGATATTATGTTCACTCATATCTTTCATAATACTAGGATTCACAGACATCCTTTGTCAGTTGTGTCAGGGGATGAGGATGAGATCAGGACCCACATAAACCCACCCTCTCTCTCTCTCTCATCCAATCGCTTCGTTGACAAGAAATATGTGCATACAAGAGACGTGTAAGTATTTTGGCTGTGGGCAATACACATAGAAGCACAAAAAATACATCAGTCGGAAGTGTTTCTTTCTCTAAAGTTTCAAACAAAATCCACAAAAGTGCAGCTTCTCAAAATTGACCTGAATATCAAAAGGGGTCATGAAATAAACGACATAATTATTCTCTCACTGTCTAGAGTACACCACTTTACGAATCGTCGGCAAACGAGTCATATAGCTTATAAGTTATCTCCTCTTTATATCTATAAATTACGCCCCTTTACATCTATAAATTACACCACTTTACGAATCGTCGGCAAACGAGTCATATAGCTTATAAATTATCTCCCCTTTACATCTATAAATTACGCCCCTTTACATCTATAAATTACACCACTTTACGAATCGTCGGCAAACGAGTCATATAGCTTATAAATTATCTCCCCTTTACATCTATAAATTACGCCCCTTTATATCCATATAGTGGGTAGAAATACAGAAATTAGGATCCTAGTTCCAGCAAGTGTTCAAAGAAAAGATATACTTCATTGCTTTGCAGGAGGGGGGTGAGTGAAGCGAAGAAAAGAGTTCGAGAAACATGGTCAGCGGATTTATTATTGTCGTCTGGCCAGTAAGACCACTAACAATTGTCAGTCAAATCACTGATATTGGCCAGTGAAACCACCTACAATTATGTTTAGTCAGTCAAATCACTGGTAATTATATTGGCCAGTGGAACCACCTACAATTATGTTTGGTCAGTCAAATCACTGGTAATTATATTGGCCAGTGGAACCACCTACAATTATGTTTGGTCAGTCAAATCACTGGTAATTATATTGACCAGTGGAATTATTGACAATTATATTTGAAAAGTTAAAATTATTGCTAATTATGTTTGGTCAGTAAAATTTTTGCTAATTATGCTATACCAGTGAAATTATTGATAATTGTGTTTGGTCATTATAGTTATTGATAAGTATGGTTGGTCAGTTAAAATTATTGATTTACGTTTGGAAAGTTCAAATTATTGATAATTATATTTCGTCATGAAAAATTATTAATAATTATGTTTGGTCAGTTAACATTATTATAATTATGTTTGGCCAGTAAAATGATTGATAATTATGTTTGGTCAGTTAAAATTATTGATAATTATGTTTGACCATTGAATGTTTGGTCAGTTATAATTATTACTAATTATGTTTGGTAATTAAAACTATTCCTAATTATATTTGGTTTATGAAAGCATTGATAATTATGTTTGGTCAGTTAACATTATTGATAATTATGGTGTCCAGTGAAATTACTGATAATTATTTGTGGCCAGTGAAATTATCAATAATTGTGTTTTACCAATGAATATTAATTAATTAATTAATTATTAATGATTATGTTTGGCCAGTGAAATTATTAATAATAGTTTGTCTTAATACTCCCTGTTCTTGAAGTTGATTTATACTTGTAACTGTTTAGTTTCTTGAAGTTGATTATGACTCCGGATATTTCTAATTGATTAGTTTCTTGAAAATGATTATACCTCCAGGTACTTGTAATTCTATTGGCAGGTCCTCTGAAAACTGAGTATATACCCGGGTATGTGTAAATGTTTTGCGAGGTATACCCAGCTTACAGAAATATATCAAGTGCACAGACCAGTATTGCCACATTGTAGTGGTGAATTAAAAAATAAATAAATATACCAGACAGATATGTCAGCTTTTTCATGCATGCCAACATTTTCAATGCCTGTCTGTTTGATGTTGCAAGCTTCTGAGTATTATGTCACAATGTAGGATGGCGTGTTGAAGTGGGGCAGATGCAAACGTGTTCTGTTGTTGTTGTTGTTTTAATTGATTTTGGAATGTTTTGCTGCTGTTGTTGGTGTTGTTTTCGCTGTGATTGGCGTTTGCACTGTTTCCTCCTGCAGAGAACTGCGCACGTCAAAAGTCTCAGGTGATGAAAACGTTCTCCAGTCACGCCAAGGACATCACCTCTTTACACGACTCGCCCAGGTGTTTACGTGTCTGGAGGGCACAGTCATGTCT
Source organism: Sinotaia quadrata (assembly GCA_028829895.1). Classification (NCBI taxonomy): domain Eukaryota; kingdom Metazoa; phylum Mollusca; class Gastropoda; order Architaenioglossa; family Viviparidae; genus Sinotaia; species Sinotaia quadrata. Next base: position 117,427,277 of record CM054181.1, on the reverse strand, counting down.
AGAACAGTCATTTACATTCAGAGTCTTGTCTAGATCAGTCATTTACATAGTCGTATCTAGACCAGTCATTAAACATAGTCGTGTCTAGATCAGCCATTTACATTCACCGTAGTATCTAGATCATTTAAATAGTCATGTCTAGATCAGTAATTTACATTCACGGAAATCCAGTCATTTACAGGCACGTAGTATCTGGATCAGTCATTTATATAGTCATGTCTTGATCAGTAATTTACATTCACGGTCATGTCCAGTCATTTACAATCACCTTAGTATCTAGATCAGTCATTTACATAGTCATGTCTAGATCCGTCATTTACCTTCACCGTTGTATCAAGATCAGTAATTTACAGTCACAGACCTGTCTAGATAAGTAATTTACAGACACCGTAGTTTCTAGATAAGTAATTTACAGATACAGTAGTGCCTAGATAAGTATTTTAAAATTACAGTCATATATAAATCAGTCCTAAATCTAGATTAGTAATTTATTCGTGTCTAGATTAATAAATTACAGTCATAGTTGTGTCTAGATTAGTAATTTACCTTTATAAATTAGTAATTTACCTTTAAGGTCATGTCTAGATCAGCCATTCCGTTTTAGATCAGTATATTTGACTTATACATATTTCTAGGAGTCGTATGTTTGGCTCACCAGCATTTTTAGATCAACATGCTTGGAGACGTTTCTAGATTCATTTCAAGATCAATATATTTGGCTCACATCATCCTTTGATCAATAATTCCGGATTCACAGCCATCTCTAGATCAGTAATTTAGACTTTCAGTCGTTTCTAGATCAGTACATCTAGCTTTAAAAATGTTTGATTCACAACCATCTCTAGATCGCTAATTTAGTCTCACAATCGTCTCTAGATCCGTATATTTGTTTACGGTTGTCTCTAGATCAGTATATTTAGTTTACGGTTGTCTCTAGATCAGTATATTTAGTTTACGGTTGTCTCTAGATCCGTATATTTAGTTTACGGTTGTCTCTAGATCAGTAATTTAGACTCGCGATTGTTTCTAGGTCAGTATATTAGTCTTTATTTTATGTCTAGAACAATACTATACACTCACAGGCATCTCTGCAACTGTATAAGCCTATATGTGTTTACTGATGAATATTGTATATATGTTTACTTCTGTAATTCGCTCTTTACTGATGAATATTGTACATATGTTTACTTCTGTAATTCGCTCTTTACTGATGAATATTGTAAATATGTTTACTTCTGTAATTCGCTCTTTACTGCATGCATTAGAGTTCGTTTACTTCCGTGTGATTTCCCCTTGAGTTTTGTAATTGTATTCTATACTGTGTAATAATATAGTCTTCACTTAAAGAAACCTACACAGGTTCAAAGACCTGAAGAATGGAGACAATAATAAAGCAAAGAGAGTTAAGAAATAAAATAGTTATAGAAACACAGACAGTTTCATTAACATCACTTTATTTCCGTTTTCCTTTTGATCTGTACTTCTGTGTATTTGTTTCCTTTAGTAATCTTCACTGAGGATTTACAATACTTATGTATTTTTCTTCTGTAATTCTCACTGTAAATCTGCAACTCTGTATTCTTGTGTAACTCTCTTGTGCAATAGTTTCTATAGATATGCAACTATGTATACTTCTGTAATTGTTTCTGTAGATGTGCAACTCTGTATAATGTAGTTGAGTAAATTTGCCTGTCCCTATTTCTAAACTTTGTTATAATTTGTTAAATGTCAACGTGACATGACCTTCGGAAACTTCATATGGTGATTTAATAACACCTCACAGTAAAGTGCATGCAAGAACTTGCTGATGTAATCCAAACCAGTTCCAAGTGGATGAGCAGTTTTTCTGACTAATAGACTCACACTTGTCTGAAACTCCACTTTCATTTCTATGATGAAACTAAACCTATGAATTTAATTATACATATATGTTAATTTGACTGCTGATGTCTATGCTAGGATAAACTGAATGAGTGTCTAACGTTTAGTCAAACATTGTTGTGAAGTGATGTAAATGTCAACGCCCTTTTGATTATATTCATATGTTGTATATTTGATTGTTGATTTAATAAATTTATTGTTAACTTTATTAACCTTCTTGCATATATATTAAATATATTTACATATATATCTTATCCTTATGATGGAGTAATAGCGGGTGGGTGGGAGATCGTTAAATAGAAGTAAAAGACAGATATTTATTACTCTTTCAATAAGAAGTGTCCACCTGCCGAAACATTATGCGACAGTAAAACGTCTATCTTATTATTGTGTAAAGAGTAGAGTTTTACGACACCCATATACTACTCACTCAACAGATTCATTTCTCCCTTCACCCTTGTCCATTTTGTGGACTTCACTTCCAAAAATAAACTTTATGTAATATTTTTTTAATCATACAAATCACAAACAGCATCTCATTTAAAATTATAGATCAAAATATGAAAATTTATATAAAAACAGGGGGGGGGAGAATTCCCCATCATATGACACAAAAGGAAACAGCATACTTAACCGAGCAAAGGATACAGACACACTTAGAAAAGGATACAGACATACTTAATTGAGCAAAGGACACAGACATATTTAACCAAGCACAGGACACAGAAATACTTAACCAATGATGAGCAAAGGATACAGGAATACTTAACCAATGGTGAGCAAAGAATACAGGCATACCTAACCATGCAAAGGATACAGACATACTTAACTGAGCAATGGACACATAGTTAACCAAGCAACTGACACAGACATACTTAACCAAGCAAAGGGCACAGACGTACTTAATCGAGCAATGGACACAGATCACACTTAAGCAAATGACACAGACATACCTAACCAATGATGAGCAAAGGATACAGGAATACTTAACCAATGGTGAGCAAAGAATACAGGCATACCTAACCATGCAAAGGATACAGACATACTTAACTGAGCAATGGACACATAGTTAACCAAGCAACTGACACAGACACACTTAACCAAGCAAATGACACAGACATACCTAACCAATGATGAGCAAAGGACACAGACACACTTAACCAAGCAACGGACACAGACATACTTAACCAATAGTGAGCAAAAGATACAGACACACTTAACCAATGGTGAACAAAGGACTCAGACATACTTAACCAATGCTTAGTGTACAGTAAACACCTACCAAGCCCCGGTAAAACGGCACGGCGACTGACATGCACTGCTGAACAATGACCCAGCACAACGGCACGCCGTCTGATATGCACTGCTGAACAGTGTGACCAGGTAAAACGGTCTGCCGCCACGCACATGACGTCATTCTGTCGAGTGGTTTACGTGCGGCTTCAGACAGCCTCGCCGCGACTGCAGTGTGTATTTTTCCCCCATCAGTTTGAAACAGTCGGCCTTGTGTTTCAGTTTGTAGAAGCTGTACGTGATCTGTGTTGCATATGCGAAGACACGGTTGTAACTGGTGTACAGAGATAGCCTTCAACCTTCGCATCACTCTAGTGAGGTAAGTATGTTGTCGCCACCATAGAAGTTCTCCTTTCCGTTTGTCTGCCTGCATCCTACACTACAGACGACCAACTTGATCGATCGCGTTAAAAGTTAGCTGCGAAGGGAGAGTTCGGGCGACTTTTCTCTGAGTTTTGGAAATTAATTGGTTGGCACAAGAATGTTGGTCAGTGTTTGGCGATCATGTACTGGTCCTGAGGTCAATGCTGACAGCTAGTCAGTGTTTGGCGATCCAATGTGGTTCCTTTAAACAAATGACGTCTTGTCAACGAGTGTAGGCCGCTAGGTCTGATCTCTGAATGACTGCACACAAAGCAGACAGAAGTATATTTATTAATTTATTTATTATTATTATTTGTTGTTTTTTTAAGGTGGTTAGTGATGAAGAGAGCGGGTCACGGTGCCTTTAGCAGTGTAATGCACTATTCAGGAGATTTCATCTTCATCTTCATCCATGTTTTTATTTCATAAGGTGGATAGAAATTGTAATGTTTTCTGTTTGACTGAATTTATGTCTAATGTTTTCTGTTTGACTGAATTTATGTCTAATGTCTAATGATTTCTGTTGACTGAATTTTATATCTAGTGATTTCTGTTGACTGATTGTGATGTCTAGTGATTTCTGGTTGACTGAATTTATGTCTAATGTTTTCTGTTTGACTGAATTTATGTGTAATGATTTCTGTTGACTGAATTTTATATCTAGTGATTTCTGTTGACTGATTGTTATGTCTAGTGATTTCTATCATATGCTGATTGAATTTTATATCTAGTGTTTTCTGTTGAATGAATTTTATGTCTTGTGTTTTCTCTTGACTGACTCTTTTTGTCTCGTATTTTCTTTATGAGATAGTGACAGAAAAATATGATTTTCTGTTTCAAATGGTGACTGAATTTTATGTTTAATGTTTTCTACATAATTTTTTTATTGATTGTTGTTTCTGTATGAAAAATGAATTTTGTGTTTCTGTATGGGATATTGACAGAATACATTTCTATTGTTTTGTGCAAAAATATGACTGGTTCTTTTCTGTATATTGTTTTCTTTTGGTATGAAATATTCTTAGGATTTATGTCTAGCGATTCTATATGACTAATGGCTGATTGTGAAATCTAGTCTAATTTCTTTTGTGTGAAATACAACTGATTTTAGTTAGAAAAAATTTATTTTTAGTGTTTTCTTATATGAAGTTATGACAGAATTTTATTTCCATGTTTTCTGTATGAAATAACGGAATTTCTTGTCTAGTGTTTTCTGTATGAAATAACAGACTTTCTTGTCTAGTGTTTTCTGTATGAAATCACAGACTTTCTTGTCTAGTATTTTCTGTATAAGATATTGACATAGTTTTATATGTAGTGGGTTTTTTCCTGTAAGAAATATTGACAGAATATTATTTCTTATACCCTATATACACATTTTTTTTTATGCATGGTGTTTGTATTACAAGCTGTGACTTTTTGACAATGCGTGTTGGCCTGCATGTTGTGGAGGCTTGCTGAGGCGCATTACCCACTAAACACGCTAAGCACGTGCTTAAGGCACCCGCAAAAAAAAAATCAAATTAAATTGTGGATGATAAAATTAAATGAATTATGTATGACCATGTCGATCTGCATGTACGAGTGTGTGAGGGTGTGTCGGGGGAGGGGGGGGTACCATACTATTTGCAGTTTCTAAGGTCTTGAAAGGTCTTCATGCAGTATTGGTTTTTGTAGTGCAATGTTTACATCGACTGGATATGTACAAGCAGTGTTTACCGGTAAAGTCATTTTAAACTAATCTTAACGTCTCTCCTTGAGGTCTGGAGAGTAGGAGGTGGTGTATTTTGGAGACCCAACTAACCCGACCCTGCTTGTATAATACCGATACTTTTTGAATATTACGGGCTCCTGTGAACATATCAAACAGTATTGTTTGTAAGATATTGGTACAATCACTCTGGACAATCTTGTTTGTAAGATATGAGTACACTCACTCTGGACAGTCTTGTTTGTAAGATATGAGTACATACATTCTAGACAATACAGTATGGGTACATACATTTTGGACAATCTCGTTTTTAAATTGTGGACAGTTTCAGTTGTAAGTCTATGCTACTGAGACAACATTTATTGTTTGTAATAATATTTTTATTAACTTTTACTGCACTACTGAGACATTTATTGTTTGTTATAATATTTATTATTAAAATTTACTCACTTGAAATATTTACTATGTGCATGTCCACTAACGAAAACTTCAAAACGAATATTATTTTTTATTTAGACTACGCCTTCCGACAAAGTGCTTAAACTGTTCGATTGATTGTTTGTCTGCCTATTTTCTCGTTTGTTTGTATGCTTATTCGCTTGCGCATATAGATGTCACTGTATGATAGATAGATAGATAGATAGATAGATAGATAGATAGATAGATAGATAGATAGATAGATAGATAGATAGATAGATAGATAGATAGATAGATAGATAGATAGATAGATAGATAGATAGATGTGCGTGTTTGATTGAGATTTGCGATTATCTTTATACACAATTCATAATACGAATGATCAAGTAAGAAAAACACAGTTAATATAATATGATTTAGTGCAGTCGGAATGTCGGTATAAGGACTGAGTTGAAAATATGATTCAACAGCTAACGACAACTGTCCCATCAGGATTGCTGTTGTCTTTCGACAAGTCAAAATATCAGCCAGAAAAACTCACTTCTTAGTGTTGACAATTGACACCACACAAAGCGGTGTTGTCTGGGCATATGTGACACAAATAAACACAATTGTTTGAGGAAGTACTAAGCGAATTCAACAGCAAAGATTTAATTGAACGCACGAAGATTATTTTGAACTCACAAAGATTTAATTGAACTCAATAGAGATTCAATTTCAACTGATAAAAATGTAATTGAACTCACAAAGATGTTATTGTACTCACAAAAGATATTTTTGAACTCAAAAAAGATTTAATTGAAGTGAAAGGATGTCATTGAACTAACAAAGACAACTGAACGCACAAAAATGTAATTGAAATGACAAAGATTTAATTGAACTCATGTACATGTTTAATTGAAGTGACATAGATTTAATTGAACTCGTGTAGAGGCCTATGTTCAATTGAAGTGACAAAGATTTAATTGAACTCAAAAAGCAGACACACTAATCAAAAGGTGTGAGGATCTTGGACTTAGCAGTGTGGCTCAGACAACAACCCTTCTAGTGGCCGTCTCTGGCGACAACATTTATATAAAGTATGCCGGTATGGCAAAGTAAGAGTAGTAAAATAACACAATTCTTTATATGAACTTCGACACAACAGCGTTAGATAAAGCATAAACGCAAGTAAAATGGTAATCACTCAGACAGATGACGTCATAATGTTGTGGGGTCTTGGAAGTGAGAACAGGACACACAAATCCTGCCAGGCAGTAAAAAATCATATTGCCAAAGCAACAAGGGAACAGACAACAATCGATTCATCCATTAAAATTGACCAAAGCGCCTAAGAAAAAAAAGAGTGAGCTTTAAAAATGTAACATGATTTCAAAATGAGGTTAAGGCAATGAAGAGGACCATGACTTCAGAAAGAGTTCTACAGAGGTCATTGAAAAGAACTATGACTTCAGACAGAGATTTACAGTGGACGTTGAAAGCGCTTGACTTCAAAAAAAGATCCACCCGAAAGCGGTTTAAAGAACAAAACAAAATGTGAGGTGAAGATCAAGAAGAAGAAACAAGGATCATAAGAAGACAATATAAGTAGAGTTAGACAATAAAGATGTAGGAGGGTGTTGTAATAGTGAAGATGATGATGATGATGATGTATTGAACAAATTTCTTTTACTTTTTTAATCAACAATATAAATATTTTAGAGAAATAATGAGCACTTTTTTTCTCTCCTTGTTATTTTTCAAGCCTGACAACTCAATGAGTCTTTGGTTCCCTGAGACTGGATGTAGTACCTGGTACCGGTGAGGTGTATTAAAGCTGTCGCCATGGCAACGCCAGGTAAGTAAAATGAAGGCTCGTGAGTTCTTATTTCCACCGAGAATACTTAACAACACGAGAACGTACGTATACAGAACAATACGTTGTGCACAGTGAGGTCAGAGAAATGTAAACTGTGTACAGTGAGGTCAGAGAAATTTAGACTTTGTACAGTGAGTAGAGAACAATAAATTGCATACAGTGAGTACAGAACATTGTATATAGCGAGTACAGGATAACATAAATTGTATACATTGAGTATGTGATAAAATAAATTGTATACAGTGAGTAGAGAACAACACACTTTATACAGTGAATACAGTACAACACATTATATACAGTGAGTAGAGAACAACACACATTATACAGTGAATACAAAATACTTTCTTTACAGTGAATACAGTACAACACATTATATACAGTGAGTAGAGTACAACACGTACAATGACAGAAAAGTTTTGAACAATTAGTTTCTACAAGTACTGTCTAGATTCTAGAAGAAGGACACCACTGTATCTGTCCTTTTTGAATGACCTTGGGTACTGAACACAATGTTTATTGATAAATGTAGCCAAATGGATACTAGCTGTAGTATGAATTCCTTTCGTGCTGTGAGTGATTCTGTGTTTTTCAAACAATGATGCCACGTGACTCCCTGTTAACTATTTAACAGTCATATTTTCAGTCGCAGATGTGAGTTCGAACTTTACTACAATGTATCACTGTACAATGTTGGAATGTCAACTCTCTCAACTATTTTCTACCCATATTATATTTCTCAACTGTATATTTGGTATCATTGTTTGAGATTCACGTTTTATATGTCTTATTTTGTAATATTTGCAACAAGCTTATGTTGGCTGTCACTACTTGACAGTCATGTTTTAAACGTCTTATTGTAGTTTCTGCAACAATCTGATATTTCCTTACACATTAAATTGTCATTTCTGTTTTTACTGTTATTTATTGACAATCATGTTTTTACAATATCTATGGTAAATACTTACAATCAATAGTTGTATATTATCACCTTGTTAGTGGACATAATATAATATACTATATAAATCGGTGTGTGTGTGTGTGTGTGTGTGTGTGTGTGTGTGTGTGTGTGTGTGTGTGTCTGTCTGTTTTCTCTCTTAGTCTCCCCTTGTTCTTCAGTCTCTCACTCAATTTCCTTTCTCTCTCACACACATTACTACACGCACAACACAAAATGCAATACACACAAACATAATGCATATTTTTTGTTATGCCAAAGGGAGAGAACTATGCAGTGTTAGTCAAATGACAATTTTATGATATCAGCAGTCAATTCACATCACTTATTAAGATGCCACTAGCTTGTGCTCGTCATCATCAACTTGGATATCGCCAGTTGACTCATGTCATCATCAGTTGGCTCAATAGTGTGTCATCAGTTGTTCATCTGTCACATGATCACGTCACTGGCTGTCGCACGTCATTAATCGTTCGATTACGCCTTCAGTTGTCGAACATCATATATCTTTCGGTCAAGTCATCGGTTATCGCACGTAATCAATCGTTCGGTCACGTCATCAGTTTCCGCTCGTCAGCGATTCAGACGTGGCTTTTGGGGTTGCTTGTTTGTTTGTTCGTTTGTTTTGTTTGGGATGTTTTGGAAGCTGAATATCTTCTTTCGTTCACTAACAACAGACGCTCTTTACAGGTCATTTTGAAATTAATCGCCATAAATCATGATTCATTCATTCCGTTCCAAGAAAACTCACAGAGAACTCACTGGCATGGTCAGTAATTCAAAACGGTTTTTCCTGGCAATCTCGAGTGGCCTAAAATCTTATGCAGAGCCAAGCTTTCTGTAACTGTCTTCAAGTGCAATCGCTTATGGCAAAGGGACCTAATTACAATTTACTACTGACACTATGCCAGAATATCATTTAAAGGGACGTAACAAGCACAAGACAAATATGAATAAATTCACGTATCGCATTAAGAGCACAATGCAATCAAAACGTATATGTGTCTCAAGAACACAATGCAATCAAAACGTATATGTATCTCAAGAACACAATGCAATCAACTAATAATGTATGTATCTCATTAAGAATACATTACTATTTTCTATGGCACACTACCATTGTGTGTGTGTGTGTGTGTGTGTGTGTGTGTGTGTGTGGCGGGGGGTGTCGTTCGTGTAAATGTATAATTGCCTGTGTGTGTGTGAATATGTTAAGCCTCTTTAACTGTATTTGTGTAAATGCACAAATGCAGGCCTATGTATGTGTGTGTGAATTGTAGAAACTTTGATGAGTGTATGTATATCTGTGTGCTGGTATGTGTAATGTAGACGAAAGTGTGTCTGTGAACAAAGAGAGAAATGCTGAAACAACAACAAACAGTTTGAGATGCTGAAAGGAAGCGAAGTGTTCAACGAAGCGTGACGCCTCTTTCCCGAGAATGACCTCTTTCTTTACCGTTACATGCGAAGCGTCGACTGACATGATAGCATTATTTACATGTTTGTGCCCGAACGTGACAGCCTGTCACGACACTTTATATAACTAGGCCTACACTTTCTCACGTACATAACTGTGTTGGTGTTCTTTATCACTTATTGACAGTGGCAAATTCATAATGTGACAAATAAAGCCTAATTTTATAATATATGACAAGCATGCGACCAGGAAATCCTACTTTTTGTGACAAGACCAAACTGTCTCTTTTATCTGACGGTACACGAAAAGAAACTTGACAAAGGATCTGCTATCGACCAAAAAAAATGAATATCTGCCATTCACCAATGGTAATCAAGAAAAGAAAAGAACAAAATATTTACTAGCGATCAGTGGTAATCAATAGGGGAAAAAAATATCTGCTAACAATTCGCGGTACACAACAAAAACAAGAACTAATTGCAGTCAAGAACAACAGCATAAAAACATTAGCGATGACTGGACAACAGGAAAAACTTCTACGTGCTATTCAGGAGGTAGAACGATTGAAAACAGGATCAAGAATTATCTGCTATAGACTGAGGAGCACACCAGATCACAAATGAAATTAAAAGGATCAAGAACTACCCACTATCGAGTGGTGGAACACACAGGACCAAGAACTATCTGCTATTGACCTTTGCAACATACAGGATCAAGAACTACCTACTATAGACTAGTGGAACACACAGGATCAAGAACTACCTGCTATTGGCTGATTAGACACACAGGATCAAGAACTACCTGCTATTGGCTGATTGGACACACAGGATCAAGAACTACCTGCTATTGGCTGATTGAGCACACAACATCAGGAACTACCTACTACTGACTGATTGGACACAGGATCAAGAACTACCTTTCACTGAAGGATATTACTTGAAGAATACGAAATTACCTGTGACTAAGAAATTAGACTTTACTATCTGCTGTCAACACATAATTTACTTTCTCGTTTCAAAGATACACAGAATTTTACTCGTTCCTATCATAAAAACACATATTTTACTACTTCGTATCACAGAAACACATAATTTACTTTTTTCGTATCAACGATACACATAATTTACTTTTTTCGTATCAACGATACACATAATTTACTTTTTTCGTATCAACGATACATATAATTTGGTTCTTTTTCGTATAAAATATGTACATAAGTTACTACTAAACACTAAACGAACTATCTCCTATCAAAGAAACAAGGGATTAACTATCTCCAATTAAAGAAACACTAAATTAACTATCTCCTATCAAAGAAGCACGGAATTAACTCTTTCCCCTATCAGAGAATTAACTTCCTGTCAAAGACACATAATTTTAATGATTTCCTATAAAAGAAACACGGAATTATTCCTATGAAAGGAACACGGAATTGTCTATCTGTAATCTAATCATAGTACACAAACTGTCTTCTGTCAACTTACTCAATACAGGCGAAAAGCAATTACCTACCGGCTAACAATCCACGAAAGAAAAACAGTATTATCTATGTGTTAAAGACTAATACTATACAGAAGGAATACCATATTATCTATGTGTTAAAGACTAATACTATACAGAAGGAATACCATATTATATATGTGTTAAAGACTAATACTATTGAGAAGGAATACCAGGAAAGCGGTCTTTGCCTAAGACTATACAACAGAAGGAATACCAGGAAAGCGGTCTTTGCCTAAGAATATACAACAGAAGGAATACCAGGAAAGCGGTCTTTGCCTAAGACTTTACAACAGAAGAAATACCAAGAAAGCGGTCTTTGCCTAAGACTATACAACAGAAGAAATACCAAGAAAGCGGTCTTTGCCTAAGACTATACAACAGAAGAAATACCAGGAAAGCGGTCTTTGCCTAAGACTTTACAACAGAAGGAATACCAGGAAAGCGGTCTTTGCCTAAGACTATACAACAGAAGGAATACCAGGAAAGCGGTCTTTGCCTAAGACTATACAACAGAAGGAATAATCAAGCATTCTCCATCAGGTCCTAGTAAAACCAGAACTGCCTTGCTTATTTATTCCGTTCTAAGAATGACGCCAGCCAGCCATTAAATCGAAATGGACAATTCGTCTTCACCTCTTGGCCGTAATCAAACAGCGATCGATCGGAGAGCTCGTACAACACGTGAAAATACCAAGGTCACCTCCCTGAGTTTTAGAAAGAAAAAATGGCGTTACAGAGGTTGAAAAAAGAGATGTTTTATTATTTATGGAGCAAACGAAGACGAACATTTACCGTCACACAATATTTCTGTAGGTGGAAAACTTCTTACTAAAGGAGAAGATAAATCCGACTTTTAGTTTATATTTAGCGAGCCCACATCCACCCACTTTCTTCTCCAGCATAAAGTTATCAATATGTTTAAGAAGATCAATAAATTTATTAAATCAACAATCAAATATACATATAACAAATACAATGAAAAAGATTACTTGACATCAAAATTTCCTTGAAACCACGTTCAAATAATTTTAATTTCTTTACAGCCTTATATCCAAACACACAATTCAGTAGATTAGTTCAATACAAATCACAGGATAGTTCTCATCAGAGAACAGAAATGAAGTTACTAGAGATAAGTGATAATACTTTCTATGTAACCTTGTATGCGAAGTCACAGAAGTCTTTTATGCACTTTTCATAACAAGGCCACAAAATTATCAAACCAAGCATCCTTTTGGCCTATAGAATTATCAAACCAAACATACTTCTGGCATACAGAATTATTAAACCAAACATACTTCTTGTCTACTGAAACATTATCAAACCAGGCAACCATAAATTGTTTGCTGGTAGTTAAAATGTTAATTGTTTCAATAAATAAATGGCATGTTGTCACATTGGATTTTTGTCTGGGGTGCTGAATATTATTTCTTTTCTACATTGCAAGAACCATAATGCAGTGCGATGGGAGATAAATACTGTAACAGTAAAGAGACTGCGCCTCTAGTTATGACAGAGATTCCGACAGCAACAACAAAAAAACATGTCGTAACGACTTATAAATTGAATCATCATTTAATGGTCTATTTTACGTACATGTGGATCCACGTCATACCATATTTCCAAGTCTGTACTCCATATCATTATTTGATGAAAGTCTGACAATACAATAAATAAAAGTCTGACACAATACAATAAATAAAAGTCATGAACTTTACAATTAGAAAAGTCTGACACAATACAATAAATGAAAGTCTGACACAATACAATAAATAAAAGTCTGACACAATACAATAAATGAAAGTCTGACACAATACAATAAATAAAAGTCTGACACAATACAATAAATAAAAGTCTGACACAATACAATAAATAAAAGTCTGACACAATACAATAAATAAAAGTCTGACACAATACAATAAATAAAAGTCATGAACTTTACAATTAGAAAAGTCTGACACAATACAATAAATAAAAGTTACACTGTATAATAAATAAAAGTCATGAACTTTACAATCAATAAAAGCCACACACTGTACAATAAATAAAAGTCACACTGTACAATAAATAAAATCACACTTTACAATAAATAAAAGTCACACTGTACAATAAATAAAGTCACACTTTACAATAAATAAGTCACGCATTGTACAATAAATAATAGGGTTGAAATAAAAAATATTATGACATTGCAACGCATTTTACTGTACAGAACAGTTGGCAAAAATACTGTTAAAAATTACAGAATCTAAATGTGATACTAAACAGCCACAATTCATTACTGTCAACAAAACCATATCCGCAGTATCGCATGAATCGATAACATTTAGTTTGTATTTGTTATAAGGGGCTCATTGAAATATCGGAAATTGTTTTGCGTAGCGGAAATTCTGTAAAATTTACTTTTTGAACTTTTTCCCCCACTTTTTAATATTTTTTTTTTTTTTTGTTTTATTTTTGTGGCTGGAGGACCAAGGTCTGTAGCGAAAGAGTGAATTCTCTTACCTGTCTAAAAGATAGTTCACAATTTACAGTGAACTTGACATCAGTCCAGGGCCTCATTTGTACAATGATGTCTGTGTGTATCATGTATTTGTGCAGGAGTGTGGGTGAGTGGGTGGGAGTGTGCATGTAGGGCCTAAGTGTTCGTCAGTGTATCTGCATTGTGCGTGTATATAATGTGTTTCGATATAAAATATATATCTTTCCCTTTTCTCTCTATTATTCCTTCCTTTTTTTTTTTTTATCTATCTTACCTTCTTCTTCTATCTTTTCACTCATTCTATACTTGTGCGTGGGTGCCTGTGTGCGTGCATACGTGCAACATACACCCTGAACAAGATAAAATGTTCATTCAAGGGACGCAATCGATGTTTCGCACGGTTCTTTCGGTCTGTTTAAACTTTAAAACTTAAAAATCCATTGGCATCTCTTGAAATGTCTTCAGCTCTGGGTTTCTGAAACAGAACAGAAACTCTATCGCCAAGAAATACAATGGACAACAGCTAACAAGTTTTCTCAGTGCAAAATAATTATTGAACACTTTCCTTTAAAGTATATTGTTTTTAAATCGGGATTCGTTCAATCTTAGTGAACAAAATAAAATGGATGGCTCTAATTTCGCTACGTAATACATATTAAAGAGCCTATGTTATTTTCATGTCAAACATTTCGTTTAATCAAGGAAAGACATTTTCATGCATCAGTGCACGTTCCGGTCGATGAAAGGCAGCAGTTCTGTCCGAGAATAAAATGGTTTTTATCAGACTTTATTCTTGCTCTGTAAACAATCGATGCTTTTCGCAGTTCGTGCAGTTCGATGGGCGTGTTTTTACGTCACTCTGAAATCTTTCAATGACGAAATGACGTCACACGAAACCTAAAATAGCTTAAATGTGGTATTCAGGAAATTGGTACATTCTATGTAGTAGGGTCCAAGCAAACCGTTTTTATTTTGTGTAGCAAGGCTGACCCAGCCTGTATTTTACATGAAGTGAGATAAAAGTGTTTGCATCAAAATTAAATATGTATTTATCCATTTTATTTTCTGTCGGCACTATCTTTAATTCTGAAGATATTTGTGTGTGTGTGTGTGTGTGTGTGTGCGTGTGTGTGTGTGTGTGTGC
Source organism: Sinotaia quadrata (assembly GCA_028829895.1). Lineage (NCBI taxonomy): Eukaryota > Metazoa > Mollusca > Gastropoda > Architaenioglossa > Viviparidae > Sinotaia > Sinotaia quadrata. The sequence goes on along the minus strand of CM054181.1, from coordinate 117,412,253 downwards.
GTACCTGTACGTGTACGTGTACGCGTGTGTGTGATTTTTGTTTGTGCGTAGGTATTTTGGGACGTGCCTGACACTTTCTCAGTGTGTGTGTGTGTGTGTGTGTGTGTGTGTGTGTGTGTGTGTGTGTGTGTGTGTGTGTGTGTGTGTGTACAAGCTTTCATCTGTTTGCATGTGAGTGTGCTCAAGTTTACAAGTGGGAACCTGACCGCAGCCGGCCGCCACTAATCATTAATAAGCCAGGTGTTGGCGGTCCACGTCAAGGGAGTTAACGTCAATCAAGACACACCCTTTCACGAGCAAAAATCAATTTCATCAACAGTTATTCGGTCTACCATGCAATCTTGATATAAATAGAATTGTTATTTATCTTTTTTTTTTTTTTGGTTCTATTAGCAATGTTTCTTCTAACGTCTTAGTATCTTAAAATCAATAGCTCTTTCTTTCTTTCTTTCTTTCTTTCTTTCTTTCTTCATCTATCGTTTAGGCATAATAATAATAATAATAATTTTTATTAGTACCTAACCCCAGTCAGCTGTCAGTGCTATCCTTGTTGAGTAATCAACTTTTCTCCATAAACAAAGGAGTAACATATGCATAATATACATGAAACGACATATGCTTCAAACAATACAGTATATTAAGGCTTAATAAACAGTTCAGGCGGAACACCGGCTTTACCTGATATCACCAAAACCGGAAATCGTGAACTTGTTAACTACCTTTTCATCTTTTCTTCTATTCTCTTAGTCATGCATCCATCTTTTCTTCTATTCTCTTAATCATGCATCCATCTTTTCTTCTATTCTATTAGTCAGGCATCCATCTTTTCTTCTATTCTCTTAATCGTGCATCCATCTTTTCTTCTATTCTCTTAGTCATGCATCCATCTTTTCTTCTATTCTCTTAGTCATGCATCCATCTTTTCTTCTATTCTATTAGTCATGCATCCATCTTTTCTTCTATTCTCTTAGTCATGCATCCATCTTTTCTTCTATTCTATTAGTCATGCATCCAATCCGTCTGACCTTTCAGTCCAAATGCTGACCATGAAGATTTAAAGTCTATCTGATATTGGTGACCAATATAGAAATAGTTATTGTTTTATTGTTCTTAGCTTGGTGACCAATATAGAAATAGTTATTGTTTTATTGTTCTTAGCTTGGTGACCAATATAGAAATAGTTATTGTTTTATTGTTCTTAGCTTGGTGACCAATATAGAAATAGTTATTGTTTTATTGTTCTTAGCTTGGTGACCAATATAGAAATAGTTATTGTTTTATTGTTCTTAGCTTGGTGACCAATATAGAAATAGTTATTGTTTTATTGTTCTTAGCTTGGTGACCAATATAGAAATAGTTATTGTTTTATTGTTCTTAGCTTTGCGCACGGTGGATCAGCTCGTCAGTGTGAAAACAATGGATTTCATACTCATTTACTAGCTTTGACTTTTTTCGTAGTCCCTGCTAGCTGAATTTATCTTTATTCGATTTTTGTCACCGTCTTTTTTGCCTGATTGATTAGTATGTCTTTGTCATTCTGCATCTGAATAGACTTAGACTCTCTCATTGACTAATGAATTGACTTTGTACCACTTTATCTAACTCTGCCTTACTTTCACGTTATCTAACTCTGCCTTTCACTTTATCTAACTCTGCCTTACTTCACTTTATCTAACTCTGCCTTACTTTCACTTTATCTAACTCTGCCTTTCACTTTATCTAACTCTGCCTTTCACTTTATCTAACTCTGCCTTACTTTCACTTTATCTAACTCTGCCTTACTTTCACTTTATCTAACTCTGCCTTACTTTCACTTTATCTAACTCTGCCTTTCACTTTATCTAACTCTGCCTTACTTTCACTTTATCTAACTCTGCCTTACTTTTTATCTAACTCTGCCTTACTTTCACTTTATCTAACTCTGCCTTTCTTTCACTTTATCTAACTCTGCCTTTCACTTTATCTAACTCTGCCTTACTTCACTTTACCGATCTGCCTTACTTTCACTTTGGTTTTTTTTATATTTTTGCAAACTCTGTCTGAATTTGTATATTTCCATATGCCTGGATGACTTCGGCTTAACTTTGTCATTGTCAGATTTTATCTTTGGCTGACTAGGTTTTGGTCAAACGTTGACTTTTACTGACTGTCTTTGACAGACTTTGTCATTGTAATATTTTGTCTCTGTTTGACTCCTCCTTTTTCATACAGTACCTTTTGATGACTTGACCTTTATCAGACTGTATCTTTAACTGACTTGACCTTTATCAGACTGTATCTTTGACTGTCTTGACCTTTATCAGACTGTATCTTTGACTGAAGTTGCTTTGTCGGACATTGTCTTTGTAATATTTTGTCTTTTTATGACTTTATTTTTACTGACTTTATCTTTGTCTAATCTTGTCTTTGTATGTCTGCCTTTTATTAACTCTGCCTCTGTCTGATCCTGCCTTTGTATTCCTTTGTCTTTGGCTTTGTCAGAGTGTCTGTGACTGACGTTGACTTTTAGTTTGATGACGTTATGTGTTACGGATTTTGCCTTTGTCGAAGGGTGACCCAATTCAATGATAGTTATTTGAAATGTCAAAACAGAGCTGATTTTTAAATGGCATTATGTTTAACTATCCTGTCTCCTCCCTTCGTGTCCTAACGCATCCCATTGTCCCAACATGTCCACCTTTTGTGTTTCTGTGTCCCGCAGTGTCCAGCATATCCCATAATATTCCTTTTGAATCAATCAGATATCAGCACATTTCATTGTTTCATCATGCTCCATTATTTATCTTTGTGCTCCTAATGTTATTCCCATCATGCCCTAGTTTACACTTTGTGTCGTCATGTCTCATCATCTCTCTTTATTGCTTCATCTTTATGGTCTCATTATGTCCCTTTAAGTCCTTTTGTGCCTTGTCATTTCTCACCATATCAAAATATCGATCAAAAGGAAAAGAAATGACATAAGAAATCTATCTACATGAAATAAAATAAAAATATAATATTCTGAGAGTAGTAATCATTCAATGAGTTGCTTGTTGCTGTGAAAAAAAAAAACAATTTCTACTGCAGTACAAACTGTGTTGCTACAAGATTTTGAAAATTCTCATAGTCAAAAAAATAATTCTTGTGAGGTCCATAATTTTTGTTTAATTTTTCGCTTGTTTGTTTTCGCGTTACTTTTACCTTCGCTTGAGCTTCTGTCATTTCTTTTCCTTTTGGTCGATATTTTGATACGAAGAATTTCAAACGTTTCCCGCACAGTGAAAGTATGTCACGACAAACCTACTCTATACACAAATCCATGCAATGTCACAACACGACGAGATTCCAACGACAAAACAACTGATTATCCTGCTATTTGTGTGAACACACTGGCGTGCCTTCTTTTTTTTTTTTTTTTTTTTTTTGCTAACTTACGCAAACACACACACACACCCATACACACTCACGCACACACACGCGCAACATTCAATTCTATATTTAGACACTGATGATGAATTTTAAATGCGCGCAGTATTTTGTGAGTTTAAGTCTTAGCATACTCTTGCATTCAAACGCTGTGATGAACTTGCACACACACACACACACACGCACGCACGCGCGCGCGCGCAACATTCACTTCTATATTTAGACAGTGATTATGAGTTTTAAATGTGCGCAATATTCCGTGAGTTTAAATCTTACATTTGCACTCAAACGCTTTGACGAGCATGTTACGCACACACACACAGTATGGATGTTGATGGGTTTGTTTCTGTTCGTCGCTCAGTTTCAAAGCTCTTTGATTACAGAGCACACTTTGTCTCGTCATGAGGTTCCAAGAAAATCATTTCTACGTGCCTGAACACTAAGGTCGTGAGCAAGACATATGTTTACCTATATGAACGCGAAAGTCTTGAGTGAACAGGAATGACTGATCACGTGATAAACAGGCAATCTTCAATTGGTGTGCAATGGCTTTGCTTGGTGGAAATAGAACCAGGCCTGTTCCGTCAAGCAAGGTGTTTCGCTTGATGAAAGTGTTGAACATCAGTGTTGTTGAGCGTTTGAATGGACCGTGGGAATTGAAATGGTTGACCGTGTGACACAAAAATTTTAAGTGAACAGTTTTCTTCCTGTCATCTGAACACAAAAGTCTTGGGTGAACAGATTTCTTCCTGTTGTCTGAACACAAATGTCCTGTGTAAAACAAATTTCTACATGTCTAAACACAAGATTATAAATCTTTTTTTATGTGAACATGTGAGCGCCTATTTCTTGAACTCCAAGGCCCGTAATGGTGCAGAAAATTCAAAACAAAAAAAATGTAAAACGAGGCAAAATAAACAACATTTAGTTTATTTCTCAAAGTGATTAGTGTTGCTTTAATTTTAGGACTTGTTCTTGTAATAGCAAAATGGTAAAGAACTTAATACTATTATCACACTCGCGCATTGATTTGCTAATAAAGGAAAAATTGTAAAGAACTGTATGTTTTGTAATACTCGCTCATTGATTTGTTAATAAAGAAGAAAGGTAAAGAACTGTAATCTGTCATACTCGCGCATTGATTTATTAATAAAGAAAATGGTAAACAACTGAATACTATTATAATACTCGCTCGTTGATTTGTTAATAAAGGAGAAAGATAAAGAACTGTATGCTATGTAATACTCGCTCATTGATTTGTTAATAAAGGGTAAAGATAAAGAACTGTATGCTATGTAATACTCGCTCATTGATTTGTTAATAAAGGGTAAAGGTAAAGAACTGTATGTTATGTAATTCTCGCTCATTGATTTGTTAATAAAGGGTAAAGGTAAAGAACTGTATGTTATGTAATACTCACTCATTGATTTGTTAATAAAGGGAAAAGGTAAAGAACTGTAATCTGTCATATTCGCGCATTGATTTATTAATAAAGTAAAATGCTAAAGAACTGTATGCTATGTCATTGATTTCTTTATGTACCCACTGACCTTTCCATTGTATATTTTTTGAGTAGTGATTTAAATTCTCGAGAATTTTAAATCAGATTACCTAATTTCCTACAGAGTTTGGAAAGATAAATATACATATTTATAGCATTCGAAGTGATAATCCTGTCTGTGACCTCCATTACCCCATGGTTATCAATGTGGCGATAAAGAATCAGGACTTTAATGAAACGTTTTAATTATTTCATGTACGTATTAATTTCGCTAAAAGATATATCCAGGAAATTTGGTTTGTTTGGCAAATAGTTTAAACGTTTTCCAGAACATCGCGTCTTTTAAGGCACCCACTTACCCCTGTAACAACAGCCAACTTCTCACGGACTGCTCAGCGGGGTGGGGTGGGGGTGGATGAGATGGTTGTAATCTATTTCGTTTGCAACAATGAAGCCTCTTTCTTTTAAAACGAACACGTTTGCGCGGACGAGGTCATCGTTAACGTACAGCTGGCGTCGTGTTATTTTAGGTGACAGCGTCGACTCTGCTTTTCTTGTTTGTTTTTTTAAACGCTAGTTGACACAAGGTCGGACATTTTGATGGGAATTTTTTTTTCGGGGGTGGGGTGTGGTTGTTACTTATCTTTTTAAAGCACGACAAATAGTCTGCCACAGAGTACTCCCCTGATACTCTCCCTTAGCAAGTGGAGTACGTGTTTCGGAATTTGTTTCCTGTTGTTATATTTTGGTCCCTTGTGAGAGGTCAAACCCAAACCATTGTTTATAAGACGGTTTTGTTTTTTGTGTCTTTGGGTTTTTTTATTGGTTTAAATGAAGTGGTTTGGGGGTATTGTAATGGAAATTTTGCAAAATGTTTATTTGGTGATACTTTGTGTGACAGTGTAACATTGGGATTATTTGGGTTTTTTTAAATTAATTTTGTTAATTTGCAATTGTAGTGGCTCAGCCTTATGATCATCGTCAACAGAAGATCCTATTCATACAGTGCTGTGTTAAAGACCAAGTAAAATTAAATCTAGGTCAGCCATAGATAAGAATAAATCCACATGAAATGAGTAGTTCCCATTCTTAGAATCAAGACTGCAAAATTTACACTTTCAGAGATTTATATAAATGCATTTGTTTTTGGTACTGAAAGTCAATATTTCCTAAAGAAATCAGAGCTCTCGTTCATACCAACATAACATGTGACGTCACGAGTGGGAACTACAATCCGCATGCGCTGTCAAACATATTGTCTTGCATTAATAGCCTAGTTTGAATAATTAATAAATGGCTAAATATACAATGCACATGGCTGCATAAACAAAAAGTATTCATTTTTTTTTACATTTCCCAAAGATCACAAATTACGAATAAAATAGATTACAAAAATGAAATGAGAAAACGTTCATCTGAAAACACATACGGTACTGTACAGTGAGCATTTGGTATGCGAACTACTAACATTTGAACTTTCACTGTCATCAGTAGGAATTGAATCAAATGTACATGAAGTACCAAAGAAAATTACATTGACGGCCATTTGACTCTCCCCTCCCATGTCTGACGTCACTTTTGCTTATTTTTTACCCTAAGGGCTTGGGTTTGTGTATCTTAGTAACAGGGCAAGTCTCGTTCACGAACTATGTTTGACCTAGATTCCATTTCACTTGGTCTTTAACTCTGGTATATCAGTCGCCATTTCTATAGATCTAAGACAGTTATGTTAGGCACCTCATAGAGCTAAGACAGTTATGTTAAATACCTCATAGATCTAAGACAGTTATGTTGATTACCTCATAGATCTAACACATGTACTTTAGTTACCTCATAGAGCCAAGACAGGTATGTTAGTTACGTCGTAGAGCTAAGACGGGTAAGTTAGGTACATCATAGAATTGACAGGTATATTAGACAAAAACAGGTATGTTGGGCACGCCATAGAGCTAAGATACATATATTATGCACCCCAGAGAGATAAGACAGCTATGTTAGGCACGCCATAGAGCTAAGATACATATATTAAGCACCCCATAGAGATAAGACAGCTATATTAGGCACGCCATAGAGCTAAGATACATATATTGTGCACCCCAGAGAGATAAGACAGCTATGTTAGGCATGCCATAGAGCTAAGATACATATATTGTGCACCCCAGAGAGATAAGACAGCTATATTAGGCACGCCATAGAGCTAAGATACATATATTGTGCACCCCAGAGAGATAAGACAGGTATGTTAGGCACGCCATAGAGCTAAGATACATATATTAAGCACCCCATAGAGATAAGACAGGTATATTAGTGTGGAAGGCTAGTCTTTGTGTATAGAGTTTAATATCGCTGCCCGACAATTAACAGTGCTTTGTTTCCATATGCATAGCTGCAACGACAAATTCGGTCACCTATTGCTGGTTGCTGGTTTAAAATATGCGGGAAATTTATGTTATGCTGTGTTAGTGTTGCTTATTGTTTTGTGCATTTATTAATTGTAGTTGACGTTTATATACTTAGAGAGGAAATAGTTTGTATTTATGATAGTTTATATTGTTTTCTTTGTGCAATTTATGATTTATTCAAGTGAGAATGGTTTTTACATGGCACACGAATATAGTTATTTATTTTATTTTATACTTTATCTTGTAAATTATACTTTAGGAAAGAGTTGTATTTAAAGAGCATTTAATGTAGTTTCTTTAAGTAAATTATATATATATAAGTGGAAACACACAGTTCAGATCATTAGAACGTGTTTTAACATGCTATTTTGAGTGTCAAGGGGCTTGCTTGGCGGCCAGCACCTTAGGAGTGTATAGGTACCCCATATAATTAATACCAGAAACAACTGATTACCAGTCTTCAACTGATGCTGTTCCAATTGGATAGAAACCGTTATGCTTCGTAATAAATCTACTCACTGGATTTCTCTAGAATGCCTTTTACCTTTTGTAAATGTTCGTTTTAAAGACAAAGATTATCCAACTTCGCCAAACCACGAATACAATTATAAAGCTATTGATCTCTTGCTGGTCAAAAGAATCGTATAGACTTGTATTTAATATTTCTTCTTCGTGATAAATTAGCAGATGACATCATTTTAAATCCAGAACGAGAGTGATACAAGAATCTCGCGAAGTTTCTACCGATAAGGCAAAAAATAAAAAGAGAGAGAGCCTGTGCGATTATTATGGTCGAATTACGGAATCATGATTCCACCCGCATGAAACCGTATGTTTTACCTTACGCTAAACGGTAAGCTGTAAAACAGGAAATTGACTCTCGTATGTTTTACCTTACACTAAACGGTATGCTGTAAAACAGAAAATTGACTCTCGTATGTTTTACCTTACACTAAACGGTATGCTGTAAAACAGGAAATTGACTCTCGTATGTTTTACCTTACACTAAACGGTATGCTGTATAACAGGAAATTGACTCTCAGCCTTATGTATGTTTGAGAAGGCGGAGTCACTGTATAGCTCTCCTATGTCTCGTCTTGGGGGCGGGGAGGAATTATTAATAACATAAATTGTGATTCTAATCATTTGTTATAAGTTATGGATGATTAAATAATAATAATAATCCTAACCGATAAATAAGGTGGAGATACATAGATAGATAGATAGATAGATAGATAGATAGCAAACAGCATTTTAGTATTGTTATACTTCTTACAATTCAAAGGTCAAACAAATGTCTGTGTATGTCTCGAGCTCAGCCGCCCTTGAATTTATTAATTATTCTTATGTAGCAAACTTGAAAACCGGAAATAACGTCAACTAGGAAATGTGTCATTTAGCTGTCATAATGACGGAGTACATTTACGCTGAACTAAAAAAAAAAAAAGAGAACTTTTAAGCTTTGTTTGGAACGATGGTAGGGTGGGGTAGGTGGGATGAATGAATGGTGACGCTGTATGTAATTGGCTTAAATTTCGTGAATTTTCTATGTAAATTCTATGATTATTTTAAAGAAGTATTTTTGTTAAGTTTCAATGCAAGTTCTGTGAGGTTTTATGCACTATTTTTAAAATCTATTTATAGTAGTATGCTTGCATAAACATTTGTTCGTTTTCATTTGTGTGAATGGAAAAAATAAATGTACTTTAATTAGGCAGATAATATTAACTACACAATTTAGTCGGGCTGATATTTGTCATTAAAATACTTTGAAATTTCTCAAGGGTAATAATGATTTGGTGCAAAAATGTACTCTTTCAAGTCAAACTCTACAACACTTTTTACCGACCTTCAAGAGGGCTCCTGTAGCTTTCCCTACTCACGGTCGGACAGTGAGTAGTGGTGAAGGTTTTTACATTTTATAACAGTACAAAGACGTCCTTAATTTTCGTTCAGACACATATAGACATGCTTGTACAGTTATACAGAGTTCTCCAATTCTCATTTTACAGCGATTTTATATTTGTCGTGCGAATCCAGGTGTAGATGCATGCTTGTTTGAGCCCTTGTACAACGTCCTTGCAGTACTGTGTCTGTGTTTTAGTCTTCATTTATTGTCATTGTCGCTCTCCTCACTTCCCTTTAGTCGAACTTAACCAAACGAGTTCTTCCACCGAGACGAGTAGTTAGCCATGTTCACAATTACAACAATATTGTCTCCCTTTAGCCCCCTTTCTACGTCACTCTACGTGTTTTCAAAGACGCTTTCGGGTTTCGGCAACACTCTTGTTCGGTAAAATCGGCAAAGAAAAATATGCTTTAATGCGCAAAATGCTTATTTCGTTCAATTTCGAGAGAATAAACATTCTTTTCTTAAATAGGTTTTGTTGCTGTTGTTCTTTCAAAACTAGAAATACAAAAAGAAATCCGTAAATATATTTCTAGTATCCTAAAGTTTCATTTCTCTGTTGCTAAAGTGGATTGTTCATAGTTTATGACTATACCATCAGAATTTATCATACTGGGTAATAGGCACTGTTTGAGTAATTGTGAATTTAATCAGAGTAGTTCTAAACTCCAATATTTTAAATTTAAGTAATAATACAACGCGACTAATTACAAGTATTAATACAACGTGACTAAATTCAAAGTAATGATACAACGTGACGAAATACAAGTAATGATACAACGTGACGAAATACAAGTAATGATACAACGTGACGAAATACAAGTAATGATACAACGTGACGAAATACAAGTAACTACATAATGGTGTGTGTGTGTGGACGGGGGGTAATATAACATAACTAAGTACAAATAATATAATACAACACAAATAAATATAAGAATGACACACCATGTATAAATATAAAAGCAAGTAATGGCATAAAAAAATTAGGTAAATCATACAAAACAAATAAATGCAAATAATTTTACTAAATAACTAAATGCAAAATATGAATCCACACAACTAAATAAATACAAGATGTGATACAACACAAATACAAGATGTGATACAACACAAATACAAGTTATGATACAACACAAATACAAGTTGTGATACAACACAAATACAAGTTGTGATACAACACAAATACAAGATGTGATACAACACAAGTACAAGTTATGATACAACACAAATACAAGTTGTGATACAACACAAATACAAGATGTGATACAACACAAATACAAGATGTGATACAACACAAATACAAGATATGATACAACACAAATACAAGATGTGATACAACACAAGTACAAGATATGATACAACACAAATACAAGATATGATACAACACAAGTACAAGATATGATACAACACAAGTACAAGATATGATACAACACAAATACAAGATAGGATACAACACAAATACAAGATGTGATACAACACAAATACAAGATATGATACAACACAAATACAAGATGTGATACAACACAAATACTAGATATGACACACCACAAATACAAGATATGATACCCCACAAGTACAAGTTATGATACCCCACAAGTACAAGATATGAAACAACACAAATACAAGATATGATACACCACAAATACAAGATATGACACACCACAAATACAAGATATCCTACAACACAAGTACAACTAATAATACAACATAAATACAAGTAATGATAAAAGTTAAATTTTAAGAGGAATTACTAACATTCCCAAGATGTAAAGTGTTGGGACATATGTCTGTTAAGTGTCGGGTTAAGAATGACGACTGCGTGACCCTAGCCATTACATTTGTCGGCTAAGACATATGTTGTCTGCTGAATAGATTTGTATCATTGCCGCTTCTTGTCACTCAAAGGAACTACAGCCCCACCCCCACTTCCTCCTCAGCTTACTAAATTAAAATAGGGAGCGAAGGAGCAAAAAATGTTTTAAATTAATTGAATGTGTGTAAGATAGATAGATAGATAGATAGATAGATAGATAGATAGATAGATAGATAGATAGATAGATAGATAGATAGATAGATAGATAGATAGATAGATAGATAGATAGATAGATAGATAGATAGAATGTTTAAAACAACAATCAAAACAAACTCCTTTCCATACTCACAACACAAGAACACAAAGAAAAAAGGAAAAAGTGAAAATTTAAGCAACAAAAGGAAGGAAAGAAAAGGAGAAAAATTACCTGGGTGGAGAATAATGTAGATACCAGCAGAGCACTTAAAGGAAATGGAGGCTTTGGTGTATGGGTTAAAAAATTACTTAGTTGGTTTATATATACAGGCCCAGTCAGACATTTCCAGAGATCGGAATGGGGGGGGGGGGGAGGAACACACATATGGAAGAATAAAGAGCCTTTTCGACAAGAGTCAAAGGGTCGTTTCTTTATGTACTTTTAGTGACTGCCCTGGTAAATAAAGTTTGACTGACAGCCAATCCAGTTTTCAAGGATGTGTGGCCTGAATAGCTGTTCAGTCAACCAATGGTTGGCGACGTGTGGTTTCGAGGAAGGGGAGATAATAAACGGGATGAATGATTCTGCTTCTGAGTGACTTTTCAAAAATGCCTATTGACAAGTCAAATCTCATCTTTTTCACTTTCCGCATTTAAGAATTATGTTTGCAACTGGCCTAATACCCAAAAAGACATCGTCTGAGAGAGAGAAAAATTGCCTCCTTCTCCCCTGCTCTTATCGCCACTGGGTGTTTCTCAACATCCATCAGGGACGTACTGTTAAGCGCGTTAGACCGTATCACTTGATTAAATTACTGTTAACTCGATAGAATGTATATCACTTGGTTAGATTACTGTTAACTCGATAGAATGTATATCACTTGGTTAAATTACTGTTAACTCGACAGAATGTATATCACTTGGTTAAATTACTGTTAACTCGACAGAATGTATATCACTTGGTTAAATTACTGTTAACTCGACAGAATGTATATCACTTGGTTAAATTACTGTTAACTCGATGGAAATGCTTAATCTTATGTTGGAATAATAGTGGGTGGATGGGTCTCATTCAATATAAATAAAGGACAAATTTTTATTTTTTTAAACCTTTTAGTAAAAGGTTTCCACCTACAAAAGTATTATGTAACAGTGAATTGTATGTCTTATAATTGTCTTATAATCCACCAAGAGAGACAAGTTTTGTCTCTTGGGAGAATTATTAATAAACATAAATTAATATTTCTCCATCACTTCTAATTAGTTATGGATGATTAAATAATCACAACAAGTAGCAAATGGATGCATGTCACAAATTTATTGTTAAATTTATTAACCTTCTTGCACATAATTATATTAAAACCTTATGTTGGAGTAATAGCGGGTGGATGGGGGATCGTTAAATATAAATAAAAGACAGATTTTTTATTACTCCTTTAGTAAGAAGTTTCCACCTGCAGAAGTATGACAGAAAAGCGACTGTCTTATTATTGTGGAAGGGAGATTTTTACTACACCCTTATAATCCGCTAAGTGAGAGATGAGTGGTGTCCCCTGGAAAATTATTAATAAACATAAATTAAGATTTCCCTATCACTTCTAATTAGTTATGGATGATTAATAATAATAATAACCAGTAACAAAGTGTTTTTACTGTGTGCTACATAATGTATATTGGTCTTCACAGTGTTTGACAGTGTGCTATACAATGTACATTGGTCTTCACAGTGTTTGACAGTGTGCTATACAATGTACCTTGGTCTTCACAATGTTTGACAGTGTGCTATACAATGTATCTTGGTCTACACAATGTTTGACAGTGTGCCTTACATATAATGTACGTTGCTCTTCGCAATGTTTAACCCACCTACGGAGGACAGTTGAGGGTGTGCACCAAACTTGTGCGACCTTTTTCATTCCCTTCCGCCAGCCCTCCTGCCCTCCACCTTGGGACGCAATGTGAGGCTGTGGGGTCCCACTGGAGCACTCCAGATCATATAACGTCATAAGACGAATTGATCAACGCTCCGGTGGTGACGTGAAAGATAGCGTAACCACCACCACCTTCACAATGTTTGACAGTGTGCCTTACAAATAATGTATATTAATCTTCACAATGTTTGACAATATGCCTTACAAATAATGTATATTAATCTGCCCAATGTTTGACAATGTGCCTTACAAATAATGTATATTAACCTTCACAATGTTTGACAGTGTGCCTTACAAATAATGTATATTAGCCTTCACATGTTTGACAGTGTGCCTTACAAATAATGTATATTAACCTTCACAATGTTTGACAGTGTGCCTTACAAATAATGTATATTAACCTTCACAATGGTTGTGAAGATTAACATACATTATTTGTAAGCACACTGTCAATGTTACAGTGTGCTTACAAATAATGTATGTTAATCTTCACAATGGTTTACTGTCTGCCTTGTACATAATCCAAAACATTAACTCAGAAATATTATTCTACCACATATTGGGCTGAAAAAATACGTTTATGCTCGTGTTCCCCATTAAACAGCTGAAAGATTTCTTTTTTTTCATTTGAAGTAGTTGGAGCTTTATTCAGATAATCAATGAGACTCAGCTGTGACACTTCTCTTTCTATCTAGTGCTTGCTCTTTCTTTACACTACACTAGCATATCTCACTTTTACAGTGCATAGCAATGACTAGTGTTTGCTCTACCTGTACATTGAACTAGTGTCTCACTTTTACAGTGTATAGCAATGACTATGTGTATCCTCTACCTGTATACTGAGCTAGTCTCACCTTTTACACCTGTATAGCAATGATTAGTGCTTCCTCTACCTGTTCACTGAACTAGTATCTCACTTTTACAATATATAGCAATGATTAGTGTTTGCTCTTCCTGTACACTGAACTAGGGTCTTACCTTTTACAGTGTATACAGTAGAGCAAGGACTAGAGTATCCTCTGTCTGTACACTGAGCTAGTGTCTAACTTTTTACATCGTACAGCAGTGACTAGTGCTTGTTCCACATGTACACTGAACTAGTGTCTCACTTTTTACAGTGTGTGGCAATGACTAGTGCTTGTTTCACATGTACACTTAGCCAGTGTCTCACTTTTGTAATATATAACAATTACCAGTGGTTGCTCCACCTCTACACTGAACTAGGGTCTCACTTTTACATTGTACAACAAAGACTAGTGCTAGCTCTCTTTGTACATTACTCTAGCTTTTCACTTATGCATTATACAGCCACATGAAAACACAAAACTAAAGGATTCACATGTATCGTTCAAATCTGATAAGAAAAAGTAGTCAGCTGTGTGAGTGGTTATTCATATTTTGTTGGAATATACACTTATGAATTTTCTGTACAGGGCAAAGGTCAAATATCTGCAATTGTATATTTGCAGTTACAACTCCAACTATGCAACTGACCTATTTTCTTCTCTTTCTCTCTCTCTCTACCACCACCACCATCACCACCCACCACTCCATTATTCTTTCTTTGACACTACAGCTCTCTCTTTCACTTTCACTCTCAACCCACATGCTCTCTCTCTCTCTCTCTCTCTCTCTCTCTCTCTCTCTCTCTCACACACACACACACACTGTTACGTTTCCAGTATTTATTTATAGACCCTGCCTAGGATTTTAAGGACTTTAAATATGATAGATTAAATTAATTCCTTCTCTCTATCCTAAACAGACTGGCTGCCCAAATTATCATTTGACTAACTTTAAAAATGTGTCTTGTAGTGCAGACAACAAATTTACAAACTGACAATTTGCGTACAAAGCTGGCTTTGGAGTCGTTAAATTCCTCTAAATTAATATGCATACGTTATGTCATTCAGCTCATTCGCCCCCATCCAAAACCAAGAAATCTATAGGTCTATCATGCATAAAAATGTACTACAAAGAGGATTAACAATTTAAAATAAGATTTAATAAGTTTAACAATTAACAGTAACAATTAATTACGAGCACGAAGTCTAGATTCAATATAATTATGATTTTTCACTCAATCGTTAGTGTCATTTGTTTTAAAGAGAATTGTTCTGCCAAATATTCACTTGATCCTGGAAGTAGTAGATATACGTAACTACACTCTCGATGCCACGTGGGGTTCACTCTGGTTAGAACTGGTCCACGTCACTTTGGCTCATCATCAGTACTGCTCATAGCATAACAGTCAATCGTCCACTCAATTACTGCATCGCTAATGTACTTGCGACGATCGTTAACCGTAGTTAACACGATGTACTTCTACGTAGTTCACGTATGGGTCATGAAGATACCCGAGTCAGCGTACGACTCAAGAAGTACGAAGGTAGAGAGGAATAACCTAAGAACCCGGCTGAAACAAAGGATTTGGGCTATGTAACTATTTGCGTGTATATTCGCAAAACCCAAGCACATGTTTCTTTGTTTAAAGGTTCTGAATTTAGAATCTTTGACTATCGTGTCGTTTACAATTCAAATATGGTTATATTTAAATATACATTGTGGTTCACGTGTGTGTTACAGGTAACATTACACGAACGTATGAATTCCCAAATATTTACAGCATTAAAAATTGGAATTCACACAAAGGATTAATTCAAAATGAAGCATGAATGCTTTACAATTTTACATGAAAAATTATACGCAAGAACAATTTGAATTACAAAGAAGAATTCACCACGTGCACAGACATTCTGGCGGCACTAGGGAATTTAAGATTTATATAAATTAAAGATAAGAAGGAGTTACAATAATTTATATACAATAACTTTTAGATTTGTCCTTTTACATCGAAACAAGTGCTTTGGCTAAGATAGCGATAAGCTGCACAAATACATACATCAATTCAATTACAAAATACAATCAACAAATGCAATAGATATTGTAAGAAGTAGACGTGTTATTGTTACCTCTTAAAAGTAGATTTACTGCTTTAGCGCGGGTTCTTTCTTCTCTCTCATACGACTCGGTATGCGGCGGACGGAGCTAATTTAGCTGACTTGTGGCGTCGGCCGATTCTGGGATGCGAGTACGGATTTCGCGCGCGTGATCGCATTTTATTAAACTGCATTGAACGCATCACGTGACCGCTCACGTGGTATGTTGTTGATCTTGAAGGTGCTGGACAATGGCCTAAAGTTATGCAACAAATCTGACCTCCTTGCTAGAAGCTTCTCGACACGGGAGAACTTCAACAAAGGTCCCTTCAAAATTTTAATTTTTGAAAACGAGCAATTGGGTCACGAGGCCATGACACAGAATTTGTCAGACTCGTCACACACACACACACACACACACACACACACGTGCGTGTGCGCACGCACACACATTCACATATGTTTCGTCTCACGCTATCTTTTCCATGTGTGTTTACGTCCAGAAAATGAATTGATTTTCTATCCAGCTTCTATCTTTCATTCCATTGCATTGCTCTCTAATTAAGATTTGTGTTGTAATAGTAATAACGTGCTTTACTGTTTACACATATTTATAATAGTTCTTATTATTATTACTGTTAAGTGTTATTATTATTATTAATTTTACCATGTTATATTGCTATTCTTATTTTCAACAGCATCTTCAACATCATGCCCAGAGTTGTCATCGTCAATGTTCGAGCTGACCACGTCTAACACGTCACTGGGGGCTTTAGTCAACATCACCTGCGCCGCATTTGGACATCGTGTGGTCGGCAGTCATACTCTCCTGTGCAACAAAAGTGCATTATGGGAGCCTGGAGTTCCACGCTGTGACTGTAAGAGATATATGTACTAATTCCTTTATAAAATAATTCAAGATAGGAGCATGATAATTCTTAATTATAAACAGTTCATTACGCATATTTTGTGCGAAGATCGCTGAAAGAAAAAAAAAAAAACAGCTTTCACAAATTGAAAAAAAATAATTATCAGCCGCCGGATTGCCGGAACCCGGGATCGAACCAGGGACCTTTAGATCTTCAGTCTAACGCTCTCCCAACTGAGCTATTCCGGCTGATAACGTTCTATGTCAATTAAACATATTTATAACTTTAACTATTTGTCATATTTAATAGTGTATTATTATTATTCTTAAAATCGTTCAAATATACCGTGAGTCTGTGATTTTCTTTCTGGAATGTTAGTAGCGTTAATCTATAGTGTAAATAAAACGAAGGTCGCATTCATATACATTTTGTTTTTATTATCTCCCATCTCAGTCTGGTAAATCATTTGCTATATTATTTTCTTTTAGTATCATAAGCGATCTAAGTCTAATGTTTGGATTTTAGAAAAATAATTCTCTAATATATGTGCATAAAACTTTTACTTCCAATTAATATATGTACAGGCAAACTTTCAAATTGTTTTTACTAACATGAATGAATTTGTATCCAATGTGTTCTTCGTTGAATGCACTAGGACCTGTACTAATCAATATCCGGCTCAAACCCACCGACGGAGGACAGTTGAGGGTGTGCGCCAAACTGGTGTGTGTGTGTGTGTGTGTGTGTGTGTGTGTGTGTGTGTGTGTGTGTGTGTGTGTGTGTGTGTGTGTGTGTTTGACTCACACTCACCCCAGAAGCCGCAATAGACTTTTCATCTTTACAATTTTCTCAGTCTTGGTCTGCTTCTGGGGGATTTTTTCACCCCTTTCCGCCAGCCCTCCCGCCCTCCACCTCAGTAAGCAATGTGAGGCCGTGGGGTCCCACTGGAGCACTCCAGATCAGATAACGTCTTATGACAAAATGATCAACGCAAACTCCAGTGGTGACGTTAAATTGTTATCGATTCCCCCCCCCCCTCCGGGATATAGAGCGCACATTATGAAGTATCAGTCAGGACCAACAAAAAGTCATACATATTAACGATTTTGTCATTTAATATATTAATACGAATACATTAAACAACATTGAATGTGTAAAAGAGAGTCAAAGCATTAGCAAAAATAAACATAAATAAATGAATTTACAGATGTTCAATTTGAACAAAAATGACAGAAGAGACAGAATTGTCATTGTTCGCGGAACATCAGTTAACATTTTCTGTTTTTTGTCCTTGAACGTCGTAGAATTTTCTGCTTTAGAATAGATCATATCTAAACTCGCAACAACTTTCATCTTTTTGCATCTCGACTACTCTCTGGCAGGCCTGTTCCACGGAATTCTCTTTAGGTAGGCCTGTTCCACCGGATTTTCATTTTATGAGCTGTCTGATGGAATTTTTTTCTGGGTGGGTGGGAGTGTTCTGCTGAATACTCTTTTGGTTGGCTTGTCTCATGGAATTCTTTTTCGTAGGTTCTTCTTCTTCTTTACGTTAACTTCTTTACCCCACAGGAATTGCATGAACTTTTCATCTTCTTGATGTTCTCAGTTTTTGGTGGATTTTTTTCGTAGGTCTGTTCCATGGAATACTTATAGCTTCCAGTTAAAGAAAGAATAGAGTATGGAACAAGCTGTAGAGCAAATTATAGATTTAAAATAAATAACGGGGGGTAATTTGCATAAATATTATTAATTATAAAGAGGTTGATTTAATAAGTGCAACTTTTAACTAAAGATTAATGTTTCTTACCATTGTTATTTGAAGAATGTTTTCAATTAAAATGCACCGTTATTAGTTTGTTTTATTATTTAGTTCTATAAACTCTAATACTTATATTAGTTATTACTGTTTTAAATCAATTAATGAGTAGTAGCCCCCCAAAAAAAACAAGAAAAAACAAAAAAAAAAACAAATATTAACTTAATTTGAAATGTCTTCACTGTTTATAGAAAACAGTTTTTATGTCAATTAATATAGACAACAATATCACCTTAATCTACTGTTGTCATGCCCATTTTTGTCCCACATAAATGTATTTCAGTCAAAACAGAAAACCATTTTAAAAGACAACTGTTGCACCTGCATAAATCTACTTTATTCAATACAGAAAATAATTTTAACTTAGTCCACTGTTGTCATGTATAAATCTACTACAGTTTATACATAAACGGTTTTAACTTCTGTGTTATTGCACTTTTGTTTTCTTGTACTTTGCAATTTCGGGGGGGGGGGGAGGGTGTCAAACATGGGTAGGGTTTGGAGTGAGGGGATTTAAATGTCATTTCATTTATGTGAATGTATCATAGACTTTAAACATACATTATTTTCACTCATTTAAGTGAATCAGACGGCAGTTTACATTCATTCATCTCATTTTACTTTCATCTCATTGAATCTTAGGCTGATATTAATCCAAGTCTAACATCCAACTATCACAAACATGAACTGAGCTCGTTCATCTCGATATCATAGGCATTCTTACAGCCTCGTTTTCAACACTTAGAACTCGCGCACGACTTTAGTGTTTTCGTCTTCAGTGACGGTTATCTAAACGGGAGTTTTACGGTTCTAGCGTTTTCGCCTTCAGTGACGGTTATCTAAACGGGAGTTTTACGGTTCTAGCGTTTTCGTCTTCAGTGACGGTTATCTAAACGGGAGTTTTACGGTTCTAGCGTTTTCGCCTTCAGTGACGGTTATCTAAACGGGAGTTTTACGGTTCTAGCGTTTTCGTCTTCAGTGACGGTTATCTAAACGGGAGTTTTACGGTTCTAGCGTTTTCGTCTTCAGTGACGATTGTGTGAACTTGGGTTTTACTGTTCTAGTATTTTCATTTTCAGTGACGATTCTACTTCTAGTGCTATTTTTGTTTCCAGTGACGATTCTATTCTGTTTCCAGTGACGATTCTACTTCTAGTGCTATTTTTATTTCCAGTGACGATTGTCTGAAAGTCAGTATTTTCGTTATCAGTGACGGTTCTACTTCTAGTGCTATTTTGGTTTCTAGTGACGGTTGTCCGAACTTGAGTATTACTGTTCTAGTATATTTGTTTTCAGTGACGGTTCTACTTCTAGTGTTGTTGTTTTTTTATTTCTAGTGACGATTGACCTGAGTTTTACTGTTCTAGTATTTTGTTTTCTGTGAAGGTTCTACTTCTTGTGATTTTTGTTTCTAGTGACGGTTGTATGGACTTGAGTTTTTCAGTTCTAGTGTTTTTCTTTCTATGTAAAGTTCTTGATGATGCACAAGTCAGACGATTTTCGTAATTTTCAAGTGTTTGTTTGCTTTCTTCAGTGACGTTTAGTTTGCTTTTTTGTTTTTGACGTTTTGTTTGATCTTTTCATTGGCAGTTTGTCAGATCATGACGCTTGCGTTTTATATCCAAAGTTATGCATTTTTAATACTTTTATATCTCACTTGATGCATTTTTAAACACGTGAGCCACTGTTAAATACTTTTATTTCTTGTGTGATGCAAAGATTTTTTTTTATTTCTCGCGTAAGTCGAATACTCTTATTTCTCGCGCGAGCACATATTTTTATTTCTCATGAAAGTACTGTTAATAATTTTATTTCTCACGAGAGGCACTTCAGCACTCATTTCCCGCGAAAGACACTGCAGACATCGAGATGCGTCATTAATATTTGATTTATGACCACGAGAAATGATGAGATGCAATGTGTTACAATTTCAAACCCACGAGAAATGACGAGATGCAATATTACAATTTGATTTCACGAGAAATGACGAGAAGTATTGTTACAGTTTGATTTCAGACCACGTGATGCATTATTACAGTTTATTGTAGATCACGAGATGCAATGTTATTGTTTGGTTTCAGGGACTTGGGATCTGACTACTCAGGAGAAGGTTATATTTGGAACAGCTGTTGCAGCAGTCGCTTTTGTCGTCCTCATCATTGGAATTATTATTATCGTTTGCTGTTGTTGCAAGCAAGACAACAGGCGAGAAAAGTAAGAAATCGGTTTATCTTATCAAGTTATCTGATCCCATACATTAGCGGTCCCTGATTTGATCAATAAATATCAAATTTCGTGTCTATCTCATACATCTATACAAAACCTCGTCCCTCTCTCACCATATATATAGTATACTAAACCTCGTGTCTGTCTATCTCGAGTCATATGTATATGTTATCTGGACAATTTAATTTTCAGTTTGTAATATAAACCATAGTTGCCAGCCATAAATGCATGGAAATTGAAATCCTTTTATAATTAATTTCTTTGTTTTGTGTTAGGTCTTTAAAAATAAGTCATATGCCCTGATACTGCTAGAGAAAGCTCACAATCAGAAACCTACATTAATTGCCCTATGTATTTGTTGGAAACCAACAGCTTCTAGTTCTACATTAATTACTCTACATGTTTGTAGGAAACCAACAATTACATTAGCCACTCAAATTATTTGAAGGAAACCAACAGCTAATACATTATTTGCCCTACTTGTTTATAGGAAACCAACAGCTAATACATTATTTGCCCTACATGTTTGTAAAAAACCAACAGCTAATAATTATTTGCCCTATATGTTTGTAAATAAGGAATTGTTTTGTATCCTTGTCAAATTTTGTAATATTATTTTGTCTGACTTCTAATTATTACATTAATTAGCATTCCACCAGTTCATTGCACATAAATCAAATTTATTAATTACCCCACTTGTCTTTAACTGCATAATATAAACACATGTGAAATACTGTATAAATAATTAATATTTTCACTAAATGCCCTAGGTTATACACTGATTCTGTTTATGGAGACAACCCAGTCTACTCACACTCACTAGGTGATGTAGGATCAGGTTACTACCCAGATGCATATTTTGCTTATCAAGAGTAAGTATATTTGTTAGTGCATTCATTCATATATTAAATTTTTCTTACTTTTATCAAACACTTCAAACAATTATTATTGGAGGATTATTTTTTTAACCCATTATCCTTCAATTGTTTCTTTTTTCTTTTTTTTTTTTTGGGGGGAGGGGGTAACCCATAATCTTTCATTGTTTCAAACACTTATGAGTTTATGGGGTTTGTTTTACTGCATTCTTTTAAATAATTCTTCTTTTCCTGTAAGGCCATCAGTGCAGTCTGCTTCAACAGTCAATTAGGAGATTGGTTCAGGACAACAGTGGGAGTCAGACAAGGCTGGTTGCTTTCACCTACTCTTTTCAATATTTTCCTTGAAAGAATCATGACAGATGTTCTGGAAGACCATGAAGGAACAGTCAGTATTGGAGGCAGAACAATAACGAACTTACGCTTTGCCAATGACAATCGATGGCCTTGCAGGAAGTGAGGAGGAGCTAGCTCAGTTGGTGGAAAAACTGGACAGGACAGCCACTGCTTTTGGTATGAAAATCAGTGCAGAGAAGACCAAATTGATGACCAACAATACCAGTGGCACATTGGCAGTGACATCATGAACTGGTGATCAGAAACTGGAAATAGTTAATAAATTCAAGTACTTAGG
The DNA here is from genome assembly GCA_028829895.1 of Sinotaia quadrata. Taxonomy (NCBI): domain Eukaryota; kingdom Metazoa; phylum Mollusca; class Gastropoda; order Architaenioglossa; family Viviparidae; genus Sinotaia; species Sinotaia quadrata. Next base: position 117,389,735 of record CM054181.1, on the reverse strand, counting down.
AGCCATCACGACAGACGAGGGATCAAAACCAGAAATATTGTCCAGGATTGTCTGTCAATAACAATGGCAAGGCTGAAGACAGTTTGGAAAGACCTATATGCCTGTGAGTCATGGACCCTCACAGTGGATCTCAAAAGGATACAAGCTACTGAAATGAGATTCTTTCGAAGATTACTTGGCATTTCCTATAGAGATTATGTCACGAATGAGGAAATGAGAAACAGAATTAGGCAAGCCATTGGGCCGTACGAAGAAATATTGGCCATTGTAAAAAATGCAATATGAAATGGTATGGGTATGTCACACGATCAACATGGCTTGCCAAGACAACCATGCAAGGTACTGTACAAGGAGAGGAAAAGATGGAAGGATAACTTAGTTATTAACATCTCAAAGTGGACAGGACTGAAACTGAGTGACACAGTATCAGAGAACAGAATGGAATGGAGGAAGCTGGTTGTCAGGTCATCAGTGGTGTCCCAACGGTCGACAAGACTAAGGGATAGATAGATTCTTCTAAATATTTATTAAAAATGTTAGTGTAATTATTTTACTAACAAGCACTTATTACTTTTCTCTCAATCCTTCAAAATACCTGTGAGTTTGTGTGTGGGTTGTTTTTTTTTACCAAACTCCTTTAAATATTTCCCTCAGTGACTTTTTACTCAGAATCATTCCAATATTTATTAGCTTGTTGGTTTTTACTTACATTCCTTCTGACATGGTTACATAGGTTGTTTTTACCAAAGCTTTTCATATACATAATATGTATATGAAATAAATTATTAACCTTTCTTTATTTGACCCATTCCTTTCAAATTACTTTTTTGGTTCTATACCACAATCCTCCATATATTTGATTACTCTGGACTTTTTTTAAACTATACCCTTCATTTATTTATTACACTTTTTACATAATCCATCATAGTTCATATACTGATTACTTTGAACTTTTTACTATAGCCTTCACTTGCTTATTAATCTTTTTATTACAATCCTTCATATATCAGTTTTAAAATTCATAATAAAAAATACTTATTACACTGCTTAAATTAATCTTATAACAGCTCTGTACAAGTCATAAGTGCTTTACAATAATTGCATACAATATCCATGTGAAGAAGATCTTATCTTTTGTATGAGTCCTAACATGTTTATTGTCTTCTGTACGAGTCCTGATATGGTTATTGTCTTCTGTACAAGTCCTGATGTGCTTGTTGTCTTCTGTTCAAGTCCTGACATGATTATTGTCTTCTGCATTAGTCTTGATATGGGTTGTCTTGTGTGAGTCCTGACATGGTTATTGTCTTCTGTACAAGTCCTGACATGATTATTATTGTCTTCTGCATTAGTCTTGATATGGGTTATTGTCTTGTGTGAGTCCTGACATGGTTATTATCTTTTATATGACTATGAGTCCTTAATCAGCAAAATATGTAGGAAGCCATTAGCTTGATAAATGACAAACTGTTTGAGACTTTCAGCATCACTGACAGCTGTTAGACATAATCATTGTGATAACTGTTGAAGGCTTTCATCATCACTGGTAACTGTAAAATAACTTTATCATGATCACTGTAGAAGACCTTATCATAATGATTGACTACTGTAAAAGACCTTTATTATTGTTACTGACATTCTTATAAGACCATTACCATTGTCACTGAGTTTGTAAAATGAAAAATGTGTATATCATTTAAATTGGAGTCCATGAGAGAAAGTTAGTTATGTTTAACAACTGCTTAGAAAAATGTAATTTATATTAAGCATAAATATAACTGATAAAATGTTAGAATTACTGGATACTGCTATATTGACTAATGACTCACTGTTAAGGCATGCTTTCTTCCCTTGTAGAATTAATTTACTTTGTTATTTTTCACAGTATGAACGAAAAGCATATTGGAAGCTTGAATGGAATGTCAGGAAATTTTGACCGACCTTGGTAAGTGAATAAATAGCTAACAGTCCCTGGAGTTACAGACTCATTTACTTCCCCACAAAAAAATTACTCAATATTCTCATTAAGAGAGGATTAAATTTCCATTGCTTTCTCTGTAAAAACTTGTATATTCTTCAAGATCTAAAATTTAACAGTAATACATATTTATCTTGTAAAGAACATTTAAAGTATGAAATTAATAATACTTCTGCTTATTTCTGGCAATTTATTTACCCATTAATTTAGCATGTCAATTAATCTATTGCACACTGTTATTTTGCACAAATAAAAATGTTCAGTAACAATCTGCAATGTGTAAAGTGCTTGTACACAGAAAGAGAAAGGTTTTCTTAGACAATAAGAACTATTCTTTAAACATTACAAATATTTTTCTTTTCAGTTATCTGTCAAGAAAAACACTTCTGGAAATTAAAATCATAAAAGTGTGGAAATTTGCTGTTCTCAACTGCTACTTAACTAGAAGTAGAATGTATATAGGCAACAAATATTTTATTTACATTTATTACTTTTCAGTACAGAGAGAAGTAGTTCTAAGTATACCATCTCTCTCTTCTGCCACTAGAATAATTACTGTACATAATAAGCTTTACACATTTTACTTGAATACTTTTCAGCAAAATTTACAGTTGTCTGTCCAAAATCTTTGCACGCTATGTAAGTTTTCTTAGTTTGCAAGTGTACCTGCCAGGTTAATCATTGTGTGCCATGTCCACATTAAATTACTGATTTTATCCAGTTTACTGACTGTGCAGACATCACTAGCCAGGCTACATGTAAAATTACTGACAATGAGCAGGCATCCCTAGCTAGGCTACATGTAAGATCACTGACTGTGCAGGCATCCCTAGCTAAGCTACAAGTAAGATTACTAACTGTGCAAGCTACCCACTAGAAAATGGACTCTCTACACAGTTTAAGGTGTGTTCCTAAAACCACTTAGCAACTTGCATGCAGAGTGTTGGGTGGGTTAAATAAAAAAATTCCTTTTAATTAATAGCTCTGCATGTCAGTGTATTTATTCTCTGTAAAACTGAATTAGCCAATTGTATGTTAATGGTGTTCCAGTGTATACATGTTACTTGTTCCTCAGCACTTTCTGAGTTTTATTAAAATTACTGGTTTTGTGGTAAAGTGAGGATGTTACTACTTGTACTAAATAAATTTATTTACTTATTATACTCGGTTATCTAACTTTCAAAACAGTTCTCTAATGCCATAAAACAACAGCATAAGCTCTATGTTATTTAATTTGAGGATAAATATAAGATTTAAAGTGACTAAAACCACAAAGCATATTATTTTGGAAAAATTTTAATTGTTTGTCATATAAATACAAATGACCAGCAAATAAAATATATTTTTTTTCTGTAAAGGGGAGAGAATAAATAAAACTGATCAACAAATACTTTTATCAAAAATGATGCTGTAGCAAATTATTTGTTGGCTAAATTGTAGTGATACACCATTGTATTGATGATGCACAGTGTTTTCTTTTAGAGGTATTGCAGGGAGGGTAAGTGGGACTTTCAAAATTTTAACATTCCATAGAATCGTGTGATTTGGAAGGTTTGAATTAATTTTTGCCTAGCCTATTTAATACTGAAAATCTCAGTTCAAGACTTCAGCATGGTTATCTATAATACTTTGCATCATCTCCATCTTGGGATTATTCTCTTTGCTGTTTCCCCAGTCTAACCCTCAACAACATACTCTATTGTGCTATACACACTTGGAATAGCAAAAATTCATATAAGCAAAACTTAGATTGTTAAGAGAAAAATCTTTATTAAAACATACTGTTCATTGTTTGCAAATCAAGATATAATGATTATTTCCCTTTGAGTGCTTCACTTTTAGTTTACAAACTGCTGCCATATTCCAAAATATTCCATATTTCAGTAAAAGTTAGCCAGCTATTTTACCACATATCCTAATTTGCTATAGGGGCATATTAATGTAAAATAAAATATTGGCTCTGTGCACCTTGGCCACCTGTGAATCAATAGTAAGGTACTATTTTTTTTACACTACATATATTGCACTCTTCAATTTCTGAATCACTATTTAACTTTTTTATGTGCTCTCATGTGGGTTAAGGTTAAACCTGAAAATGAAACACATATAGATTGTATTTGGGGAGAGTTTATTTATTTTTCAAATTTTCCATGCAAAGTGAAGGTGAAATTCTACTGAGAGCAACCATCTTTCCAAGTACTTAACAATAGTTCACTCCATTTATTAATTTCAAAATGCCACATCATTATCTGAAATACAGTTATCAATAACAGTGAACCAGTATTGATTTCAAAGTGCCACCACATCACCTCCTGAAATAGAATTATAAATAACAATGAACTAGTGGTCAGTTGTTGATTTCAAAATGCTGCCACATCCTCATCTGAAATACAGTCATCAATAACAGTGAACCAGTGGTAAGTTATTGATTTCAAAATGAATAGCATTGTCACCAGGAATACATTTATAAATAGCAAGGGACCAGCAGTTAACTCCCATTTTTAATTTAAATATCATATGTCACCTGGAATTGGTTTGAAAAGAGCAAGGAAGCCTCTTTGGTAAAACTAAGAAAACAGAATTTGATTTTACTGATGAAAACAAATTTTACTTTTTATGATTCGTGCCTTTGAATTATAAGGGTGAGTTAATGCATACCTAAAAATTATCTTTCCTTCTTACTGTATAGTGTTCATTTTTCATATCCTCAACTTGATATGTGCACATTTCACTCCTTTGATTAATATTTCTTCGAATTGCTACACGTAACAAGTTCCCAATACATTCAGACTAGAACTTTATAGCATAGGATAAGTTCTAAACATTTCCAGACTAAAACTTTAACAGTACTTTTACAGCCTAGAACAAGTTCCAAACATTTTTATTACAGACTACTTTTGACTGAATTTTTACAGCTTGGAACAAGTTCCAGACAATTTAATTATTGATTAAAACTTTTACAGCCCAGAACAAGTTACAAACATTTTTACAATCAGGAGGGCCAGTAGAGATTTTTCAATATCTATTTTGTGGCTGCCATTTTAGTCTTGAAGTCTGTTGAAGATTTATTTTCATTAGTTACATGAATATTTGAATGAAAATTTAACATATATATAAAAATGTAGAACATAGAAACATTTAAATAATGTTATAATGAATTAACATTTGGAACAAGAGTAATTTCTGACAAGTTATAGGTTTGATTTACTCCTTTTATTAGTTGTATTAGTTCCAAATAATTAGTCCATTATTTAAGTGTGGTAATATAGTTTAACATCGTTGTCAGACATAGTGCACCTTGTATTACTTCCCTTGCTTCACACACACAGTGTGATCAATGTACCGTAGTTGCAGAGATACTGTACACCTAACTGATTTATGTTGAATGAGATGCTAGAGAACCCACCTATAAACAAGAGGTCTCTAAACACACTAATGATAAGATATTACAGTGTGGATAAGACGATTCTTTTCTTAGCATGGATTATGCACAACTAATCTATATAATCTGTAATATGAAAGTGTTGCAGATAATGGAAATACTTAATGGTTTCTGCTATGGTATGATTGGTCTTGATTCACACAAAAGGTCTTTAGGAATAAACAAAAGATTAAAAAATTTACTAATCGCAGAATTACCTTAGGTTTAAATACTAAGGTTAGAGACAAGGCTAGGTATAGGCACAAACTTGCACTGAAGATGAAAGGTTAATGTAGTACAGTGTCAGAAGTAACTTTTTTTTTTTTTTTAAAAGTTACTTACCACTCATGCATATTTATTTAGCCAGTAAATTAGTTTTAAATATCAGGGAAAACAGTGTTTTAAACTATACAATATTGATTGCCACAACTAGTCCTAACACTAATTCATACTTAAACTCACATCAGTATTGTTATGCAGAAGTCTCCTCTGTTTAGAACTCCCCTCCCCTTGTGCTTTTAGGGGTGTCTCCATACACAATAATTGTGTACAGAAGACCCAACAGATCCATACACATCTGTCATGTTTTCTTTTAGAGAAAGGTTAGGGATTTTTTAGAGGTGGTTAGGGTTATGGTTTGTTTTCTTTATCTAAAACTTTGTTAAATCATATTTTCTAGTTTTGCAATTGGTCTGAAATTAAAAGCATATAATTCCAGTCTATCTTCAAATTGATGCATACATTTTATCAAGCTTTCTTTCAGTTTTTAAGCTGACCATATTCATTTTCAATAATCCTAACATGCTACTATCAATGACAGGCTGGGTTACATCCCTCGACCGAAAGTAGCAGAAGGACCCTACTACATTCACTGAGCAGACAACTTGCCAAGTAGAGGTTTCACAAATCAACATGTGCAGACAGGCCACCTGGACACTGTTCCTACGGTTGTTACTGCACAGACTCATCGTCTTTCTCAACAGAATGTATTCCTAGTCAAATAAAAAGAAATTGGGTACAGACAAAGTGCATCATGCATTGTGATGTTTTGCTACACTATGCAACTTAAAGCTACAAATCAAAGTCCCAAGAATGTATATTATATTTTTTAATATTTGTATTCTTGTATCTGGTATTTTAATTTATATGTAGACAAAGAAAATGTGGTAGAATATCATTAAACACCTATAGCCATCTCATTTAAACCCAAATCTATATTTAACATTTAGCTTTCTCATTATCATTATATAACTTTCTAGCATTGAATCTATGTAGTCTTTGGTGATACATTTCATTATTTACTTTCCATTGCAAAGTAATATTACCCTAAATTTCAGTATGATTATAAATAGATTTGTTTCTACTTTTAATTCATACTTGATGCACCAGAAGTGCTCCATTACAGAAACAGTGTGAAAGAAAATACTCCAATATCCAGCTGGCAAAATACAAAGAAAATGATGAATATTTTTATGTGATTGTGAAAGGTCATTTGAATTTAACTCTGCATTTGTAAAGATACTGTTCTTTGACTGAGAATAAAAATAGGTACATTTGACTTCTTCTGCAACAGAATCTTTAAAAAAAAAATCAGTTGCACTTTCCGGTTTCTGTGAAATTACTCTTCAGGACTGCTAATGCTGATACCTTCAGAAATTATGTTTCCAGAGGAAATTGTATTTTTGGTTCAAAATTAAATACCTATCATTTGTATTTTCTGAGTTTTATTTTTTGGGGTGTGTGAATGAATATGGATATGTTTGATGCATTCTGTATTCAAAAACATACATTTCATACATTTCTAAATTTAGTTACATTTTCATGAATCTGTAAATTTTCTTCTCTGGAATGTTATTAATGGATCTTTCCTTAAGGTTGTTTTGCGTAAATAGTTTTATTGTACATGCACAAATTGCTCTACAATCATTCAATAGTAACATTTGTATGTATGTTTGTGGGTGTATTTATATATTAAAAAGTACTAACACGTGTGCTTCACGGAAGTGAACCAAAAGGAAATTCAACACTAGATCCAACCTAGATCCCATTAAAACTTGTCACTATTCAGCAGTCTATGATCTAAAATTATGTGTATATGCGAGAGAGATTGGAAAGTTTTGACTGAAAGAAAAAACTGTAACAGCTTGTGTGTGTAAACCTGCTGTGACCACCACATTTTGCATTGTACATCACCAAAAGACCAATTTAAAAATAAATAAAGTATACTTCTTTCTGGTATGTTATACATTTTAAGCAACCTGGTGAGCCAGTACATCCACCAGTCAACATACTTTGTTTTTATTCATTACAAGATGAAAACTTAACATACATAAAGGACCACAAAATATATAAGCAAATACTTGACAATAAGTTATATTTACAAATGATATAAATGCAAATATTTTTATTATGACATCACTTGAGAATAAAATATTTAGGAAGTTTTCTTCTACTGAGTATAAATTGTATAGTTAAAAAAAATTATTGAATAAAACATTTCAATGGTTCTTGACAACAGTAGCAGGGTTAATAGGGATTAATTAGTCTGTTGAAAGAAACAAATGAATCGCTACTGTTTCCAAAGTGAGCAAGAACAATTTTCATTTTTGATGTTACATAGTCTTGTGTTAACCAGTAATTCTGTATCCATAATACTTTGTTACATCACATTGACACAAACATACATAGTATACACTAGCATTCATGAGTTAATCATTCACAAATTCCATTATTTGCACTGTGGCATAAAATTTGAATGTTCTTCAGGCCAGCTGTCCTTTTTTTAGAAACTTGTCAATTTACAACTTATAAAAAAGTTATAATCATGAGAATTAGAATCATACTATTACATACCACTATGTTACAAAAAAAGCCACATCATGCGCTGCATTGTCATTGTTCCCATTTCCTGTGTTTCATGCATTCCACTCAGATTGTGTCAGTCATTCCTTGCTTTGTCAACTTTTGGGGGAGTTTGAACTATAATTTTAGTATTAAGCAGGAGTCAATAGGGTTGCCCATTAGGTAAGGGTATATAATCGAATCAAAATGCTTATTCATGAATTTCTACTTTTACAAGGGTGTTAGAAATATATACCTTGTGATTGTATTTGGATGCCGAGTCAACCATGTAGGTTATCGCAACAGGCCATACCTATTAACACATTTTGTGTTCCAAAATGTCAGTTTTGTTGAAGCTCTTATTGGTTGAGCATGTCCTTATACTCTGTAAAGTTTACTCTATCCGCAAGATAAAAATATTTTAATTGATTCCTTGAAAACTTTATTCTGTAGCGTTTCAAGTGACAAATTATCCCTTATGAATGTTTAATAGTTGTGTATGTATATACTTTTAATTCTTTAATTAAAAAATAATGAAACATTTTGTATAAAACCATCTGAAGTAATAAATTTATATATACCCTTTTATTTTTCAAACCTTGTTTTTCAAATGTAATCCTTATTCATAAATACAGTGCATGCAACAATATTTTTTAAAGCCCTAGTCACAGTGCATACAAAATAAATTGCTAAACTCCATAACCTATAACTGATGTTCTGCATTCCACTTGGGGTGATGTATGTAAACTGGATACAACTTTGTACAAAACACCAATAGGACTGATGTGTGTAAACTGGATACAGCATTCCACTCAGCAGATGATTCCTGTAAACTGTCTATACAACATTGCTAGATACACTTTTGTAGAACACTCCACTCAAAAGTCAATGCAAACTGTCAGTATATCATTAGCAATAGCATATAACTGTCAAGAGTATTATGACTAAACCCTAGCTTTGTAGGTGGTCTTCAGAAAAGAAATATAAAATAAAGCCCACAAATGCCATGCTCATTCTGGAATCTTATATCAATGTAAATAGTTCTTAAACTTCAATGGCTGGAAACCATCTTGTTAATTTCACACATCATTATTGTTTCTTAAACATTGTTAATTAAAAATGAAAATGAAAATTCCTCAAAACAAACAGAAAAACCAACCTGAACCAGCACCCATATTAAGAAAATGTATGCACTCACAATCTGCAATTATTATCTGAGTATTTTAGACCTACTCAGCATTTCAAACAGAACTACATACACCATTAGGAAATAAAATGCCTCAAATTATACTGAACAATTACTTTTACCTCCATGTATAATGATGATATGACAAACAGTAGCTGCTGCAAACGAACGAAATGCTATCAAGTGATGATAATTCACCCACAAGCCCTTATCAGTTCTCCGTCCAGTTCTCACAAACAGACGGGGCGGGGGAGTGATAAGGAAACGTGAGAAAGGTGAATAATTTTCTCCAGCATCAACAGCTCCATAAACCCTCATTCTGAATTTATGAAGAAGTAACCAAACATACAATCATGTAACAGCACCAAACAATCTTGTCACATTGCTAGACAAACATTCATTCACATCTTTACAGAAGCAATCACACATACATCTCACCTCTACAGTAGCAATCACATGCATCTTACTATTACTGCAGCAAGCACAAATTCATCTTACCTTTACAGTAGCAATCACACATGCATCTTATCTTTACAGCAGCAATTGCACATACATCTTATCTCTATAGTAGCAATCACATGCATCTTAACTTTACAGCAGCAATCATACATACATCTCACCTCTACAGTAGCAATCACATGCCTCTTACTGCAGCAAACACAAACACATCTTACCTTTACTGCAGCAAACACACACAACTGGACCCATCCCTATACACAAAGGGATAAAAACAACAATATGCATACATTATATAGAAATGTGCACAATTTCACAATATTCAGGTATTCGTTAAATAAACCCATTGTCAATCTGCTGTCATGAAACTTGCAAGAGCACAGATCAAACCAAATGAGAAAGACCTACATCAATTAAAGCAAACAGCCTAATGCATAAGTATTTGTACAACACCCATGTGCAATAAATAATATACAAATTCCAACAATCATAATATTACTATGCAATGTGCAATCCAGTTAACAGGCAATCCTGTAACTAGATGCATTCTACTACCAAAGCAAATTAGCACATATTTCCCAAAACAACATATCAAGAAATAACAGAGGCAAATCAAGCAATATGTACTCCCATAAATAGCAATATATACTCAGAAAAATATAAAAGAATCAAGATATACTACCACTATCATTCACACGAAACAGACTGCTGTTCACACCGGCACTCATCACATTCACATACTAGCATTCATACACCAGCACTGAAATAATGCAGGTGCATTAGCAATCACACTGAGAAAATGCATTCATAATAAGTCAATACAGATGCACAAGCATTCATTCTGACAGACAGATAACAATGACAATATCTCAGACATACCACACCCAAGCAGTTGATAAAAATTTCCATTATCATTGGTAGGATCCACAGGAACAGTGCTCTCAATTTTCAACAACAAAAACTCAATTTAAAATAATTCCAAATGTATGTGTTCAGCTAGTGTTGTTTTATGACCAGTTTCACATTCTCAGTTTATGGGTTGGTCTTGAAGAGACTTTAATGTACCTACACTAAGGCAGAGGTGCACAAACCGCGGCCCGAGACAGGGCTCTATGCAGCCCCCGGAAGACTTTTGGATGTTACCATTACTACGAATGTAAAGCACATTATTTCATTATTTGTGTTGTTTTTTCTACTGTCATCCATGTGGCAGCCCTTCACTAAGGGAAATAATGCAGCATATAAATCGTAATCTCCCTTTAACATTGATTATATCAATTATATTTTCAAATTTTGCTTTTTTTTAAATTTAAAATTACAAAATGTCACTCTTCAATACTGTAAAATGAAGTACAACAGTGATGTATTTTGCAAACTATTACTATTATAGGAATAATTTTTTTATGAAATAGTTTAAAATTTCGAGCCATTAGTATTCTTTTTAAACATTCAAGAAAATAGTGAGATTACAAATGTATTTTTGAAAAACTCTCTTGGGTCTTTCTGTGTCAAGTCAAACTTTTACCCACTCAGCTATTACCATTTTGAAGTTAAACTGCCATGTTCTTGTTGCTTCAAACATTTATTTTTTTTTTAAATTAATCTATTTACTGTTCTGGGCTGTTTTTACATGAAACAATGTCCTTCAGTAAAATAGCACATTACACAGACTGGTTGGTATAGAGATCATCCCACTAAGTTCATTTGGATTTGTATCAACCTATTTAAAATAAACAGCTCTTGCAATAAACTGAATATTCCCACAATAAACTGAATATTCTCACAATAAACAAATATTACTTTCAAAGTAAAAAAAATGTAAATTAATAAGTTGCCCATAAGATAAGGTAGAGCAACATTTCTTTTAAGTTTTAAAATATCTGCTGAAACTATTTCATACAGTTCTTAAGAAGCATATATACTTGAAAGCAAATTATGTTTTTCTAATCTCCTATCAGAAAAATGAAAGTATCTGCTTAGATTTATTTTATAAGATATATAACTTGAACTGTAAAAGTCACAATGGACACTTTTTATAGTTTTTCTATTCCATATTTCTATTTCTATTTTAAATAATGCAGCAATCACAGACATCTTTCAGTACACTCACAAACCAGTCAGTCTCAGCATGTATGCACACACATCAAAATTTTGCAATGTGGACGAAGAACTGATAAGGAAAGAGATCAAATGATCAACAAATCAGTTTTGTGAACTCGGTGCTCAAGTACAGATGAGGCAAGAGTACACAAATGGATGAGTATTTCAGTGTCGTGAGACCATTGTTGCAAATGTGAAACATCAACAGGCTTCCAGATGTTTCCTTCACTTCTGCAACAACAAAATAAACTGCAATGCAAAGGTAACAAAAAAACGATTAATACAACCAATAAGCAAAAAAGAAAAAGCTATCTTAAACTTAGTTAAGATTATTAAAGCCAACCAGCAAAAGAAAAGTTAATCTTAAACTCAATTAAAGGTAAATTAAAATGTATACAATGTGCTGGTAGAATCAACAAAGATGTGTTGTGGCAAAAATAATTTAATAAGGTGTATTTCTGCAAAATATCAACTGCATGGGGAACACGCAAATATGAAAATGAGCTTGTAAAAACGAAAGTTCCAACAAATATCAAACATAATTTTAAATACAACTTAGATAAACAGGAAAAGTATTTTTTAAAAACATAATTGAAAAACAAGAAAACACTTTTTAAGCAAATGTAAAGGTCTAATCTATTAAACTAAAGTTTTCAAGAATTTCTGTTTTATAAATAAAATTACTACAAAATACTATTAGTCATCATTTAACTATGACTTAAAATCTTTTTTTCCTTATAAATCTTCACTTTTTCCTTTCCCTAAATGAAATGGTAAGGTTTCAATAATTCATTTCTTTCCTACTGTCTGGTTTTCATTTCAACTAATGCACAAAAATTCGCTGGCAGGCAATATTAATCATATGGGTCATGTTCAATGATCAAAGCCCAATTTGAAGTACACATTCAGGGATCTTTTCTCGACTTTATATCTTATCTATGTTCTCCTTTATCACAACACATCTATGATTTTGTATCTACAATGAATCTGCTCACTGTCAAAAACTAGAATGGAATCTTAAGCTGCCAGTGCTTGTTAGGACAAAATGGCAACTTTTCGTCTTGATCTATACACTGAAACTTTACAATACTAGAGGACTTATCAAGGACATATGACTTTACAAGTGTGTATTTTATCTTGGGGTTTATATAACAGTGTGTTCTTATCTACTTAGGGTCAAGAGGCCTTCTTAGAATGTAAAACTGAAATGTAAACCACACTGCCTCCTTGTCATTCAGATATATGATAGGTGACGCCCCCCCCCCCCCAAAAAAATGTGCAAGCAAATACATCTATATAATTTCAAACAATGTATATGTGCACTATTTTGTACACACACGTAACCCTGTCAACTTCTCAAATCATACTCATAATACTTATTAACAATAGCAGTATTAGTAATACTGTAAAGATATAGTCAGAAAGTAATATAACAAAGCCTTTTACACAATTACAAAAGGAAAGTTTATTGCAATGGTGATGACATGTATGGATATAAAACACTCATGATGAGAAGTGAAAAGCCCCATCTTCTTTCAATATGCTTACTTGGAACTTTGTAATTCTCACCTCAAGTTGTGCTGCTGGTATGAGCAAAAAAAAAGTATCACTGCCTTTTAATTTAACTCAATTTTCTTTTCTGCTATTATTAATTTGGGATTAACAATTTCACTTTTAATCCAATTCCAAAGCACATCAATTTCATGAATATATATATATGTTTAAAGAACAATAATAAACATGCAACTAATAATTCTATGGTGAATATCATCATCAACTATTAAACATGCAGCACTCAAGATTTAAAAAATAAAAATGTCACTAGGTTCTACAAACAAATTAATATTAATAATTTCAACAAACTCAAATTCAAGTGAAGATACAAATCTAAAACTTTTTCAAAACCAATCTAATCTGATTGGTTTTTGTAAATACATAAAATGTTGATAATTAAATATAGTCATCATTAAAAGGATTTTAAGAAATAAATTAAAATATTCTTACCAACCAGTAAACTGAACTCAACTGAAAGTACCTGATAATTTCTTGCAATCACTGATAGGCAACAGTTGACTACAGCACTACACAGTTACGAACATTAACAGCAGCCTACCTTGGGAGTGGTAAACTTTATACCCAAGGTATCTGGTATGTCATTTTCAGGGAGCGATCCAGGTATTTTACAAGTATAGACTTGTACAAGGGAAAGCTGGTGCTATAAGACACAGAGTAAAATTGCACAATCATCAAGCAACAGGTACAGCTCAATGACAATCTGTATGATATTAAAGTAGTGCTTATCTATTTTACAGGCCTTGTAGATGTTTAACTCAAGGGAGCTAGATGTCTCTACTGAAGCAAAGCAAAGAGTGTGATATATCTTTAACAGCACTGAGCAAAAGAAAAGGCGTGCCTAGCCACCCCACTGAGGTACACAGGCGACAATCAGGAAGTGGATCAGTGGATAGTCTACAAAGTTGTTAATGAATGACATCATTTTAAGTACAACCACAAAAATATTATAATTGGATTTAAGAGGTGCACTGCAACAGTTTTCAATCATATTTTAAACAAAAATTATTGGAAGATGAAAGGTTTTCAACCATCTTGGTATCATTTAAGGCCAAATAATACTATAATAAAAAAAATAATAAAAAAAATAAAAAAAAGGGTGTGGACACATCTCCTCTTTTAACTCTGCCAACTATGGCAATTATCTTTCTATCAACCTGATGTATGACAGTTAACTTTCTGTCTACAAGTGATTTACAAATCAGCAGGTATTAAAGAGTGTGAAAGAGTAATTGAGTGCAGTTATATAAAAAGAAATACATGATCAAATGTTTACATTTAATCCTGCAATCACTGTGAACTGCATGCAAGGGAAATAAAAAAAAAACATGACATCGGATACATACCTAAAGACCATTATTTTTCAAACCTGGATCTGCCACCACCAACCCACAAGCACAGGACAGCCATTTTGTAAAGTAAACACTGTTTCATCAAGCTAGTTAGAGCCTTGTTGCTTGAGATAGGTTATCAGTCCTGTGCAAACATTAGACAATGGATGGGGTCAACTTAAACCAGTCTACCATCGTGAGCATGCTCAGTCTTGTCTTATAATGATTAAACAAGACAGTGATTCTCACTCTCAAAAGCTAGATCGTAGATCCCAGAAAAGTTAATGGATTTTTAAAAAATGAAGTAAAACTTTAGTTATAATTATCTTGAACATATTTGTATATCCACAAAAGAAGTGATACAAAGCAAGAGAATGGTTAAAATAGATTTATTTTAAAAGAAGCAATAATTCTCTTGAATATGTACACCTAAAGCTTCAGCATTCATGATACAACGTAACAGATGCACATGATGTGTTCAACTTCTTGGGACCACTATTCCAATATGACATGCTGTGACAGCTGCAAGCAACACAAGCACACGTTAATTTGCATCAATATCTGTACTCACACTATTCCACCACAGGTGGTAGAATTTTTGTGAAGGCAAACTGAAATAAATTTTCAACCAGAAAATAGAAAAGTGGCATTGTAGTAAGGGAATTGTGCATGTAGTCACTGTCTATGCTTTATGTATA
This sequence comes from Sinotaia quadrata, assembly GCA_028829895.1. Taxonomy (NCBI): domain Eukaryota; kingdom Metazoa; phylum Mollusca; class Gastropoda; order Architaenioglossa; family Viviparidae; genus Sinotaia; species Sinotaia quadrata. The sequence goes on along the minus strand of CM054181.1, from coordinate 117,374,152 downwards.
TAAATAAAGATAATTTAAATCATTTTGCATGGCAGATATTTCTATTTTAAACAATGCCTTGTGTCTGTTTATGCTCAAGAGCTAAAAGGCCAATTCTTTCATCTATCCTAAATGTGGGAAAAAAGAGATCCTGCTGAAAGGGGTTCAATCATAGAAATGGGCATTAGCTTGTAAATTCAGCAAACAATTATGCACTACGTAGAGTTGTATATGTGAAATTCAAATATAAAAATGGAAAAATTGTGAATACACACTATTGTCAATTTTATTACTATCAATGCCACAGAACTAAAGCAAAAGAAAAAGCTAGGTCAACCAAATACACACAGACAAAAAGAAAATGTAAAGAGAACTGCAAAGATATCAAGCAAAGTCTTAATAAAAAAAAAAAATCACACCTACATAAATCAAGTACTTCAAACAATAAAAATAACAAATATATCAAACCTCGCTCTTTATTGTTATTATTATTGTGATTGTGCCATATTATGAGCATCACCATTTCCAAACAACACTGTGCAGCATACTGCTGAGAAAGACAAATATAAATAATCAAGTGGTTGCTGGAATTTAAAAAATACTTTAAAAAGTAACAGGTACATAGCTTAGTAGCTACTAAATGCTCACTCTCTCCAACATTAGCAAAAAAATTGCTAACTAAAGTGTTTTTTTTAAGTTTAAAAAGAAATTCTTAAATTGAAATGCCTAAAAATGGACACTGTTAAAAGTGTTATAAAAAGTACAGAGGGCAAAAGACATTGTAGGACTTGTAGAACTAAAAGCAATAGTGGATTATGTCAACTCATAAGTATGCTCTCTTGAAATAACTGGGGCTCCAGCAAAACCAATTAATAAAGTTTGTAGGATTCTAGTTCTATAAAATTTCTATCTGTTCTCTTAGTTAACCCAGCTTAAAAAAAGAAAAGATTTTAGACTCTCTTACGCTAGAACAAGTTTTGAAGTCAAAGACACTGTATTGAATAAACTATAAGTTGGCTAGCTTGAACCTCTGCTAAATGGAGTTTAGGTTCTTTCTAGTACAAGCATGGAAGCATCTAAAGTGCTTTTAAAGTTTTATATATATCATTATATGACTCATTCTCTGGGCAAAGAATAGATCCCTTTGAAATGTGTTTCCTTAAAGATCATGTGCTTATATTCTATATATTCAGAATTGATGTGAGAGATACTTAAAATAGTTGTGTGAATATATGATTATTTATAATACAAATTTGTTTTCAACTAAAAAATGGCACCCCTTTCTGTGATGTGCGTACATATAGCCATTTTCTTTAAATTTTCATTTGTTATAAATAATCCAACAAATTTATCTTAGAAGTGATAAAACATTAAACTAAAGCAACATTCAATATTTCTTTTATCTGCAAACAGTCAATTTTGGTAAAGAAATAATATTTTTAAAAGGCACATTTTTTTCATGCTTAGTTAAATCGGATCCAAAACTTTTATTCTTTTGTTTTACTGAACATCAACATGTCATACATAAATGACATGTGCTATTTAAACAACCCATTCACTTGAAATATTCATAAGCTAACATTTTCAAATGTATTTGTTATATACAGGACATCCCCTACTTTGGCAGAGTTCAGTTTGGGGATTTTATTGCGATTTTCACCATTAAGTCGGATTTTTGCCTCCACCACCATCTTTAGTGCATATAGTGGCAGTCATGCTAACGTCTATCAGTATCATATATTTAACCATTCTATGTGTAAAAAAAATTAAACAAACATTTATTTTCACTCACAATGTGTGGACAAAAGTAGTGTGGCACAAAACTGCTGTAACTATGACTTTTATGCCATAATGCAATTTAATTAAAATGGGGAACATGGACAGAGCACCATAACTTAGAATCCGCCATAAACTTGGGGACCTCCTGTATTCAGCTTCAGGAAAACTAATTTGACTTCGTTTCCATTTTAACCTGTGATAAGAACTTCATAAATTTGTAAATACAAAATAATGACAGACCACTTCTCACATTTTTCAAAGATGCCATATTCTGGAAAGATAACTCTCATGTCATTTTGTCTTGGTGTGATGAGTTTAAGTACCAAAAAAGAAAAATAACTTTCATTTCCATTTAGATTATGTGGATGACAGAAATGGCAGAAAAATTTTCAGTATCATCGATGTTTCAAAACAACTAAGAATTCTGATATTCTCTATATATTTTGATTAAACTGATTAACATTGTAAATAGCTTACATCTAATGATCTGTATTCATATGGTTTCATTTGCATTTAAAGTTTTACACTGCTATGCATACGTTTTAAACTTGAGCATGCAAGGTTAGCAAAACCTGTGAATTAAACATTGCGATTAGACATATTTTTTAAAATTATATTTGAAAAGACACGTTTAGTGCTTAGTATTATCTTTGCTGCTTCATTTTTAGTTGTGAAAAATAGAGCTTATTTTATGGCGGTTGATAATTTTGTCACTGGAACTAGTGGAAGACAAATAAGGTTTCCATGTGAGGAAGTTACAGTTTTCTACCCTATTACCAATAAATTTGTATCCAGATTAAGTTAATAACTTAGGTTAATAAAGAAATTATATTCGTTGTAATAATGAGATAATTATATTGCTTGTTTTAAAAATTGATTTTCTGGGTAAAATAAATCTCACCTTACTTTTTACATATTTCGAACTCCTATAATATCAACATTTTTATAATTATCTTTTTCTTATGTTTGTATGTGAACTTTAGGTCTTGTAGACTTTAACATGTAAAATAATTAGATTTAATCCGCTTTATTTTTTGCATTTCATGTCACAAAATGGTATACTTGCCCAGAGAATGAGCCATGTGTATGTACTAGGGTAATTAAATGAGTCACTTGAAATAAATGTGATACTATGAGTATGATACTGATAGTGTACAGTAATCAATTCATCATTTTAAATATGTAAATGTTGCTGGCATAATGGTTGCATTAAAATTCTAAATGTATAAATTAAATTATGCTAAATTTGTTCAAAATTGAAGTGTTGCATTGAGATGTCAGCATGGAATTACAATTAACCATTACCAAAAATACAAACTCTGTGTGCTCTAGAACCAATAGATGGCCTGCTCCCAAATATAAACTCACTTGACAGATGTCTGAGTCAACAAATTTGCACTTGGTACATGGACAATGTTATTACAGTGTGACAAAAGTATAATTATATACTAATATAACAGAAGTCAAGTTTCAGTTTCATACAAATCACATGAATCTTCAAGTGAATAATCTACACTCATTTCACACGAAAATACTTTACCATAAACAAAATAAATGCAAGAAATACATTAATACTAAATGAGCAGAAACTTTACAATTTTCTTAAGTGAAAGATTGTGCAAGATGGAGAGGATTGAATTACTAATGCAAATTAGAAATTAGAACTTAGAAGCATGTTTTTCACATCAGTACTCAATATTAATTTCTTTTTAATTAATTTATTATTATTATTTATTAATTTATTATTAAAGTATTATTTATTTACTTGTTTACATTGGGGTGGTACTATAAATTAAATGCTTGGGCTGAACCCAAGTTAAAATTAATTTGAAATATTAAACATAATATTAACTACCAACAACAATACCATGACAGTAATGATATTTTAATACTATGTAATTGCAATAATAATAAACCAGTCAAGAGATGTTTATATTAAAGAACTCAGAATGCTATATATAATAGTCTGCTGATTCAGCATACATCACTTGTACAGTAGCTGTACTACTGGAGTATTAAGTATTAGTTTCTTTAAAACAGCAGTGAGCTAGCTCTGCACTATCACTGGCATATATACATTTTGCTACTGTGATATCCCTCTTCTGTTCATAAAAAATTATTACATATTACATGGCCATTACAGTGTTGCTATTATCACCATAACAAATAAATTCATGTTCAACACTTTAGATAAAATTCAATCAAAGACAAAGTACTTAACACCAACTATTAACTAGTACAAAATTAAAATGAAATATTTCTTCATCAAAAATTCAAATACTTTTATTAAAGATCTTGAAATGAATGTCACCAATTACAACTCAATTTCATTTTTATAAAACAGTGAAGTGAAACAAACAATAATACAAATTTAAAGAGAGAATATGATGCTATGAAATAGGAAGAGGAAAAAAAGAAGAAGAAAAAAATCAACATGACAATAGTCAATACTGCTTTAGGAAATGTTTTAAGGAAACTGTTTCATTTTCCTGACAAATATTTCCTCAACTTGATTATGATTTGTATCCTCCTAATTAATAACCATGGCAATATCATATGTTACTTCACCACATATCCTAATTAATAAACAATATCAATTGTTTAAAGCAAACATGTCCTCCTAAATAAAAAAACAGCAATGTTACTATTATTTCATCACACATTTTGATAACCATGGCAATATGTAACATATTATTTCACCAGGTGTGTTATATATTATTCACATGTGTGCCTTAAATCACCCTTCTTTTTCAGATTTTCTTAAACAAAAATTAAGATTCAAGCAGTGACTTGCATGGTCATGTCATAATTTACACATCCCAGATAAGGCAGGTCTCAAAGCAAACAGAATTAGACAATTGTGAAGTAATTTAAACGCAGGCAAGAACGCTGGTACTGTAGTGGTAAGTGGTAAAAGGAGTCGTTCCTGTTCAATGCATAGTACCAAAGAGAGTGACAGCTATTAAACCAGTTAAAAACTGAGTATAACAATAAAAAAATCTAAAATCTCATAAATACAACATAAATCAAATGTAAATACACATAATAGTATTAATACATGTACTTTAACTGTACAAAGAAGATACATCCTGATCCTCAGCAAATGAAAAGTCACCTCAAAATGAATACACCAAAGGGTAATGAAATAGATAGCCTCCCTTAACCGTGTTATTTTGGTTAAAGAAATTAGATCAAATGTCTGACAGCCTAACTCCTTCCATCCTAGTTCAATTAAAAAAAGTAAAATACTGATCAATATCATCCCCTAAAGACAATTTTACAAAATAATTACCATCATTCTTTCCTTTCCCTGATATAAACAAATAAATGCTTTTAGTTTTACTATACACTTTACTGAAATATTACTCCTTCAGTTAAAAAAAATATGTAAAAATGCAGCTCGCTCACCTAAAGACAATTCTACAAAATAATTATCATTTTTCTCCTCCTTGATATAAAATCCAAATAGTACATTGAAAATGAAAATGGCCATACTGATATTGATTCAGATGCTTAATATGTTAAAGATTTAAATAACAATCACCACATCATAGTACCAGTATAGTCATTCACACAGTATACTATTTTTACTATATATAAACCTAAAACTTATCTTGCCACACAAATACCACCCCCAAACAACAAATAAGACATGTACAACTCAAAGTTAAAAATATATAACTTATAAGTATGAACTTCTTTTTATAGTATTACATGTATTAATATATCTGTGTAATCTTACAAATACAATATACTTAGTAACACTAACAAGTAACAGCCTCTATTCCAGATTACTTATTAATGCCATTTTATACTATGCTTGTTTCTTTGTCAGTATTAAAACTACTATTTTATAAATATCATGCTACATTATGGACAGTTCTATTTTTCAAATATTATTAATATCATAGATTAGTACAGTTATGGTCAATGGCATTGGCTTTTCAGTATTATTCATCACCTATTAATAATTAATGTCACTGTATGTAATGTTCATTTATAGTTCTGCCATGTATTCTGGCTGGCTGTGGCTGTGACTTTGTGAGTGTGCGCCAAAGGGTCAGAAATAGCATTAGCAATGGTTTTACATTGGAATAGAAACTATAATTTATCAACAATATACTTTTTGACATTCACTAAGCAATAGAAAACTTCATGACTTACATTTTATTACCCTACTTACATTTACATGTGCATGTGTGTACATACTAATTACTGTATGATAAAACCTAAATATAAAATGCACAATTCTTGTAAGTTTCTTAAAAATATAATGTTCAAACTCTAATTCAATAGTGTACTTGTAACAAGAAAATCTGTAACATTTTAGAAATATTGTTTTCATTAAACACATTCTATTAGTGTTGTGGTCTATGATGATTCAAGCAAAATGTTTAATAAACACTGCCCAATAAAGGAGATGAAAGTAATGGAGAGTACAATTTCATCTATGTGCGTGATGGGTGAAGAGTTTTTTTTAAAGTACAAATAACCACAACATAGCATCAACCAGTCATGAAACAGAATAGCTTACTCTGAATAATACATATACACAACTGCTAACAATATTACTGAGATTCTAAGCCTTACAAAATTTTTTTCATTTGGAGAGTACAAGAAATGGAATGACTGCTATATAGATATTGATAGCAAATACAATTCAATATGCCAAATTATCATGACATCTGAAAATTTTTACCAGGAGCCAGAGTTTTCAATTTCTCCTTTCTCTCCCAAAAATGTGCTGGGGAGGGGGGGGACTGGCTTCTGAAAATGTGGGGCTTATCTACCCCTTCCACATAATGTTGATACCTGATCATTATATTCATTATATATACACCTAAAACCACTATATGAACATATTGCACACTGAAAGCAACCACCCAAATCCATAAAAATATTAAACATGTTAGATATGGTAAAAGTAATTAGGCTATTTATTAAAAGTTATGAATATTTATTTAGTTTGAACAAATTCTCACACACAAAAACAACAAAGCATTGCTATACAAAATTAAATTGTAAAGGTCCAAAATTTATGGATAGAGACCCATAGACTGTAGAGCACACATTGTTCCAAAAATATTTACTATTACATATTAATAAGTTTATACTGAACTGAATCTGCTGGCTGGGAAATGTCATGATTAAATCAATAGGGTGTGGGATAGGTGTGAGTGAAACTGAAAGAAATATGTGCTATATTTTTTTGTATGGGTTGAATCAAGTGAATGAAGGCTAAACACTAAAACAGAATTAGAGTACAGTAACTCTTTTACTTATAATACTAAAGGTATTTTATGTACAGAATCTTAGAATAAGTAGGACTATAGCCTGTAAGAAGCAGTTAGTCCGTGCAAGTTAGTTCATAATCCTAGTACATGTAGTGATGTACACAGTCTTACTAAAAGTAAAAGCAGAACTAGTACGAAGCAGTAGAAGCAGTTCACAGCAGATGTACCTAGTCTTACTAGAACTTGTAGAAGCAGTTAGTTCATAATATGTGTACATAGTAGAACTAGAGAAGCAGTTAGTTCATAGAATTAATATGTACACAGTCTAGATTCTAGAAGTAGAACTGATTGAAGCAGTTTGCCCCACCCTGCAATCTAAGTTGTAACATCTCAGCTGTGAAATTTTTATAAATCGATCCAGATAAACTAAATGAAGTAAAATGAGTGGAGGCATCTCGCTAATTTATTTCAGTACAAGCAATTTTATTGTAGGCTTGAAAAAGAATGTTTAATTTTTGCCACTATTCACTGTTTCAGTGCATTGCTAAGTCAAATCAGGCAAACAGATTGACTTAAGAGAAAATCATACTGTCCAGTTATTTAATTTGTAAAATTCAGTTTCATCAATCATTCAAATTCAAGTGCAAAGAATGCGCCATTACCCATGAGGATAACTCATAACCAACTCATGATTGTCAATTGGCATTCACGAACTTTCACCAGATCAGTAAATCACTAAATGTATAATTTTTAATTTAAAAAAAATAAGAAGGCGATATGTTTTAGTGAAGCATGTTTAATCATCACATCATGACTCTGAAGGTCATGACTTACTTATATTCGTTTTAACTATTAACGATTTAATCCCCTTCGACTTCCATCTTAGAGATACTCGGATACGACGGTAATCATTTTTTATTTCAATTTTCATAAAATAAAAACAGCACAGTGAAAGAGAGTATTAATTTAATCCATTTTCGTCTCAGGATGGCAGGATTCGTTGCACACTAACCTAATAAGCCTCTAGTATAAGCAGATTCAAACATGCCACGTGTCTAGCCATGCGGGACGCGCTTGGCTGAGATGTCGCCTGACTGTCACCATGGCACGCAGACGAGATGACGGCGAACCAAAAATGCCAGCTTGCGTGCACCGAAAATATGCCTTTTTAATAAGTCGTAAAAACTTAAAGAAAACTGTCAAGATTTAAATGAAGCACTAATCTCTTTTAATACATAAGATGAGGAGGCACAGTTCATTTTAGAAATCTATTTATAAGCAAAAATTACCTGAACAGTGCAAACTGACGCTTGTCCCAGATTCAGAAGCAGCGGCGACCACGAGTTAGTGACACTGGAAAGGGGGCCAGTCAAGGGTCATGACCTTGCAAATTTCCAAACCGATCCACCAATCAGCAACGGGTGTAAGATATAGGGGAAAGAACTCTGCTGTTGCACTTGAGCAGAGTTACACTTTTAAATGAATGGGCGTCGTCCGGTACATGTACTAACTCTCATTTCCGTCCCAACTCATCCAAAGTATTTATCTTATTTTTTGTTGTGATATAAATCGCCATTGATCGGCATTGTTTACTGGTATAGATATTAGCATAATTTTCTCATGCTAAATATTAAATCAATTCATTCATTACTGACACTTTTTTTTCTCTCCCTGAATGAGACAACTTGAATTTTGTTGTTTACACTATTACTTTTTAAACATGCTCATAGCCAGAGCAATGTCAAAGCTATTTTATTGAGAATGTAACATTTTTTAAAGTTGTTTAGTGGTAAACTGGCGGAGTATTGGTGGAGTGTGCCAGGCTGAATTTACTATAGATTCAGGTAAAAAAAAAAAAAGACATGAAGCACTTGCTATCAGGCAGACTAAAATAAACACAAATATATAAGGTGTGTAGTATGCCAACTCTGATCAGTAGGCAAACCTACTTAAATTACAGTCGAAATTTGTCACGCACCACGCTCCTTCCAGAGACTGATAACTTCCGTCCCCGTCTAATTTAATGAGCTGAGGCCAAAACCCCTCAGTACTTCTGTAACATGACTCATGTGCATGTATCCGCTTTAATTAAACTGAGGACCCTAGAGACAGATTGACACTACATAGTTTAACTAAGTGTATGCTCCTGTCAACAGTCAATACTCCATTACTCGGGCTGGATTGTTAGTCGAATTATTGAAGACAGGCCAGTTTTAAGATGTTGGTGACTAAGCTACACGTGGGCCGGCGGAAGCCTCTTGGGTTTTCATAACTCTGCTATCGAGAGGTGTCGGGGCGGCCTATGCCAGCGAGCAATAAGGTGCGGCGTCGCCCGGATATTATTAGACATTTCACTAAAATCATTCTTTTCTTTCCCCCACAATTTACTCGGCAGTTATTGGGTGGTTGGGTGTCGCCGACTAAGTTTTTATAAATGGTGGATTTATTAGTCTCAATAATACGTAAAATGAAAACTGTTAACACCACTAGGAAGAGAACTGGAGATTATATATACTAAGCTTCACCGAGGATAATTAATAAAAGCCAGAAAAGATTTTTTTCAAATGTGACTTTCAACTACCACCCCAACACACCCTTCAGTTCTCACAGTATAGAACGTGAATATATATATTGCCCGTCGGCGCAATTTTCGAAACCGAATATGTTGAGATCAGGTAGATATATCTTATACTTGCCGGTCGACCTAGTTTATGCATTATAAAGGAAGCTAAGAATAATTAATTGGTGAGACAATGACGTCACAATATTATTCAATTATGTTGACCCTATATCCGTCACTTGTGACCCAGAACAGCTACTTGGAAAAATTATGTCGGTGAGATGACGTTACTCTCAACTATGATTGTGTTTAATTTCTAAATCAACTCAGGTAGTGTGGCACAGTAAAATTGCCTATCCCTATTTCTGACCTTGGGCACTCCTTATGATGGGTATTTTTGTAATGTCAGAGTTGGAGTAAACAATTCTAGTTGAGAATATGCTAGAAAATGATGATGCAATCCAAACAAGTTCTAACTGGATGAGTAGCTTTTATTATCCAATGGTTAAGGTTTACGAGAATGGGACCAGCTAATGGGCTGAGATAAAAAGTTTACATGCTGTAGAGAATTATATTGTCTAACCACTTTGAATTTGGTGTGGCAAGAGGTCCGGTCATGAAAGGCCGCCGTTAGCTTTAATGGTGAGTTAACTGACTAGTTGAGAGAGAATGGACTTAGAAATATTTCATGCATTTTGCTATTGATATGTTATACTATTGTTTTAAGTAGAGATGTATTAGGTAAGTAGACTATTATTTCTACAAATTTTTGAACTAAGATGTTCGTATATAGTATGCTAAACATTTAATATTGTTTCTAGTGAATTTGCCTGTAAAAGTTATATGCTGTATTTAATATGCTGTGTGCATGTATTGGCTAATTAATACTCTTGCAGTAAACTGTAAGTTGAGACTTGAGTGTAAGAGAGAATGGAGTTAAAGATGAATAAACTGGAAACTTGGTATTTGTTCCCTAATTATATTTTACAGGGAATAAGCAGTTTTTCCTTGTTTTACTTGAATCTCCTGGTTTACTGATTATAAACCACTATGACCATGGTAGACGTGAGGAGTATCTACCCCAGTGTGTAAGTGTAAGGAATAACTGCACTCTGTTGATGTATGGTGGCAAAGTATGCTGACTACATCGTGGAATTTCTAGTACAAAGGAAGTTACTGGAAGTGCTACAATTGTTATTCTGCTTGAGGGAGCTAATATAGTGGAGGAGCTTCCAGGTTAGCCTTTAGAGAATAGCAGTAAATCAGTGCTCTACAATGTGGGAAGGAAACACGCAGAATTGACAATAATAACATGAACAATAAACTTGTAATTTTGTTATGAAAAGCAGTAGAAAGGACTATTGCAGCTTCCCTGAAAGAAACTTACATTAGAAACTATTATTGTTTATTTCTAATAACTCCATTTCTGTTCTTTGATAAGAACTTTCTGGTGATTTGTATTGACATTAATCTGTTGGATTGTGTTTTAGGTTATAAGACTATGTAGGTCTTAGATATTATTCGAACATGGTTTCATGGAAATATAGTTGTCAAGTAATCTTTATTCATTGTATTTTTATATGTATATTTGATTGTTCATTTAATAAATTTATTGTTAAATTTATTGACCTTCTTACACATATTGATAACATTATGCTGGAAAAGAAAGTGGGTGGGTGGGTGGGGGCTTGCTAAATATAGATTAAAGATGGATTTGCCTTCTCCTTTAGTAAGAAGTTTTCCACTTCCGGAAATATTGTGTGATGGTAAATGTTTGTCTTTAATGCTGTGGAAGAGAGAAAACGCTTACAGCGCTCGCATATCCCGCCAAGTGTTTGCTGGAGAATTGCTAAATGCATAAATTAAGATTCTCATCACTTGAATTAGATATGGATGATTAATTAATTATTAATAATCATAACCATTAACTGGGTGGCATTGGCGTCACAGTTAGTTATCACAGCAAAGGACTTAAACTATATTTCCGGGTTTTGCTCTGCCGTTATGAAGTTATTTATTACTCACCTCATGCTTGTTTGCTAGGAACGTGGTAAAGGATCTATTCACGCTGGGGCGAAGACAATCTCCTAATTCATAGCATAGAAAAGCGAAATATTTCTCTATTCTCTCTTCATCGGAGCTCGCACATTTCATTTCATAACAAGTATGTCTGCTATCAGTACAACTAATTCATTTCCTCTATCATCGACCATCGACTGCTCACAACACGGATCTCTAATCCATTCCCTCAAAAAACAAAATCTGCAGTGTGTTTCACAGTTATTTTACAACTGGGTGGTGGTGGTGAGTCTTGATCGTCGGGGGGTTGGGGGGGTATTTCACAAATTGATTACAATGATAAAATTAACGATTAGACTGAGCTACACTATTTACTGTTTATTGTAAATTTATGATTTACATACGCCTATTGTATTCCGCGCTTTCTTGGTGTCAAGTTTGTGATTTGAAAGTGAGGCTACATCTTACATAACATAGTCATGTGGCAATAGCGAAGAATGTTAGTCGTGTGCACTAATTAGTGACATACCTTTGGAGTGTTGCTAGGGACCCATCCACTTGCAGGAGATGGAAGTAATGGAGGGACCCATCCACTTGCAGGAGATGGAGGTAATGGAGGGACCCATCCACTTGCAGGAGATGGAGGTAATGGAGGGGCCCATTCACTTGCAGGAGATGGAGGTAATGGAGGGACCCATCCACTTGCAGGAGATGGAGGTAATGGAGGGACCCATCCACTTGCAGGAGATGGAGGTAATGGAGGGACCCATCCACTTGCAGGAGATGGAGGTAATGGAGGGGCCCATCCACCTGCAGGAGATGATGGTAATGGACTGCTGCTGTTCAACCTGTTCCCACAAATGTATGTAATACGCTCTTAATTAACACTCAATGACGTCAGCTTGACACAGGACACTTGAATATCTTTGTCACTTCAACATCGCGTGCAACACTCAGTTTTATGTACGGACATCTGACACTATCAGGGTATGTTTCTTTTGGTCGTTTATATTACGGACTCTATGCAAACTCAAAGTACTAAACCTGAAAGTCAGAGTTACCCTTTGGCTCAAGATGACGGTTAACTGTATTTGGTGAGGATGGTCTTTTCTGAAGTATCAAACCATCAAATCAATAGTGTTTATTTCCAATGCGCATATGTTGCCATCAGGGGAAAATAAATATATACTCTTCAAACTCGAAGAATGGATGGTTGGTTGGTTGGTTGGTTGGTTGGTCGGTCGGTCTGTCGGTCGGCTGTTTGGTTGTTTGATTGGTCGGTTGCTTGGTTGGTTAGTTGGTTGGTTAGTCGTTTGTTTTTTTGGTTGGTTGGTAGGATGGTTTTTTAATTATCTTTATCAATGACAAATCAATCTTTTTATCACATGATTATTTTAGGGGCGCAATCAGTCTCATTAAAGTCCTTATTACGGGTAGACTTTATCATTTGTTGTCTCCCTCTCTCAAACTCACTCAAACACTCACTTACACACACACACACACACACACAGGTTATTCAAAAAAAGCAAGATAAGACAATGCTAGAGAGGTCACTCTATAAAAAATGTAGTGCGGATCTCATTAATAATCAAAACTGATGTTGACTGATAGATTCATGTGTAATACGATTATTTTGCTTCAAACGTCAAGAAACAGACAATTATAAGCACTTTACACGTATATTCTGTTATATTTTAATACTGAAATGAACTAAATGCAATGTAAGGCAATAAATGGGGGGGGGGTGAGGGCAGGAATTTAATGCCGTGTAGGGCAATAAGAAGAGGAAGACAGGAACTTAAGGCAGTGTAGGGCAATAAAGGGAATGGCAAAAACTAAATTGCAGTAAAGAGCAATAAAGGGAATGGCAAAAACTAAACTGCAGTAAAGAGCAATAAAGGGAATGGCAAAAACTAAATTGCAGTAAAGAGCAATAAAGGGAATGGCAAAACTAAATTGCAGTAAAGAGCAATAAAGGGAATGGCAAAAACTAAATTGCAGTAAAGAGCAATAAAATCATTTAGGGAGGACAAGAACTAAAAGCAGATTAAGTTAATAAAAAAAAAAAGGAGATTAAAGTCATTATAGGGCAATAAGAACAGAAAACAGGAACTAAAGACAATGTAGAGCTATAAAATAAAAATACAAACGAGAGAAAAACTAAAGACAGTTTAGGGAAATAGTGTCCGTACAGTATTTAACTGAATACGTAAGTGTAGCGTGTCCGTACAGTCATTTAACTGAATACGTAAGTGTAGTGTGTCCGTACATCCCTTTAACTGAATACGTAAGTGTAGTGTGTCCGTACATCCCTTTAACTGAATACGTAAGTGTAGTGTGTCCGTACATCCCTTTAACTGAATACGTCAGTGTAGTGTGTCCGTACATCCCTTTAACTGAATACGTCAGTGTAGTGTGTCCGTACATCCCTTTAACTGAATACATCAGTGTAGTGTGTCCGTACATCCTTTTAACTGAATACGTCAGTGTAGTGTATCCATATAGCCCTTTAACTGAATACGTCAGTGTAGTGTGTCCATATAGCCCTTTAACTGAATTCGTCAGTGTTTAATGGAATATTTTTTTTGTTATATAAGCGTCGGGTGCAAGTAGGAAGTGATTACTTGTCAGCCACAGTACACATCCGCCTGTCTTTCACCCCGTGCTATTAGTAACTGACAAATCAGTATCTCTGTTGTTGCTCAGTCACCAGTGCTGACACAACCTCTCTATTATTACTCAGTCACCAATGCTGAACTGGAAATCTTACAAACAATTTTTTTTTTTTAATTAAAACAAAAATAAAATTTCAAATCGGATATGCAGTCACAAGCTTAGTGTCGTTATGTGCAGTTGTAATATTATTAACTCAACATTCACATATGCACGCATGCAGACACGCACACACACAACACGCACGCACACAACACACACGCACGCACGCACACACACACACATGCAAGGAATCTCGATTTTTATAGAATAAAAATTTATTTCTTCATATTATTCTTCATTGTTGTAATATAAATAAGCGGCGGAACATGCAGAGTGCATGCGCACTTTCATACTAGAATCATTCAGCAGAATGGGTTAGCCGAGACAACACGATGGGATAGCCGAGACAATATGATGTGATAGCCGAGAAAATAAGCGCCATCATTTTGCTTTGAATGTCTAAGTGAGTGGAAACTAAATAAATCTATTGGACGGTGAAATTTAAAATCAGTGTCAAGGGCGAATGATTTCGTTTATAAGTGATAACTGGAAACCTCGAGGAGCAAACCCCCTCCCTCTCCCTCCACTCCCCCACCTTTAAAAGCGCGAAAACCGGAAGCGCCCCCTACACTACTACTCGAGGAGCATATCCTACTGGAGCACTATAGATCAGATATAGTCTGATTACAAAATGATCCACGAAAGCTCCAGTGACGACGTTAAAATGTCAGCAAAACTACCACCACCACGAGGTTTAGAAATCTGAAAATAGGTGACCGAATTCTTTTGTTTGTAAAGGTGGAAATTAATTAAAACTAATTCGTTCCATAACTTTCATTTTGTAAGGCGATGTTAAGTTTTTCTTCGAACATGCTCTGTTCACGATTAAATAAAAACTTGTAGACGAGCCAAAGACACGTTTAATTATCTTGAAACTATGTCTACCTGCCCAGTAGACTAAATCTAAATATAGATGCGCAGTTCTGTCAGCTATTGTGAGAGATACCGCTAGAGTGCTAGATTGTGCAGGGCAGTGCGGACGTAGGAAACCACAATACGGAGCGATTGAACATAATTATAATCTATTAAAGCAAATAAGGGGAGACAACTGTAATGAATGTAGTTTATAATAGTTGTATCGTTTAGTGACTGTAGTCTTTAGCAGTCGTATCGTTTAGTGACTAGAGTCTTTACTAGTCGTATCTTTTAGCTTCATAAACGACAGTGTTGTATGTATATATGTTTTTATGGTATTCGAACCGTTAGTATACGTATCTGGTGATTAAAACCACAAGTATACAAGTTAAATTTAAGTACAGTGTAGATATTAAAGTAAATGATTGGTTTCATTCAATTCTTTCCAGACATTGTTTCTTAAGTTTATCTAGTTGGGGTGTCTCTATGGAGGCTTAATAAAAGTCATCATACTAGGTTAGAAGAGGGGGGGTGGGGCGTTATACTCACAATTTCGTATACTTGGAAAATTTACTAGATTGTTGGCTCCATAAGAGAGACAGAGAGAGAGAGAGAGAGAGAGAGAGAGAGAGAGAGAGATTATTCTTAGACTTTTGCTTTACGACGAAGTCAACGCCTCCAGAGTTTTTCGGGAACGATAACTATTTTGATTAGCGGGTGTGACAGTTATAGACGCTCTTAAGTAGGTTTTCAAATTAGACACGTCAAGAAACTAGCAGAATGGGTGCGAAGCAGGGGTGGTGGTGGTGGTGATGCTTTGGTATCATAATACCAAAAACATATAATACCAAGTAAATACCCGAACCTGCAGCACATTGAGTCGAGACGCCAAGATACCACAGTGTATTTTAGGAGGGCTCTGAAAATGATTCCTTTTTCCTCACTCCTTTTGGTTTTGTTCATTTATTTATTTGTTTTGTTTTATGTTGTCATTTGAATCAGCCACCTTACGCGTCGAGCAGGTATTTTGTTGTGCAATTCTAGAGCGCTGAAAACTTTTAGACCAGTGATCAACATCATTATTGCACGATTAGACATGCTTGTATTCGCAAACCATATGTACGCATAGACCTTTACCTCATAGTACACTAGACATTAGTACAAAACAAACCATAGACATCTGCATACCTCATAGTACACTAGACATTAGTACAAAACAAACCATAGACATCTGCATACCTCATAGTACACTAGACATTAGTACAAAACCATAGACATCTGCATACCTCATAGTACACTAGACATTCGGTACACATTAGTACAAAACAAACCATAGACATCTGCATACGTCATAGAACGGAACAAACCACTGACATACCTACACACGTCATAGGTCAGAACTATCACTCAAAAAGAAAGTTTGATTCGCCTGGGTGGCTTTGTAAGGAGGTTTCAAAAGCAAATATTTGCGTCGGATTCAGTGACTTGTTGCTTCAGTGACCTCTTTTCGGCATTTTTTAAAAATTACTACGCAGACCCGTGGGAACTGATTTATTTTCCAACCATCAGCTCTCTTCCAGGTACTCATTTGATATAAGATATATTGGTATGTTATATTCAGAGAGAAAGGAAAGCACGCCACTCCAGATGGTTTTGTTTCAAAGGAAATTGTTCTGATACTTTTTGACATATATTATTTAATAGTAATTGCCGCATTCAAAAAATAATCTGAAAATAAAACTTTTTTTTCTTTAAAATAACGTCCGGTATGGTTGCTGGTGTGAACCATCGCTTGCGGAGGGGGAGGGGGGGGGAATTCTTTCCTTTCAGATTTTATATTTTATGTGTTGAACAGTAGGACCTGTTATTTGTAATTTAAAAGTAAAAATTATATTTATATGTCATTTGTAAATTCAAAATTAAATAAGAAAACTTTGTGTTATATGGAAATTCAGAGTAAAACAGAAAAACAGAGTGTTATTCAAAAATTAAAAAGTACATGTATATAAAGAAAACAGAAAGTTATTTATAAATCTAAGTGGTTCAAATAACAAACAACAACAAAAATGGGTCAGTGAAAATTATACAGCATGGTTATGTCAGCTAATCGGTTGCTGTATTACTAAAACCTTAATTACACATTCTAAATGATAATTACATTATATAGGCATTCTGACCGCAGAGTTTGAATAGTATTAGCTAGAAAAGAGATAAAGCGTTGTTCAAGCAATTCAAACAAACTATGACTGTTATGAGAACATCTCAAACCACTTACACACGTATTCTGAGTCTTACATGCATAGCTAAAGTCTTGATCAAACACATTCTTATTGTTACTTGCATAGCTAAAGTCTTGATCACACACATTCTGAGTGTTTCCTGAATATCTAAAGTCTTGTTCACAACATTTTGAGTATTTATTGAATTGCTAAAGTCTTGTTCACACGCATTCTGATTGTTACTGGAATACCTAAAGCCTTCTGCACACACGTTCTGATTGTTACTGCAATAGTTAAAGCCTGGCTCACACTCATTCTGAATGTTACTGGAATAGCTAAGCCTTGTTCACACTCATTCTGAATGTTATTGGAATAGCTAAAGCCTGGTTCACACATTTGATTATCACTGGACTAGCTGCTAAAGCCTTCTGAATACTAGCTTAGCCTGTTCACTTGATTAATTCTGAATGTTCCTTGACTAGCTAAACATTTTTTCTCACAAATTCTGAATAACATTTGAATAACTTATCCTTTATTTATACATATTCTGATTGTTATTTGCGTACTTAAAGTCTAGTTCATATGTATTCTGAATGTTATTGACTATCCAAAGATTTATTTACATATTGTGAATGTTATTGGCTATCCAAAGATTTATTTACATATTGTGAATGTTATTGGCTATCCAAAGATTTATTTACATATTCTGAATGTTATTGGCTATCCAAAGATTTATTTACATATTGTGAATGTTACTAAATAACCAAAACCTCATTCACAGAAAATATAATTGGTTAAGCAATATTTAACATTAGAACAGAAAATATACGTGGTTAAGTAGTATTTAAAATGTTTTTAAAATATTCCTTTTAAGCAGTAGTTAAAGTTAGTACAAAAAAAATCCTAACTGCGCAGTACTTAAAGTTAATACACAAGCCATACAACATTACATAGTTCCTGTACTTAGTACACAGTAAACTGAATGCGATTTTTTAAATATAACCTGCATCCGTATACGCTTTAAAGCACGTAGACTTTACCCGTTTTAGTCAACAGATAGACAGATGGGCACACTTCTTTTGAAATATATTTGGCACAAACAGCACACCCACATTATAGTAAAAATAAAATATAAATCGATTCACTAAGCGTAACTTGTATATCAATTCAAAACAAAAAGCACATTGCAGCTTAATAAATGTTAGTGATCCACATTTTTCGGATGTCATGATCAGATAGATAGATAGATAGATTGATAGATAGATAGATAGATAGATAGATAGATAGATAGATAGATAGATAGATAGATAGATAGATAGATAGATAGATAGATAGATAGATGTGTATGTTTGCGTATGTTGTCGTGTTTAAGTTGTATCTATTTTCTCAAGACTGTAATATTAAATAATTCCATTAAATTACATTAATTCTGTTGACTTTGAAATGAGATAAATTACATGTTATTACCTTAGTGGTGTTTTTCCTGAAAATATTTCACAGTTAATTCCTTTAAATGTGTGTGTGTGTGTGTGTGTGTGTGTGTGTGTGTGTGTGTGTGTGTGTGTGTGTGTGTGTGCGCGCGCGTGCGTGATGCGCGCGCGCGCTAACTCGAACACATTTCCCACCCAGACTCTAAGGTTTAGATGTGTCGGCGTTTTCACAATTGGTCCGGGCTCGGGGTGAAAACAAGTATTGTGGAACTTTAACCGCTAACTCTACAGGCTACTTTCGTCGGAAGGGACGAGAAATCGAGTCCCATGTGCTACGGGTCGACTACTAAATTAATTCCTTACGAGAAGACCGCCGCGAGTGCAGAAAATAAAATAAGTTGCACCTAAACTCTACCCATACCTTCACTTTCTCCACCCGTGGCATTATAGCACCCTCCCAGAACAAAAAGAAAAAAAAAAGCGTACCCTCGTTGCTTGCGGTCGTTTTGCTAAATCAGCAATATTAGGACGGACGGGAAACTTCAAACACAATAACAACGACAAAAAAATCCCCTTTAAGGTTTAATCCCCTATATGCACAAACTCTTTTGAGTCCTGGAATGTCAGTCTGGTTTAAACCACTACTGGGCTACTCAAAGCTGTTTGTGCACCAACTGTCAATCAGATCTAAAAATATCTGCGGCATGCGTGTTCACTATGTCTTATTCAGTCCAGTATACACTTGAAATTATGTTCCGATTAAACTGCATACCTACCCGAGATAATGCGGAGGACAGCAGACACGAAAGTATACGCACGACGGGTATTGTATTTCACCCCGACACTCGACCTTTTCGTGTGGTGCCAGTACCCGACCAAAGAAAGACACCCGATTATTATTAAAGAGGCAATAAAGTATGAATTAATTAGATCTTGCAAGTATTTAGTGTTTGACTGTCTGTGTGTGCTAGGGTGTGTAACTATGTTTCTTTGCGAGTATAAGAGTGTGTATGTGTATATGTTTATAGGTAGGTGCTATTTAAGTGTCGTTAAGTGTCACTGCATGTGTCACTACATGTGCAGGCACTGGGTCAAGTGTCACCAGTGTCAGACAACATGTGTACATGTGCGGGCGGGTAACTCCGTATTTGAGACAGAGAGCTTACATACTGTTGAGTAGTATTATGCGATCGTACTGACATTTACTTGCGGGACACACACACACACAATACAAGAGGTACGGAAGCATACAGACAAACAGGCAAATATTAGGCCTACTTCCGGTTCAGCGTGAGATGTGTGACTTTATTAGGAGCAACAGTGTTGCTGGAAATATATGATTTTATAATGAGTAGAAAGCTTTATTGGACAAGCATGACATTATAACGATTTGGACTGTTGTTAGAAATGTGTAACTTTATAATGAGTAGAAGGTTTTTAATAGATGTTCTGACTGTGATATGTGACATGAAGTGATAGTGAGCATGTGTGTGACTTGAAGATGCTTGACGTTGTAATGAGCGAGAGAGACTTGAAGATGCATGACATTATATGAGCGAGAGAGACTTGGAGATGCATGACATTATAATGAGCGAGAGAGACTTGAAGATGCTTAACATAATGAGCAAGAGAGAGTTAGAAATGCATGACTTTTTTTAAATGAGCAGGAACTTCTGAGAGACGAATATGGCTTCCAAATGAGTTAGAAATTCGCAATGTTATGATCTGGAGCCGTCGTTAGTAAGAAATTTCCTAGGGACGTTTCTGATCTCTCAATGAGCAATAATAATGCGTCTTACGCACAGACCCCTTACAAGACCTCACTGCACTTACTGACCTTCCGAATGTAAATATGTGTTGTGGACTATCTGAACATACAGACGAACCAGTCAATCAGAGAACCAATCAGTCCACCTATGAATCCATCCAAACATTTATTTATCAATTAATCCATCTCTATGTGTGTCAGTCCATTCATCAATCCATTCTTCAATCACTCAGTCAATGACGTATTATGATCAGTGAGTCAAATAATTAATTAAGTCACCTAACCTTTCGACCAGTCCTCCACTAAACAAATGTTTCAGTCAGACCAAACAACCAGACTGTTAATCAGCCAGTGAGTCAAATTGCTTGGATTCCCTCTTACCTTAATCCTCACGCATACATGCACGCGCAAACACATGCACATACATACATATGCAATCTCTCTTACTATCGTACTTATACAAATTCTAATGCTTAAACAACACTCAATTCAGTCAATCACAAACAATTCTACACACCACATACATTTCTACACATCACAAACAATTCTACACACCACATACATTTCTACACATCACAAACAATTCTACACACCACATACATTTCTACACATCACAAACAATTCTACACACCACATACATTTCTACACATCACAAACAATTCTACACACCACATACATTTCTACACATCACAAACAATTCTACACACCACATACATTTCTACACATCACAAACAATTCTACACACCACATACATTTCTACGCACCAAACACTTCTACACACCACATACATTTCTACGCACCAAACACTTCTACACACCACATACACTCAAAGCTTACAAAGTGTTCCATAGAAATCACTGACTCACTTCTATAGACATGCTCAATCACTTGCAAATACATGCGCACGCACACACGCACATACACACACACACACACACACACACACACACACACACACACACACACACACACACTGTAGTTTGAACCCATCCATCAAACTGCCTGTCTGCCTGTACATCTATCTGCTAGTTTGTCTGCTGACGTGTGTTAATCTCATGTTTGTTGAAGACAGGCGCGGACTTGCTGTCTGTGTTAACGAAATAGTGAGGCGAACGAACTAACCAATATAATAACATTAATAAGCACAAGTCCAAAGTGGGTCCAAATAAGTCCAAGTAGCTACTCACATAATCTCCTGTTTATTCTATTTTATGAGGTGTTCTTGCTGACTCGTTGCAAAACCTCGCGTATATATCTATATATCTTACGGCTATAATACCTTTTTGCGCAAGAATACTCTAATGTTATACATACAGTCCGTTTGAGGACGAGCAAGCAGTATGATACCCTAATTTATCGTACAACTGCCCACGCTAAACAGAGCACTTCACAGAAACAATTCGTCAGTGCTTTCATGAACTAGTGGCTAAGACTATCAGGCGTTAAAAGAGTGTTTTCCTGTCAACTCAACAATTTACCGGTCCTATCGAGAATGAGGGCAAACGTGTTAGACAAACACAGTGTACAGACGAACAGCTACCCGGGGCTGCGTAGCGAATGGATGGCGGGTAGATATTAACTCATCAACAATACCCTGCCTAGTGCTTCTGCCACGCGAAGTTGGGTATACGCTGAGTGTTCTGGGTGGCGTGGGGACAAGTTCTATGGGACTAATCCTGTGTATATGTGTGAACATGCATTTCTGTGTGTATGTTTGCGTGCACGTGCGTGTATGTTTATGCGCACTTGTCCTAAGTCATCACTGGCCACCTGACCTTAGTCATCACTGACTACCTATCCTCAGCGTTCACTGGCCATCTATCCTCAGTTTTCACTGACCAGCTGTCCTCAGTCGTCAATGACCGTCCTCAATCTTCATTGGCTACCTGTTCTCAGTCACCACTGACTACCTGTCAGTCATCTGTGACTGTCTTCAGTCTTCTCTGGCTACCTGGCTACACTCATTTGTGATTAACTGTAATCAGTCATCACTGACCATGGGAAGGGGAGAATAAAAATTTAGATGGTGGTGAGAAGTAAACTGTATGTGATGAGAAGTAGAGTATATAATAATCTAAGGAGAAGTAGAATATATAGTATGTGGGAAGAAGTAGAATATATATTATGTGATAAGAAGTAGAGTGTACAATATGTGGTAATAAATAGAATATACTGTATGTGATAAGAAGTAGATTATACAGTGCATAGAGAGAAGTATAATATATAGTATATGATGAGAAGCCGAGTAGTCAGTGTGGAGTGAGAAGTATTGTATAAAGAATTTGGTGACAAGTAGAGTAAACAGCGTATTAAAAAGTAGAGTAGACGGTATGTGGTGAGAAGTAGAGAATATGTGATCAGAAGAAAAGCGTGCTGAGGTAAAAACAATATTGCGAATAATTATGGTTAGACGCAGAGAATACAACAGACGATTAGAAGCAAAGCATTATGTGGTCAAATGCAGACCCAAGAAGGTCAAATTTGTACAGAAGGATGTCAGACTGTTCGGTAATACAGTATACATAGCATTGAATCAAAGGGAGAGAAAGCAGAAGTAGGTCAAAAGTATACAAAATAAGCACAGAACACAACACATTGTACTAAGTAGATAATTCATAATAATAAGCAGTGTTATAAAACTATAATTATCATACGTCAGAAGAGAAATAGTGAGTATGCGTTTGGAAGTAGTATTTAAGAAATAGAGTTTAAAATTATCATAAAATTGGCTCAAAGACACAACAGTATAGCGTAGAGTAATTCGAGAAGAAAAGAGTGTATGATCAGTAGATAGATGGAGCACTGTGTATATGCAGGATTATAATATATAAATTAGAGCCATTGGAATCATTGGAGTCAATAGAGTCATTATATACATTGAAGTCATTAAAGTTATTGGAGTTATCACAGTCATTAGAGTCATTGGAATCATTAGATTCATTGAAGTCAGTACAATCATTGGAGTAATTAGATACATTAGTCATTATATGTTTCTTTGTAAGTCATTGGAGTCATTAGATTCACAGGAGTCATTCGAGTCATTATATTCATTAGTATCGTTGGACACATTAGAGTCATTACGGTCACTGGAGTCATTAGAGCCATTATTCACTAGAGTCATTAGAGTCAATGAAGTCATTAAAGTCATTGGTGATTGGAGTCATTAGAATCGTTGGGTTTATTAAAGTAATTAGTCATTGAGTAATTATAATCATTAGAGTCATTATAATAATTAAAGTCATTAGATTGAATGGAATCATTAGTCATTAAAGTCATTGGAGTCATTAGAGTCATTAGCATTATTGGAATCATTGGAGTTATTAGAGTCATTAGTAACAATGGAGTCATTGATTAGAGTCGTAAGTCACTGGAGTCATTAGAGTCACTGTAATCATTAGAGTATTTGAAGTCATTAGAATAAATAGAGTCATTGGAGTCATTAGAGTCATTAGAATAAATAGTCATTGGAGTCATTAGAATAAATATAGTCATTGGAGTCATTAGAGTCATTAGAATAAATAGAGTCATTGGAATCATTGGAGTCATTAGAATAAATAGAGTCATTGGAATCATTGGAGTCATTGGAGTCATTAGAATAAATAGTCATTGGAGTCATTGGAGTCATTAGAATAAATAGTCATTGGAGTCATTGGAGTCATTAGAATAAATAGTCATTGGAGTCATTAGAATAAATAGTCATTGGAGTCATTAGAGTCATTAGAATAAATAGAGTCATTAGAGTAAATAGAGTCATTGGAGTCATTAGAATAAATAGTCATTAGAGTAAATAGAGTCATTGGAGTCATTAGAGTCATTAGAATCAATGGATTCATTAGAGTCTATGGAGTCATTAGAACCATTGGAGTCATTAAAGTCATTAGAGTCATTATAGTCATTGAAGTTATTGGCATTATTAGTCTCATTAGTCATTAGAGTCATTAAAGTCATTAGAGTCATAAAAATGTAGAGTCATTGGAAGCATTAGAGTCTTTAGCAATTGGAGTAATCTGTCACTGGGGTCATTAGAGTCATTAGTGCCATTAGAGTCATTAAAGTCATTGGAGTCATTGAGTCATTTCTGTTATTAAAATCATTGGAGTCATTAGAGTAATTGGAGTCATTAAAGCCATTAGTGTCATTAGAATTATTAGTCATCGGATCGCCGACGAAGACACACGTTCGAGCCAGCTATGGAGAGAAGATTCACCCGATCTAAAACCAACACGACTCCCCTGCCCTTTTCAGGGCCGGGTGAGCAGGAGGAAATTGAACAACACTACCTCGCAAAAAGAAATAGATTTCATAACCGATGAACGCGGAAGATACGAGGTATGGCTATCACCTCGTTGCCTGAGTTTCAGGTTCGAAAACGGAAAAATCCGAAAAAATTACGAATCCTTGATGGAAAGTGTATTCCGCTCCAAATATCTACGGGGCATATGTGATGTATTTTTTCTTTATGATACATGGTACAAACTTAATTCATCAACTGCTGAAATGGAGACTCAAACATCACCAGTCGACATGTGTGACCAAGAGTGCAATACGCACATAATATGGACACTACCACCATCGCCAGAGAAGAAATCTACACGGGCTTCGAACGAGAAAACCAAAACAAAGAAGAAAAACAAAAGCAGAACACAACAAAAAGCCGACAATACGCAGGAAAAAGCCGAAGTTGACACCATTCTGGATGTGGCGTCAAGGGAGCTCGAGGCCGTACCCCTCTCACCTCTACCAGCGACGCCGCCTCGTCCACCAATTACGACGACAACAACAACGGCGACACCACCACTACCAACAGAATGCCAGCCCACACCACCACCACCAGCAACAACACCAGAACAAGGCCAAAAAAAGAAAAGACGCCCACCAACACATATTCGGAGGCAACAACAGCGCCCTTAACAACAACAACGCGGACATCAACGACAACAACAACAATGGCCGTACTACGAACAACAGTACCCCTCTTGGGGTCTTTTCAACCATCCATTGGCCGATATGATCCAACTGTTACTCGACCATTCGTACTGGCCACCAGCGCCTACCTTCATCCCAACGGACACCGGGAACAGCAACGACAACGCCACCAGTGAGGAGGTCGGGAGGTTGAACAACCTGGGCGCATGTACACACTGGGTATAGATCTGGTGTGTTACTAGCCTGGGCTCTGTAAGACACACACACACCCTCACCAGAACATCAAGAATGGATACAACAACATCAAAGCCACCGCCAGGAATATCAACAACAACATCAACTCCAACCCACAGATTACCGAGTTTGGAGTCCGCCTTCGCCGGCCAGACATGTTTTAGCAACGGACGCATGCAGCAGAAAGGCAACTCCACCTCCCTCTCCCCCCACTCCCCCTCCCTTCCTCCCCACCCAAGCGCGAAAGCGGCGGAAGCCGGAAGCGACCCCCCTACATTAAGAAGAACTTCGTTTAGGGGTGACAGTGCCTTGAAGGGAGAGGGAGGCAACTCAAGGGATCCAACTCTGCTCACTTTACACTTTTTTCCACCTCTAATCACAAAATCATAGTACATAGTATACGGTTAGGAAATGCTATGTCCCTGTATTTACCCAGACCAACGCTGTGACGTCGAAGGTCAAACTCTAAATACATTTGAAATATGCGAAATGCTTTTCGATAGAATATATTCATGAATTTATTTTCTTTTTCTTTTTTTAATGTCGCCTAGTCTTGAACAGAAATCGTAAAACTGTTAAATCGCTTACACGAGCTTTTGAGTCATTGACAAACCAAATTATAATAATTCTTTCTTTATGAAAATCCATTGTTTGCAATCGTATTTGTTAAATTCGCTGTTTCCAAATCTGTAATTGGCTTGGATTAGCATGTTAAAAGTATATTTAATCAGATGAGTTTTGTTTAATCGTTTATATTTTTAATTTCTGCGTACGCCTTAAGATGTGAAGCCTTGTAACATCATTGAATGCTTCAAAGGTCTAAAATAAATAAACAGCCTAGCTATAAAATAAACAGTCTGAATATCTGTCACTCCGTACGTTTGTGCTGTGCGTGTATGGTGTTGGTGGCAGTGGCGGGGGGGGGGGGGAATCACCCAGCACTCAAATTACGTCATCATTACTTTGAAAGTGATACATGTAGCTGCAATTGTTAAGATGGTGTCGAGGCAGTCGCCTTGCTTATAGCTGCTGGCGACTATCGATCTGGTGAGTTCCAGCGAAACGTTAACAAACAGCAGACATTGCGTGCCTGCAAACAAATTATGATCTCAGACTTCAGACCGCCATCATCAAACATCATTTGCGACGTGCCTTTCGCTGTCATGGATAGTAACTACGTATTACCCAAAAGTAGCTGACGTCACACTGCAAGAGTCGGTAAGGGGGGGGGGGAGAATTCTCGGCGATTATCCAGTGAACGTTGACTTGTAACTGGCATAAATGGAGCACAGTTAAATCAATCATGTGGAGGTTGGAGCGGGGTGAGAGATTGCAGACAGAAGACAGTGAACGATGAAGCAAAGAATGACACTGGAAACGAAAAGTAGGAAATGGAGGGGTGGGGTGGGGTGGAGTGGAGTGAAGGGAAAGCTAGAGGCTGGTGACTCATTTTCTGCATGCGTGTGACAGACATGCGCATGCGAGTGCATTATTGATAGCGATTGGATATTTCACTTTTGATGTTGAATTTTCAGAATTACCTCCCTTAGCGTGCTCGCGCTGTAAAAGGCACAGCGCCACTATCATCCAGCAGTAACTTCCTCGCTCTAAGTAAGAGAACCTATGAAGCTCCTGCACTTTCCGCTGATTAGGTGACACGTCAGATGAGAGGGGTTTTTTTCTTAGAAATTTTCCGCTGGTGAGTTACCTCTCACTATAAAGACTCGCTTACAGTCAGTGTCGTCTTAACGCTTGAGCACACGCTGGGCAGTTGCCGGGGGGCCTCACGAACAGGGAGCCCCATCTGATCTATTTATTTTCCTGTGAGTGGTTGTGTAGGTAGGAGCCCCAGTGCAGTGCTTTGTCCTTGGGCCTTTAATGCTGTTAAGACGGCCCTGGCCATGACCTTTCGAACTATGAAGAAATATAGTCTCACCAATCACAAGGCTATTGACTCTCCATCTAGTTGTGTAGTAGTGCGGCGGTCTCACTTCTCGTAAGCATTCTCTAGTAGTCTAGTCTGTACAAGTTACAGTTGTCTCAGTTTGTGTTTGACCCTGACATTCTCTAGTCTGTACAAGTTACAGTTGTCTCATTTTGTGTTTGACCCTGACCCTCTCTAGTCTGTACAAGTTACAGTTGTCTCATTTTGTGTTTGACCCTGACACTCTCTAGTCTGTACAAGTTACAGTTGTCTCATTTTGTGTTTGACCCTGACACTCTCTAGTCTGTACAAGTTACAGTTGTCTCACTTCTTGCATGGTATTTCACACTTAGAAGAAGCATACAGACTCAGTCGTCAAAAATTTACATTTTCTATGATCTTATTCCCAAATTAATTGGTTCTTGCTAGAGTCTGTAACGCGAACTAATATTGAATTTGCTTCTGTCAAAAGTGAATGATAACGACTATTGTCTTACTTCAATTATGACCTTGACATTCTCGCATTTTGGCTAAACACTCACTAAGTTGAATTATGACCTTGACATTCTCGCTCTTTTGCTTCAGACTCTAACTTACATTATGACTTTGACATTCTCGCTCTTTGGCTTCAGACTCTCACTTACATTATGACCTTGACATTCTCGCTCTTTGGCTTCAGACTCTCACTTACATTATGAACTTTACATTCTCGCTCTTTGGCTTCAGACTATCTGGCTTAAATTATGACCTTGACATTCTCGCCCTTTGGCTACTTCTGTCTCACACTTTTCACACTTCAATCTTTTGGGGTGAAGGGGAGGGCAGAGTCTGCAATACAAAAACAGAACGTCCGGAGAGGAGAAGAGGGAGGATTCCTTATTTTCGAAAAGTGACCACGATTCGCACTTCTGCAGACAAGTAAATTCAAACGGGTAAAAAATACTTAAAGCCAGTATTTAAATGTCGAGTAGATTGTTTTATAGGGAGGAGTTTAGTATCGAAAAATTTGTGAAATAGCGATGTGAAAAAAAAAGCATAGCATTTATTCATTTACAGTACAGGTTTTGTGTGATTTTTTAAAATAGTAAACTATAGTAAACCAAAGTCATAGCAAAACAAGGCAGTCTCTTACCTCTGTGTAATGCAATCCTTCTTGGATTAATATTACAAATGAAAACATGCTTATACGCACGTGCAGTAAAACAGTGTAGCGTTACATGCTTGTGCTCTGTGCTGAGTCTTTGGTGTAACAAAGCAAGTCATATCTTTACGACGGCATCATAGAGTAACCAGGCGCAGAACCTTCCAGAAAAATAAAATTTATACAAGTGTTGTTTTTCGCAATGAAAAAGCAGATTTATCTTCTGAAACATGTGATACTTATATACTAAGAGAGACCATAACTCAAGCAAATCATTAAAAATGCAAAGTCCAGAATTGAATTTAACCCCTTACCGATACAAAACAGGATTCACACAAATCCTTAGTGAAACAAACAACACCTTTGCTCAAATCTGTTGGTCGAATACGGTTCAAACCATTAGCGATACAAATAACACCTTGCTAAAATCATTTGATCGAAACGGTTCAAACCCTTTGCGATACAAACAACACATTTGCTGAAATCATTAGGTCGAATACGGTTCAAATCCCTAGCGATACAAACAACACATTTGCTGAAATCATTAGGTCGAATACGGTTCAAACCCTTAACGTTACAAACAACACATTTGCTGAAATGATTAGGTCGAATACAGTTCAAACCCCTAGCAATACAAACCACACATTTGGTAAAATCATTTGATGAAATACTTTTCAAACTCTTAGCTTTACACATAACGTCGATATTAAATCTCTTTTTTCTAAAGGAATTTAAAAGTTATACTGGCGAAACAAATATACATATATATATATATATATATATGTCACTTACATCAGTGGAACAGCACGCACGCACGTTTCATGCAGTACACAATTTACAGACGTCTGAAATTTCCCTCGCACCTGCACATGCAGGTTGAAGATGAAGGCATTACCGATGATTTGAGAAAATTTGTTACTGTTGTTGAAGGCGTGTTGTGTCGCGTTGTCATGGAGACTCTTCAATTTGTTGAACGTGTTACTTGGATCGGGAGGAAAAGATGGGTCACGTGATCCGTCTGACTCGAGCTGACGTGTCTGAGCGCTGAAATGAAATGATTGAAGAATGCTCGTGAGACGGACAATGAAAACTTTATCTCGTTTTTATGTTTTCCTATTTATTTTCCTCTAAGCACATACGCGTACACAAAACAGACAGCGCACTAGTGACAGTTATAGACATATAATGCACAAACACCTAGTGACAGTTATAGACATATAATGCACAAACACCTATTGACAGTTATAGACATATAATGCACAAACACCTAGTGACAGTTATAGACATATAATGCACAAACACCTATTGACAGTTATAGACATACAATGCACAAACACCTATTGACAGTTATAGACAGCTAATGTACATGCACCCATTGACAGATATTGTACACACATCTAGAGACAATTAAATGCAGTGACAGTTACAGCAGATTATAGTACGCACATCAAATCACAGTTATAGAAAGTTATTGTACACACACCTACTGACAATTATAGACAGATGTTATACACACACCCAGTGACAGTTAGACACATTTATATTGTACACACACGTATTGACAATTATAGACACAAACATACAACATGCAAATACACAACATACAAACAAGCAACATACAGATACACATCATACAACACATAAATACACACAACACTCAAATCTCTAACGCTCATATACACAACATAAACACTCAAGACACTAATACACAACACATGGCGAAATCTGTCTTTCTACTGTCTCATACACTCTCTGACTCGCTTTTCTCTTTTTTACTTTCTCGCTCTCATTTTTTTACTCACTCACTCACTCACTCACTCACTCACTCCTCTGTAATCCAATGAAAAGCAAGAATGTAAGAGAATTAATCGACTGACCCAAAAATTAAATTGACAACACTGAAAATATCAATATACTTAGCTTTAAATCACACCTATATTAAACGTGAGCGCGCACATAGACACACAGATAGATAGATAGATGGACAGACAGACAGACAGACCGACGGACAGAATGACGGACGGACGGACAGACAGATAGATAGATAGATAGATAGATAGATAGATAGATAGATAGATAGATAGATAGATAGATAGATAGATAGATAGATAGATAGATAGATAGATAGATAGATAGATAGATAGATAGATTGATAGGTTCTGATAATATAATAATAGATAATACCCCCAAAACATCACCAAAATCACATACAGCAAGCACTCATAACACACCTCGTTCAAACAAACACACTTCACGTCTTGTAAAAATAAAAAATAAAAATTATAATAAAAAGAAAGAAAGAAAGCCACCCAACAATCACGAAGCTACACCTCTCAAATACAGAAACAATTTCATTGAAACAATTTTATCAAAGACTACAAAATCAAAACCTCACACTTCAACCATAGAGCATACTATTACAGCAAAATTACCCCCACCCAACCAACCACAAAAAGAAAAAGGACATACAACAGTCGCAGCAAGACGAACAAGAAACAGTCAAAGTAAAGGAACAACAAAAAGCAGCAAGACGAACAAGAAACGGTCAAAGTAAAGAAACAACAAAAAGCAGCAAGACGAACAAGAAACAGTCAAAGTAAAGAAACAACAAAAAGCAGCAGCACATCTGACAAACTACCCTCTCTGACTTTATGAGAAGAGAGGAAGGCTCCACAGGAATCCACCAAAACCGAGAAGGAACATTGATAAGATGAAAAGTGTTCATGCAATTCCTGTGGAGCAAAAGAAGTTAACGGAACTACTTCAGTACTTCTACATAATGACGTAGGCCTAATATATATTTGTGATAGTGCGGGTATTAATAAAAAATGATAATAGTAATAATCTCAGTAGTAATGTAAGTATCACATTGAGAGTAATAGTAGTAGTATGAGTATTAATAGACGTCATCACAACAGCAGTAAATCTATTGATACTAATAACAGCAGTAATATAAATGATGTGATAGTGATTACAGTAAATGATTATGATAGCGATAATAGTAATGGTGTGACTATACAGGGGCGATTGTAGAAGTTGTGATATTGTGATAATTATTGTAGCACTGATAGAGATATTTGTAGTCGCAGAGATAAAATTGTCGATTTGAATGTAATAGTTGTAATATCGGTGATAAGAGAAATATTGTTAGCAGAAGTAATGATTTAGTAATAGTGATTGTACTGGTGGTTGCAACATTTGAAGTAGAGGAGATAAACTTGTTAGTGATAGTTTTAGAGACAGCAGTATTAGTAATAAACTGGTATTGATAGTAGATATAGTAGTAGCAGTAATATAATTGGTAGTGGTAGAAATATAATAATAGTAGTGATAAAATTGGTAGTGGTAGAAATATCAATTAGTTTAAGTTATAAAACTCCTAGTGGTAGAAATAAGCATAGCAGTATAAGTGATAAAACTGGTAGTTGTAGAAGTAAGTATAGTGATAAAATTGGTAGTGGTAGAAATAAGTATGGTAGTAGCAGTGATAAAATTGGTAGTGGTAGAGGTAAATATGGCAGTAGCAGTGATAGACAGACCATGAGAAAGAAATACAAACAGGATGGAGGAGTATGTATAGCAAAGGGCGATAACTGAGAGCGATTTTTTAAAAAAATTAAGAGTTCTAAAAGAAGACGTTAAATAATACAAGCAGAAAACATTTTCAGAAAAGTGGAACATATACATCAAAGAAAGTGTGGATAATAATGAAAGAAATGTTTGTGACAATAGACGAAACCCGAACCCCATCTCCCATCAAAAAATAATAATAATAATTCCCACTAATCATAGTTGTTATATTCAAAGAATTTCAAATTTCTTGGGTTTGTGCATAAAGATGTGATAAAACAACGTATAAATATGTGTTAACAACAACGTATAAAGATGTGATAACAACAACGTATAAAGATGTGATAATAACAACGTATAATGATGTGATAACAACAACGTATAAATATGTGATAACAACAACGTATAAATTTGTGATAACAACAACGTATAAAGATGTGATAACAACAACGTATAAATGTGTGATAACAACAACGTATAAAGATGTGATAACAACAACGTATAAATATATGATAACAACAACGTATAAATATGTGATAACAACAACGTATAAGGATGTGATAACAACAACGTATAAATATGTGTTAACAACAACGTATAAAGATGTGATAATAACAACGTATAAATATGTGATAACAACAACGTATAAATATGTGATAACAACAACGTATAAATATGTGATAACAACAACGTATAAGGATGTGATAACAACAACGTATAAATATGTGATAACAACAACGTATAAAGATGTGATAACAACAACGTATAAAGATGTGATAACAACAACGTATAAAGATGTGATAACAACAACGTATGCCATTCTGAGCAACAAACTAAGTGCGTTCCATTTTCTTTGCGTTGTTTTTTATTTTCCCTGTTATTTTTCCTACGCTTGTAAGTTTAATTTAATCTAATGGTCGGCCATCCTTTACTATCACGCTTTTCTTTTCCTGCTTCCTTTGCAAGTGAGGATGATCTTGTCTGATATCGACTGTGGTGGTTTTGGAGTGGAGGGTGAGTTGCCACGTGTAAGATGGAGTTAGAAGGATATGTTTGACATCAGTGTGTATGTGTGCGAGTGTGTGTGTGTGTGTGTGTGTGTGTGTGTGTGTGTGTGTGTGTGTGTGTGTGTGTGTGTGTGTGTGTGTGTGTTGTCGAAAGCAGAGTTTAGTTTGGAGGGAGGAGGGGTCTATGTATTGGTCAATGTGTTAATTGCAAAAGGAAGTTTTATTATTTTTTTAATTTCTTTTTAAAAAACTCACACTATTTTCCTGTTTAATGGAAAACAGTTTTTATTCACTTATTTAATATGCTATCGATTGGGTGTTTAAAACTTTTACAAATCGGCATTAAGACTGTTAGTTTTATTGTCAACATTAAGTCTGTTAATTGTATTATCAACATTAAGACTGTTAATTGTAACTGTAAGCATTAAGACTGTTAATTGTATTGTCAGTATTAAGACCGCTAATTGAGATGCCAGAACTAAGACTGTTAATCGAATTGTCAGCACTACGATTGTTAATAGCATATCAACAATAAGACTGTTAATTGATTTGTTAGCACGAAGATTGTTAATTGTACTATGAGCATTAAGTGTATTAAATGTACTATGAACATTAAGATCGTTGATTGCAATATCATTATTAAGACTGTTTATTGTGCAGACATTAACATTAACACTCTTAACTCTATTATGAGCATTAAGATTGTTGACTATACTATCAGCATTAAGAATGTTTATTGGACTATCAGTTTTAAGATGCCTTATAAGCATTAAAACTCGTTATTCTTAGAAGGAATTGTATCATTATCACTATTACTGTGATTTATAAAATCCAAACATTACCTTATGAGGAAATATAACAAGCCGCAAACTACTGTGTATGTACTTATGATGATGTAATTTTGCGCCCATGTGTGTGTTTGTGATTGTTTGTGTTCATGGCATTCCTTTATATGTGTATGCGTGCAATTGTGTAATTATTTGTTGTATCTGTGCGCAAGGCCAGTGTATGTGCATGTGTGCAGGCAGTGTGCGTGTATTTGTGTGTACAAGGCTACTGCAAACAAACCAAAAACAAAAACAAAATTAAAAAAATTAAACGACACAGTGAGTCAGCTTGCAAATTCATTTGTAACTCCATACTTTCTTCACTTACAAAAAAAAAAAAATCGCAGAATTTTAACAAAACTGTAAAAACGTAAGTACTTGTTTTCATGTAATGTTAATATGAAGGTCACAAGTTAACTAAGTCAACTATATCGAATAAATAAAAAAAAACCAACCAGTTGTCACTTTTCTGTGATTTCTTTCATTACTTAAGTGTAGCAATAACAGACCTTTGTATATAGTGTTTGTTCATTTATATTTTTTTCAAGATCACTACACACATTTAGAAAATTACTACTTCATTGTTTATATAATGCTGGAAATATTTTTTATTGCTTCATACACACATATGGGAATTGCGGAGATTCCTTTATTATATTAAATGTCAATCATTCTTGTGTATATGCCTGAAAATGTTGATGTGTGTATGTGAACGTGCATGCGCGTGAATTACGTGTTGTGTACGTGTATATGTGTGTATGAGAGAGGACTACTGCAAAATCAATTTGTCTGAACACCAAGATGGCTGTGACCTTGGATCTCTGAACACCAAGAAGGCTGTGACCTTTGATCTCTGAACACCAAGATGGCTGTGACCTTGGATCTCTGAACACAAGACGGTTCTGACCTTGGATCTTTGTGTGAAATGGGGATATCACACGTCTCTGAATACCAGGACGGGGGGGAGGGAGGGAGGGATAGTCGAGATAAGTGAGGGAGGAGCTGTACAACAATAGCTCTTCTCTGAACACCCGGTTTGAGAGTACTCACTCCTATGATCGCTTTTCCTTGAGCTCCCGGTTTGAGAGTATTCCTATTATCTCTCAGCACCAAAAAGACTGGGTAGAATGTGTTTTTTCCTGAGAAAAATGTGCACAAACTGAAAAGAATAAAAGATCTGTTAATCTCAGAACATCCAACAACTGACAGGGTGGATCACTGTTGTCTAAACCATCAGGATTAGTAGGAAGAGTGGCAGTTCTCTGAACTAAAGAAATAAGACTAGAAAGAGTTATCGCTCTTCTCTGAGCTACAGAGACAATAGATACAGGCAATAGGCGACAGGCAATAGGTGACAAACATAGACGACAGACAATAGATGACAGGCAATAGGTGACAAACATAGGCGACAGACAATAGATGACAGGCAATAGGTGACAAACATAGACGACAGACAATAGATGACAGGACATAGGTGACAGGCGATAGATGACAGGCACTAGATGACAAACAATAGACGACAGGCAATAGATGACAGGCAATAGACGACAGGCAATATGTGACAAACAATAGACGACAGACAATAGATGACAAGCAACAGATGACAGACAATAGATTACAAGCAATAGATGACAAGCAATAGACGACAGGCATTAGATGACAAATAATAAACGACAGACAATAGATGACAAGCAATAGATGACAGGCAATAGATTACAAGCAATAGATGACAAGAAATAGACGACAGGTAATAGATGAGAGGCGAGAGAATTAAAAGTTTGGGGTGAGAGAAGATGAAAGATTCGCAGTTACTGGACACCCGGAAAAAAACACGGGTAACTCAGTCGACCACTCTTCCTTGAAGTCGGTCAGGGAGGATAAAACTGGAGAAAAATGCTATTTTTTTTTTAAATGCCAATGATTAATACACTGCTCTCTCTGAAAACAGGCTGGGTGGGGTGCTACAATCACTATTCTTCAAGCATCTATTGGACGGGGGTCTGGCTGTTACTGAAGAGAATCTGTTTTCTCTGGAGCCAGAGCTTAACGATATTGTGCGGTGATGCTGGCAAATGGCGCGCTTGTGCATGAAATCAATATGAATTATTTATAATTAGCGTTTTATTACTGTGTATTCTCTCTTTGAGTGGATGTGTTTTATGCATATGTGGGTGGAGACGGGGGGGGCGGGGCGGGGGGGGGGGGGAGGGGGATGAATTGAAAGGAAAAGGCGTAAGCGTGCACAGAGTGACTAAAACGCTTGTCGCCCTCAGTCTCGTGGTACGGAAACATTTGCTTCAGACAGGAAAAGAAAACTATCAAATGACAAAGATGTTTTTTTATCTTTGGGTGGCGATGATGGGTTAAAATGTCAATATTCCTCAACTGCATGAAGCATTGTTTGCCAGTGAGGACAAAGTCGTCTATGAAATGATAGCGTAGTTTTGGTGTAATGACGTCACTCACTGAAGATGGCTCCATTCCAGAAATCATTTCTGAAATTCTCTTTAACAAAAGAAAGACACTGCAACTAATGCCATTGGACATAAATCAGGCAAACAAACAAGCTCGCGCACAGATAGATAGATAGATAGATAGATAGATAGACAGACAGACAGACAGGCATAAAGATAGATAGATAGATAGATAGATAGATAGATAGATAGATAGATAGATAGATAGATAGATAGATAGACCGACAGCCACATAGATAGATAGATAGATAGATAGATCTTTGAACTTTAA
This sequence comes from Sinotaia quadrata, assembly GCA_028829895.1. NCBI lineage: Eukaryota > Metazoa > Mollusca > Gastropoda > Architaenioglossa > Viviparidae > Sinotaia > Sinotaia quadrata. The sequence continues at coordinate 117,337,160 of CM054181.1, read as the reverse complement.
ATGACACGTGTGGTAAAATAGCTAGTCTATTTCAGTCTATTTAAAAGTTTCTATTTCAGTGACACAGTAATATTTTCTCTCTGACGGAAGCTTCAAGACAAACAACTGAAATCCTGCTGAGGACATCATCAGCTAGACAGAATAAATGGCTGAGTTTGGGTGAGGAGACATTAGTCTGTGTGAAATGGTAGTCAACGTAATTCCACAGGTGTGGTAACGGCACTAGAACGAGGACAGGCAGGAAACCAGACCAAGTTCAGGTACAGAAAAAAAATCTTTGGTGTATGAATTAAATCTTGCCATGGAAGTGCTGTGAAACAAGTGCGGTCCAGTTGCAAGTTGTCTGCTCTTTGTGCTTGTGAACTGTGGGGTCTCGTAAGAATTAACCGTTCGATCAGTAAAGCGTACGCAGTATACAGCGAGCTGTAAAGAGCTACCCACCCCACCCACCCAATTTCTGACTTGCTCTCTAACATCCATATAAAACAGGAAGTGCTGTAATGGAGCTCTTTAGAGCGGTGTAACACTTGCAACTCATAATATTGTGAAACAGAATGTGCACAAACAATCTACTACTTAGTCTTATAGTCAATGGCTTGAGTGCCATTGTTCAAACAATACAAATAACCACCTATAATAAACAAAGCAAAGATAAACACAGGTAATTGGAGAATAGCAATTTCATTTCTACTAATTGCAGATAAAATAATAAACAAGAAGCCCTAAAAATGTTCATCATAATCTTATCTAGAAATGCAAGGATCCCGAAGACAAAGTATACGAAATATATTATTACAGAGAAGAAAATCTACATTAAGTAAATTGTATTTTTAAATAATATTAATACTAAAATAATAAAGTTTAGAAGATATATTTCCACACATGAAAAGGAATTCCAAATAATAAAAAATAAATAGTTTTTTTTTTTTTCATGGGAGTAACAGATTTTACGACTGACAACATATCTATAAATTTCATCATAAAGATAAAAGTTGATCAATGAAAAACGTTGTTCTTTAATTAGTTTAATAAGGCAGTAAACACACACACACACACACACACACACACACACACACACACACACACACACACACACACACACACACACACACACACCAAAAACAAAAAAGAAGAGGGGATGGACACAGTCCTCAGCTGAACACAAACACTACTTTTCCAAGTATAAACTTAACAACAATGTCCTCCTTGTTTACATTTTGATCAAGAGTTTCCACAATATAATAAAACAATCAGGAGTAAAGGTATATCTAAACGGTTCTGAGACAGTCCTACGAGTTTACATGAGCAAATTGCCAGTGCCAAAATGGCTGAGCAAGAGAAGACTTCCAAGCAAAGCCAGCATCGCACAACGTCACCTGTCTAGTTCATTCTTTCGTCCCTACAATGTTCACATTATTTTGTCCAATGTTAGTCCCTACAATGTTCACATTATTTTGTCCAATGTTAGTCCCTACAACGTTCACATTATTTTGTCCAATGTTAGTCCCTACAACGTTCACATTATTTTGTCCAATGCTGATACCTAAAAGGCGCAGTGGCAAAGCCCGGTTTGTTGCCTTATTATACAGACATAAAGGAATAAGGAATAAAGGAATAACTGAAACCAATACGCCAGTTTATGAACGTTCGTTTCTTTTTAAACTTACAAATTTATTTATTTGTTTGCTTGCATGTTTGCTCGTTAGGAATTGTTTGACTTTTTCTCTCTAGGGAAGTGACAGACGGCCAGACATATTCCATTTTTAGTGCTGTAAGAATTATACAATCTATAGTTGCAAGTCAACGTTTAATATTCTTTATTTATAGTTTACTATTGAAAATATCAGTTCTCTACTTAACAGTTAGTTTCCAATTAAAACCCAAACAAACAAATATTCATGTGAAACTTTAAGTAACTAACAACTCAGCATTCATCTTTTACTTCATTCAACAACAAAAAAGTTTGCAATATTTAATTAATTCTCAACGTAACATAACTCTTTTTCTCTTCACTTTCAAAGAAACGTTTACAATATTTAATTAATTCTCAACGTAAAATAACTATTTTCCAACAAAAAATATTCATATGAAAGTGAAACAAGCTGTCTTCTTTTAAAGCAAAGTTTATGATACAAAATTAATCCTCTGTGAAACATAGCCATCTTTCCCCAAAAAAACAACTATTCACGCGAAAATAAAATATTTGAAACACTAAACAGCTCAAGAAAAGAGAACTCGTGACGCAGGACCAGTACACGGTTGCAATTCAAGTTCGTAATCAGTTTCGCCTATACTACTGTAACATATAAATTTAGTTATGTGTACAATTGTAAACGTGTGAAGATTACATGTAAAAATTGACCGTACCAGATAGATAGATGGATGGATGGATGGATGGATGCTTTATAATAACCGGAGATTACTTTTCACTAGCCACCATCAACCTAGCTAATATAGGGGAGACAACTCCAAGGTAATACGCAATGACATTTAAAACCGTAAGAAATGAGAGGCATGTTGAAAATAGCAGTTACTAGGTCACCCCAATAAGTATAGATTTATGCCCGGGTGGCAGTGCTATGTATATATACGTATATAACCGTCCTGTAAGCAGTACAGTGTTTCACAGGAATGTGAGTGCACTCCACAGTTTTAAGTTTAAAAAAATGGGGAGGGGTGAAAAAAAAACAACTCTGCTGGATCTACACTAAAGGCCGTATAGGGTAATAGAATGCGTTTGCATGGTTTCTTTAGCGTTTACGCATCAATGTCGCACTGTTTAGCGCGAGGTGAAACTATGCTTTGTATTGACTTTCGCTATTGGTTTTGAATCACATTTCTTGCTGGTACACGTCATATCAAATTTGGGGGAAGTTTACTTGCGTGTATTTTACTTACTACCAATCACATGCAGCTTGTTCTTACATTTATGACGACACATTCCCACCCAAATACACACCATACTGCCCTCGCTGGATGTCTGCTTGTTTGTGGTAAAGTCACCAGTAATATGTCCTTTTCAGTCGCAATATTTCTCTGCCACGTTGGGACATGTTTACTTTAGCTCGCTTCTTTCATTTTCTTTTCTTTTCTTTTTTATTGCTCTCTTTGTGTGTGTTTATGTGTGTGTCTGTGTCTGTCCGTTTGGGATGTGTGTGTTTAAGTGTCTGTGCATCCTGCAGACTATTAGTTTTTAGTTAAGAACTATATTTTTTTTCCATAGGCTTACACGAGATAGGTTCGTGTATGCATTTTTACACATAGCAGGGTATACAAGATATACAAGTAGATTTATAACAGAACAGGATCTGTGTATTCTGTATAGGCTTACACAGAGCACAGTGAATGTACAGCACTTACAAAAACGGGGTCAGTGTAGGTTTGCACAAAGAGAGTTAGTGCATAGGTTTACATAGAACAGGGTCAAGGCCTACGTTTACACAGAAGAGGGTCAGTATTGAGACTTACACAAAACACGGTCAGTGTGTATATTTACACAGAACTGAAACTTGTGGTGTGTTCAGAGCAGGGTTAGAGATGAACACTTCATTTATGATAAAACTAGTGTGCGCCATAACAACGTACTGTTCACATGCCATCCGTTGGCGACAGTAATCACTGTATTGAGTGTTCATGGCTGTATGATGAATTTGGGGAGCGCTTCCGGCTTGCGCCGATTTTGCGCTGTATATATGGAGAGCGGTGACTGGCTGCAAATCAGAGAAAGAGGCGAAATAAAACCAGTAAAGAGTGCACGTGTACTGAGTAAAACGGAAAACTGCGCTGAGCTCCTGCGTAAACAGGTGCATAGACACCACACATGCACATCCATGGAACAAATTATTTATACTTCAGGTTCAAGGATTTCAGTGGGAGAATAGATATAACGAACTTTGCCCAGCGCGGGGAGACCTGAACTGGTATCGAAGCAGATTTTTCGTCTTTTGGTGCAAACCTAAATGCTTGCCACTCGGAGCAAGGACGTCTCGCCACTCGGAGCAAGGACGTCTCGCCACTCGGAGCAAGGACGTCTCGCCACTCGGAGTAATGACGTCTCGCCACTCGGAGTAATGACGTCTCGCCACTCGGAGCAAGGACGTCTCGCCACTCGGAGCAAGGACGTCTCGCCACTCGGAGTAATGACGTCTCGCCACTCGCCACTCGGAGCAAGGACGTCTCGCCACTCGGAGCAAGGACGTCTCGCCACTCGGAGTAATGACATCTCGCCACTCGGAGCAAGGACGTCTCGCCACTCGGAGCAAGGACGTCTCGCCACTCGGAGCAAGGACGTCTCGCCACTCGGAGCAAGGACGTCTCGCCACTCGGAGAAATGATGTCTCGCCACTCGGAGCAATGACGTCTCGCCACTCGGAGCAAGGACGTCTCGCCACTCGGAGTAATGACGTCTCGCCACTCGGAGCAAGGACGTCTCGCCACTCGGAGTAATGACGTCTCGCCACTCGGAGCAAGGACGTCTCGCAGGAGAATAGATAGTTGGTGAAAGGAGATGTGGTGATCGTCATTCGGCACAAGAAAACCATTGATGAAAGTAACTGAGGTGCAATGGTAATATATAAATATTAAAATGAGATGGAGACTGAATAAAGCTAATGAGTAATAGACTGAGTGAATTATATTCATTGACTTTAGAGCCATTGTACACTCTGCTACTCACTAATTTGAGGTAATTCGTGCTGTCTCACACTCAAGACTGCATAGCATCATCATTACAGTCTGCTACTTAAACACACCATTTTAATTTTAGATCACATTAGCCTATAATTGAAACACAAAACAATAAATAATAATAAGTGTGTATGAGAGAAGAAAAAATAATTATTATTGATAATTTTCTTTGAGACTAATGAAAACCCACAATCAAGAAAGAGTTGTTTTGATAGACTATCTTTATTAGCAAAAGTGTTAATTTTATTTTCTACACTTTTTGTGCATATATGGGTGTTTGGAAACCTGTGAATAAAATGGGTCTGTGTGTTGGGAAGCATGTGAGTGAATTAGATGTGCTGGTGTTTCAAAGTATATCGATGAAATGGGTGTGTGGGTGTCTGGAAGCATGTGAATGAAATTGGGGTATGGGTGTGTGGGTGTTTAGAAGCATGTATGAATGAAGTGGGTGTATGAAAGCTTTTGAAGGAAGTAGGGCTGTGGTGTTTGGAAGTGTGTGAAGGAAGTAGTGTGGGAGGGGGTAGAAGAATGTGAATGAAGTGGGGGTGTGCGGGTGTTTAGAAGCATGTGAATGAAGTGTGCGTATGGGTGTTTGAACGGAATGTTATTCAACAAGTCAAAGAATTCTACTTTTTATTGCTGCAGTGTGTCAGCTTGTTATTGTTACATTGTGTCAGCTTGTTATTGTTACATTGTGTCAGCTTGTTATTGTCACATTGTGTCAGCTTGTTATTGTTACATTGTGTCAGCTTGTTATTGTTACATTGTGTCAGCAAGGTATCGTTGAAATGTATCAGCTTGCTATTATTTCAATGTGTCAGTTTTTTATTGTTACAGCGTGTCAACTTGTTATCGTTACATTGTCAGCCTGTTATTTGTTGCAGTGTATCAACTTGTTACTCTTTGCAGTGTGCACACTTGTAAATGGTGCAATGTGTCGGCGTTTATTGTTACACTGTGTCAGCTTGCTATTGTTGCAGTGTGTCAGTTTGTGCCACCTTGCTACTGTTGCAGTGTGCCAGCCTCGTTGCAACGTGTCAGCTTTACTGCTGCAGTGTGTCAGATTATTACTGCTGCAGTGTGTCAGCTTGTTGCTGTTGCAGTGTGCCAGCCTATTATTGCAGTGTATCAGCTTGTTTGTTGCAGTGTGCCTGACTGTTATTGTTACGATGTGAGCGGAAATCATTCGTCAAGATCATTGGTTGCTTCAGCTATTGAAAGCGAAAGGGGTCATTGTGATAGTGATCATTATGTGTACGAGTTTTTATCTGATTGGCCAAAGTAACAGTGAATCATTATGTGTGAGAATTTCATCAAGTATCTGTGAGTGAAGGAATCAGGAATCGCGTAGCCAATGAAACAGAAATGTACTATTTGTGATTTATGCATTCCCTGAGTAGACAGGTAGCGAGAAGTTACTGTATAAAAGATTGTGAGAATGATAAAGAAATAATGCATTTAATTGCATTTTAAAATCTAGAAACAATTATAGTAAAGACTGCTGCACGGACAGAACAGAATATTTATTCATTGAGCGTCAAACGAGGGCGTAGCTCAGCATTTATTAATGTTATGTCAAACAGAACGTAGCTGAACATCATTAATAATGATGTCAAACAGAACGTAGCTCACAATTTGCGAATGATTTCGTTAAAATAACGTAGCTGAACATGACTGATAATGACGTCAAAAACAGAACAAAAATAGTTCATTACTTAAACGCAGCTTATTATTTATTAATAAAACATTACACAGGCAAGTAGTTCAACCTTTAAAGAGTAACTGACTTGCTCAATATTTTATTTCATGCGTCCAAAAGCACTGCAATTAGGTGGTCCGGATAGCAATTCGGTTGAAATGAGTATGTTGTCAATGCAGACGGCACTCAAAGGTGATAAGTACTTCAACCCGTGGACTTACATTATCTATTAAACTAAATCCAAATTGCTTGTTACAGTTTTGTCTCAGTCACTTGAAACAGGAAATATTTAACACGCAAAACATGTTTCAGGACTGGAACAATGACGCCTTTTTGATGACAATTAAATCTGTGTCATTTTCTGGGTGATGTTGCAGGATAGCAACTATGCCGCTAGATCTGTCTGATTTAAGCCGTAGATAAGGAAGGCCACAGATGATCTTGGGTCAAGATATGGAGGAAGTGGGTCAATGCATATATTAGAACTGTGAATGTTTATTTATGCGAGGACTTGAAAACCAAGAAGATTGAAAAACAGCAAACACTGTCTGGCACCACACAGAGAATTTGGGTTGAGAACAGAAAGAACGGAGTCGGACAGCACCTTAAAACTGATTGGATTGCAAACAGAAAAAAACATGTGTCGAAGAACAAACGGAAAGAATTGAGACAAGAACAGAAAGGATCATCCTGGACAGGGAAATGGGTCGGCACAAAAGAAAACTATAGGACATCCCCTCCAGGATTGATAAACTCCAACAGGAATCTCGGACATCTCCTCCAGGAATGACGGATACCACCTCCAGAAATAACAGACGTCATCCCCAAGATTGACGAAAGCACCTCAAGGAATTACGAACACCACCTCCAGGAATGATAGACGCCACTTGGGGGAGGGAGGGGATATTATGAAGATCACTTCCAGGAATGATAGACGCCATCTCCAGAAATTATGAACACCATCTCCCGGAATAACAGACACCATCTCCAGGAATGACGAACACCATCTCCAGGAATTAGGAACACCACCTGAGGAATGAGATGAAGCACAGAAAGATCTGTGTCGAACAATAAACCACACGCACATATAGTACACACATACATGCACAAATACATACTCTACTTATGCATACTCAGATAGATGCGTTTTAAATTTTCTATAAACGAATGAGCTTTTGTGTTTTATTCATCAGTGGTTCTAAAGATTTCTCACATCAAACTATCATGCATTTACCTAGAAATCAGTTTCGAAACAGCTTGATTATAATGAAATTTGGCATCATCTTCAGACAGTCTTAAGACCATCTTAATATTATCTGTTACCCTGTGAACTCAATTAAAACCCTGTGAACTCAATTAAAATTAATAGAAAACTGCATAAGGTGGGAAATAATCTACAGTTTATAACTGCGTCGCTTAATTTCCTCAAGAGCAACAAATATTAATCTTTCCCTTTTTTAGATTTTCAGAGTCACTTCCCTTGGCCAGCTGATGTCGTTTCAGTAGTGACACTGCTGAGTCGTCAAAACGTGCCGAGTTCACACTGCACTCCGACAATTTTAGTTCAGATCTACAAAGTTAACTTGCAACACGAATTAACATGAACTTAAATTTGCTTATGATATGTTTGAAGCGGTGTACAAATAGATAGAATTTCAGAGGAATTTGAAAATCAAGTTTCGAGTGACCACCCGGAGCTTCTTCTACGAGGTGTTGCTCGAATAAACAACGACAATAATTTCAGTAAAATTTGAAATTGTTTTTAATGTTACATGTTAGTCGATAAGACAATCAATGACATGAAAATAAATAATTTATGTAAGAGTGTACATTTAATCTTACATTCGTTTTCTTCAAGAATGCTTCTGTCTCTTGGAATCACTTCCAGTTCGTTTCCTAAATTTCCGTTCCTATGCTCAAGCTTTATTTATCAAAGAATAAGCGAAACACACTTATGAAAATGTTTCGTTGTATATTTATTTCTAAGTTGTGAAATGCTCGAATAATGAATAACCAGAGTTGTATACCTTTGTTGGAAGTTCCATACAATAAATGAGCCTGTGAGTTCAAAATATTCTAATGCTCGAATGATGACTAACCAGAGTTATATACCTTTGTTGGCAGTTCCATACAATAAATGAGCCAGTGATTTAAGAATATTGCAATGAGGCAGTACTGATCCCGTGACTCCACAACCTACTGCCTGTTTGAGAGCCAAGCCTTAGACCTCTCAGCCATTCAATACTGAACGCAGTCACGTATACTGCACTGAACACAGCCTCATGCGCTGTGCTCTTTACTAAACACAACCTCATGTAATGTACTGAACACAGTCTTAAGTTCTGTTCTGAACAAAGCCACATGTACTGTTCACTGAGCGCATGGTTTGTACCGAGCACAGTCTCATTTTCAATTCTGAAAACATGTGCTACACTGAACACAGATACAGTACAAAATCATATGTTATACTAAATACTGCATCATGTGCTATACTGAACACAGCCCCGTGTACAGTACAGAATCATATTTTATACTAAACACAGCATCATGTGCTTTTCTGAACACGGCTTTGTATGCTACACTGAGCACAGTCTGATTTATTATAATGATTTTAATTTCATGTACTGAAGATAGCATCATGTACTGAACACATTCTTACACTGAACTGAATAAGGTATTTTGTAATATGCTGAGCGCAGCCTCATGTCTGTGCTGAACACAGCTTCGTATACTGTACTGAACACGGTCTCAAGTGCTATACTGAACGCAGCTTCATGCACTAAACTGAACATGACCTCATGTCCTGTAATGAACACAGCTTCATGTACTGTACTGAGAATGACCTCGTGTGCTTTACTCAACATAGTTTCATGTACTGTACTGAACACAGCTTCATGTATTTTACTGAGAATGACCTCGTGTGTTTTACTGAACACAGCTTCAAATGCAGGACTGAACACATCGTGCGATATTGTGACTATGGCATTGCAATCAACTGATAAAAATCATAGAATCAAGCAATTAACGTGCATTTGTACTCTGACTTAACATTATTTTATGGTTACACATGACTTCAGTTATTTGCATAAAGTAAACCTGACATAAATGGATGTGTAACATTTACATAAAGAAAACCTGACATAATTGGATGTGTAACATTTACATAAAGAAAACCTGACATAATTGGATGTGTAACATTTACATAAAGAAAACCTGACATAAGTGGATGTGTAACATTTACATAAAGAAAACCTGACATAATTGGATGTGCAACATTTGCGATAAATCTACTTGGGATCTGCTCTTAAACTACATCTGGGATCAGTAAGAACGTGTTAATAAACTATATCTGAGATCAGTAAGAACATGTTAATAAACTTTATCTGAGATCAGTAAGAACATGTTAATAAACTTTATCTGAGATCAGTAAGAACATGTTAATAAACTTTATCTGAGATCAGTAAGAACATGTTGTTAATAAACGAGGCCTTAAATCTTGTTAGATTTATAAGAAATTTTCCCTGAATCGTTAATTAAAAATTGTCGTGTGTGATAATGCGTACAATTTGTTTAAGAGCTCAACGAATCCAGATCCACTTACTGTAAAGTGCATTCGAATCATTTTAGTGTCGTTAATAAACTGTTTATATTATTTACCGTTGCACATGCTGTGACTAACGTCAAAACTTAAGGTCAGTGCTGATACTAGCAAAAAATCTACCAGTGACAAGTTCGCAGAAGTGAAGAAGACTTTTGTCATGACAGCCAAACACTTGCATGAAGACGAAACAAAGCCAGGAATATATTTTACGAGTATTTTAATTTGAATTTTAGCAGCTACAGCTTCAAGCTTTCAAAAGTCATGTTTCGATTCTTAACTTCATTTAGCTCTGCAAATGTGTGTGCTGGTGTTTGCGTGTTGATGTTTGTGTGTGTTTGCTCTTCAAGGGAGCTAACATGGTCTCATCGCATACGCTCACAAACGGTAAGCAGAAGGACCATAGGTCATTTGGCTGTGAAGCTTGAAAAACAAGGGAAGTAACTCTAGTTTGCCCACATGTGTCTGTTTGGTCATCTCAAGGCCGTTGTCCATCCGCTTTTAATTCAAGGAGAGTAATTGGTATTCGCATTTATGAGCACGTCGCAGAAACAAACAGCAACACAAGCAATCGAATAGCAAATATTCATTCCACATGTCGCGTGATTCATCCTGTCATACTTCTCAGAATTGACATGCGAGACATTGAGATAACAGCTGTAAATTGACTTGCAGGACATTGAGATAAACAGCTGTAAATTGGCACGGAGGACATTGAGATAACAGCTGTAAATTGACTTGCAGGACATTGAGATAAACAGTTGTAAATTGACATGCAAGACATTGAGATAACAGCTGTAAATTGACTTGCAGTACATTGAGAGTGTAAATTGACATGCAAGACATTGGGATAACAGCTGTAAATTGACATGCGAGACATTGAAATAACAGCTGTAAATTGACTTGCAGGACATTGAGATAACAGCTGTAAATTGACATGCGAGACATTGAGATAACAGCTGTAAATTGACATGCGAGACATTGAGATAACAATTGTAAATTGACATGCGAGACATTGAGATAACAACTGTAAATTGGCTTGCAGGACATTGAGATAACAGCTGTAAATTGACATGCAGGACATTGGGATAAACAGCTGTAAATTGACATACGAGACATTGAGATAACAGTTGTAAATTGGCTTGAAGGACATTGAGATAACATCTGTAAATTGACATGCAGGACATTGGGATAAACAGCTGTATATTGACCTGCGAGACATTGAGATAACTGCTGTAAATTGGCACGGAGGACATTGAGATAGCTGTAAATTGGCACGCAGAACATTGAGATAACTTCTGTAAATTGGCATGCAGGACACAGCGATAAACAGTGTGTAAACTGACATGCAGGGCATTGAGATAAACAGCCATAAATTGGCATGCAGGACATTGAGATAAATAGCTGTAAATTAGCATGCAGGACATTGAGATAAACAGCTGTAAATAGGCATGCAGGACATTGAGATAAACAGTTGCAGGTGGCATGCAGGACACTGAAATGTTGTCTCTCGACGACGACAATAAATCAATAAAATCATATTTTGATATGCACGCACTTGTGTAGAACAGAGTATCATAATGAAACAACAAGCTATTTATCTCTGCTCTCTAATGGAGAAAAACATCATCCAAACTGTATCCGACGTGGTGCACAAATAGAAATGTGTGAGGCCATTGTACTACATGACACTGAAGAGCAAACATTACATGTCAAAAAATCAATCAGCTGTCTCTGAAACTTATTGTACAATCGCAATTTCTTTTGCTGAAACTTCCTTCTAAGGAGAAAGATGTCTGCTAATTAAGTGGAATCACTTAGGAAGACTGCACTTTAGTCTGCTATATCCACCATTTTACTGCGTAACGTTTTTGTCAGCCATCCAAATATTTTGCATAACAAATTTGCCCATGTGGATCAATCTAAGAGGGGAGAGAGAGAAAGAAAGAGGGAGAAAGAAAGAAAGAAAGAAAGAAAGAAAGAAAGAAAGAAAGAAAGAAAGAAAGAAAGAAAGAAAGAAAGAAAGAAAGAAAGAAAGAAAGAAAGAAAGAAAGAAAGAAAGAAAAAAGAAAGAAAGAAAGAAAGAAAGAAATGAAGGAAGAAAGAAAGAAAGAAAGAAAGAAAGAAAGAAAGAAAGAAAGAAAGAAAGAAAGAAAGAAAGAAAGAAAGAAAGAAAGAAAGAAAACTTTTAAAAAATAGCATTTTGGTAGTCATCTATTTAGTACTTTTACACACAAACACCTAAATTATCTATCTTCTATACTATTTCCCCCCTTTTTCCTCCCTCAGTAACAATATGTACTTTTTTCTAACCTCTGCCTTCCCTCCCCCCCCCCCACACACACACATACTCGCACATTCAGGTGTGTGCAAAGGTTTGTTAAACACTCCCACGTCATTCTCTCCTATATCTGCATACATTCGTTGAGAAAATAGTTCTGTGATTTAAATAGAACAGTACTAAAATCTAGATGACAATATTTGGATACATTCGTTGAGAAAATAGTTCTGTGATTTAAATAGAACAGTACTAAAATCTAGATGACAATATTTGGATACATTCGTTGAGAAAATAGTTCTGTGATTTAAATAGAACAGTACTAAAATCTAGATGACAATATTTGGATACATTCGTTGAGAAAATAGTTCAGTGATTTAAATAGATCAGTACTAATATTTAGATGACAATATTTGCATAATGTGACGCCTCTCTGGGCACCCTTTACTCGTTATGATTATTATTTATTAATTAACAACACATAATTAATTCCAAGTGATCGAGAATCTTAATTTATAGTTATTAATAATTCTCCCATAAGATCAACATTCTCTCAATTAGCGGTTTAAAAGGGTTTCGTAAAACTATACTCTTTACACAATAACAAGACAGACGTTTTACTGTCACATAATGTTTTCTGCAGGAGGAAGCTTCCTACATCATGACCACAATAGAGGATGCAAAGCAAAGACTACAAGGGTTCAGTCACGGTTTGAAGAAGCACACTGCAAGAGGTCAGCAATTCCAAAACAGAACACAACATTCAGAACTGACCCTGGAAGACTATACCAAAATTTCAAAAGAAATTCCACAGATGCCAAACACTCAGGATATCAAAACCTTCTGGGGAAAATATTTGGAGCAATCAGCCTGATGGATTAAGGAACTCTAACAATACATAAAGCTTACACACGACAGCAGACGTAGTTATTATATATGTATTTCGGAAAATGGGAGGCCGAGGTCTCAAGAAAATCAAAGATGACATTGAATGAATGAATGTGGGCTTTCCCAGAATCTTGGTAAGATTCCGAGACCTTGGTTTACAACCTATAGTCAAACAGAAGTCATGAAAAAGGCATAATGATGATGATGATGATGATGGTGATGGTGATGATGATGATGGTGATGATGATGATGATGATGATGATGATGATGATGATGATGATGATGATGATGATGATGATGATGATGATGATGATGATGATGATGATGATGATGATGATGATGATGATGAAAAGAGCACTCAATGACGACACTTAACGGGTATTTATTTTATTTTATTAATCCATACGCCAAACTGTCGCTATCGAAAGTTTCAAAATGTTTTGCACTCCACGGTGATAACCCAAGTGAATCACTTTGAGGCAAAACCTATTTCCGTCTTCAATGTGATTGATAGGGATCAGGGTAGGCAACTCTCGATTATGTCATTGATGAATGGTTTTAATATTGGAGTTTAATATTCAGTCCTAAGAAAATGTTATTTCCTCTTGAATTTGATGGGCATTGTGTGGATATACACTCAAAGAAGTGACCTACATTGCTATGTATCCGCCAATCGGATTGTTTCATCAGGTGCAACTTATTCTCTTTCGTTTGATTCGTGATTATTTTTTTATATGATGTGAGAATCTCTCTCTATATGGTGTGTGATTCCATTTTTCATATGATGTGAGAATCTCTCTCTATATGGTGTGTGATTCCATTTATCAGAGATGTGTGATTCTTTTGCTCTCATATAATGTGTGATTCTGTTTTTCTATACGATGTGCGGTTCTCTTTTCCCTATATGTTTGTGATTCCCTTTCTTTTATATGTGTGTGTGTGTGTGTGTGTGTGTGTGTGTGTGTGTGTGTGTGTGTGTGTGTGTGATCCACTTTCTCTTTGTGATTTGTGATTCTCTTTCTTGATATGATGTGAAAATTTTCTCTATTTATATGATAAGTGATTCTTTTTTTCTATACGATGCGTTATTCTCTTTCTCTATATAATGTGCGATTCTCTCTCTCGTATGATTCTCTATCTTTATATGTGTGATTCTCTCTCTCATATGATGTGATTATCTTTTTCTCACAGATATGTGATTCTCTTGCTCTCAAATGATGTATGATTCTGTTTTTCTATATGATGTGTGATTCTGCTTCACTATATAATGTGATTCTCTTTCTCTATATGATGTGATTCTCTTTCTCTCATATGTTGCGTGATTTTTCCTCTCATTTGCACATCTTAATTACAAACCACGATTTTTAGGGATACATATACAATGTTACACATGCGAACTGTTTAATTAATTTATTTCCGTTTTTAGAATTGGGTTTCTGCCTCTCCCCTCTTTTTTCTCCAAAGATAGCTTTTAGTCATGTCAAATCCCTTCTCCCATCTGTGTATACGTGATAAATGGATGCTAGCTTTGCGGTTGTTGTGTCTTGCTCATCAATAAAGTGCATTCTGTTGTTGGAAAAAATACCTAGCCTGATTTTATTTGTTTTGTATACCATACTCTAACCACAGTTAACGAACCCGAGTTGATGAATGAGAAGAAATAGTCTATTTTTCTTTAGGATCCTTAGTGGCAAAGTTTTATAATTTCATTTCCGTTGTACTTCTAAAGTGATATATTATGTTATCATACCCTACTTATTTGAAAAACGGTTTAGGCTTTAGTTTCGATTAGCCCTGCAGTCGCTCCTGCGTGACCGATAAATTTGCGAGCGATCTTTGAATGTCAAGGACGTTGAGCACTATCTAATTTACATTTTTCGAAAATTCCCGGCTTGGAAGTCTAAAGTTAGCCACCAAACGGCTTTATGATTTAACTGGCTGTTCTGGCTTCAAATTTAGGACGCCGCCCCAGAGTGCATCCAATCAGCCACCGGTCTCGCATGAGTGAACTCAGTGATTGAGACTCGGAAGTTAGATCAGTCCGATATCTTTAGCCTGTGCTCCGATGTCAGTTATCCTGTGTGTGTGCAAATGTCGAGGTGTTAGTGTTAACTTTTATATGCTTGTGTAATGCTGTTTGCGTGTGTGAGAGAGAAAGAGATATTGCTTTTGTTTCTTTTCCTCTTCTTTTGATCACCTATAATAGCTATTAATCGATTAATATAATTAATATAATCGAGGATACTATTACCCAAGTGATTCTATGGTCGCTGTAAGAGCATCTCCGAGATAGCTCAGCGGTTGCAACAAAATACTGTGGATGGCAACATTGTTTCAGTGCGCGAAATCGGCCTAGACCGGAAGCACTCCCCATAGATTAAGTCATGTTTCAACAATCCTAAGGTCGATGGTATGAATCCGACTCGTGGGGATATGTTTAGTGTTGGTTCCAGACTTTTCTCGCAATGCGTTTGGTTTTAAAGGTAATACTTTGTCTTGAACAGGTCGGGTAGATGCATGTACACATATGTTTGTATGAAATAAGGCGGCACCCGTTAAATTTTCTTGTTGGCTATATCAGTGAACATATTATCTCCTTCATTTGTGATTTTTAATATCAACATAATTTTAGTTTATCCATAGCACTGATCCAAAGTATGTTTAAAATAGCAGTAATCTAAGAGTGGGGAAGGGAGGAATTATTGGTAAGAATGGTCAATTCAAATTGATTCTTTAGAATGACACTAATTCAAAGTGATTTAGTGAACCACTATTCCAAAATCATATTCAGTGACAACTATTCCAAAGTCATTTTTAATGAACCACTATTCCAAAGTCATATTTAGTGAACCATTATTCCAAAGTCATATTTAGTGAACCACTATTCCAAAGTCATATTTAGTGAACCACTATTCCAAAGTCATATTTAGTGAACCCCTATTCCAAAGTCATTTTATAAACCTATTCCAGTTATAGTTATACCACTTATCCAATCAAATTTATACTAATAATCAAAAATAATAATTATACTTGTAATCCAAAGTTATATTTATGTCAATATTAACCAGTAAGTATCACATACTGCTTTATCTAAAGTCATTTGATGCCAATAATCCAGAGTCATATTGATATCGCTATATCAGTAACTGTTACATATCGGTAATGCTAAGTGATTTTGATGAATTAATATTAAGTGATTTTGATACCACGAAGCCAAAGTACTTGTAATCGTGTGATTTTTATATACCTCTAATTCAAAGTCATTTTTTGCAAACTGCCAATCGCAATTTTCTGCTTCAATTCTCAAAAGAAAATATGCACTTCCGGTTTTCAAGCATACGTTGACTACACTTCAGTATGTATTCACGTTGGGGAACGTGAAGTGAAGTCAGAGGGAAGTGAAGCAGAATCAGAAAGCAGGAGTAGACAATTCATGGTAGGTGGAAAGAGAGCTAGGGATTAATGTACGCAATGAACTTCCTCATCTTCAGCTCTGGATTAGGTAGGAGTGTGGGAAGGGTGTTGGTCATACGGGGGGGGGGGGACTACACAAGAATTGTGCTAATTTCAGACAGTGAATCATCGTACCTAGATTTGAGGTAAACCATTAAGTCATGGTGACCTGTCCAGGCCACGCCATTCATACTGACATTTTTTAAAAATCGAAATGACGAGCGAAGGGTCAGAAACGAGGTGTAGAATTTGATTCTGTCATTTTGTGTTGTATATAATGTGTGACGGCTTGTGTGGAAAAAATATCACAGTGCTTAGGTTATTGTTTGTTGCTAAAGATGACGTCAGGTGTCCGAAAAATTCCAAGTTCCGAGCAGCAACAACTGTCTGATAGCGGACGGCTGCGACAATAGATGAGTGCCCTAGGATTTAATTGGCTAGCAACGAGGACACCTGTGGTGCTATACACGGCGTCTGCTTCTTGAGGGAAACTGTCAGGTACACGGATGAAAGTACACACCTGAAGTG
The DNA here is from genome assembly GCA_028829895.1 of Sinotaia quadrata. Lineage (NCBI taxonomy): Eukaryota > Metazoa > Mollusca > Gastropoda > Architaenioglossa > Viviparidae > Sinotaia > Sinotaia quadrata. The sequence goes on along the minus strand of CM054181.1, from coordinate 117,320,030 downwards.
ACCTGTGTGGTCTCGAGGTTGAGAGGACAACGAATCCCATGCACGGAATGCCACCGCGCCTTGTTAGACAGGTTTGCTTGGGTTCGTGCACCTAATACGTGTACACGAAAAAATTCAGGAACTCTGACCTAGTTCAGATACATAGCTCGATGGATGGATAGATAGATAGATAGATAGATAGATAGATAGATAGATAGATAGATAGATAGATAGATAGATAGATAGATAGATAGATAGATAGATAGATAGATAGATAGATGGATGGATGGATGGATGGATGGATGGATAGTTAGAGAGATAGATAGATAGATGGATGGATGGATGGATAGATAGTTAGAGAGATAGATAGATAGATGGATGGATGGATGGATAGTTAGAGAGATAGATAGATGGATGGATGGATTTTGGATAGATAGATAGATAGATAGATAGATAGATAGATAGATAGATAGATAGATAGATAGATAGATAGATAGATAGATAGAAGTCAAGGAGAGAAGACAGATGGTAGTAATTATTTTTTAATAAATATAGATTGCTGGTGTCAATACTTTACAGATCACCTAGAAGAAATAATCATGTGTGCAATATTCATGCAGCTATTGTAAGTACCCAAATATCGTAACACTCCGTAAACTAACCTGAAATGTTATCCATCACCAAGTACGACTAATCTTTTTCGATAAGCCCCTTTGTCTACCCTTTTGTCCGAAATCGCCACTATTTCATCTTCTCCGAAAAGTTTTCCTTCGCCACCTTTTTCAACTTCTAATAAAACTTTCCCATTACCACTTCTGCAACTACCCTAAAAAGGTTTTTCTTTCTTTATCCATTCAGATACCCTGAAGCTCTTTCGTCGCCATCTATTCATCAAATTGTTTAGTATTTCTATTGCTACCTTTTCAATTACCCTAAACTTTCTATCGTCACCCCTTTCCCGTCTCTTCCGTCACACTCTGTCTCTGGGTCTCTATATCTCTCCCCTCTCCAACTCACTATATCCACTCTGATTCACTATATCCACTCTGATTACCTATATCTTCACTATATCCACTCTGATTACCTATATCCACTCTAACTCACTATATCCACTCTGACTCACTATATCCGGTCTATCTATATCCACTCTAACTTACTATATCCACTCTGACACTCTCCTCTCTCCTGTCAGTCACTCTAACTCACTATATCCACTCGAACTCACTATATATCCACTCTCTCACTCTCTTCTCTCCTGTCAGTCACTCTAACTCACTATATCCACTCTGAACTCACTCTCCTCTCTAACTCACTATATCCACTCTCTTTACCTCTCTCTTCTCTCTCCTGTCAGTCTCTCTGACTCTAGCTCTCTATATCCACTCTGCCATTAATATCTCTACTCATGCTCCCTCTTTCTGGTATTTAGATCGGCTGAGAAGGCTTAATCATTACTTTTGTCTTTGACTCGACCATCAGTCAATAAGTTGTGACAAAGAGAGTGTATTTCACTTTTGTTTGTCGAATAAAACAGGGTGTGGTCGTTTTGTAGTTTAAGAAGGTAGCACATTCTCAGGGTTCACCGGCAGCCACAGATCTCCACACTGTCTGGGGGAAGATAAATACGACTGCTTTCGGGGTTTTATTAAATTATAACAACGACAACTTCGCAAATTGTTTGTTCTGTTGTTACGTTTTGTCCACGTTTGTTTATTTTATTTTATTTTTCGACCTATTTCTCTCTGTTCTCCCGCTACACACAAGAGTGATGTCCCCTGCTGTAAACATCAAATATCTATTATTGAGCGACGTCGTAATGATAACAAATTATTTTCATTACATTTCATTTCAAAAGTACTGAAGCATCTTGTCTGGGTTGGTACATGGAAACTCAATCAAACCCTATTAATTTTGCCAAGGTAATCGAACCTTTTAAAAGGTGTGCATCACTGTTCTATATTGCGCGTTAAAACGCGTTAATTTTTTTTTTTCCTGACTGACAACGAGGTGCGCTTCGAGAGAGCGCAACCACTTACGAATCATTGTGTGCGAGCTAAATCCACCAATCAAGTGCTCGATAAAGCACGCGCTCTTGGGCTCGAGCGAAATGCCATCACGGTCCTTTGGTTGTCTATTTCACACAACAAGCATTAAGGCGAAATTAAAAATAAAAACTTGCTTTTCAAACAACGGATGCATTGGAGTATTTTTGTCTGAAGAGCGAATTTTTAAAAAAAAATCTATATAAAGGACTGAAAAGAAACACGTAACAAAATCTCTTTCTCTTCACTTGTTTTGATTGATAAAAGCTAAGTGTGACTTTTCAATCTAAACTGATTACAAGTACAAGAGATTTTGGGGGGAAATGTTAAGTGAGTCTTAAATGCACAAAAGTTATTATGATAAGGTGTTACGCCTTTCCAAGGTCAGCGCTACGTAACTAGAGAGTCTGTAAGTCAGTCAGTCAGCTAGTATCTTTCTCACAGACAAACGGCCAGACTGCGAGTAACACTAACGTGACACATATTATTAGCGACATACGAAAGCCTTACAGTCAGTAACGTGACACATGTTATTAGCGACATACGAAAGCCTTACAGTCAGTAACGTGACACATATTATTAGCGACATACGAAAGCCTTACAGTCAGTAACGTGACACATATTATTAGCGACATACGAAAGCCTTACAGTCAGTAACGTGACACATATTATTAGCGACATACGAAAGCCTTACAGTCAGTAACGTGACACATATTATTAGCGACATACGAAAGCCTTACAGTCAGTAACGTGACACATATTATTAGCGACATACGAAAGCCTTACAGTCAGTGCCTAATCGATAACAACAAATCCATGTAACCAGACTTACTAATGGTGTTGTATTATATTTTGTCGTGTTACATAAGGGGATTATCGATGTTACGGAAAGATTCTGAAGTGGACACATGTGAATGACAACGATACCGTAATACAAGTGGACTCGCGAATGACAGGAAGTAAAACAATTGAAATTGGATCTAATTATGATAAAGAAGCAATGAAAGTTAGCACAAGAATAACAGAAAAGCAGTTAGAATTGGGCATAAGGGTTGTTAAAGAAACAGTACAAGTTAGCACGAGAATAACAGAAAAGCAGTTAGAATTGGGCATAAAGGGTTGTTAAAGAAACAGCACAAGTGGGCACACGAATGACAGAAAACAAAAAGTGGATCTAACGATGAAAATATCCAGTTGTGGATATGCAAATGACTGAAAAACAATTCAAATTGGGCCTAATGGCGATTAAGAAACAATAAACGTGGGAATACGAATAACAAAAATGCCCTCCGTCCTTTCGAAAGAAAATAAATAAATTATAAATTAAATTAAAAATAAAATAAATTGGGCAGGCTAAGGATGAAAGACAAGCAGTAAAGGTGTGTACACGAATAACTCATACACTGTAAGTGCGCTGAAGGCACCAAGGTCTGGAACTAAAATGGGAACACTTTTCACGGCGAGTATGGATGTGCAATACTTCCGGAAGAAAGTAAATCTATGTGTGACGTCATCCAAGAGCCCTAGTACAGGATTCGCGCGCACAGTAACAACGTCCTCTGAAGTCGTCGAGACCCGAGTGGCATTAAGGGTACGTTTCGGGTGTGGGTGGGGAGCGGAGAGACTGGTGGTTCCACTTTCTGTAGCCGATCATCTCAATTACCGCTCATCTCGGTGTGCTGCATGTGCGATAGGCATTAATTTAGAGTGTGGCACAAAAGAGTGTTGTGGAACAGACGTGTGGTTTGTGTGTTAATTTTAGAGTGTGGACTGCGTGAGTGATGTGAATTACGTGTGCGTTATGGATTAATTTTAGAGTGTGGCACAACAGAGTGTTGTGGAATAGACGTGTGGTATATGTTAATTTTAGAGTGTGGCACAAAAGATTGATGTGCAATAGACGTGTGGTATATGTTAATTTTAGAGTGTGGCACAAAAGAGTGTTGTGGAATAGACGTGAGGTATGTGTTAATTTTAGAGTGTGGCACAAAAGATTAATGTGGAATAGACGTGTGGTATGTGTTAATTTTAGAGTGTGGCACAAAAGATTGATGTGGAATAGACGTGAGGTATGTGTTAATTTTAGAGTTTGGCATAAAAGATTGATGTGGAATAGACGTGAGGTGTTTGTTAATTTTAGAGTGTGGCATAAAAGAGTGCTGTGCACTTGATGTTTACTGTGGCCAAGATGTACGGTTTGGATTAATTTTGGAGTGTAGACTACATGTGTGGTGTGGATTATCTGAGGTGAGGACTACCATGTATGTTGTAGACTACTTTGGGGTGTGGATGAATTCTGGAGTGTATATAACCACTGTGGTTTGGACATTATTGTACGGCGTTGATTGTACCTGTGATGTGGACTACATGATTGGTGTGGATTCATTGCAAAGAGTGGATTGCATGCGTGGCGCGGACTACATGATTGGTGTGGATTAATTTTGGAGTGTTGACTACATTTGTGGTGTAAAGTACATGTGAGTGGGGACCAGGTGTTTGGTGTGGGTTACGTAGGTCGTTTGGAGTCGATGACCTACGTGGACTAGCTGTACGGCGAGGATTAGATGTATGGTCTGCACTCGATGTATGGTATGAATTTGGTGTATGGTGTGGTTGAGGTGTATGGTCTACACTCGATGTGTGGTTGAGGTGTATGGTGTACACTCGATGTGTGGTACGCATTTTATTTATGGTGTATGGTGAGGTTTAAATGTATTGGTGCGTTAGATGATTTTGCGGTCGACATCAGTAAACCATTATGCTGATAAGCATTTTTATGGAATGATTTCCTAAGTCTATGCTATACATGAACACAATAACAGAACAATGGCATTATATATCTGAACATATATTGAAATTTTTAAAAATAATATTAATAAAAAATATATATTTTCAAAACATCACATTTTCACAACACTTTACAAGAAAATAATGATAAACAAAGTAAGACAACATGTTACAACAGGAAAATAATGATAAACAAAATAAGACAACCCTTTTCTGACATGTTAAACAAAAATGTGCGAAGCAAGAACATGTGAGGCCTGGACGTATGTGTCAAGGACGTGCGAGGCAAGGACGTAAGTGTCAAGGACGTGCGAGGCAAGGACGTAAGTGTCAAGGACGCGGTTTAGAGAAAGAAAAATCGACATGAACGTGAAGAGTAAAACTGCGATGGAGTAGACAGGTGAGTTACCTGCAAACGACGCTTTCTTCTTTCACCTGTCTTCTTCGACTCCTTCGATTCTCGTTTTTTGTCATCATTAATGGAGATTCACTTTGCACGTGTACGAGATTGTCATTTTTCTGACGCAAGATTGTCTTCTTTCTGAGGCGAACTTTTATTTATCCTGGGGCAAGAATATTCTCTTTTCTTCTGCGGGGAGATAGTCCTGTCCGATGAGCTATCAGCCATTTTCAAACACAAAGGTTGATTCAAGATCAAACTTTTGGGATAAAAGAAAGAAAAAAAATAATTTCAAATACAAACTATCAGTAAACTTATAGTAAACTTATAATATCGAAATCTGCGAATAGTAGGTCGAAATAACACAGACGCACACAAAATAAATGCACACATATACACATAGAGACAAACAGACGCGCACACACAAACATATATATATATGTACATGCACTGTGACCCCCTCTTTCCTCCCACCCTAATTCCTCCCTACAGTAACAATCAGTGTAAAACATCGTCGAAAGCAAAGCACTATCTTTGTCATAGTGACCAATAACTTGCTTAACGCTCAAGGACTTTCAGATCATTTAATAACGTAAAAAAATCTATTTTAAAACCGGTTTGAAGGATAAAGGAATGTGTACTAATTTTGCAGGATAACAGGTTGTATGTCTATTTTGTTTGAAGGATAAAGGAATGTGTACTAATTTTGCAGGATACCAGGTTGTATGCTTATTTGGTTTGTAGGGTACCACCAGGTGTACAGGGTGTATTCATCTCTATTTCATAGTATCGGGAAGAACATTTATCTTTGTATATTCATAGTTGTACTGCGTGTACTTATCTTTGTTTCTATAGTGGTATAGGGTGTAGACTTATCTTTGTTTCCATAGTGGTATAAGGTGTACATTTATTTTTGTTTCCACAGTGGTATAGGGTGTACATTTATCTTTGTTTCCACAGTGATATAGGGTGTACATTTATCTTTGTTTCCATAGTGGTATAGGGTGTACATTTATCTTTGTTTCCATAGTGGTATAGGGTGTACATTTATTTTTGTTTCCATAGTGGTATAGGGTGTACATTTATCTTTGTTTTCAAAGTAGTATGGGGTATATATATCTCTTTGTTTTCAAAGTAGTGTGGGGTGTATTTATATATTTCTTTTCATAGTAGTATGGATTGTATTTATCTTTGTTTTTAAAGTAGTATGTAGTGTATATATATATCTTTGTTTTCATTGCAGTATGGGGTATATTTTATCTTCGTTTTCACATTAGTATGGGCTGTATTTATCTTTGCTTTCATTGTATTATTGGGTGTATTTATCTTTGTTTAGTGTTATGGGGTATATTTATCTTTGTTTAGTGTGGTATGGGGTGTATTTGCCTTTGTTTAGTGTGGTAAGGGATGTATTTATCTTTGTTTAGTGTAGTATGGGGTGTATTTATCTTTGTTTAGTGTGGTAAGGGATGTATTTATCTTTGTTTAGTGTAGTATGGGGTGTATTTATCTTTGTTTAGTGTGGTATGGGATGTATTTATCTTTAGTGTGGTATGGGGTGTATTTGTCTTTGTTTAGTGTGGTGTGGGGTGTATTTATCTTTGTTTAGTGTGGTATGGGGTCAATTTATCTTTGTTTAGTGTGGTATGGGGTGAATTTATTTCTTTTTTTCATTGTAGTATGGGGTATATTTATCTTCGTTTTTACATTAGTACGGGCTGTATTTATCTTTGCTTTCATTGTTGTTTGGGCTATATATATTGTTGCTTTCATATAACGATGAAGAGAATTTGTCTTTTTTTCATATACTCAGGTAGAGCATTTGTCTTTGTTTTTGGCATGTATTCTTTATTTTTGTATAACAGGGGTTGGGGGCTTATTTGTATTTCTTTTTATAATACCAGTGGATGTATTAGTATTTCTTTTTATAATACCAGTGGATGTATTAGTATCTCTTTTCACACTACCGGTTCGTGTGGGGGGGGGGGGTATTAGTCGCTTTGTGTCCACCTTCAGAATAATGAAAAGTGTATATCTATGTCTTGCTTTGTTCGTTGACGTGATGTGCATCAGGCTTTGTCTTCAGACTAAAGTAGTGTATATCTATGACTTTGTCCTTAGAATAAAAATGTGTATATCTATGTCTTTGTCTGCAGAATAAGGTAGCGTTAAGCTGTTTTCATTTGCAGGATTATAAACTGTATATTTATATCTTTATCTCTAGAATATTGTGGTGTACATCTGTTTTCAGGATTATAAAATGCATATTTATATCTTTATTTCCTTAATAAAGTAATGTATGTCTGTATCATTGTTTGCTGGATTACACAGTTACTAATTTTATCTTGTTTTCTGTCTGTTACGTAGTGTATAATCTACGTCTATGTCTTCGTTTGCAGAATAACGTTGTGTACATCTGTAACTTTTTCTAGATTACGTAGTTACTAACCATATCTTGTTTTCTGGTTATTACATAGTGAATAATCTAAGTCTTTGTTTTTAGAATGACGTAGTGTATGTCTGTAAAAATATTTCTGGATTACGTAGTTACTATCTATATCTTGTTTTCTGGCTATTACGTAGAGTTTAATCCACGCCTTTGTTTGCAGAATGACGTAGTGTATATCTGTTTTAAAAAATTATGGATTACGTAATTAATGTCTGTATCTTGTTTTCTGGCTATTACATAATGTTTAATCTACGCCTTTGTTTGCAGAATGACGTAGTTAATATCTATATCTTGTTTTATGACTATTCCGTGGTATGTAATCTACGTCTTTGCTTGCAGATTGACGTAGTGTATATCAATATCTTTGTTTGCAGGATATTGCGTAGTGTATAATTTACATTTTAGTTTGCAGAAAAAGTGCTTTGTATGACAATGTCTTTGTTTTCAAAGTGAATATCTGCATGATAATATAACATATCTATTATGTCATTGTTTGCAAGTTTACAGTAAATATAGCAGTATCTGTTTAGGATTGTGCAATTTGTATCTATGTCGGTTTGCAGAATAAAGCATTTTATACTATGTCGATTTGCAAAATAAGTCAGTTTATATCTATGTGGGTTTGCAGAATAAGGCAGTTTATATCTATGTCGGTTTGCAGAATAAGGCAGTTTATATCTATGTCGGTTTGCAGAATAAAGCAGTTTATATCTATGTCGGTTTGCAGAATAAGGCAGTTTATATCTATGTCGGTTTGCAGAATAAGGCAGTTTATATCTATGTCGGTTTGCAGAATAAGGCAGTTTATATCTATGTCGGTTTGCAGAATAAGGCAGTTTATATCTATGTCGGTTTGCAGAATAAGGCAGTTTATATCTTATCTATGTCTTGGTTTCGTAGAACAACGAGTGTTTTTCTGTGTTTGAAAGATAATGCATTTTGTATCTGACGTGTGTGAGGTACACGTGTGAGTGTTACTCTGTGTGTGTGTGTGTGTGTGTGTGCGTGCGTGCGTGCGTGCGTGCGCCTGTGTGTGCCTGTGTGTAATTGCAGATCACATATTGATAACGTTCTACACCTTCAATAAGATCTTTCATTTCAAAAATTAAATTCTGTGGAGCTCTTTTGATATCTGCTCATAACTAGATTTATTAATAATGAAGATTTTGATTAATGAATAAATTAATAAAAATTAATAAATAAATAAATCAACAATTCAACAACAAAATTCCCACTGCATGGCACACTCATTCGAAATGTTTGATCGCAACTCCACACACACACTCACACACACACACAACGTTGACACATTAACACGAAAGCACACACAAAACGCAGCCAGAAGAGTGGGAGAGAACACAACAAAAAAAATAAAGGAAAGAAAAAAAATTCACAAAAAAACAGTAAGTGGGACGCGAAGTTTGCCCGGCAAAACGCGACCGGATATCAGTTCTCATTACCGACAATGCTCTCGAGTCAAAGGCCACTTCCGGAAGGCATTTGACCTAGACGCTTTCTTTCGGTACATCAGTTCGATTCATGAACTGACAGGAAGCATAGAGGTGGTTAAACAAAACGTGCAAAGAACTGATAAGAGTTCGCTGGGGTTTACTTTCTTGGAAGGGTAGAAAACCTAGAGTTCTAACAGTATGAAAGAAGAGGGAGGGGAGACGACCTAGAGTTGTGACAGTAAGAAAGCGGAGGAAGGAGAGACAACCTACAGTTCTGACAGCTGGAAAGCGGAGGGAGGTGTCCGGGTGGCTTTTGAGAATTTTCTATTTTCTTTTCCTTTTGTGAAATGCTGAGCTAACTGACCAGAATAATCGTGCAAGCAGAACTAATTTCTTTTCTGTTTTCCATTGGGAGTGTGACATGCGTCCTGAGAACTCAGAATGTTTCTGTTTCTTAGCGACATCCTGCACTTAGTCACATACATCCATTACATAGTTATATACAGCCTATACCGATCCACAGACATCGAGTACTTAATCACATACATCTAGCAACATCAATTCCCATATATATCCAATTTTAGTTTTACATGATCTACACCTAGTTATAGACAGTCATCACCAGGTCATAGACATACAACATCCAGTCAAAGACAGGTTGTACAGCCATCATCAAGTCACAGACATCCAGAACCTAGTTATTGTTATCCAACACTTATTTTTACATCTAGTATAGACATCTAATACCTAGCCACAGACAGTTTACACCTAGTATAGACATCTAATATCTAGCCACAGACAGTTTACACCTAGTATAGACATCTAATATCTAGCCACAGACAGTTTAAACCTAGTATAGACATCTAATATCTAGCCACAGACAGTTTACACCTAGTTATATTCATTCAACACTTAGCCATCGGCATCCAACACTTAGTCATAGAAATACTTTGCCATGGACGTCTGCATCTAGCCATAGACAGCAAACACCTAGCCATTGACTGTCTGCACCTAGTCAGACAAATCCAACACTTAAAGACATCCTACACCTAAACATAGACCTCCAGCGGCTAGTCTTAGTCTTTGTCTAGTAATAAACACTGAACATCGACCCATAGTCTGGATTCTGTAAAAGACATTTTAGGGTAGAAGTTTATTAAAATGCGTCCTACTAATAATTAATAAGTCCTGCTAAAATACGTCCTACTAATAATAAGTCCTGCTAAAATACGTCCTACTCAAGAAAATAAAACACGTCTTGCTCATTCCAACGTAAAGATTCACTGCTTGGCACAGTATATTATAAAGTGTTCACTACTCGGCTCGATGCACGTTAAAGTGTTCACCGATAGCTCAGTGCATATTAGAACCAAAGATATTCAAAGCAAATTTCTCTGTACTAATACTCTCTGCTCAGATAAGGGAGACTACTGGTGTTGTTATACGATTTAACGGCCATAAGGTTGAGCTACTCACGAAAAGCCAAGCAAGGTGTTTACATCATTTCAACATTCTTCGTTTAATTAACAAATAAACATCTGTTTTAATTACCCGTCTACATTAATTAAACAGATGTGTATTCTATCTAAATGACTATGAAAACAAGCATTTCAGTGTCGTAAAACAAGTGTCCTGATCTTTTAAACTTTACTTCTTTCTGGCGAACACTCAATTGCAATGACCATGGAACACAAAGTCAACCGCTTAGCCCTGAAGACAAGTTAACTGTTGATACAGACAGTTGGAAGATAACCACTTTATCATCTAACTTCCACTGAAGACGAGGCTAACTCTAGATACGGGTATTTTGAAGGTATCCAGTAAACAAAGAGATTGTGTAACTCTGCTGGTCTCCTTCACACCCGCCCTCACGCGTAGAAGAAAATGGAAACAAACAAAAAAAAAGGCTTTCGACACATTACAAATAATTTTCTTGAAAAATTCTGTCGATGATAACGTTCAAGAGTGATCTTGGACACTGTGAAACCATTTTGTATTACTTTGGTATAGTTTTGGCTAACTATTTGTTCTAGCTATTGGATTTGTATCGAATTTTGAAATAAGCAAAAATTATCTTCCTTCGTTTTTTTTTTAACTGTGTATGCTTTTAAACAATATATGAAGGGAAATAACCACAGACAAAACGATATATTAAGGGAAATAACTACAGACAAAAGCTGAGCCGAGTTGGATACAACTGTTGACTGCATTTAGTCCGTTATTTACTTTGTGAATATTCCTCTGAAAGTATGCTTTTGTACATGAATTGTATACATTTGTGTATATATTATAATTTGGTGTGTCTTTGAATACAAATTATACACATTTGCATAAATGTTATAATTTGGTGTGTCTTTGAATGAAAATTGTACACATTTGTGTAGATATTATAATTTTGTGTATTTCATTACAAATTGTACATGTTTGTATAGATGTTTTAATTTGACGTGTCTTTGAATAAAAATTGTGCACATTTGTATAGATAATTTGGTGTTTCTTTCATTACAAATTGTACTCATTTCTATAGATGCTATAATTTGGTGTCTTTGAATACAAATTGTACACATTTATATAGATGTTATACTTTGATGTGTTTTGTGTACACAAATCGTAAATATATTTGAACTTATTATATGAGTGAGCTGTACACTTTGTCAACGGACACAACACACTACAGAGAGATAACGAAATGTACACATACACTCTGTTAACATACTTATACACACACTGTTTGCACACATACACTCTGTTAACATACTTATGCACACTACAGTGACTACACACACTGTTTGCATACATATATATATACACTACATACATGCTGTTTACATACATATACACATACAATCTGCATACAAACTGTTAATATACATATAAACACTGTTTACAAACATATACACACTACATACATTTTGCTAACATATACACTACATACACACTGTTAATATACATATACACATACAATCTGCATACAAACTGTTAATATACATATAAACACTGTTTACAAACATATACACACTACATACATTTTGCTAACATATACACTACATACACACTGTTAATATACATATACACACTACATGCGCACTGTTAACACATCACACTACATACACACTGTTAATATACACACTACAGGCACGCTATTAACACATCACACTACATACATACTGTTAATATACATATACACACTAAATACACACTGTTAACACATCACACTACGTGCACACTGTTAACATATACACGCTACACACTTTTAACGTACATATACACACTACACTCTACAAACATACTGCCAACATACATATACACTCTACATACACACTGTTAACATAACACTACAAACACACTGTTAACATACATATACACACATATATAGCTTGATTTTGCCACATTTAAATATGTAGTGGTTAGTTGTACAAGATATATGAATTTACAGTATGTGTACAATGTACAATCGTACATACTTTCCATACATTTACATTTTACATACATATTATATTCTCATATTGTACAGTTCTACACATTTTGACATATAAATAGTCATATTGTACAGATCTATACATTCTACAAATTATAGTACAAAGCACATACACAGTGTACAGACATGCAATGTTAAGCGAACTGCACAATGCCTACAAACCTATATAAATTAATGTTTATGGACCCACCCAATGCTTACTGACCTACATACACTGTTGGTAGACCCGCACATTATCTGCTGACACACAATCACACATACACATGTACGTAAGCCTACGTACGTTCGCATATACATAACACATGCCATCTCATATCGATGTCACTAGTCTGCTCCACTGTCTCAGTTAATTATTTACAATTCAACGTCACTAATACATCATATCGGTATGTATTTATTCACAGGACTACTTCACTTTCTCTATGTAATTATTTACAAAACTTCGCCACTTATACATCATATCGATATGTATTATTCACATGTCTGCTTCTCTGGTCTCTGTGATTATTTTACAAATTACGTCACCAATGCATCATATATCGTTACACCCGTTACTGTGTATTATATTTTATCTATATCTATATCACTGATACATCATTCACTGACACATCATAATTGCCTCGCCGATACATCCTATCTCCCTTCCTATAGAAAAATCATATGTATCTCGCATACATACGTCATAAACATTTTAAGCGTCGTATACGTCATGTGGGTCTCATAAACAATCTAATACGTTTAGATTCCGCGATATATCGTATGTTCCCAGTGATATATTCCATGAAATCATCCTAACCTCAGTGATGTCATACAGAGTCAATACTACAGCACACAACTCACCGATGTATAATTCCATGTAACTAACATTACAAACAACTAGCTAGCTGGTGATGAACCCGTAACTACTGTGTTACAAACACCCAACTAGCTAGCTGGTGATGAACCCGTAACTACTGTGTTACAAACACCCAACTAGCTAGCTGGTGATGAACCCGTAACTACTGTGTTACAAACACCCAACTAGCTAGCTCGTGATGAACCCGTAACTACTGTGTCACAAACACAACTAGCGCATAAAAAAACCATAACTAATTCACAACAAACACGGATGAAACGTTAAAATTATCTAATACTTAATAAACACGTAACTAGAATGTAACAAACATGTAACTAACACGTAACAAACTCCGAACTAGCACTAACACACTACTAGCAAACATGTAAATAACAAATAAACTTTTTTTTTTGGACACAAGCAACAAAAATGCAATGCACACACATCACGACCCGCAAACATTAAGTCCCATTCCAAATAGAAACACACATCACGACCCGCAAACACTAAGTCCCATTGCAAATGCTAAATTTCCATTTTATACATTTTTATCTGCATTCCCTTACATTCAAGTCTCAACTTACAGTTTACTGCAACAGTATTTATTATCCTGATACACACATACAGCATAATAAATACATCATATCAGTTTATGAACAAGTTCACTAGGAACAATGTCGTGTTAAGCAGAGTATATATGAGCATCTTAGTTCAAACATTTGTAGAAATAATAATCTACTTGCATAATAAATATCTACATAAAATGCAATTATAACACATCACTAGCAAAAATGCATGAAACATTTCTAAGTCCATTCTCTCTCAATCAGTCAGTTAACTCACCATTAAGGCAATGACCACTTTTCAAGATCGGACTTCTTGCCACACCAAATTTAAGTGATCAGAAAATAGAATTTTCAACAGCAGGTAAACTTTTGGATCTCTGCCTATTGACTGGCCTCATTCTCGTAAATCTTAACCATTGGATAATAAAAACTACTCATCCTGTTGGAACTGGTTTGCATTACATCAGTAATTTCTAGCATGTTCTCAACTCGAGTGTTTACTCCAACTGTGACACTTATAAAAATGCCATCTTAAGGTGTGCCCAAGGCCAGGTCACTTCAACAATATAACAAATTTATATAACAATTAAGTTTAAAATAGGAGAAGGCAAATTTACTCTGCCACACAATCAAATTCATTTGAACTTTAATAAAAGTACTTTTAGAGTCCACTCAGAAACATCCAGTGTTCTATTATACTCATTATTAATTCGCTATAAATCTCAAAAATGAACATACTCTTACAACACCACATGGTCATGATTGTGCACTGTAACCATTTATATACTTTAGTTGTAATGTTGATCTATTCGCTATATGTCAGTATGCTGTCGTATGTTATTTCTTAATGAGTACATTTAATATTGATACCTATACCACTTGTTTTAGCGAGACTCACTTACATGTTATATGTTGTAATCAGTCAATCGTATTACTTACTATACTTGGCTACATGTATCAGGAGGCTCGAGCTATCTTCTAGAACTATCACTCTTCTATTCTACATTATCTATCATTCATCTTTCTAACACGTGTGTCCAGCCAGAAGGTGTGTTTTGTTGGATTAGCCAAGGGCAGACTGTGGTGGTAGAAAACTAACATCTTGCCCCTCTCCCAGCAAAACGTCACAACATGCAGACATGGTACACAAACACTTCATTCCACGAAAACTTGACACAGAGACATGACACACAAACACTTCATTACACGAAAACTTAACACAGAGACACGACACACAAACCCTTCATTACACGAAAACGTAACACAGAGACATGACACACAAACACTTCATTACACGAAAACTTAACACAGAGACACGACACACAAACACTTCATTACACGAAAACTTAACACAGAGACATGACACACAAACACTTCATTACACGAAAACTTAACACAGAGACACGACACACAAACACTTCATTACACGACACACAAACACTTCATTACACGAAAACGTAACACAGAGACATGACACACAAACACTTAATTACAAGAAAAAGTAAACAGACAGCAGACATGACACACAAACACATCCTAGATAGTGTTCACAGTTTTCGACACGTTTGCTATGTATTCTCTCTCTCATTCCTCATTGCTTCCTCTGTCTGGCTCTGGCTCTCCCTCAGTCTCTCCCTCCCTTATCTCACTGCCTTCTCTGGCTCTCCCTTACCTTAATGTCGTCTCAGTCTGGCTGTTTGTGTCTCTGGCTCTCCCTCGCTCTCTCTTTCTCTCTCTTCAGTTTTACTATCTCCTGTCTGCCTCACTCTTTATTCTTTGTCTCTTCTATCGGCCTCTGTCTCTCTTCGTTGGCTTCTATTTTCTCTCTCTCTTTCTCTCTCTCTCTCTCTCTCTCTCTCTCTCTCTCTCTCTCTCTCTGAAATTGCCATATAATCAACACCGACAATAGGAAGACAAATATTTCCTCTCCAATATTACCAGACGAGCACACACACACATATATACACACAGGCACGTACAAAGGGGCAAACACACACACACACACACACACACACACATTAAAGAGTACAATCACCAACACTATTTTCCAAAGGAGCGAGCAAGCCAGACAGAAAAAGGAGAGAGCGTAGGAGTGCAAACAGTGAATGACGTCACGTCACTAAACCAGTCGCAAACAAAGGGAAAGAACCATTTCTCTCACACCTAGCACTGACACCATTCTGAACCCAGAGTTATTTTCAGTCATGATTAAACGAACGAAATAATTAATATAAAAATTCGTACTGATGAATTCTTTCGTTCGATTCCATATTTGTTTCCTCGCGAGAGTTCTCTAAACGTGTCTTTAGTAAGCATACTTCAAATATTCGTTTGGAATCTCTCAGTATCAGCTTCAAAAGGATTTTTTTAATTAAGCAATTTACCATGAGTTATTTTATTTCTTACGTTTTTTTTTTAAAATTTATAATTAAGCAATATATCTGAAGTTCTTCAAAGATATTTTTAATGTTTGTATTTTTAGTAACGCAATATTCATGATTATTGGACAAAGTGTAGAGAATCATGTTCATAATAATATTGAATTCATTCGTCAAATGTTTTTAATAATACATTTTCACTCAATAAATCAATAATAACACTCTTAAATCATAAACAAACCCAATCAGCCATGTACAACAGTTGACTAGTCATGTATAGTATAGATTACGTCATGTGCAGCAACCAATCAATCATTAACCAAACTAAATCAGTCGTATACATCACTCAATACGACACTCACAACCTTTATAAGTCAAGAATGAACACAGTTATGACAACACTCAGTAAACCATGCATATCGGTCATGTACAAGACTACCCATAAATCATCAATAGACTTTAATTGAAGTATATCAGTTATGAAATACTCTATTATGCATATCACTCAAATACAAGACTATCACAGGTGTATCAGTCAAGAACAGTAAAAAGTCATGTGTATCAATCGAAAGCAACACTCGGTCATGTATATAGGCCAAGAACAAGATTCAGTTATGTATAACAGTCAGGAACAACACTCAGTTATGTATATGTCAAGAACAGCAGTCAGTCGAGAACAACACTCGGTCAACATATCAGCCAAGAACAACAGTGAATCATGTATATCAGTCAAGAAAACACTCAGTCAACATATCAGCCAAGAACAACAGTGAATCATGTATAGCAGTCAAGAACAACTGTTACGTTTCCAGTATTTATTTAAAGACCCTGCTTAGGAAATTATAGAACTTTAATTTACTATTTAAATTAATTCTCTCTCGTTTAACCTAAACAGACTGGTTGCTCAAATCATCATTCGACTAAATTAAAAATGCATCTTTGTAGTCTAGATCACAGATTTACGAAACTGATAATTTGCGTACATTAGCTAGATTGGAAATCGTTAAAAACTCTCTTAGATTCATATGCATTCATTACGTCATTCGTTTTGCTCAGACAGCCCCCATCCAATCCACGTCTTTTGGTCTATATGCATACAAATTTACTACAAAAAGAGGTTCTTAACAAAATGAAATAGATTTAATAAGTTTAACAATTAACAGCAACGATTAATTACGACACGACGTCTTAATTCTACACAGCGTTGTTCTCTCATTTACCGTCCTGGTTAAAAGTTCTAACGAGAATTTGCTTTTCTGTTATTGCCAAATAGTCACTTGATTCTGGACCCTAGTAGATATACTTAACTACACTCTTGGTCGCATGTGGGGTTCAACTGGTTAGAACTGGTCCACATCCTTTGGCTCATCGTCAGTACCGCATAGCATAACAGTCAATGTCCACTCAATTACTGCATCGCTAATGTACTTGCGACGATCGTTAACCGTAGTTAACACGATGTACTTTTACGTATGGGTCATGAAGACGCCCGAGTCGGTGTACGACTCAAGAAGTACGAAGGTAGAGAGGAATAACATAAGAAGAACCCGGCTGAAACAAAGGATTTGGGCTCTGTAACTATTTGCGTCTATATTCGCAAAACCCAAGCACATGTTTCTTTGTTTAAGGTTCTGAATTTAGAATCTTTGACTATCGTGTCGTTTACAATTTAAATATGGTTATATTTAAATATACATTGTGGTCCACGTGTGTGTTACATATAACGTTACACGAACGTATGAATTCTCAAATATTTACAGCATTAAAAATTGGAATTCACACAAAGGATTAATTCAAAATGAAGCATGAATGCTTTACAATTTTACACGAAAAATTATATGCAAGAACAAGTTGAATTACAAAGAAGAATTCACCACGTGCACAGACATACTGGCGGCACTAGTGAATTTAAGATTATATAAATTAAAGATAAGAAAAGGTTACAATAATTTATATACAATAACTTTTAGATTTGTCCCTTTACATCGAAACACGTGCTTTGGCTAAAATAGCGCTAAGCTGCACAAAATACATACGTCAATTCAATTACAAAATACAATCAATAAATGCAATAGATACTGTAAGAAGTAGACGTGTTATTGTTACCTCTTAAAAGTAGATTTACTGCTCTAGCGCGGGTTCATCTTCGACTCTCTTACGACTCTGGTATGGCGGCGGGACGGAGCTAATGTTAAAGCTGCCTTGTGTGTCTGCCGGTCTGTGAGTGAGTGAGTGTTTTGGCGCCTTATGATTATTTTTATGAAACTGCATTGAACGCATCACGTGACCGTTCACGTGGTATGTTGTTGATCTCGAAGGTGCTGGACACTGGCCTAAAGTTATGCAACAATCCGACCTTGCTAGAAGCTTCTAGATACTGATGTATCACGGGTGAATTTCAACAAAGGTCCGTTCAAAAATTTAATTTTGAAACGAGCAATTGGGTCACGAGGTCATGACACAGAATTTGTCACACATCGTCACACCCCCTTGCTTTTGAGGCGTTTATCTTACCAAAAGATAAATGCCTCCTACAAATTATGTGTTATAAAATGTAGAAGTGCAAAATGAAGAAAAAATTTACAATTAAAAAATTTCAACATAACCAGAAATAATGTAACGCGGCAGGGAAATCAACTCTAGATTAACGGCACTCTCATACAATATTTCTCACTTCAGAAATCAAAGAAAAATGATTTAAGAAAAAAAATCAAATAAAATGATTTAAGAAAAGGTCCAGTCTAATTTAATAGACATCCATCCAATGGAATAACATGTTCTGAAATTCTCACTATCTGTCCCAATAATCAATAGTTCACACACAACCTAGTTCGATCTAATCAGATTATTCAGAATAGAAATCCAACATCAACTAATTCCACTGAATACGTATCCAACAATAGTGTGATCAAAAAATTGACTTCCAATGAACAACACTATCAATATGCAGGTTATGAAAAGTTCCAGATATTTCCTGATTTCCTGTATCAACCAAATATCAGAGTTTATGAATTACCAACTCAATGAACCATCTATCAGTCTACCTGTCATATTCAGAGTTACAACACTAACACAATTCAATCAGTGTTATAGCTTGTCCCAAGTTTCATGAAATGTCCAACGTATTTACAGTAACAACTACCAACTACGGTACAACGAGAAAATAATGAAAATTCAAAGAAGGTATCAAATCATTATTTCTACTGCTGCACAACCTTTGTAGTTCTATCCCAACCCCAATACACGTCGTCGCCCATGTGTGTCAACATGTCTACGGCATGACAACTGTATTCTTTCTTTCTTACTCTGTTCGTCAGAATGTCACTGTGAGGTGCAATATATTGCATGTCAAGTTTAGACTTTTCATTTCTCGTCCGGTAAGTACGTCCTTGAAGTGTTTTATCTCTTTCAAAACTCTCCAAAGTACTTGTCAAGTTTAAAATGTTTCTGGTAGTGTCAGTTTCTGTATGACTGGTCTCTACCCTGTCTAACAGTTTCAAACTTCTCGATACGTTCGGTATCATGTCAGTGTCAGTGTGGCATTGACTCTGCGATGTCAGAATTTCGAATCTATCGCTCTTAGCCTTGTCACTGAACTCACGCAAATGGAAATTTGCTCTCTTGGTGTTTCGTGCATTTGTAGTTACGTCATTGTGTACACATTGAACGTCTCTAGTTCGCATGCACTCAACGTCTTTTGTCGGAATGGCGTCAGATCTACTATGGGTCCATTTCGCGTCTAGTCTAACGTCGTAGGTTTGCAAATGTGCTCTGTCGTGGCTACCAGTCTCTCTGAAGTACCTGAATTGCAACACTAGCGTCCCCTCTAAATCTGGAGGTTCCGTTCTCCTGATCTTATCATAGACTGAAGTGAAATACCTCATCCCACTAGTTGTTTTCTGTTTTAACCCATTCACAACTAGGTGTTTGACTGTCATTATGTCTGTCAGCTTGTCTCTCTCCCTGACAACATAAGTCTGTGTCTCTTTTGTGACTCTAGAATTGTCTAACTCTCCACTCGAGTATTTTCTAGTCACTGGGGGGTCAGACTCACTCGCTAGCGAGTCGGATTCCTGTGGTTGTATGAACAAGGGTTCTGTCTTAAACTCCCCAAGAGTTATCGATTGTCTCCCCTGGACCATACCGTTTATTGAACTAACATAATCTGTCTCCACCGACTTAGTTAATTCAATGTGTCTCCTCATCAGGTCGTCAGAATCTATGATAGAAATTCTGTCAGTTTCAGTCACCAACTGGCAGTGAATGTTACCTGTCTCTATTACACTGAATAACATCACTATGTCTACTCTCTGTGTGTTGTAGGCTACACTCCCGCTGTTTCCTCTATCATAATTCTCTGCATCTGATGTCAGTAACAGTCCTGATGCCCCACCTACTCTGGTTATCAGTCCGTCACTCCGGTTTTCATTATCTATCAATCTAGTTCTGTCACTCATTTGTACTGTGTCTTTGATCAATTCGGGATTACACTCCGTACTTTTCGTCAGTGAATCAAGGAACATATCAGTTAATGAAACCCCCTCCTCCTTACTTCCACTTGTCTCCGTTTTTGGTACGTACTCATGACATTCCTTTATCTCAACAGGTGAGTCAATAAAGGTAGTCCATGTACCGTGGCTTCTGTCTACGTCACTAATTCCGTTAAGTGATTTATCTGCAGACAGTTCTGCCATGTCTCCGACAACTGCGTGCATACACGTCAGTACACATGCATTATCGTTGACCGTCTCTAATATCCCTATGTTAGAAATACTAGATTTCGTCCTTGTACAGTTTTCGACTATATCTTCTTCCATGTCACGTTTGGAAAAGAACTCTGCCTCAGCTCTGACAACTGTCATGTCATCTGAAGTAAATGAATTTATCATAGGCACATTGTCTCTATCTGTAATGCTACCTATACTGTCATCTGGATCAAATACTTCTGTTTCCCTGGCTGTCAATGTGTTAGCACTCGAAACCTCGCATAACGCAATAATCTTGTGTTCCAAAATTACGTCATGACTCACGTCAATCATCGGAGATCGAGATCTACCGATGTCAGTCTTCGTAGCGAGCACATTTTCATGACTCTCTCTTAAACTAACAGTTCGGTCAGTAGACTCAGTGGATGTGTCACTGCCTTTCAACAATACACAACTGATAGAATCGGTTTCTATCTTCTCATGCATATTTGTCCTGTCAGAAAAATCAGTCACTGTGTTGCTAGAAGTTTCATCACACCTTAACGGTACACAACCGATAGAATCTGCCTCTATCTTATCATGCGCATTCAGTCCGTTAACCAAGGTGTCACACGTACACGGCGGTGTATGTGTTTGTCCAAATTCTACACGTGTTATTAAGTCCTTAACAACAGTGTCTTTTCTTGTCTCTGTTTCAAGATCAAGCTTTGGTGCGCTAACTGTTTCTGTAAACTGGTTAGCAAGTTGAACTGTAATGGTTTCGTCAAAACATTTGTTTTTGTTTTCGATCAAACTGTCTAATTCGTCTGCTGTGCTTGGTAGTGCGACTAATTTCTGTGTGTCAGTCTCCACGCTCGCGGTGTTTGACCTCGGCAAGTCAAAGTTCACGGCCTGACCTTCCTGTCGTAATTTGTCAACAGTACCGTCTCTTTCCCCAGCAATTTTAGATTCTGTTTTGATTTCTGTCCACAACCATTCTAATTCTAGACTTTCTTTCCTTTCCATAAGCACTAGCCTCTCTTTCTTCAACTTTCTAATTTCGAACGTTAGGTCTCGCATTTCAGCCTCCCCTTCCCCTTTGAATCGGAAATCTTTATCACACAACTGCGCTTCTGTAAGTTTTACACGTGAGCTTAATGAAGATATATTTTCTTCCCTGTGTTCTATTTCCTTTTCATTGAGTGCAAGTAGGGCAGAATTACGTAACTGTTCACTTTCGTATTTTAGTGATATGCCAACCTTCTGTTCGCGTTTTAGAATCTCCACGAGTTGTAAACTCCCTACACTGTTCTTCCGATAGTTGATCCCTAGATGTATCAAAGACATAATGTGATCATATTCTATCTCTATCCGTTCCATCTCTCGTTCGTGTTCCTCTCTCCTCTTTTCCCTGTCTAGTTCAGTTCTAACGAAGTTCATTAACTCATCTTCCGTTCGGTATCCGATCAATGAACCTATCTCTCTCAGATCCGCAATAACCTGTTCGAGATCCATCTTATTTATTTAGCGCGTCTGGCTACAATAAATATCTCTCGTGATTGTGTATCTAACCGTAGGCGATAAAACTCCGCTTTTATCCCACAATAACTTTTAGGCTACGACCTTACAAAAATTATTGAATTTATTCAGAACACCTTCCGAAATAAATTACGCGTTGGTTACACGTTCACCTGCTTGGCTACAATCTGTTGTCTCCAAGGCTTTCGTAATGTCACGGCTCCGACCATACAACATTACACATTATACTTAGCACCCTAAATATAATAGTCCGAAGTCTGTTACTACCGATAACTCTCCTAGCTGGCGGTATAACACGTCGACCTCTTACAATGAAGTATCCAGTAACACAATACTAAATAAATCATCAATAGCTAACATGACATATTTAACTACGCTTAAATATATCAACATTAACTAAACATGCACGCTACTCTGCAAAAGAATACATGCACATGTCACAACAAAAGCAAGATAAATATTTCAACAATCCTGAATCAATAGAATATTGGCAATTCTCAGATGTTCGTTTCCTAAAGATATGATACGCCCTATGTATAAAAAATGTTACAATTTAATACATATCAATCCCATGACGAGGCCACACTTGTTACGTTTCCAGTATTTATTTAAAGACCCTGCTTAGGAAATTATAGAACTTTAATTTACTATTTAAATTAATTCTCTCTCGTTTAACCTAAACAGACTGGTTGCTCAAATCATCATTCGACTAAATTAAAAATGCATCTTTGTAGTCTAGATCACAGATTTACGAAACTGATAATTTGCGTACATTAGCTAGATTGGAAATCGTTAAAAACTCTCTTAGATTCATATGCATTCATTACGTCATTCGTTTTGCTCAGACAGCCCCCATCCAATCCACGTCTTTTGGTCTATATGCATACAAATTTACTACAAAAAGAGGTTCTTAACAAAATGAAATAGATTTAATAAGTTTAACAATTAACAGCAACGATTAATTACGACACGACGTCTTAATTCTACACAGCGTTGTTCTCTCATTTACCGTCCTGGTTAAAAGTTCTAACGAGAATTTGCTTTTCTGTTATTGCCAAATAGTCACTTGATTCTGGACCCTAGTAGATATACTTAACTACACTCTTGGTCGCATGTGGGGTTCAACTGGTTAGAACTGGTCCACATCCTTTGGCTCATCGTCAGTACCGCATAGCATAACAGTCAATGTCCACTCAATTACTGCATCGCTAATGTACTTGCGACGATCGTTAACCGTAGTTAACACGATGTACTTTTACGTATGGGTCATGAAGACGCCCGAGTCGGTGTACGACTCAAGAAGTACGAAGGTAGAGAGGAATAACATAAGAAGAACCCGGCTGAAACAAAGGATTTGGGCTCTGTAACTATTTGCGTCTATATTCGCAAAACCCAAGCACATGTTTCTTTGTTTAAGGTTCTGAATTTAGAATCTTTGACTATCGTGTCGTTTACAATTTAAATATGGTTATATTTAAATATACATTGTGGTCCACGTGTGTGTTACATATAACGTTACACGAACGTATGAATTCTCAAATATTTACAGCATTAAAAATTGGAATTCACACAAAGGATTAATTCAAAATGAAGCATGAATGCTTTACAATTTTACACGAAAAATTATATGCAAGAACAAGTTGAATTACAAAGAAGAATTCACCACGTGCACAGACATACTGGCGGCACTAGTGAATTTAAGATTATATAAATTAAAGATAAGAAAAGGTTACAATAATTTATATACAATAACTTTTAGATTTGTCCCTTTACATCGAAACACGTGCTTTGGCTAAAATAGCGCTAAGCTGCACAAAATACATACGTCAATTCAATTACAAAATACAATCAATAAATGCAATAGATACTGTAAGAAGTAGACGTGTTATTGTTACCTCTTAAAAGTAGATTTACTGCTCTAGCGCGGGTTCATCTTCGACTCTCTTACGACTCTGGTATGGCGGCGGGACGGAGCTAATGTTAAAGCTGCCTTGTGTGTCTGCCGGTCTGTGAGTGAGTGAGTGTTTTGGCGCCTTATGATTATTTTTATGAAACTGCATTGAACGCATCACGTGACCGTTCACGTGGTATGTTGTTGATCTCGAAGGTGCTGGACACTGGCCTAAAGTTATGCAACAATCCGACCTTGCTAGAAGCTTCTAGATACTGATGTATCACGGGTGAATTTCAACAAAGGTCCGTTCAAAAATTTAATTTTGAAACGAGCAATTGGGTCACGAGGTCATGACACAGAATTTGTCACACATCGTCACAACAACAACCAGTTATGTATATCAGTCAAGAACAATACTCAACTATGTATATCAATCAAGAATAACATTCAGACATGCACATTAGTCAAGAACAACACTCATTCACGGTATCAGTACTCAGACCTGAGTATCAGCCAAAACAAAAAATACTCAGACATTTGTATTAGTCCAGAACAAAGCTAAATCATGTATATCAGTCACGAACAACACTTGATGATATGTATCAGTCAAAGAACAACACTCATTCATGTATATCAGTCAAAGAACAACACTCAATCATGTATATCAGTCAAAGAACAACACTCAATCATGTATATCAGTCAAAGAACAACACTCAATCATGTATATCAGTCAAAGAACAACACTCGATCATGTATATCAGTCAAAGAACAATACTCGAGCGTATGTATCAGTCGAAGAACAACACTCGATCGTGTGTATCAGTCAAGAATGACACTCAGTGATGTGTTTCAGTCAAAAACAACACTCAAACAAATGAATCAGTCAAAAACGGCAGTCAAACATGCGTTTCAATCAAGAACACTCAGTCGTGTATAACACTAATTCACTATTTTATATTACTCTCAGTCAATCAAGGAAAATGAAGATAATTCACATTGTAATCGATGGCTACAAAATATGAGCGTGTTGACAAAGTCAGACAATTTGATTTTTGCTTTCCAGTAGAACTTACAAATATGTCTTATCCGCGTGGGCAGAGAAGGCAAGCGGTTGTATGGAATGCAATAAGAATGTAAAAAGGGAGACAATGAAATTCCAAAGAAAGGAAAGGGGCTAATACTGTGTAAAAATTAAAATGAAATTACGGCAAGAAAGAAAGATGTTTACAAGAAAGAAGACTATAATCCTCCCCCAGGAATTTTAAAAGTCTTATCTGACCCATTTTTTTAATTGCGAAAGAAAATGCATTCAGGTGACTGAAGAAAGGGCGGACAGAATGCAAAATACAATCTAGCGGCTGATGGAATGTAATTTATACAATCTAATGACTGAAAGAATACAATTTATACAATCTAATGACTGAAGGAATACCAAATACAATCTAGAGAATGGTGGAAGAGAATGGTGGAATGCCAAATACAATCTAGAGAATGTTGGAATGCCAAATACAATCTAGAGAATGGTGGAATGCCAAATACAATCTAGAGAATGGCGGATTGCTAAATACAATCTAGAGAATGGTGGAAGAGAATGATGGAATGCCAAATACAATCTAGAGAATGGCGGATTGCTAAATACAATCTAGAGAATGGTGGAAGAGAATGATGGAATGCCAAATACAATCTAGAGAATGGTGGAAGAGAATGGCGGATTGCTAAATACAATCTAGAGAATGGTGGAAGAGAATGATGGAATGCCAAATACAATCTAGAGAATGATGGAATGCCAAATACAATCTAGAGAATGGCGGATTGCTAAATACAATCTAGAGAATGGCGGATTGCTAAATACAATCTAGAGAATGGCGGATTGCTAAATACAATCTAGAGAATGGTGGAATGCCAAATACAATCTAGAGAATGGTGGAAGAGAATGATGGAATGCCAAATACAATCTAGAGAATGGCGGATTGCTAAATACAATCTAGAGAATGGTGGAATGCCAAATACAATCTAGAGAATGGCGGATTGCTAAATACAATCTAGAGAATGGTGGAAGAGAATGATGGAATGCTAAATACAATCTAGATCTCTTGTTTCTCTCCTTGCCTCGTTCTCTCGCTCTGTCTCATGCTCTCGCTTTCTCTCTCTCTCTCTCTCTCTCTCTCTCTCTCTCTCTCTCTCTCTCTCTCTCTCTCTCTCTCTCTCTCTCGTTGTCTCTCTCTTTGTTTCTCCCTCTTTCTCTTTGTCCGCCTGTCATCTCTCTCTCTCTCTCTCTCTCTCTCTCTCTCTCCATATATATATACATACCATTCTCTCTCTATATATATATATATATATTGTTATATAATAATATCTTATATAATGGATGATATTAGTTTTGAATTTCCATAGCTATATTTATAATTAACCCGAGAAGTGTGGCCATTACTGGCTTAGAAACTATTTTTTCAGTACTTAATTTTATTCTTTTATATTTGAAAATTGTTATATTTCTAATCATATTAACAAATACTCTTAAAACTATCATGTCCGTTATTAATTTGCTAATATCCTGCAACTGTACTTAACTATTTGTTTTATTTTGGGTTCAACGAACTTTTGTTGATTGTACAGATTTTCTCCATTTTCTTTATAGTTTGGACTGTAAGGCCATTCCAAATCTTTGCTGATTTCACGGACAGTCGTAAATGCCTTGGGGAAAGGGGACACAAAGCTATACTGGTTGACAAAGAGCTGTGGTTTAGGAGTTAATTATTTTGGTGTTGAGAAAGAAATGCGGTTTCGGGGTTAATTTTGGGGGCACTTTTTTCTTTCTTAACACTCAACGGAACTTAGCGTTCACAGTTATCTATTCAAGAATCTGCTTTATCGCCCATCCGTGCAGTCCATATCCTTGAGTAAGGACGCGTTTGGCAGTTGTGTTAGTTTTCGCCTCAAGAGGGATTTGGGAAAACGTCCGCGACTCTTCAGTCGTTATGGTTACTGAGACCCAAGCTCCACCAAATCATAAAATAAAATGTACAAGTACACTGGCTTCCGTTTGTTAGTTTCTAAGCAAGATGTCTTTGTAAGCAGGATGTATTTGTATGAATGTCTTTGTAAGCATGATATCTTTGTAAACATGATGAAAAACAATTATATGGCATTAAAGAACTTTTTTTAAAAGAATAGTTATATGGAAATTATGGAAATAAAGAACAGATCAAATAACAGCTGAATAGAATGAAAACGACAAACTTACATCATAAAATAGTTATATGACAGAGTCTGTAAAATAATTATTTTAATAGAGCGAGAGAATTCAAAATTCAAACAATAATATTTTATGTAAACTGTTCTTTAACACTGCATCCCTTTCTTGACTGTTCTGTAACACTGCGTCCCTAACAACACCATTTATATTAAAATATGTAATATTCATTAAAATTGCTGAGTTCACTTTGCATCAGTTAAACTGCACAAAAGGAATTACTGACTTAAACCTGCCTCAACAATATCAACACAAATAAACATTACCAAAATGTCACCTCGCCAACATTGCCAACTTAATACTGTGTGAATAATGTCACCAATCAATATTGCCAACTTAAAACTATACGAATAATATCACCACGTCAAAATTACCGACTTAAAACTGTAAGAATAATATCACCCAATCAAAAACTGCCTACTTCTGTAAGAATAATGTTACCCAATAAAAACTGCCTACTTAAATTGTAAAAATGATGTCACCCAATCAACACTTCCCACTTAAAACTGTAAGAATAATGTCACTTTATCAACATTGCCTACTTAAAACTGTAATAATAATATCACCCAATCAAACACTGCCAAGTTAATACTGTAAGAATAGTGTCACCCAATCAACACTGCCAACTTACAACTGTAAAAGGAATGTCACCCAGTCAGCACTGCCAACTTACAACTGTAAAAGGAATGTCGCCCAATCAACACTGCCAACTTACAACTGTAAAAGGAATGTTGCCCAATCAACAGGTGCCAACTGAAACTACAAAAACACATTGTCTGAAAAGCAATAGCGATTGAAACAGTATCGATTATGCTGTGAGATAAATATAAGAAGTTTCAAATGCCAAATTCATAAAACTCTTTATTCTATATAAAGGTTCCATTAATTCCTCGGAAATATTGCATGCCGATTTTAAACTATTTCATTAATATAATCCAAATGACTTTACGTGATTTACAACATAACTCTTATTACCGTTCTATGTATTCGTGCTATTTAAAACTGCCCCATAAACTTCACCTGTTTACTGGCAATTAACACATTTGCAAATACGAAAGCACACTAACTAAATAAAATTTATTTAAGTTATTTAAATCGTCGTCTTGTTCTCTTTCATCTCAGTTCTTTTTGTGTGGTCAATAGTAGCGGCAGACGTAGTATTATCGTTTTATCACTGTCATCTCGCATTGATACACGAGATGTATATTTCATTCTAAATGTCAGCGAATTCTGAACATCAGAAGAGTTCTTTCAAAATTAAATTGACAGACAAGCTATTTGCAAGAAAGTCAGATCTTCAATGACTTCATCAAAAGACTTGAGATCTCGTGCTCAAGAGAGGGAAAGAGGAGAACAAAGTGTGTGTTGATATTGAACACCATTGTCCTTTAATTTAACTTTCCATTCTAACGGCTACAAACTAACTCGCAATGTAATAGGATTATGAATCGATCTTCTTTATTCCTGAATTTCTGCAACCGCCATCTTGAAAGTGTTGTCAACAATGGCGGCCAATATTAAATTGGGGACGTTATAGCGTCTCAAAGGAATGACCTGGCCTGCCAACTGATCCGCCTTCCTGAATAATTAATGACGTCTGATGTTTGCTAATTACTTTAGGAGGCGAGCTGCCCTCCTGCTGGCCAGTCAGAGAGCTCTCAAGGGGAGAGAACTACAAATTCATCTAAATTGTCTAGGTGTGGTCCTGGAGACCACAACGCGCTGGGAATTGCGGAGTTGGCTACCATGACGTTTGAGTTCCCCATTACAATGAATGTAGCTTTGTAATTGGATTGGTTTGGCAGTTCCAGAGGTGTGTTCCCCTTGATTCTGTTGAGGACATTACTTTTGAACTCTGCTCTCAGTGCGTATGTCCCTTTTTTTCCTCTGTTGAGGACATTACTTTTGAATTCTGTACTCAGTATGTCCCCTTAACTCTGTTTAGGACGTTGTTGTTGAATTGTACTCAGTGAGTTTGTCGGTGTGTTTTCCTTTGCTCTGTTTATGACATTACTGTTAATTTAGTTGCTGTGTCCTCTGCAATGAGTGAGTATATTAGAAGACTGTTATTTAAGCTATAACACAAACAAACATTAAACAGAGTAGTTTAAGATGCTGAGAGTGTAGCTGAGGAGAATGTTTACAGTGTTCATTAGTGCAGTGCCCCTAGCAAAAAAAAGTACAATTGTCATCTTCTGTGACAGGGTAAAACTAAAACACACAAGACATGTACCTTATCCGACAGGGTAAAACTAAAACACACAAGACATGTACCTTATCTGACAGGGTAAAACTAAAACACACAAGATTTACTACCTTATATGAAAGAGTAGCAAAACGAAACCAGAACACACCAGGTGACGTTTCATGAATTCATATGATTAATTTCATGACGGTAGTACAATTATATCTTGTGACCCTTAAGCTAAGCAGATCAAGAACATTTCAGATGCCACAATTAGGTGAGGAATTTAAGTCAGCATATGTATTCTAGAACCTCAAGAGTTATAATTTCTTGGCTGAGCACAAAAGGTTTCTAAAGTCCTGGTACCATGCTAGGGTTCATGATTAAATTCTGGCACCGAGTACAGTTCTTGATTAAGTATCTGGAACTATGCCATAATTCATTATAAAATCTCTGACACCATGCCATAAATCGTTTCTGGCACCTTGTCATAATTCATAATAAAATCTCTGGTACCATGTCATAATTCACGGTAAAATTCTCTGGCACAATATCATAATTCATGATAAAATCACTGGCACCATGTTCATAATAAAACTGGCACTATGCTATAGTTCATAATTAAAGTGGCACTATGCTATAGTTCATAATAAACCTGGCACTATGCTATAGTTCTTGATTTTCCATCATGCAGTTTCACTTTGCAGCCATGCCATTGCTGTACAACAACAGCAGCATGGAATGCTGGGTGCTGACCTATATTGACATCGATCTAGATTGCACATTTAGCTCTACAACAGAATAAATATAAGTGGGCTAAGCATTGACCTTTATTGACATCGGTCTAGTTTGCAGACGTAGCATTACAAAAGTATTAATATACTAGGGCTGGAAACTAAGCAATAATAAGTCTTCAGACTGGGCGACTTTCTCAAAGAAATTATAGTCGTTTTCACTACTCAGTATATTCGATTTTTTTCTCTAAGCGTTCTTGCCTTTATAAGAGAAATTCCTCTCTTACTCTGAGTGCACAGAGTCCGCCAGAATAATGCAGTAACATAACGGGTAGAGTCCACCATTAACAGTCACCTAACAGATGTCAATTATATTCAAGAGGAGATAACTATGACGACCTAAATCAGTATTTTTGTTAGTTCATTCCCTTATAAGCTTTCATTTTCATTAGATAAATAAGAAATAAATTTTGATGGTGGGGTAGCACTTCATAGCAATAACATTTCTAAGCACTTTTTTTTTATAATGATAAAGACAAAGAGCTAGGGTGTGGGTGGAGGAGTCGAAAAAACCTCAAACTGCTATAATTTCAGAGCGGTGTTTGAAACTCTATAACAACGTCACCTCTATCGTGACGTATTAAATATGACGAGGGAAGAAAAAACATTTTTTTCGTGACTGAAGGCCAATATAGATTAGTAATATGCGGGAAAAAATTACATTTACGTTCCTGTCCTTGGGCTGCCAGTACAGTTAGTCCATGTGTATTAAAATCATTGACTTCAGAGTCACGTAACTGAAGTCAATCTCTTTATATTGTCAAGGCAACAGTTAGTGCATCTTAGACGGGGGGGGAGGGGCGTTGTATTATTTTACCTCAACCAGACTATTTGGAAACTTCCGTGCACAGGGCAGTCACATTTGAATCACAACAGATTGATGTGAGGTTAAATATTTAAGCAGTAGTTATCAACACATATTATTTTCAAATCATCTGCAATTTGAACGTGTTAATTTAGAGGAGATAATCCCTTTAACCGTTGTTTACAGTCCTGGTTGTGAATGCATGTATGATCCGTAAGTCGTTTCATGGAATCCCACAAAGGTCGAACACCATTTTTTTTTATCTCGTCTCCATTTCAAATAAAGGTTGATTATTTTTAAAATAACAGAATCGAAAAATAAACACAGCAAACAACAAAAAACTAAATTATTTACAATCGCATTTTTAAAATGTGTTATAATATTTCCAGTCACGGTTTTTAGATGTAATATATTTTGACCGGCTCCTTAACAACATATTTGCACAGTGCATTTGGATTTCAACACAGAATATTTTATATGTTGTAGTGTCCAGCATATATACCACAATCTACGTTGCATTTCCCGATACGATACAAACCATCATTTTATTTTTTAATACACTTTAGTCCTCGCCTCAGAGAGCATGCCATAGGTCAGAGGTCAGCATACCATTGCAAAGGTAAAGAGGGCATACCATAGAAAGCATGTAGATGGCCTGCCATGTGTACATTTCTAATCAGTACATCTCAATTTTTAAAAACAAAAGAAAAGAAAAATCAACTGTAACCTCACAGTTAGCGTGTAGCGTGTAGCTTGCATGGTCACGAGCGTAGACAATGGGTCAAGGTCGAGCTATCAGTAGTTTTCCAAGTGCTGACAGGATTGGGTTGTGTGTGTAGTACTTCGAATCAATAGCAAAAAGAGCACATTCCATTTCTGCAAGCGCCACGCCCATCCGTTGAAATCTGAAAAACACGCCGCGTAGTTTTAATTCACATAGTCTAGACTCAACGGAGTTAGTGTGAATGTCTTTGTCTAGGCCAAAAGCCGTTTGAATCAGTATTTATATACGAGTTCTTTGTCCACAACAAAAAGGATTTGTGTCATTGTTTACATATGTGTCTTTTGACTACATTAAGGGATACGTGTCATTGTTGATATATATAAACCTTTTGTCTACACCAAAAGAGATATGAGTCATTGTTTATATGTATGAGTCTTTTGTCTACTCAAAAGGGATAGCCTGTGTGTCATTGTTTATTTACGAGTCTTTTGTCTACATCAAAAGGGATAGCCTGTGTGTCATTGTTTAGTTACGAGTCTTTTGTCTACATCAAAAGGGATAGCCTGTGTGTCATTGTTTAGTTACGAGTCTTTTGTCTACATCAAAAGGGATAGCCTGTGTGTCATTGTTTATTTACGAGTCTTTTGTCTACATCTAAAGGAAATCAGTGTTTATATACGAGTCCTTTATCTGCATATAAAGAAGTATGTCTCATTCTTTATATATGAGTCTTTTGTCTACCAAACGAGTGTGTATCAGTGTGAATATACGTGACTCTTAAGCCAAACTTTAGTGTCAGTATACATGTTTGAGTCAATTGTCAAAACTATCATCGATTTGTCAGTGTATCACTCTAAGTACTTGTAAGATTAGATTAATGATATATTTTTAAAATATACTTAATCTCTGATTTGAACATTTAAATCAAAGAACAGATTTTGAAGATTAAAATAAAGATACATTAAAAAATATTAGACTAATCAATGATTATAAATTTAATATGCTTTAGGAAGAATAAGTTAAACATAGTCAGAAAGATTATGTTCAAGACAGATTAGAAAAATAAGGATGAAGATAGATTATTTCAATGTAGACAATATTAGCAAAGATTTCTAGGGTACTATCACGATTCGTTTGGTTTACTCCAAAGAGGTTACTAATAAGATTAAGGATTCTGTTAAGATTACTCGTTACTGTTATTCAAGAAGGTTACTATTAAGGTTTAGGATTGCTTTTAAGATTATTCGCTAGCGTCACACTAGAAGATTACTATTAACTGAATAGATAACTCACAAGAATTTCAGTAGTTCATCTGATAAGGATTACTGTAAGGTTTTGATAATTATGATAGCGATTACTGTAAACTGTATTGAAATGGATTACTGTAAGGTTTACTGATAGCGATTACTGGAAAGTTTATTGACAATGATTACTGTAAGGTTTACTGATAGCGATTACTGGAAAGTTTATTGACAAGGATTACTGTAAGGTTCACTGACAAGGCTTATAGTAAGGTTTACTGATAGTGATTAGTGTAAGGTGTACAGACAATGTTTACTGTGAGGTTTACTGACAAGAATTACTGTAAGTTTTACTGATCGCGATTACTATATTACTATATTAACAATGATTACTGGAAGGTTTACTAACAAGGATTATTGTAAGGTTACTGATAGCAAGGTTTACTGGCAAGGATTACTGTATGGTTTACTGATAGCGATTTCCGTAAGGTTTAATGACAACGATTACTGTATGCTTTACTGAATACTTCACGACTACTGTAAGGTTTACTGACAAGGACTACTGTAAGGTTTACTGGTCACAATTACTTATAAGGTTTATTGACAATGATTTTTGTAAAGCTCACTGATAGCGATGACTCTGTAAGCAGTGTAAGGTTTAATGACAACGATTATTGTAAGGTTTACTGATAGCGATTACCGTAATGTTTACCGATAGCGTTTAATGTAAGGTTTCTGAATGCTATTACTCTATTCTAAGGTTTACTGACAACGATTACTGTAAGGTTTACTGACAAGGATTACTGTAAGGTTTACTCATAGCGATTACTGTAAGGTTCATTGTCAGCGATTACTATAATGTTTATAGATCATGCAGCTAGCCCACAATAAAATAGATCACACAGCTGCCCACTATAAAATAGATCACACGGCTAGCCCACTATAAAATAGATCACGCAGAAAGCCCCACTATAAAAAACAGATCACGCAGAAAGTCCACTATAAAATAGATCACGCAAAAAGCCCACTATAAAATAGATCACGCAGAAAGCACACTATAAAATAGATCACGCAGAAAGCACACTATAAAATAGATCACGCAGAAAGCCCACTATAAAATAGATCAGCAGCTAGCCCACTATAAAAGAGTTCACGCAGCTGGACCACTATAAAATAGATCACGCCAAATACCCACTATAAAATAGATCAGCAGCTAGCCCACTATAAAAAAGATCACGTAAAAAGATCACTATAAAAGAGATCACGTCACGGAAAAAGTAGATTTATCCTTGCACTGACACAAAAGTAACCACCGATGATCGCACTATGCCAGCATTAAGCATGTCTACGATAGCAAAAGAACTTGATAGCACACTGTAAAACATGTGTACGATAGCAAAAGAACTTGATAGCACACTGTAAAACGTGTACGATAGCAAAAGAACTCGATAAACACTGTAAAACATGTGTACAATAGCAAAAGAACTCGATAGCGCACTTTAAAGCAAACTGTAAGCAGTACTATCACAACTATGCCAGAAACAAACTCTCTAGCACACTGTAAAGCAATGCTGTAGTTCGTACACCTGGACTACATACTCTCTAGCACGCTGTAAAGCAATGCTGTAGTTTGTACACCTGGACTACATACTCCCTAACACGCTGTAAAGCAATGCTGTAGTTTGTACACCTGGACTACATACTCCCTAACACGCTGTAAAGCATTCTGTTGTTAGTACAACCTGCGCTAGTTAAATAGCATGCTATCTTTAGTACAAACTGCACTAGTTGAGTACTCTCTAGCACACTAAAGCATGTTGTTATTAGTACAACCTGCAAAGCATGCTGTCGTTAGCACACTAAAACATGTTGTTATTTGTATAATCTACACTAGTTAAATTCTCTCAAGTACATTGTATTGCATGCTGTCACTAGTGGAAACATATTTATAGCTAATCAGTACAAAACTAAACTGTATAGTAGGCCTACATATAAAAGAAAAGGCAGATGAAGAACCTATTAATTATTAGTTATGATAGGGACAGGTGTATACATCGTGACTAGTCAATGCTCGTCATCCAGTACGACAATTCGCTAGAAACACGTCACTAGGCAATCCTCGTCATCAAAGGTACAACAGTTCACTAGAAACACGTCACTAGGCAATCCTCGTCATCAAAGGTACAACAGTTCGCTAGAAACACGTCACTAGGCAATCCTCGTCATCAAAGGTACAACAATTCGCTAGAAACACGTCACTAGGCAATCCTCGTCATCAAAGATACAACAGTTCGCTAGAAACACGTCACTAGGCAATCCTCGTCATCAAAGGTACAACAGTTCGCTAGAAACACGTCACTAGGCAATTCTCGTCATCAAAGGTACAACAATTCGCTAGAAAAGTATTTCGTCATGAGTGAAATGAATGCAATTCGCTAGACAAACAACTTCGTCTCAGGAAAAAATGTATAATTCCCTAACAAAATAAATTCGATTCGCTATTAAAAGCACTTCATCACTAGGAAAACGCAGCTCTTTTTTGTAAAAAGCACTCAGTCACTTGGGCAGATAAATACTCAGATGCTCGCAGCAGACACGATCACTTTCGATCACAAATATACACACGTCAAGCATGCTGCCTGTGAACTTCAATTAACCAATTATGGAGACAAAAAAAAAAAAAAAATACCCAACACAGTAAAGGGAGAGAACTGTGGCACTAGCCTCTAAATCATTCCTCTTTGTCGAACCTCAGAGAGCTCCAGCACTAACAAGGTAGAATCGTCACGCGACTACTGTTGGCTTGTTTCCAAAACATGTAATTGCAAAGAATAATCTGAATTGCAATTTGCAGATGCATGCTGTGACTGCACCGTTATTGCACTTAACGACACGCTACAATAGTGACTGCATAGTTACTGCATTTAACGGCACGCTGCAATAGTGACTGCATAACTGCATTTAACGGCACGCTGCAATAGTGACTGCATAACTGCATTTAACGGCAGTTTGCAATAGTGATTGCAAAGTTACTGCATTTAACGGCAGTTTGCAATAGTGACTGCATAGTTACTGCCTAGTTGCTGCACTGAGCAGCAAGCTACATATTGGCCGCAAAGTTATTGCTTTTAATGGCACACTACCAAATGGCAATAAAAATTATTGCATTTAGCAATTTATCAATAAATTTATTGTACACAAATGCTTGGTGCAATAATGACTAAAGAGTCAATACTTTTGACAACGATAGTTGTCCACTGGATATAATGGTGTGTTATACCGCACGATGAATTTATATTATTACATATTGTTTGAGAAATTATTATAAAGAAATAAAAAGCTAGGAATATTTATTCTGGAAAAATAAAACAGAAGGCGTAACCTCAAAAATACACTACAAAAAAGTGCTATAAAAAAATTGTAGAAAAAGGTATTCTATAACTAGAAAGGATTATAATCATTCAATCGTTGTTGTTTTTTTAAAAGTATTATAACTAATAAATCATGAAAATATATATTACAATAAACAAGAAAAAGTATTTTAGAAAAAAGTATCCTAGTAAATAAGCAAAAAAAATCAGATAAATAAATAAGCAAGAAAAATTCAGATAAATAAATAAGCAAACATATAGTGATATAAAAACAATAAATATAAAAAAAATATTCTTACAAAAGAACTAAAAGAATAATTGCAGCAAATAAACTTGAAAAGTTTTACATACAACAAATAAACTTGGCAAGCTATTCTAACTGTAAATTAAAAAGGATTTTCAGAAAATTAACAAGAAAAAATATCCTAAGAATTATTTAGAAAATAATATTTTAACAAATAAACTAGACACGAGAAGTGTACACTCAGAGACTGGATAAATAATCACAGTAATTAGTAATAAATATTAAAGATCTACATAGGACTTGAATTAAGTACATGCATAACAATTATATTTACCAAAAAAAATTAAAACAATTAAAGAGTATTGAAAAATCTAACCAATAACGTATAAGTAAAATTTTAAAAAGTAATCTGAAGGGAAAAAATAATTCTAAAGAATGAATACTTCCTACTAAAAATCAAAGACAATAAAACTGACTACAACTGTTACACTAACACAACACTTATTACTAAAAATCAAAGACAATAAAACTGACTACAACTGTTACACTAACACAACACTTATTACTAAAAATCAAAGACAATAAAACTGACTACAACTGTTACACTAACACAACACTTATTACTAAAAATCAAAGACAATGAAACTGATTATAAACTCACATTAACACAACACTTACTAAAATCAAAAACACTAAAACTGACTACAAAATATCACACTAACACAACACTTATTACAAAAAATCAAAGACAATAAAACTGATTATAAACTGTCACACTAACAAACACTAAAAATCAAAGACAATAAAACTGATTATAAACTGTCACACTAACAAACACTAAAAATCAAAGACAATAAAACTGATTATAAACTGTCACACTAACAAACACTAAAAATCAAAGACAATAAAACTGATTATAAACTGTCACACTAACAAACACTAAAAATCAAAGACAATAAAACTGATTATAAACTGTCACACTAACCGCGAAGAACATCATCGGAAACATTCTAGCACGAAATCAACTTAGGCCGGAAGCTAAATTTAACAACCACACTCTATCATCATTTCCCATTCTGACCTCTGACCGCATTCAAATTATCCTCTTAAAGACTACATAC
The DNA here is from genome assembly GCA_028829895.1 of Sinotaia quadrata. NCBI lineage: Eukaryota > Metazoa > Mollusca > Gastropoda > Architaenioglossa > Viviparidae > Sinotaia > Sinotaia quadrata. The sequence goes on along the minus strand of CM054181.1, from coordinate 117,281,809 downwards.
GCCTGAGAAATCAGCAAAAGTTGGAAAAGTATTAAAACCCACAATGAATTAAACGAACTAACGAAGCTGGGATGCGTCCTGCCACCCCCCTCCCCTCTTCCCTTTAAAAGCAAGCGACCGATACCAGAACAGAAAACAGTTCACATCAGCGCTCTTTGAACTTATAATAGTTGCAGACGCTAACTGACGCGGAATGTGAAAATTCTTTCGTTTTTATTTCTAAATACCCCAAAAAAGATTGGTGAAGAGTTTCAATGGTGTTTATTTTCTACGTTCAAGTGAAAAGGTAAACGCTGTCCCCATGGTTACGGAGGAGAAATGTTGATTTAATCTGTTACGTTAACACTTGCGATCAATTAGCCAGCCGGCGACAGACGATCCACTAGATACTCAAGCAAAGTTAGAACCTGTGGCACATTTTATCTCTTTCTCACTTACCTGTCGTCATAGAAACACAGTCCATTTGTAGGCATCACAATTTTGTCAATATCTAACCCCCCCGCAAAAATAATTATAAGTATGTTCCACTCCCTAACCCTTTTCTCAAGATCTAATCAAAACAGTACAGGTGTGTTCTAATACATTTTCTCAAGATCTAACCAAAACAATACAGGTGTGTTCTAACACATTTTCTCAAGATCTAACCAAAAACAATACAAGTATATTCTAACACTTTTTAAGATCTAACCAAAACAATACAAGTGTGTTCCAACACATTTTCTTCAGATCTAGACAACAACAAAAAATAAGTAAAATGTTCCACTATCTAACATATTTTCTCAAGATCTAACAAATAAAGAAATATATATGTGTTTAACTGTTGTGGTGTCAGTGAGTGATGCCAATGTGAGTCCTCGATAGCGCATTGGGGAATACCCACTCACTTTTAAGTATTGTACAATTGTCATAGTGTAGAGAACGAGAGGTTAATTCTACTATCCAGAAGTCGTACAAGTGTCATAGTGTAGAGAAAAAATTAATGTCAATGTCTAAAAATCATACAATTGTCATAAAGAAAGGAAAGAGTTATTTCACTATCTTAAAGTCGCACAATTGTCATAGTCTACAAAAAATAAAGTTAATTTCACTATCTTAAAGTTGCACAATTGTCATAGTCTAAAAAAAAAATAAAGTTAATTTCACTATCTTAAAGTTGCACAATTGTCGTAGTGTAAGGAAAAAGTTAATTTCTCTCTCTAAAGTCGTACTGTAAATAAAAGTTAATTCATATGTGGCTCTCAAAACAGCAAGCGCACGCACACACACAAAGATTGAAAGATAAATATGGCTTCCATAAAAACCAAGCACACATACCAACTGGAAGATAAATGTGGCTTTCCCAATCACATACATACAAGCTGGAAGGTAAATGTGGCTTCCTAAAAAGCAAGCTCACGCAAAAACCGGAAAATAAATGTGGCTTCCCAAAACACAAAGTACACACACGAAATTGGAAGACAAATGTGGCTTCCCAAAACAGCAAACACCCACACATACACACAAACTGGAAGACAAATGTGGCTTCCCAAAACAGCAAACACCCACACACACACCTAATTGGAAGACAAATATGGCTTCCCAAAACAGCAAACACACACACACACATACAAACTGGAAAACAAATGTGGTTTCCCAAAACAGCAAGTAAACACACAAACTGGAAGAAAAATGTGGCTTCCCTAAACAACAAGTACACACGCAAACTGGAAGACAAATGTGGCTTTCCAAAACAACAAGTACACACAAAGACTGTAAGATGAATGTGGCTTCCCAAAACAGCAAACACGCACACAGACTGGAAGATAAATGTTGTTACCCAAAATAGCAAGGACAACCACAGACTGGAAGATAAATATTTTTTTCTCAAAACAGCAAGCTCACACACAGACAGGAAGACAAATGCTTCTCAAAACAGCAAGCACAAACACACGCGCACACACACACACACACACACACACACAGACAAACCTGGAAGATAAATATTGTTTCCCAAAACAGCAAGTACACACAGCCTGGAAGATAAATGTGGCTTCCCAAAACAAGCAAGTACACTCACAAACTGGAAGATAAATGTGGCTTCCCAAAACAAGCAAGTACACTCACAAACTGGAAGATAAATGTGGCTTCCCAAAACAGTAAGCGCACACAGAGACTTAAAGATAAATGTGGCTTTCTAAAACAGCAAGCACGCACACAAAACTGGAATTAAAACCGTGACGCCCTATGTAGGCGAGAGCAAAGTAAAATCAGATCGATAAACTACAGCCGTCAGATGACTGACGGCGCTCAAAGCAAAAACACTCCTTTGAGATATTGAAGACCACAGAAACTTTCGCTTCACGCCTAAGTTTAACGAGAAAATATTTGAATTCACGAGATTTAACGATATTTTGGGGTATATTGTAATGAGTAACAAATCTTATTCATAATGCATTTGTACGTATTGCCACGAGCAAACAACTAAAAGTGTAGACGTAATTACGATATATTATGCGTATATACTGCAAGGAGGAGACAACTTGTATTATGAAGTAATCGCGACACGTGTATGCATTGCAATAAGCAGACAATTTAAGATGGTAGAAGTAATCACGATATATCTTTATATACCTTACCAGGAGCAAACAACTTAGACTGTAGACGTAATGACGATTATTTGTATATATATATATTGAAAGGAGCAGACAACATACACTGGAGACGTAATGACGATTATTTGTGTGTATATATATATATTGAAAGGAGCATACACTGGAGACGTAATCACTATATTTGTGTATACATTGCAAGGATCAGACAACTCAAACAGTACAAATAATCACGATACATTTCAAGGAGCAGACAACATATACTGGAGACGTAATCACTATATTTGTGTTTACATTGTAAGGAGCAGATAACTTGGTAGAAGTAATCACGATGTATGTATGTACATTTCAAGGAGAAGACAACATATACCGGAGACATAATTACTATAGTTGTGTATACATTGCAAGGGGCAGACAACTTTGGAATTTAGGAGCACTAACGACGCATGTGTATGTTTTGGAGCGAGTAAACAATGCTGCTATGGAGAATTTGTATTTGTTCGATTTTATTGCAATCAGTCAAGGGTTTAACAAGTTGTTACAAATCACAACGAACTTTAGAAACATGATACAAAGTAGTACGTAGATGTTAATTAAAGTTAAAAAAAAAAATTAACAGTTATCAATGGTCGATAAGAAGACACCAGCTTCCGACCATGTTAGACCCGTCTGTTGCATCTGAAATTTCCCAAGTAGCGGACACTTCAGAAAACCTGACTCAAGTGTTGTGTTATTTGGATATCTTGAAATTATGAAAGTAATTTGAGAAAACTTGTCGTCATTATAAAAATAATGTATGATTCAATAATCCGACGCCATGATGAATGGAATCAGGGAAAACGACGTCATATTAAATTGATGTCATTAATTTGACCTGAAAGTATTTATTTTATCATATAGATTCTTCAGTCTTTCATGGTAAGCGAATCCTCAGAAGAGAATATCATATCTGTCACTATTGATTAAGGCAATAATATGCAAATGTGAGAGGTTATGATGACAAAAATGAGTTTTTAATAAATTTCTCTCAGCGGAGCTCAGACATCTGTTGTATACACTGTTTGGAATGGCCGCTTTGCCGCCAATTTACAGCCTACATTGGGATATCCGTGACCAGATAAACTATTTTCATGACAAAGTTTATTACTTGGCCAGCGAGACACTGTCACAGTCTGATAAAATTGTCCGACTTCGTGACCCACTTGCCTTGTTTACTTCAAATTCGAATATTTGAAACCCTTGGCCCTTTGTTCAAAGCTTCCCTTTTCTAGGTGCTTCTAGAACAGGTCAAGATGTTATGTAACTTTAGGACCATTGTCCAGTTCTCGAACCAACCACATGCTTTGCGAACAGTCACGTGATACGCAATATACCTTTCTATATATGTACCCACACGCTTCCGCTCCCTCACTTCGAGCACATTTTAGCTAATTCCATCAGCTTACTCGGGTCGTGAGAGGCAGCCGGCGCCATAGAGAATCAAGGTACCCTTCGACTTCTCTCAAAGGTATCATTTTATTTAATAGTATTTGCCTATGTATTGTTTAAGTATGTATTTGTGCTATGTATTATATGATTTCCATATACACTTGAGCATGGTTCAGAGAAATAGCTGAAAACCTATACGTTACGGAATATAAATTTATTGTAACCATTTTTCCATTTCTGTACTTTAATTTATATTGTTTTAATTCACTAAGAGCCAGAATGCTGCGCTCGATATGAATTCTTCATGTAATTCAATTATTGCGTGTAATTTAAATTGTAAATTGTGAAGCGCTCTGTCGGCTTGAATTACCCCTTGTATGAACATTAATTTAACGTTGTATCTATTTTATTGCTTCATACGTCATGACTGTTAAATGGAACACATGTGAGACGATTATATTTTTTCTAAAATCTAATTGTAAGCGACGCGAGGTCGAAAATTCTTTGTTCAGCGCATTTAATTGAGCCATGCCTAAGTAGGACCTGTTAGGTTGAGAATTATATCCAAACACGTTGCATCCACAGGTCGGCTCATGGTTCATGTTCACCCATGCCTCACCTGCATTAGCTTATTGGTGTAAGCGTGTCGAAATCCACTCTGAGGGCCATGCTGCAAAAATTCCAGTTCCTAGCCACTAACAAAGGGACATCATTCCTTATGCACCACGTGTGTCGTTAAAGGGGGACTGAGGGAACGAATCAGCATGACTGAGTGTTGAGACCAAGGACACAAGAATAGAGCTAAGTGCAAGATCAAGTGTACAGATCTCAAAGGAACACTTTTCTGGCAATTTAGATTGACAAAAATCAGGCATAGGCGCGTAAAGACAGAGTGAAGACTATTCGCGTTGCATTCGATTTATTGTTAATTTGTTAAACTTTATTAAATCTTATTTTCTTTGTTAATACCTCTTAGTAGTTGATTTCTATGCACAATAGACCAATTAGATTAATTCTTAGATTTGAATGGGGGCGGATGAGCAGAAAGATTGATGACGAGTGCATATTAATTTAGAGGGACTTAACTGTTTTCAAATCTAGCTAAAAGTTCGCAGTTTATTAGTCTGTAAATTTGTCGTCTGAACTACAAGACGCACTTTTAATTAGTCAGATAATAAATTGAGCAACCAGTCTGCGTAGAATATGAGAGGAAGAATTAATTATATTTAAAGTCTTTTAATTATTCTAAGCAGGGTCTTTAAATAAATACTGGAAACTTAACAGACACCAAACAGGCTAAACAAATCTAGGATGTCTTATATTTGTATATATGGCGTGTGTACGTGATGTCTTATATTTGTATATCTAGATGTGTGTACGTGATGTCTTATAATTGTATATCTAGATGTGTGTACGTGATGTTATATTTGTATACCTAGATGTGTGTACGTGCATACAAAAGTCCAGGATGGAACTTTGATATTAATAAATATATACATAGTATAAAAAGTATGCAGACATCTACATAGAATCACACGGACTCTACTGTGCTGGTTATCTTGCATTTTTAATTATCCTATCGTGCTGGTTATTTTGTATTTGTGAATATCGTGTCTTGCTGGTCGTCTTGTATTTGTAATTGCCCATTCAGATTTATCCATCCTCAAATGTAAATAAACTAAGTTTACTCTTCAAGCAATTGAATATTTAGTGCGAACACCTTCTATTTTTTTTTCCTTTTTAACTTGGCAACAGAACGTCTCTTTCGTATGTATCGTAAAAGACGACTGAAGTAAACTAACCAACCAGCACCCGAATTTATATTTACCAGCCAATCACGAGTATGTGCACGCCCTAAAGATTAGCTTCAGATTAGTAAGTTGTCTATTACATCGTCTAAAAACAAACTTAGTCATGGCGGTCAAGCAAGGTGCCCAATTATTAAAATTTATTGTACTCAAGCGATAATAAATTTGGCAATTAGTGTGAGGGAAAACAACATTGCAGATATAGGAATCTTTCTTGCCTGTATACTGTAATCAGTAATGATGAGCTAACATAGGAATCCTATATATGTTTGCAATCTGAATTCAAAATATCATGTTTTCTTAATCTATTTGAAGGGTTCGTGAGAAAAATAATAAAATCGTTAATCCTGAATCTTACTCCCTCATTGCCTCATTGAAATTGAAATTCTACACATCTATTTGCAATATTCCATCATAGAAACTTGAATTGTGTTTATCCATATTAATAGAATCAAATTTCATATTTTCAGTGCATTGTAAACTATTTCAAAGAGTTAAATCATCTACTGATTCCTCAAAATCTGAATTATTATTTTCGACTTATGGAGTCTCAGTGAAATTACAATGAATTCTAGATGAAATAGTCTGCTGCAGATTTATCACACTTCCATGAATGCCTTACTTGAGTAATGCTCTCACTATTTGGATTTCCCTAGGACTGGCTGTAGTGAGACCATTACTCTAAGTAATGGCGTCTTTACTCTGGGGACACATCGAAATTTTAATATTCATTTTCTAAAGTTAAAATGCAAATTCATTGAAATCATCATAATGCTTCGGGTTGAGCTGAAAGTCCAAACGAGGATCCATTGATATTCTCATAATGTTACTGTGCCGGGGTAAATTTGCCTATCCCCATTTTTAAATTTAATTGTTATATAAATTGTTAAATTGTCAGAGTAACCCGAACTTGGGCACTCCTTACCATGGTAGTTTTGTAATTGTCTGAGTTGAAGAACACCCGAGTTGAGAATATGCTAGAAATTGCTGATGTAATGCAAACTAATTACAACTGGGTGAGTAATTTTATTATCAAATGGTTATGATTTACGAGAACGAGACCAGCCAATGAGCTGATATCTAAAAGTTTACATGCTGTAGAGAAATCTATTGTCAAAACACTTCGCATTTGGAGTGGCATGAAGTCCGGCCATGAAAGGCGACCTTTAGCTTAATGGTTGAGAGAGAATGGACTTAAAAATATTTCGTGCATTTTGCTATTGATATGTTATACTTGTGATTTATGAAGAGATGTATTAATTTTTTGAGCAATGACTCTATAGTCGTGGTAGAAAGGGACTGTACTCTTGAAACAATGACTCGATAGTCGTGGTAGAAAGGGACTGTACTCTTGAAACAATGACTCTATAGTCGTGGTAGAAAGGGACTGTACTCTTGAAACAATGACTCGATAGTTATGGTAGAAAGGGACTGTAATCTTGAAAGAGTGAGTCAATAGCCGTGGTAGAAAAGGACTGTACTTTTGGAACATTGACTCAGTAGTCGTAATAGAAGGGACTATATTTCTCGGAACAGTGACACAAGAGCCGTGGTAGAAAAGGGCTGTACTCTTGGGACAGTGATACAATATGCAGAGAGTGTGGTTCAGACCTAGGAGAAGTGAAATATTTGTCAGTGTAGAACGCCTTATGGCAATGACAATAATCATGGCAGAAAGGGGCTGATCACTGGAACAGCTAAGGGTGTTCTAAGAGGCGACAAAAGCAAAGTTTGTTTCATGTATAGGCCTATTATAGTGATGTCCCAGCTCAGATAAACTATGCCTGCTTTTCACAAATGGAGTTGAAGACAGATTCTCTACTCCTAGCAAGACGACCAGAACTGTCAGGAAAGGGGGGATAATGAAAGCTATCGCAAAATGAAAGTGAAAACATACTTAAAAGTAGGACACTGTCGGCATGGTTACGACTAAATTAAAATAAGGTTTCCGAAGCGTCGGAAGTTTAGACAGAAGGGATAAATAATTCGCCGCTCCGTGACGTATGGGAGCTGCCCATCTGTAAGAGGACTGCCGCTGCAAACCATGGATCATTCCTGACGCAGTCACGTGACTGCTGGGCCGTGTGCAGCACGATCATGTACCGTGGTGAGATGCTGATCACCTCTCTCGTAATTTCTTTCCCCCTTTCGACGTGTGTCTGGATAGAGAAAAAAATCGATTTCCACAATCAACTCTGAAGCATCTTATTTTACAAGATTCTTTAACAATCATTAACCGCGATCAACTCAGAAGTATTTTCTTTTACATGATTCTTTAAAAACTATAATTAATCTCTGTCAGCTCAGAAGTATCTTCTTTCTCAAGATTCTTTAGCAATCATTTACCATGATAAACTCAGAAGTGTTTTCTCTTACAAGCCTCTTTAACAATTGTTCACCACAATCAACTGAGGAGCATCTTCTTTTACAAGACTCTTTAACAATTATTCACCAAAGTCAAATCTTAAGTAGTTTCTTTTACAAGACTCTTTAACGATCGTTCTCCACAGTCAACTCAGAAGTAGTTTTTCTTTGAAACAAGATTCTTTTACAATCATTCACCACAATCAAATCATGAGTGTCTGATCCATTGGCTGTATTTAAACTTCATCACGATCAACTCAGGGGTGTCTGATCCATTGGCTGGTATTTAAACTTCATCACGATCAACTCAGGGGTATCTGATCCAAGGCTGGTATTTAAACTTCACCACGATCAACTCAGGGGTGTCTGATCCAAGGCTGGTATTTAAACTTCACCACGATCAACTCAGGGGTGTCTAATCCAAGGCTGGTATTTAAACTTCACCACGATCAACTCTGGGGTGTCTGATCCATTGGCTGGTATTTAAACTTCACCACGATCAACTCAGGGGTGTCTGATCCATTGGCTGTATTTAAACTTCACCATGATCAGGTGGATGCCATTGTGCAAACTTTCAACATTTCAGTCGATGTTACTTTTCAAGCATTCAACACGAAGCACTCCATTTTAGTTCATCACGATCCAGCTTCTCTGCAAGTATTCAACACGAAGCACTCCATTTTAGTTTACAAATATTCATCACGATCCAGCTTCTTTGCAAGCATTCAACTTTGTCTCCTTTACAATTTTTGACCCAAGTTAGTTAGCTACTCAAATACCGGTAGCTTTCTCGGCAAAATCGGGTTAACCTGGAGCCGTTAAATATGATTGTATTTGAATGGTTGACTACCGGTAAACTAAGCTGTAATGAGGCAGCCAGCCGTCCAACCCGTGTTTTTGCATGGAAAAATGGACGTTAGATCGATGGTAATGAAGACGTTTGACCCACTTTGAACGTCCGTTTGACATGCCATCCTGTCAAATAACACTAGCTTAACATTTATTTTAAGTATTAAGTCTGTTGATGTAATTAATCATTCCTATAACTCGCAAAGATACCATGCAGGATGGCTGCGCGGTTTTTTAAATCGTGTGTACGTTAGTTGTGTAACTATTATATAACGTACTGTTACATTTAGTATTTAAGTAAAAAGTTTTTAAATATAATTTAAATTTGTGGCAATATTACTACATAGCTATTGGCCGTGAATGACAGTGTTTGCCTAACTTCACTGTTCACCGTATTACTTGCGCATACCGCCGTCAAAGCGAATCTTGGGTGACTGTTAAAAACGTCACGTGGTGTGAAACAGACCATTGTTTCTGTCAACGTAAGGTCGTGAGCAGTAGTAGCAATGTCAATGTTTGTGACACAGTACCAATGTCTGTGTTTGTCTAAATAACTGTGTGTAGCGGTACCAATGTCTGTGTTTGTCTAAATAAATGTGTGTAGCGGTACCAATGTCTGCGTTTGTCTAAATAATCGTGTGTAAAGGTACTGTTACGTTTCCAGTATTTATTTATAGACCCTGCCTAGGATAATTAAGGACTTTAAAAGATAATAGATAAATTAATTCCTTCTCTCATATCCTATGCAGACTGGTTGCTCAACTTATCATTTGGCTAATTTAAAAATGTGTCTTGTAGTGCAGACGACAAATTTACAAACTGATAAATTGCGTACGTTAGCTAGATTGGAGTCGTTAAATTCCTCTAAATTAATATGCATTCGTTATGTCATTCAGCTCATTCGCCCCCATCCAATCCAAGAAATCTATAGGTCTATTATGCATAAAAATTAACTACGAAGAGGTTTAACAATTAAAAATAAGATTTAATAAAGTTTTAACAATAATCAAATACGAGCACGAAAAGTCTATTTTTTAATTCATGCACGTATGTGCTTATCGTTTCTCGAGGGGAAAAATGCTCAATTGTTTCCTTGTGAGATTTGAATTCAACTGAGGAATACTCAGCTGTAAGTCTGTATTCGCCTGGTCTCCTTATTCCAGTCCGTACCGGTCTGTCTCACAGTAGTCACTCTAGCGGAGATGCACGTGGCATACAGGGAGGATTGTCCTTTTATGTCGCTAGTGAACTTGAGTTTAGACCAGCATACGTCTATTCTTGACGCTGCTTACAATGGTGTGGACTCTCAGAATAATTGAACTCTCTCGTTAGAATTCAACCAGCTTGTACAGGTCTTCAGACGAAGACAAAGACAACTTGCCCAAGTTCAAGGATGTAGACAAGGAACACAGGACAAAGACAAAGGCAAGGCAAAGCAAAGCCAAGCAAAGCAAAGCCAAGACCAAAGCCAAAGCCAAAGCCAAAATCAAAAGCCGACCTGGGGAAAGCAAATGTGTCCCAATATAGTCTCTGCTAACATGTTCCTTACTTAAGCACTTCCAGTTTAAATGCTCTGAATTAGAAATTCGACCTCGCGTCATTTACAATTTAGATTTAGAAAACATAATCTTCTCATGCATGTTTCATTTAACAGCATGACGTATGAATCATAAAAATAGTTACAACGTTAAATTAATGTTCATACAAAGGGGTAATTCAAACAGCAAAGCGCTTCACAATTTGGCTCTAGTGAATTTAAAAGCAATATAAATTAAAGTTACAATGGAAAAGAGTTACAATAAATTTATATTCCATAACTTATAGGTTTTCAGTCATTTCCACGAACCGTGCTCAAGTATATAGCGAAATAATATAATACATAGCACAAATACATACATAGTTAAAATATACAGAATACAATCAAATAAAAATGGTACCTTATGAGAAGTGGAAGTGTCTATTTCTCATCTACCTCGTCAGCCTGCCGTATGACTCGAGTAGCTAACGTTGGTGTGTAGCTAATTGTTTTCTCGCAGTGAAGAGCGGGTGCGTTTTTACCAAGATTTATAGGAAAGCATAAAGCATATCACGTGACGGATCGCGTGGCATGTAGTTGGTTCTAGAACCTAGACAATGGGCCTAAAGTTACATAACGTCTTGACGTCTTCTGGAAGCTTCTCGATAGGAGAGAGCTTGAACAAAGGGTTTTCAAATCTCAATATTTGAAGTAAACAACAAGTGGGTCAGCAAGTCATGACATTTTTATCAGACTGTGACAGGTACCCGATGTCTGTGTTTGTTTAAAAGTCGTGTGACATCGTAACAATATCGGTTTGTTTATATGACCCACTAGCAATATTGCAATGTCTATGGTTATTAAAAGGCCGTGTGACATCATACCAATGTATATGCATGAACAAAGATCTCATGACTCGGTACCACTGTAAATGTATGTCTGAAGGCCTTAAAACTTGGTACCAATATGTCTGTCTTCGTAGGCCGAATGATATGGTAAACTGTCTATGCTTGTCTCAGTAGATCATGTGACGAGCAAAACTGTTTTTGTACACTAGGCAGTGTGACGTCGTATTAGTGTTTATGATTTTTTGTAATATAATGGTCGTATTTAGTGGCATCTCATTTTGTTTGTATGTTTGCTTAAAGTCCACATAACGCGGTACTGTTGTCATTGTTTATTTGAACGGCTATGTGTCAAGGTCAGCCATATGACGTGGTACCAATATCTATTTTTGTGTAAGGAGAACCAAATGACGCGACATCACTGTCTTTTGTCTACTCATGTCGTGAGCAGTGATGTCGTGTGACGTATTATTGCTAGTATCTAAGTCCTTGATAGGTATCTGTACACTGTCTATGCGCAACAATGGGGTACAACTTTCTTTCGAGACTTTAAGAATAAAACCGAGCTTGTCGCATACAGGATTTCTTTGAAAATTTGTATGGAATGAAAGTTGCATGGAATTAAAGGTGTATGGAATTAAGGTTGTGTGGTGGTGATTAGAGTGACAGTAAATTACCTTACATACCGGAATTCTTCGGAAGTTGTATGGAATTGAAGTTGATTAGAAAGAGAGCAAATTGCATTACATACATCAATTCATTGAAAGTTGTATGGAATTAAAGTTGATAAGAAAGAGAGCAAATTGCATTACATACATCAATTCATTGAAAGTTGTATGGAATTAAAGTTGATAAGAAAGAGAGTAAATTGTATTACATACAACAATTCATTGAAAGTTGTATGGAATTAAAGATGATTAGAAAGACATTAAAGTGCATTACATACAGGAATTGTTTGAAAGTTGTACGGAATTAAAGATGATTATAAAGACGATAAATCACCTTACATATGTCAATTCATTAAAAGTTGTATGGAATTAAAGTTGATTAGAAAGACAGTACATTGCATTACATAATAGGAATTCTTTGAAAATTGTATGGAATTAAATTGTCTTCATTTTTAGGCCAGTCCTCTAAGGTGCATCTGTACTCAAATATAAAGAAAACGTCGTCAGAAGAAACTCTGAGAGGGGACGGTATTTCAGTGGGGTTTCATATAAAACTTGGACTGGCAGATCGAAATGTCATTTGTATTCAATATATAAAGAAAACGTCGTCAGAAGAAACTCTGAGAGGGGACGGTATTTCAGTGGGGTTTCATATAAAACTTGGACTGGCAGATCGAAATGTCATTTGTATTCAATATATAATGAAAACGTCGTCAAAATTAACTCTGAGAGGGGACGGTACTTTAGCGGGGTTTCATATAAAACTTGGACTGGCAAATGGAAATGTCAAACTTATTGCAAACACTCGACAAAATCATACAGGAATCATTGATTCTTCTGACAAAATATTTTCCTCATATCAAAATGAATGCTGTAGATCTGGAATAAGGAAAATAAATGACTTGAAATATTAGTGAGACGAAGTTCTATTGACTGCATGCTAGCACATGGCCAAATTAAATAATGTCACCTGATCTGAATATTTTACTGCTAAAATATATATGCCATATAAATGTGAGTTAATTCACGGCCAGTGTGTGTGTTATTTTAATGTGAGTTAGCTCACAGCTACTGTATATGTATTAATGTGAGTTAACTCACAGCAAGTGTATGTGTGTTATTTTAATGTGAGTTAGTTCACGTCCAGTGTATATGTGTTTTTTTTTTAATGTCAAGCAACTCACAGTAAGTGCATGTGTGTTATTTTAATGTGAGTTAACTCACGGCCAGTGATCATGTGTTATTTTAATGTAAGTTAACTCAGGGCCAATGAGTATGTGTTATTTTAATGTACGTTAACTCACGGCCAGTGAGTATGTGCTATTTAATGTAAGTTCTCAGGGCCTATGAGTATGTGTTATTTTAATGTAAGTTAACTCACGGCCGATGAGTATGTGTTATTTTAATTACATTATCTCATGGCCAGTGAGTATGTGTTATTTTAATATGAGTTAAATCACGGCCAGTGAGTATGTGTTATTTTAATGTAAGTTAAATCACGGTCAAAATGTATACGTCATAATTCCAGACAATATAAAAAATAATTGTGCCACTTAAATGTTAGTTAGCTCACTTTAAATGCATTCTTGCCACTTAAACGTTTGTTAGCTCACTATTCTTGCCACTTAAGTGTTAGCTCACTACATAACTATTCTTGGTGCTTGAATGTAAAGTAACTTACTACAAATGTATTCTTGCCACTTAAATGTGAAGTAACTCAGGACAAATGTATTCTTACCACTTAAATATTAGCTCACTACAAATGTATTCTTACCACTTAAATATTAGCTCACTACAAATGCATTCTTACCACTTAAATATTAGCTCACTACAAATGTATTCTTACAACTTAAATATTAGCTCACTACAAATGTATTCTTACCACTTAAATATTAGCTCACTACAAATGTATTCTTACCACTTAAATATTAGCTCACTACAAATATATTCTTACCACTTAAATATTAGCTCACAACACACACCTTTACAATACATATTGTGACAACGCCAGACTAACTATAGGTTATGATTATTAGTAATTTATCATCCATAACTAATTACAAGTGATAAGAATCATAATTTATGTTATTAATAATCTCAAGAAAACACCAGTCGTCTCTCTCACTTGGCGGATATTCGAATACTGTAAATGTTTTCTCTCTTCCACAACATTAAAGACAAACATTTACCATCACACAATATTTCAGAAGGTGGAAAACTTCTTACCAGAGGAGAAGATAAATCCGTCTTTTAATCTATATTTAGCTAGCCCCTATCCACCCACTATCTCTCCAGAAAATGGTTATCAAAATGTGTAAGAAGGTCAATAAATTTATTAAATCAACAATCAAATATACAACATATTAATATAATCAAAAGAGCATTGACATTTACATCACAACAATGTTTGATTAATGCTAGACAATCTTTCATTTTATCCTAGCATAATATCAGCAGTCAGTTAATATAAATATATAATCAACTTCAGGGTTGTCATATCTTCACAGAAAATGAGAGTGGAGTTTTAGAGAAACAATTAAAGTCAATGTACGTAACCTTTTCAAAGATGGCAGCTGTCACTAGCATGTGTTCACAATCACGCATTTTGCAACAAGTCAGTGTCTTTCTTATTTAGGCAACAGTCCCACGTGCTCTTTCTAGGCACGTCACACAACTGTTCCAGAATCTTTGATATGCATCAAAAGCACACCCTGGAGAATCGTCCCGAATTTCCCTTGTGCTATCAAACACATCAGGAGGAAATTGAAAACTTTCTTTTGTCACAAAGTTTAATATAACCGGTACAAAGATGTTCCATGCAAGGACTCATATTTCAGTTTAAGAAGTCCTGAGCAGTGCTTTTTTCAACCACGAATGAAACAAAAACATGAGGACAAGGTTTCAAGGTCACTTACATATTCTTCAGTATTATTTCCAGAAGCACAAACAGAAAAAGAAGAAATGTCCAGGTGACACGATAGCCTAAGAGGCAGACTAAAGCCATTAGAGACTAGAAGTTAACATATTTAGAAGTCTGGATTTTAGTAACTAGAAGTTAGCGTATTTAGAGGTCTGGATTTTAGAGACTAGAAGTTGGCATAGCTAGACACCTGGATTAACTAGTGCTAACATATTAAATACTGGGTTAGCTAGAGCTGTCCTATCAAATATGTGGTTAGTTAGAGCTGACCTATTAAATACAGGGTTAACTAGCGATGACTATTAAATACGGGATTAGCTACTGCTGACCTATTAAATACTGGGTTAGCTAGCGCTGACCGATTTAATATGGGTAACTAGCAATGACCTATTAAATACGGAGTTAGCTAGCGCTGATACTATTTAATACGGGTAACTAGCAGTGATCTATTAAATACGGGTTAGATAGTGCTGAACTATTAAAAACGGTATTACCTAGTTCTGACCTATTAAATACTGAGTTAGCTAGAGCTGACTGATTAAATACGAGATTAGCTAGAGCTGCTCATTAAATATGGGTTAGCTAGAGCTGGCCGATTAAATACGAGATTAGCTAGAGCTGCGCATTAAATATGGGTTAGCTAATGCTGACATATTAAATAAGGGTTTAATACAGCCAACCTGTTAGCATATTTAGCTGGAGTTGGCATATTAAAATATTATTATCAGAGGCAAATTGTTAAATAAATCGTTAGCTAGAGCTGCCCTGACGACAGAATTACCTGGAGTTGGCATATTAAAATATCATTACCAGAGGCAACTTTTTGTTAAATAAATCGTTAGTTAGAGCTGTCCTTTCGACAGAATTACCTGGAGTTGGCTTATTATAATGGTGTTAACTACAGTTAGGGTTAGCTTGAGTTGATAGGTTATATAAGGGGTTAACTAGAGCTGATTTGATAAGGTGCTTTTAACTAGATTCGACTGTTAACTACCAATACATGTAGTTCGAATGTTAACCCTCTAAATGAGATTACTTAAGGTTGACTAGCTAAAATTATTATTGAACACAGATACCCTGTTAAATACAGCGAGCTAGAGTAAATCTGTTAAAATTTAACAGTTTCGCACTCGTTATTTAGCAAGTCAGTTTAATGTAACGAGAGTAAAATATATATGGTTACTGAGAGTTAAATATATGGTTACTGAGAGTTAAATATATGGTTACTGAGCGTCGATACGTCAAATAAGGTTGTCATCGTATTTTAAAAAAACACCTGATACGGGTTAGCACACAGACACACCTGCTATAGGTTACCACACAGACACACATGCTATTGGCTAGCATAGAGGAACAGTTGCTATATGTTAGCACACAGACACACCTGCTATAGGCTATCACACAGACAAACCTGCTATATAGGCTAGCACACAGATACACCTGACATAGGTTAGCACGCACACACACCAACCTGATATAGGTTAGCGTGCACAAACACCTGCTACATGTATGCACACAGACACACCTGACATAGATTAGCACATTGACATACTTGCTATACGTTAGCATACTTTGACAGGCATGCCACTTAGTTAATGAATATAATTATTATTATTAATTAATCTTCCATAACTAATTTCAAGTGATGAGAATAGTAATTTTATTTTATTAATGATCTTCCAACAGACATCGCTCGTCTCTCACTTGGCAGATATTTTGGCGTTATAAACGTTTTCTCTGTTCCACAGCATCAACCAACATTTACAGTTCACATACGGTTTCCGAGAGTGAAAAACTTCTTACTCACGGAGAAGATAAATCCGTCTTTAATCTATTTTTAGTGAGCCCCCATTTAACCACTTTCTTCTCCAACTTAGGATTATCAATATCAATATGCATAAGAAGATCAATAAATTTAACAATAAATGTATTAAATGAACAATCAAATATACATATGGCAATTACAATGAAATAGACAACTAAACACACTATTTCATGAACCCATGTTCAGATAACTATTGTTTACAGTCTCTCTCTATATATATAAAATACAGGTTAATCCTACCAGAGAATAAAAATGGAGTTATTAAAGTTAAATGCGTAAATTTACAAGACCTGGATTAAGCACTGCTTGACAGTCTTTCACTTTCTTTTGTAACAATGTCACAATGTCAAAATGTCTGCGTTCAGCATGTGTTCCCACCACTCGCATGGAAACTGACGTGTTGCTCTATTCTTGAACGTCTCATCACCGTGTCACTTCCTTCAAGTAGAACACAATCACAGTGATACTTGTAACTTCACTGTACTAGAATTGTCCAGAATGTACACAGCATACTTGCTCTGATACATCAATAGTAAAAAGTCCACTCCTTTACGCTTACACACTCTGCAACAACACTTTGCAAATTTCCCAAGCATTCCCAGTCACTCAAGTTTTGACCCATGAACACATGAATGGTAGCTGGAAACTTGAAAATTGAAACTTGAGACTCAAACTCAAGACTCACAACTCAAGGCTGAATTCACTCACAGGGTGAAACTCAAACCAAAAGGCACTTGATCACTGCAACATATAGTTAAGGACGAAGCCCATGTTTCCTATTCCTCACAATATAACTCCATTCTATCTTACATTCCTTCTTCAAACTTACAACTCCTGCAATGGTATTCATTAGCCCCATGCACGCACATGGTAAAATAAACACAGTGTATCAAAAAATGTGACATATTAATACACTACATGTGTGCAGCTTAGTACAAACATTTGTAGTAATAAATTTAACTCACCTAGTACATATCTACATAAACACAAGTATAACATATAGTAAAATGCATTAAATGTTTCTAAGTCCATTCTCTCTCAATCAGTCAATTAAACTCACCACTCAAGCTAACGAATGCCTTCAGGCTGGACTTTCTTCTTCTACTTCAAATTCAAAAGTGATTAGGGTGTAGAATTCTCTACAGCAGGTGAGCTCCTTAAACCCAGCCCATTGGCTACTCTCTTTCTCATAAATCATAACCTTTGGATTATAGGGAACTGCTCACTCAGTTTCCATTAGGTCAGCAAATCTAGAATATTCTTGCCTCAAGCTGTTTACCTCAAATCATACACTTTAAAAAGTAACACCATAAAGAGTGCCCAAGGTCGGGTTACTCTGACAATTTAGAAATTTATATAACGATTTAATTTATAAAATAAGGAGAGGCAAATTTACTGTCACACATTCAGACACACCTGCTATTGGCTACCACACAGAAATGCCTGATATAGGTTAGTACACAGACACATCTGCTATTGGCTACCACACAGAAATGCCTGATATAGGTTAGTACACACCTGCTATTGGCTACCACACAGAAATGCCTGATATAGGTTAGTACACACCTGCTATTGGCTACCACACAGAAATGCCTGATATAGGTTAGTACACACAGACACACCTGAAATAGGCTAGCACAAGACATGCCTGCTATTGGCCAGCATACAGACACACCTGCTATCATCTAGTACACAGACACACCTGCTATCATCTAGTACACAGACATCTGCTATCATCTAGTACACAGACATACCTGCTATAGGCTAGCACACGGACACACCTGCTGTAGATTAGTACACAGACACTTGCTATAGGTTATCACGCAGACATATCTCTATGTGATTGGTTCTTAAGCATACCTAGTACATTTTTAGCACACGTGCATCTTGTAAAATTGATGTGATCTGAAAACCAAATCATTTCACTAAAATTCACATTCAAATACTCAAACATACACACTCACACCACAAATGCATAGTCAAGCGCACGCGTTGACACCTATACACAACAAATGTGCAAAACAAATACACCTAAAAACAGTAGCAAACATTGCACAACAAATATACACTGCAAATATATACACATTAAAACACCTGTGTACAAACAAATACGCACACGTTAGCGAACATATAGTAAGCAAATACAAACACACTTACATTTACACAACAAATACCGCACACATTAACATATCTCATATACACTTTAATACATATAGCTGCAAATCGAAAACACACTTATTAACACACGCACACACACACATTTACACCATTAAATATTCACGCACATTAACATAACAAATACAGACACACAGAAGCACATCCATCTACTCATCAGTACACATGAACACACATCACATAAACACATCACATACATATACATTAACACACATTTGCTCATCAAATATACACGCATCAACACACATTGATACAAATACCACATTTACTACACACCTTATTTTAATTTTAAAAAATAAACTCAATCTTCAGGCATGGTGTTGAAACATAGTTCATCAATTAGTAAAGAAGAATAGTGTTTTGCGTGTTTACATTTAATTAGTAAACAATAATAGTATTCTGCGTGGTTAAATTTTTGTACAAAATGTTTGGCGTGAAAAGAATTCGGAATTATTTTTTTTTAAAATCAAGAATATAATAATGTTTGTTCTCTGCGGCCATATTCGTATACAAGCAGTTTGCGGTGAAAATTATTCGGGGTAAAAAAAAAAATAATTAATTAATTAATCAAGAAGAGTAGTGTATTAATTGGCCAAATTTACAAAAGTTTACGGCAAAATTAAAATTCATGTGTAGGCAATAATCGCCAACCTATTTCCATCCCTCTCTCTCACCCACATACACCCATCACCTCCCTCTCGATTCCAGATCTCTCTCTCTCCCCATTTATTTTTCCATCAATCTCTATCTCTATTTCCGTCTCTTTCATTCTGTGTGTATGTGTGAGAGAGTGTGTGTGTGTGTGTGTGTTGTGTGTGTGTGTGTGTGTGTGTGTGTGTGTGTGTGTGTGTGTGTTTCCTCCTTTCTCCTTCTCTCATTTCTCTATCTTTCTTTTCTCCCTTTTCTCTTTTCTCTCTCTCTCTCTCTACTTTTCTACTTTTTCTCTTTTTCTCTCTCTCTCTCTATTTCTCTCTCCGTTTCTATTTATTTTTCTCTTTATTATTCTCTCTCTACTTTTCTCTATTTTTTCTTTCTCTCTCTCTTTCTCTCCCTTCACCCTCTCTCTCTATATTATATATTTATCTCCACTTTTCTCTATTTTTCTCTTTACACTCTGCATTCTCTCTCTTTTCCTCTCTTTCTTTTTCTCTCTATTTTGATCTCTTTTTCTCTAAAGTGTCTTCTTAAACACAGACAAAAGAAATGCGACAGTTATTTCTTCGCTTTAAAGATTGACGAATGTATTGGGGATCTTAAATTTAGACAATCACTATTATTTTAAGTCTTGTATATCGCCTATCACGTTTTAGTCATTTATCTTACCTGCATGCACTTGTGCGTGCGTGTGCGCATGTGGTGGTTGTGAGTGTGCATATATGAGTGCGCGTGTATATGTTTCTGCGATGTGTGTCGTTGAGTGTGTTTTATTTATTTTTCGAATCCATAAGTCACTAAATTACAAGAAGTTATTTAGAATTTCATATTTTTAAAATGAGCAAAATGCATTATAGCCTTTCTCACTAGCTTTTTAATTAGCTGTTTTTTAATTTGGGGGGAGGGGGGCTTCTGGAAATAAGATTAAACCCTGTTATATCCTTCATGAAAATGTTTCATGGTGCTGGGTGAATTCTAGATAAACAACTACCTCACTGCAAACGAACGCCCCCCCGCCCGTCTTTGACTTCTCACAAACTGCATGCATAAATACGATCCCTGCCACTGGTCCACCATTTTTGTCTTCTACACTCAGCATGCAAAAGTCAGATCGCAGTAATGCCCATTTTCTATTTGGTTCCTTGTGGGCAGAGCGATGCAAATTCCGAGCACAGCCCGCTGTCTTCCAGAAGGGAGACTCCATTTATTGGAATCGATCCGAAGCTAGATGCCTGATTTCGGGAAGGGGGGACATAAAAATATATCGTTCCTGGCAATTTTCCAAATAGTGAATCAGTTATTACTACTTCGCTGGGTCATGAAAGTGACGCATTTTACGGACGTCGTGCAGCTATGACGCACGGAAAGGAACAAGGTGCGTGAGAAGGGAAAGATAAGAGCGATTGAATGTATCAATTTATTATTAAAAAAAATATTAACACACACTCATTCGACTTTAATCGCTGTGTCCAGTAGCCTACAGACATTTCGCCAGTGCCTGGCGCCCATTCCTGCACTGAGAAAAATCCTACAGAGATGCTGACAAGACAAGCGTCATGGTTCCTGTTGCCATTAGATTATGCAATCGTGTTTTAAGATTAATACGCTGAGCTAAAAATAGTAGCCACAAAAAAAAATTGAAATTACAACACAAAACTAAAGAATAGGAAAAAGAAAAGTTGACAAGTGAAGAGTGACAAGGAGCCATTATCACTCACAGACAATCATCTGCGATTTTTGGATCGTGGAATCCCGCCATTGGCGGCGAGGCGCGCCGAAACTAAATGTAGACATGGACTTAGTGATTTGCGCTCACCTGTATTCAAGAAGAGGGAAAAAATGTCGATAGGCCATCACCATCGGGCTGATTCCTCAAGGTAAGGCCCTCCTTCAAGCCTTCGAGTGTCCTTTCTCGGCCAGGATGTGCTTGCAGAAAATGGCTGCGCCTGACGTGTCGTCTGCGTTTGTTCGGTTTTCTCCCCACAGTGCCGTTCGATGTCAAGCCATGCCGCGCGAGACAAGGAAAGGAACAGAGAGTGGAACTGCGCATGCGCAGTTCGATAATGTATGAAGTCGACTGAGAAATCGATCCTTGGCCATATTTGGGCAAATTGTCCATTCATGAGATGCCGACTAAATGCTGCCAAGTGTTGGCGATGGTCTCGGCCTTCTAAAGGGGTGTCTGGTTTCAATTTTCAACTCCCCCCCAAACGTCCTCCAGTTTTCTCTGTGCTACTGCCACTTATCTGTTATCTTCGGTTATCAAGCATTCGACCTCATCCATTAATCGCTTTAGTCATTGCAGTTAGAATAGCGGTTATGTCCGGTTGACATACTGATACTTTTATTTTGTGGGCAAAACTAAAGCTGTGTTCACAACCTCGATCATTCAGTCTCGCTCCATGCTTCACTGTCTGTTGGTGTGTATGTATGGGGTGCTTGCAAGTCTCTAGTGATATTTATTTGGTTTGTCTGTTTGAGTGTTTGCATGCTTGACCTTTAACGTTGTGACTCTTTCTAGGCATCTTCACTCGTTGTGGTTATTATTTATTAATTGACAACACATAATTAATTACAAGTGATCGAGAAACTTAAATAATTTTATTAATAATTCCCCAGTGGACTCCACTTGTCCTTCTCATTGGCGGATATGTGGACGCTGTAAAAGGTTCTCTTTTCCACAACATTAAAGGCAAACATTCACTGTCACACAGTATTTCTGTAGGTGGAAACCTTCTTACTAAAGGAGAAGATAAATCCGTCTTTTAATCTATATTTAGCGACCACCACCACCACCCCATCTACCCACTATCTCTCCAACATATGGTTATCAATATGCGTAAGAAGGTCAATAAATTTAACAATAAATGTATTAAATCAACAACCAAATATACAATATATGACTATAATCAAATGAGCTATGACATTTATATCACTACTTGACAATGATTAATGCTAGACAGTCATTCAGTTTATCCTAGCACAGACATCCACAGTCAAATTAACATTTATACATATATAAATGATCAGTTTCATGGATATAATTCATCATAGAGATGAGAGTGGAGTTTAAGGGAGATAATTATAGTCAATGCACATAACCATTTCAAAGATGGCAGTTGTTGCTGGCATGTGTTCACAATCACGGGTTTTGCAGCAAGTCACGGTCTTTCTTATTTGACAATGGTCCAAAGCACTTCTTCTAGGCACCTTACACAATTGCTCCAGAATCTTCGATGTGCTCACAAAGCACAGAGTGGAGAACCATCCAGAACTTCGCATGCGCTAATGAAGTACATCACGCAAAACATTCTAGAATTTTCGTGTGCACTACTCAAGCACATCACGCAAAACATTCTAGAATTTTCGTGTGCACTACTTGAGTACATCACGCAAAACATTTTAGAATTTTCGTGTGCACTACTTGAGTACATCACGCAAAACATTCTAGAAATTTCTTTTGTACTACTCAAGCACATCATGCAAAACATTCTAGAATTTTCGTTTGTACTACTCGAGTACATCACGCAAAATATTCTAAAATTTTCGTGTGCACTACTTGAGTACATCACGCAAAACATTCTAGAATTTTCGTGTGCACTACTTGAGTACATCACGCAAAACATTTTAGAATTTTCGTGTGCACTACTCAAGTACATCACGCAAAACATTCTAGAATTTTCGTGTGAACTACTTGAGTACATCACGCAAAACATTCTAGAATTTTCGTGTGCACTACTCAAGTACATCATTCAAAACATTCTAGAATTTTCGTGTGCACTACTCAAGCACACCACGAGGAATGTTCAAAATAATCTTCATGAATTCTCTAGACCAAGCTCAAACCTCAATTTTCCCTGTATTGACTGTCGAACAGAATTCACAGGAATCAACTTAGAGTCTTAGAGCAACATGTTTACTGACACGTTTAATGACAACATTGGATTCACACACAAATGTGATCCAGTAGAGTACAGTAGTCACTGCAATCTAAAGTGGATCAAAAGCGTCAAAAATAAAAAATGCAAAAGGCTCGCTCCTCCCTGCAAAAGTCAAATTAAGGCAGCACTAAATTTCAGGCACATTTCATCTCTAAACTCCTTTCTCTCTTACACACACATTCTCAACTTAAATCATGCAACAATATTCATTAGCCCAATACACTCAGCATAAGAAATATAGAATCGATCAAAAATCACAAGTATAATGTACAACATAGTCAAATTAGTGAACATAGAAATAATGGTTTAATTACATAAGGATTCTCTAATTCAAATCGTAGATCAATAACAAACATGTACGAAATATTTCTAAGTCCATTCTTTCTTTATCAATCACTTAACTTACCATAAGCTAACGATCGCCTTTATGACCGGACTCGAGTTTCGTCAAAATCAAAGTGATTAGAATATAAAACTTTCTTCAACAAAATAACTTTCGGTCTATCCCCATTGGATGAATTAGTTATAAGCAAGTATGAGACTATTAGTCAGAAAACTACTCATCCACTTGGAACTATAACTTCTTCTACAACACTATAATTATGTGTATAGCACAACATTATGGCTGTAGTTTATACAACATTATACTAATTACAACTTTACAGCACAACATTATAGTTGAATCTCTACAACATCAAAATAATTATGATTATAATTATATATGTATAGCACAACGTTAAGTCTGCAGCTTCTACAAATCACTACAATTATGATTACATCCGTATAGCACAACATTATGGTTGTAACTTCTACAAATCACTATAATTATGATTGCGTTTGTATAGCATAACATTATGGTTGTAACTTTACAAAATTACTTTAATTATGATTATAATATATATATACAGCACAACATTATCTATTACGTCATTACAATTTATCTGCAGGAAGACTTAGCAAGCATAGAATGTTATATCGTTTAATATCATTACGATTATAACGTCTCCAACTACAGTATAACTACTTTTACAATCCTTGCAACAACTTTTTCTATCTTAATAAGCGTAAGTCTTCATCGTCTATGCTTGTTGTGTCAGATGTAGTGTCACATTGTTGTGTCAGATGTGGTGTCACACTGCAGGATGAAACTTGTCGTGTTGTTGTTTTTTTTAATGAATATTTCCAACATACCTGGAAAATGTACACATTTTATGACCACACTGACAAAATAAACTATTTAAAGACATTGATTTTTTTTAAATTGCTAAATACACAATTACTTCTTTTAAAAACATTTTATAATTAACATACACTAAAAGACCGTATGAAAGGTTTATTTTATATAATCATTTTACACTAGAATATGTCAAAATTTAAGGCCGTATGAAAGGTTTATTTTATAATCATTAACTCTGGAAGGGCGAGTCAAATTTAAGACCGAATGATGGGTTTATTTTATAATCATTTTACTCTAAAACGGCGTGTCAAATTTAAGGCCAAATGAAAGGTTTTTTTGTTTTTTTTTAATGATCATTTTCTAACACGCCATAGAAAAACGGATTTTTTTTAATTTAACAGACATTAAAAGGTCATTTGTAAAGTTATGTCACAAATATCTTTTATAACTGACATACAAACTAAAAAGCCATTTGGAAAGTTTGTTATAATCATTACAGGCTGTTACATCATATCAAAAACACATCTTTTAATCAACATACAGTTCAAAGCTATTTTAAGATATATTTTATATTAACCTATAAGGCCATTTTAAAAACACATCTTTTAATCAACATACAGTTCAAAGCTATTTGAGGGATATATTTGATAATTAAACTACCATAAAAGGCCTTTTAAAAGACACATTTTATAATCATTACACTTTGGCGTCACATGAAAAACAGAATTTTAAGATCACTTGAGAAAAGCCAAAACATTCGATGACTACATTGTATACAAAGCCGAAAAATGTGATGACTATGTTGTATACAAAGCCAAAACATTTGATAACTATGTTGTATACAAAGCCAAAACATTTGATGACTATGTTGTATACAAAGCCAAAACATTTGATAACTATCTTGTATACAAAGCCAAAACATTTGATGACTATGTTGTATACAAAGCCAAAACATTTGATAACTATCTTGTATACAAAGCCAAAACATTTGATAACTATCTTGTATACAAAGCCAAAACATTTGATAACTATGTTGTATACAAAGCCAAAACATTTGATGACTATGTTGTATACAAAGCCAAAACATTTGATTACCACATTGTATAAAACGCCGAAACATTTCTTATCAATCTTAATAATAAGCCGATAAATTTTTATGACCACTTTAATGACAAGCCGAAACATATTTTTACGATTTCGTTAGATACCGAAATTTGATTATCGGATCATTCTTAGATAACAAGCAGTTTCAAGCACAATTTACATTACACAATGATATCAATTTGGCACAATTTACATTGCAAAATGATATCAATTTAGCACAATTTACATTACCCAATGATATCAATTTGGCACAATTTACATTACCCAATGATATCAATTTGGCACAATTTACATTGCACAATGATATCAATTTAGCACAATTTACATTACCCAATGATATCAATTTGGCACAATTTACATTGCACAATGATATCAATTTGGCACAATTTACATTGCACAATGATATCAATTTAGCACAATTTACATTGCACAATGATATCAATTTAGCACAATTTACATTAACACAATCCCGTTTTGGCTTTGTATACAATATGGATGATTAATTAATAATAATAATCATCATAACTATTAACTAGGTGACGTTGGCATCACACTATTAGACCAAATCTTTAGTGCTACCAAAACAAATCTTTAGTGCTACTAAGTCAGATATCTTGTGGTAGTAAGACAAATCTCTTTTGTACTATTAAACAAAACCTCTTGTGTTATTAAGTCAGATCTCTTGTGCCACTAAAACGAATCTCTTGTGCTATTAAGTCAAATTTCTTGTGGTAGTAAGACAAATCTCTTTTGTACTATTAAACAAAACCTCTTGTGTTATTAAGTCAGATCTCTTGTGCCACTAAAACGAATCTCTTGTGTTATTAAGTCAGATCTCTTGTGCCAGTAGAACGAATCTCTTGTGCTATTAAGTCAAATTTCTTGTGGTAGTAAGACAAAACTCTTGTGGTAGTAAACCAATCTCTTGGACAATCAATATGCTCTAATGAGGAGAGAACTAAACCAGTACTCAGAGCGCATCACAAGGGAGATAATGATGCAACTAATTTGAGTTGGAGAGAATACAAACATGGATACAATAAGATATCCTAAGTTGCAGTAAGCAGAAGAAAATTTAGTGGCATGTATATATATATATTTATTTCTGACGTCTATGACGTGTGGTTATGTGAATTGACTATGGATGCTTGCCTCGTGTAACATTTCTCTCTCATCTCGTAGCGACAACCCCAACGCAACTGCATCCTGACGTCACTGGTCGCACAATCAGCTGAATCCCTTGAGAGGTATACACAAACTGAATCATGGCTAGACAATTACAAACAAATCATAGATTGAACAGAGGGTCTAATGAACGACCTGATGACTTTTAAAAATAATACGAGAATAGTTTGAGACTACTGGCTGCGTTGAAGAAATAAATTCAAAAGACAAAACACTTTCTGCACTTGACATGATAGACAAATGGTTAGTTAAAGATATAACTCTATGGCTGATGTTATAGCCACTGAGAAAAGTATTTTTTTAGATTAGAAAACATACAAAATGTATGGAAATTTTTAGAAAAAATTAACAGAGTATTTACATATATTTTCAAAGAAAGAGAGAAAAATGTTTTTTCTATAACAGGAATACAAGCAGTTTCCTATGTTTTTGGTTAGGTGGAGTGGAATGTAAAGATCCGGCTGGACTGAAAAATGATCTAATGCACAAGACAGCTGTACACAAAGTAATTTTTAAAAAAAACACATCGCTGGGTTAAAAAAAATATAGATGAATTTCTTTGATGGTACAGGGGTGGCCTCCCAACATTTTATTCATCTTTCATTTCTCAGGGCTTCCAAACACTCTTAGACTCGTCAGAGCAGACCTGACTCTAGATCTCGGGTTAGGCATCTACCCGTTAGCTCATTTCTTGCACAGAGGCCCTGTTGATCGCTGGAGATATTATATAATCTTGGCCAACCCAGTAGGTCAAGTTGTAATAATTCGCCAAATATTTAGCCTGACTGATCACATGAACAGCCTAGTCTGTCTTTGTGCGCGCCAAAATCAGCCTCAAAGATCAATCTATTCTGCTTTTGTCTGCAAAACATCGTTCAGAAAAATTCTCCCAGAACCCCACTGGAAAAAAGGTTTTTTGCTGAGAAAGGTCATCAGATTGAACTTGAACCATATGCATAGTTATGATTATATTTGTATACACCTATGTATGTATTTGTTATTTTGATTCGTTCTTTCATTTCTTCTTCAATTTTCTTTGTAGTTTAGTCCAATTATACTTTACTGTGTAGTCTAATTATACTTTATTTTGTAGTCTAATTATACTTTATTGTGTAGTCTAATTACTTTATTGTGTAGTCTAATTATACTTTATTGTGTAGTCTAATTATACTTTATTGTGTAGTCTAATTATACTTTATTGTGTAGTCTAATTATACTTTATTGTGTAGTCTAATTATACTTTATTGTGTAGTCTAATTATATTTTATTATGTAGTCCAATTATACTTTATTGTGTAGTCTAATTATACTTTATTGTGTAGTCTAATTATACTTCATTGTGTAGTCTAATTATACTTTATTGTGTAGTCTAATTATACTTTATTGTGTAGTCTAATTATACTTTATTGTGTAGTCCAATTATACTTTATTGAGTAGTCTAATTATAGTTTATTGTGTAGTCTAATTATACTTTATTGTGTAGTCTAATTATACTTTATTGTGTAGTCTAATTATACTTTATTGTGGAGTCTAATTATACTTTATTGAGTGGTCTAATTATACTTTATTGTGTAGTCTAATTATACTTTATTGTGTAGTCTAATTATACTTTATTGTGTAGTCTAATTATAGTCTTGGGTCAACGAAGTACGAAATTGTGAGGAAAGTCGGAAAATGTCAAAGAGTTTGTTTTTTCTGAGTCAGAAAAAAAAATTACAAATATCAGACTGCAGCTGTACGGTTCAAATAAAAAGAAAACAAAGATGAGTTCCAAAATTCCTAGGAGTATACTGAAAACTGGCTGCGGATCGATTTTAACAAACTTGTCCAAGTCGCCTGCAATGTAGAATATAAAATCAAAATACACAAGTTAGGAGAGTGTGCACAATGGGCTTGGAATTCCAAATATAAGCAGCCATCTTTATGTCTTACAAAATGCATAAGCCTCCAGCACACAAAATGATAATAAACGAAAGAACAATAAAAATATGTGTTAGCTACAAGTAGACCAAAAGAACAGCCAGCTAAAATAGCCACCAGAGGAGTTTAATCCGTGTTTAAAGATTTCCCTGCAAAATTAGATTATTTTTTTTGACTGGCAAAGATTAACACGAATGCTGTTGTACTACCACATTAACTCACGCAAACTACACTTTGAAAATTTGAGTAACAAGATAGAATTTTTAATTAAAAGTTATCATACTCATTAATTAAACGTTATTTTTTAATCTAATCCACAATCATCCAAGACCTCATTCGGAATAACAACTCGTTCTACCCAGCATGGAACGCTGATATCTGAAAATTCACGTAGTCAAAATGGAATCAGATCTAGCTGGCCACTAAAAACACAGGAACAGGAGAGATATTTGCATATTTAGATCGTCACTAAAAACACAGGAGAAATATTTACACATTTAAATGGCCTCTAAAAGCACAGGAGAGATATGTGCACAATTAAATTACCACTAAAAACACAGGAGAGATATTTGCACATTTAGATCGCCACTATAACACAAGAAAAATATTTACACATTTAGATGGCCACAAAAACACGATGGAGATGTATGCAAATCTATAGGGCCACTAAAATCCGACAGAAATGTTTGCAAATCTAGTTGTCCCAGAAATACGCAGAAAACATCTTACAAATCTAACTGGCCACTAAATACACTGCAGAAACGTTAGTAAACATAGCTGGACACACGGCAGGAAAAAAATCTTCAAATCTAGCTGGACACAGAAATACGGCAGAAAAATATCTACAAATCTAGCTGGACACAGAAATACGGCAGAAAAATATCTACAAATCTAGCTGGCCACAGAAATACGGCAGAAAAATATCTACAAATCTAGCTGGACACAGAAATACGGCAGAAAAATATCTACAAATCTAGCTGGCCACAGAAATACGGCAGAAAAATATCTACAAATCTAGCTGGCCACAGAAATACGGCAGATAAATATCTACAAATCTAGCTGGACACAGAAATACGGCAGAAAAATATCTACAAATCTAGCTGGACACAGAAATACGGCAGAAAAATATCTACAAATCTAGCTGGACATATAACGCACAAAAGCAGGAGGGTCAGGCCAGAAAGAAATTCCTTTTAAGACTACCTAAGGGATAGTTCATGAGCAATGTACCCTGCAATGTACCCTGTAAGGTGCGCAGCTCATTAGAAAATGCCGTGCAGCAGTTTCAAAATTCCGCGTTTAAGTTTTTGGTAACAAGTTCAAACAGCCGCCAGTTATACGCACGCAGGAGAACTATTAGAGGGAACGTTCTTAAAGAGTCTGACCTCTTCGATCATTTGTGACATCGAGTAATTTATTTGTGACATCGAGTGATTTATTTGTGACATCAAGTGATCTTTTATTTTATTTTTTGCACTCCCCTAGTTTTTCCTCCCTGCATCGTGTCTTTGCGTGAAGGAATGTGTCAGTGTGAATGATTGAGTGAAGAAAATTGTGACCGAAAGTAGAGCAAAGTGAACGTGTAGTGTACTCAAAGTTATAAAACACTGAGCAAAGTGAAAGTGTAGTGTACTCATAGTTACAAAAACGCTGAGCAAGTGAAAGTGTAGTGTACTCAAAGTTATAAAAATGCTGAGTAAAGTGAACGTGTAGTGTACTCATGATTCCAAAAACACAGAGCAAAAATGAAAGTGTAGTGTAATCATAGTTATAAAAACTGTTGAGTAAATTGAAAGTGTAGTGTACTCATTTACAAAAATGCTCAGTAAAGTGAGTGTACTCATAGCTATAAAACGCTGAGTAAAGTGAGAGTATTCATAATTATAAAAACGCTGAGTAAAGTGAAAGTATAGTGTACTCATAATTATATAAACGCTGATTGAATTTAAAGTACAATGCCCTCAAGGCTACTAAACTTCTGAGTGAATTTAAAGTGCATTACACTCAGTGTTACAAAAACGATGAGTAAATTTCAAATTTAATGCACTAATTGTTATTAAAACTTTGAGTAAATTAGAAATTCAGTAACGTAATGTACTCATTGTAGCAAAAATCGCTTTGTACTCGAAGTTATGTAACCACTAAGAAAATTCAAGGCATTTTTACTAAGACGCTGAATAAATTGAAAATGCAGAACATCTACTGTTACAAAAAACGAGTAACTTCAGATTGGTGTACTAGGTGATTTTTAAGACAAACGAGTAACGTCACATTGGTGAACTAAGTGAGTTTTAAGAAAAACGCTGAGTACATTGAAAGTGTAGTGTGTATGTCAAAGATATGCGAACCCAAGTAAGCTCCATATTCTACCAGTTATCATAACTGAGAGTAGATAGATAGTGTGACAACTCCGCACTAGTTATTGGTTATGGTTATTATTATTAATAAACATCTATGACTAATTACAAGTGAAGAGAATCTTAATTCCATGTTATTAATAATTCTCCAGAAGACACCACTCGTCTCTCTCACTTGGCGGATATGCGGGCACTGTAAACGTTTTCTCTCTTCCACAACATTATAGACAAACGTTTACCGTCACACAATATTTCCGATGGAGGAAAACTTCTTACCAAAGGAGAAAATAAATCCGTCTTTAAACTCTATTTAGCTAACCCCATCCATAAACTATCTCTCCAACATATGATTATCAATGTGTGTAAAGTCAATAAATTTATTAAATCAAATATATATATAAAACAAATACAATGAAAAGATTACTTGACATCAATATTTCCATGAAACCATTTTTGAATAATTTCAATGTGTAAGCAGTCTTTTATTCTAATACATAATTCAATACATTTGCGTCATTATAAATCACAAGATAATGTCTTATCAGAGAATAGAAATGGAGTTATAGAGTTTATAGCGATAATAGTTTGTAAAGATGATGCCGCAATAGTCATGCTCTTCATAACACAATTTTATTGTTCACAAAATAATTATCACTTCTTCACGTGTTTCTCTTGCACGCTGTAGAACACTGATGAGCTCCTATTCTCTCTGGGCACCCCTTTGTTGTATTAATTCTCTCAAGCAGAACAACAATGTAGCAATTTCCAGTAACTGCCTTTTACCAGAAATTCCATGATGTAGTCGAGCATACTTTGCCACCATACATCAACAGAGAGGAGTGTATCCTTACACTTACACACTGGGGTATAGAGACTTCTCGAATTTACCATGATCGTAGCATTTATAAATCAGTAAACTGGGAGATTCTGGTAAAAATAAAAAGGCTGCTACTGTCCATTAAGCTAAGGGATGCCTTTCGTGACAGGACTTCTTCCACTCCAAATTCAAAGTGATTAGAAAATAAATTCCTTTTCAACAGGTAAACTTTTGATCTCAGCCATTGGCTGGTTTCGTTCTTATATTATTGGATAAAAAAATACCACTCGTCCACTTAAAACCAGTTTAGAGTACATCAGTAAGTTTCTAGCACATTCTCCACCTGAGTTGTTTACTCCAAAATTATCATCATAAGCAGCACCCAAGGTCAGTTAACATTGGTAACAAAGATATAATTATTAAGTATAGAAATAGAGATAGGCAAATTTACAGAGAGAGAGAGAGAGAGAGAGAGAGAGAGAGAGAGAGTATACTTGTCTACATATATCGTTTCATATTTATATAGTGTATGTATGCATGTTAAAAAAATGTATTAATATTTGTTTGTGTCTATTATGTAATGCATTGTGTGGGAGTAAATGTGCTCTCATACCTACGTATTTTCTGAATACGATCGAAAATACCGTACTCTAAAAATAGATGTAGTGTTGTGAGTGACCTATCTTGCGAATCCCCAAAAGACATGCCGATAGCTACTGGTCGCAGTAATAAGGAGAGCGTGGAAGGAGGGGCGAGGGGTGGTGTGCCATGGACGGCATTTATAAATGACACTTGCACTCGCTGCGTTGTCACAATCGCAAGACGAGATCTCTACAGGGATAAAGAGACAGAAACTTTGGAGCATTTGTGCAATAGCGATGAGCGAAGACTTTGTAAATGTCCTTAATGGCAGTTGGCAGCCAATTTTTTACCCATCATGTCACGAAAAAATTAGTGTATTTAGTGAGTGTGTCTGACTGTAGTGTTCTAAATTTATTGACTTGTGACTGTGTAATACATGGCTAGGCTGAACGACTGAATGACTCATTCTGTGACATATTCTGGACTAAGTGACTGCATGATACCAATGGCTGGATTAAAAGGCTGCATGACACTTAAGACTGTTTTGTTGAAATGCCACAATTAATTTGCAAATACTGCTGACAATCTTTCAAATGGCAAACGATGATGATGTTATCTTCACAAATATTATGATAAAGTTTACCATGATGATGTTATCGATCGTCACCATCGGTCATTATTATCACAACCATGAACGGAACATATAATAGTAATACTCACAGACCTTGACCTTAATTGAGTAACAAACATGAATGCTGCATAGTTGTGACTGACTACAAAGAAAGTTATGTACTCGTTGCCACAGTTTCATAGAATTATAGATAATCTTATTCTGTGCTTTGGGTTTACGTCAAGAACCAGTTAAAATTTGCAGTGGTTAATAGGTCTACACTATTTAAACACGTTTGAAAGCTTTCATCTTTTGAACATACTGCTAACTTCCACTTGAAAAACGCAGTTACATTTGCATGTAATGCACGCCACTTGGTCCTTTTGAAATGTCATCGAATTTTTGTTATCTTTTCCTGATAATTTAGATATAGCCTCATGAATATTCAAGCCAATCACGTAGCTGGGATGTCCCCGATGATCCCGCCGTACTGTCTTTGCCATTTCAATGCGAGCAAACAAATCTCGCGCACGCGGCTCCCTTCTCGTGTGCGCGCGAGGCACGTCCGCGCGTGCGCAGTCACGTAGAAAGTGGGCACGAGTTTGTCAAGTTGTCGTAGAGACCGAAAGGCGCCACACACATACACACAAACACACACACACACACACACACACACACACACACACACACACACACACACACACACATTGAACAGAAGATACTGACAGCAAACATCTCATTGGTCATCGAATAATTATGAATCAATGGCTAGCAATGTCGCGTTTAGACAACTAATGCAGTGGCCGATAGGTCTAATTATTTATAACAACAAACAGTTGTCAATACACATACCAAGCAAGTAACAGACTGTTCAGCATTGAAATAATTTACTGGTCACCTTTGTGCGAAATCAACAAACATGGAAGCTAACTTTAAAAAATTAAGTCTACAAGACGTTGGTCATTCAACAACTTAATTCGGAAATAAATAAATTCAGCAATATACTAAATAATTAATTTAGCACAGGGCTAAATAAATAAATAATTCAGAACAACGCTAAATAAATAACTAGTTTTAAAAAACTATTAAATAAATAATTCATCACAAAACTAAATAATATAAATAAAACGAAATAATTCATATTAAGACTAAATAAATAATTCAACACAAACGAAATAACTGATTTAGCACATGACTAAATAAATAACTAATTTATAAATGCAATAAATGAAAATGTAATTTACCACAACGGTTAATAAATTACTAATTTATCACATGATTAAATAAATAACTAATTTAGAAAAAAAAACTAAATAAATAAGTAGCGTAAGACTACATAATTAAGTAATTTAGCACAAGACAGTTAAGTAAATTCCCCACTAAAAGTAAGTCCGCCGCTAATAAAATATAATTAAGTCCGCCACCAACAGTTGAGTAAGTCCGCCACTAACAGTTAAGTCGCCCTGACAATCAAGTAAGTCCGCTACTAACACTCAAGTAAATCCACCACTAACAGTTAAGAAAGTACACCACTAACAGTTAAGTTCGCCACTAACAGTTAAGTCGCCCTAACAGTCAAGTCCGCTACTAACACTCAAGTAAATCCACCACTAACAGTTAAGAAAGTACACCACTAACAGTTAAGTCCGCCACTAACAGTTAAGTCGCCCTGACAATCAAGTAAGTCCGCTACTAACACTCAAGTAAATCCACCACTAACAGTTAAGAAAGTACACCACTAACAGTTAAGTTCGCCACTAACAGTTAAGTCGCCCTAACAGTCAAGTCCGCTACTAACACTCAAGTAAATCCACCACTAACAGTTAAGAAAGTACACCACTAACAGTTAAGTCCGCCACTAACAGTTAAGTCGCCCTGACAATCAAGTAAGTCCGCTACTAACACTCAAGTAAATCCACCACTAACAGTTAAGAAAGTACACCAATGACAGTTAAGTCCGTCACTCGTATCCAAGCCCTTTACAAGTAATCCGTATAGTACATACACGCTTACGTATCTGACTAACGATTCAAGCTTAACGCTTCAAATCTAGCGCTCTATGATCCCTCGATAAAATGTATAATTTTAATAATGTTAATTCCTGTATTGGCCACATTGGCCTAACTAGCCACAGTAGCCACATTATCCATGAACTTCTGTTTATATAATACGCATTTCTATTTGATTAATTATAATTCATTTAAGTCATATTCCTCATTGCTTTCACCTGACTATAAAAAAATTTCAAAATTATGTCTTTTGCTTATATTTACTATCCTTTCTGAATATTTGTGTCGATTATCTTGAAAAATATTTCTATAATACATTGTGATTACGCTAAGATAACTTCTATATCAACATTATCAATGTAAAATAAAATTGTACGCATGGAATTTTCGTTAATGAAATATTTTTCTTGTACCAGTCTCATAGTAATTTAAGTATTTATAATATTGTCATCAGTTTACAGACATTAATCATAATGATTTTATCTTAGCCAAAATATTCTTTTAGTGTCATTATCTTTGTAAATTAATTATTTTAAATAACATTTTCCTTTAAAAAAGAATAACATTCTTGACATGATATAATCTTTGTATATTATTTGCCTCCCCTTAATCTTTATAAATTAATATTATTGTTCAAGTATCGTTTTAAACACTAATGATATTGTAATGCATTCTCCTTCAAAATGATGTTTTTCTAAAGTCATTATTCCTGCATTAGTGTAATATCTTCATAATGTACTGTTGGTGGCTTTATCATTGTAAAATAAATATATTGTAATGGCATTAACTTAGCAAGACAATATTATTGCATATAAAACAATTTTAGTCGTTACTCTTAGAAAACAGTGTAGTCGTTTCCTTTAGAAAACAGTGTAGCCGTTACCCTTAGAAAACAGTTTAGTCCTTACGCTTAGAAGACGGTTTAGTCGTTACCCTTAGAAAACAGTTTAGTCCTTACGCTTAGAAGACGGTTTAGTCGTTACCCTTAGAAAACAGTTTAGTCCTTACGCTTAGAAGACGGTTTAGTCGCTACCCTTAAAAAACATTTTTTGTAATACTCAATCCTATGATAAACACAGTCTTGCAATGATATCCTTGAAGTATAATTTTCTTTAATATCTTAGTTTTTTCTAAAAATTATAAATACTATTATCCTTGTAATACAATGTTTTGTAACCAATGTTACTGTGGCGCCATTTGTGCGGGTAAATCAATTATTTTTTCATTGACAACACTGCCCATTTGACTGAGTCCTTAGCATTACTGATTCATGCTTGATTGATCCATTTACATGATTGACCTGTAACTTCACACAGTTAGTTATTATTAATATTACTGATTCATGTGACAGACTCATGAAAAATATAAATAAATTTGTGACTGACTAATTTACATGAATAGTTCATTAATATTCATTTTGACTGACCGAATCTCTCGTCTGTTACATTGACTATATACACTACAGCCAGCCCACGTCTTAGCTATTAGTTTCTTAAGGTCTAGTGCCTCACCTGTCTCTTACAGTAACTATATACAGCGAGCCCGTGTTAAAGCCATTAGTTTCTCAAAGTCTAGTGTCTCACCTGTCTATTATTATAAAATACAAAAATAAAGTACTTCAAAAGAAAATATTGCTGTAAAATATATTTTTCTTTCAGAAGTCAATAGCGAAGTAAAATACAGTCTTAGTGTCACTTGTTAGCTCAGTGATATTCATCTCGTTATCAATGTCATGTCGTTTTCTATGGAACAGTCTCTGTAAAATAAAGTTCTAGTGGTTCTATTTTATTATACTGGGAAATTAAATTCCTTGAATACATTATTCGCACAACACTTTGTTCTTGAGTATGTAGGATCTTGTAAAGAACGGTACATTCCATACATTCCAACAACACCTCACATTGTTACAAAGGTTACAAGATGTTCTTGTTCTTCAGATTACTTTTGCAATCG
The DNA here is from genome assembly GCA_028829895.1 of Sinotaia quadrata. Taxonomy (NCBI): domain Eukaryota; kingdom Metazoa; phylum Mollusca; class Gastropoda; order Architaenioglossa; family Viviparidae; genus Sinotaia; species Sinotaia quadrata. The sequence goes on along the minus strand of CM054181.1, from coordinate 117,244,515 downwards.
AGAACAGGTCCGGTGAGGGTCCAAGCTGCCTCTCATTGCGTCCGGTGAGGATCCAAGCTGCCTGTCATTGCGTCCGGTGAGGGTCCAAGCTGCCTGTCATTGCGTCCGGTGAGGGTCCAAGCTGCCTGTCATTGCGTCCGGTGAGGGTCCAAGCTGCCTGTCATTGCGTCCGGTGAGGGTCCAAGCTGCCTGTCATTGCGTCCGGTGAGTGTTCAAGTTGCCTGTCGTCCGGTTCCCACCAGATAACCGTAAACCTCAGAACTAGTGACACTGCACCTCGGCAATTTGAGAACATCCTAAATAAGAAATATTTAATTAATTTTCAATAAGTGACTAAACTAGGGGGGGGGGTCGGCAACAGGTGGAGGAGAGTACTAGCGAATGGTGGGGGTCAAACAAAGATAATTCATTAGGTATAGCAACTCCCTAACTAAACTTAATTATGTTTGAGTTTGGGATCAGAGGTTAATAAACACTCGAGTAATTCACTCACAGAGTAAGAGGCTATCAAAACACAGTGTCCAGATCGTCAGCATGAACAAGCACTCTCTTTCTCTCCACCCCCCTCTCTCTGTACATAGTTTTTCGTCCCTCTCTTATTCCCGAGAGACATCAGCTTGACATGGATGTCATTACCATGGTAACGGCAGCACTGAGCGTTAGCATGGACGTGCAGCGCGTGCTAAGCTGTGGAGCTCAGTGACAGAGCGATCGAACTCAGCAATTGTTCATAGATAGATAGATAGATAGATAGATAGATAGATAGATAGATAGATAGATAGATAGATAGATAGATAGATAGATAGATAGGCAGGCAGACAGATAGATAGATAGATAGTATTTCGGGTGAAAGAATAAAGCAGCGAATACTATACCAAGCTTCCACTATATGACATATGACAACGTCTACTTACGGGACTTAAAAGAGCCTGGAGAATTATTTGGTAGTACTAGAAGCGATCTACTTACGGGACTTAAAAGAGCCTGGAAAATTATTTGGTAGTACAAAGAGCGGTCTACTTACGGGACTTAAAAGCGCCTGGAAAATTATTTGGCAGTACAAAGAGCGGTCTACTTACGGGACTTAAAAGAGCCTGGAAAATTATTTGGCAGTACAAAGAGCGGTCTACTTACGGGACAGACAAGTCTCTGGTAAGGCTGCTGGGAGGAGAATGCTGCAAGAGTGTTAATGAGACCTTTTGTGACCTCAATAATAGTGTAATGTCGGTAGTGTGTCGTACGTGACTGATTTCAATAATATGATCTACGTGACTGTTGCTAATATTATATATATATATTTTTTTTTTGGGGGGGGGGGGTAATTATCTGTAATAAGGCTTTGACATCAATATCGGTAATGAGATTTATGTGTCTGCCATTATCAATACTAAGATCTGTGGGTCTGCCATCATCAGTAGTAAGATCTGTGTGTCTGACATTTTCTGTGTGTCTGACATTTTAATAGCAAGATCTATGTGTCTGACATTTTAATAGCAAGATATGTGTCTCTGACATTTTAATAGCAAGATCTGTGTCTGACATTTTTGAGAGCAAACTCTATGTGTGTCTGGCATTTTCAATAGCATTATCTATGTGTCTGAAATTTTCAATAGTAAGTCGCACGTGTCTACTAGTGTCAGTAGTAATGTTTGACAACATTAGTTAAGATTATTAGAAATGTGAGGGCACACTACGTTAAAAATAGATGATAGATATGTGTGGCCATGCTGCGTTAAAGATAGATGATTAGAAATGTGAGGGCATACTACGTTAAAAATAGATGAATACACATGTGTGGCTATGATACGTTAGGAAAGCATTGCTAGACATGTGTGGTCATGCTACCTTAAGAAAAGATGACTAGACATGGGTAACCATGCTACGTTAAAGATAGATGGCGCTTAAAACAGGCTTTATTTCAGAAAGATTTTGGTTGCAAAAGCTGTACACTTGACATTGGAAATGTAGCATTATTAATAAGATAGATGACAATTATACAATAGATGAAGACGGTAAACTAGATGAAGTCGGTACATTCGGTACATTTATATGAAGATTTGACTACGTCACAGAAAATTAAGTTAATGATGACGTAATATACAACACACACTAGATTTGTGATGAGCGGTGGTTGAGAGAGACAAAAAAGAAGTGGTGGATTAATTTCATCCTGTGTACTGGAGAGACGTTATGATAAATTCGTCTCTTGAACACACCCACCGTCTGTTTCTCTTCCCAGACGGCCTCAAAGCGTTCGTCTTCTTCGGACTTCTCTCCCCTTAGTCCGGGTCAAGTGCAACTTGTCATATCTGTGTGTATCGATTGTTCTGAAAACACACAAAGCTACTGCGTTACTCGAAAGAGAACAGATTTCTTCACCCTTCTTCATCGATTAAGTAAACTGGCCATCTTTTTCCTTAACTCTATTCTTCTCTCCCTCCATGGGTGAGCTGCAAGAATCACGTGACTAACCACACCCTCATGGGGGAAACTTGATCCGTTGTCAGCATTTTCAGTGATGTCGGACGATCTGCAATATGAATTACTTTTTCACAAATATATCAATCAGTCAACTGTAAGTTAATTACTTTTTCACAAATATATCAGTCAGTCAACTTTAAATTAATTACTTTTACCCAAACATATCAGTCAGTCAACTGTTAGTGAAATACTTTTTCACAAACATATCATCAGTTAACTGTAAGTGAATTACTTTTACACAAACATATCAGTCAATCAATTGTAATTAAATTACTTTTACACAAAATTATCAGACAGTAAAGTGTAATTGAATTACTTTTACAAAAACAGTCAGTCAATCATGTGTAATTGAATTACTTTAGTACAAACATATCTGTCAGTTAAATGCAATAGAAATACTTTTACACAAAAATATCAGTCAATCAAGTGTACTTGAATTACTTTTACACAAATTTATCAGTCAGTCAATTGTATATGAATTACTTTTACACACAAATATCAGTTTGTCAAGTATATACGAATTAATGTAACACAAAATTAACAGTCTTTCAAGTATTACACCACTTTTACACCAAACGATCAGTCAGTTGTACATAAATTTCTTTTACACCAAAAAGTCAGTCAGTCTGTTGTATATGAATTTCTTTTACACCTTACGATCAGTCAGTCGAGTGTGTTAAATTTATTTTACAGCAAACATTCAATCAGTTGTATATGAATTTCGTTTACACCAAAAGTTCAGTTAGTCAATTGTACATGAATTTCTTTTACACCAAAAATTCATTCAGTCACTTGTATATGAATTTCTTTTACACCTTACGATCAGTCAGTCGCGTGTATTTAAATTTCTTTTACAACAAAAATTTACTCAGTCAATTGCATCTGAATTTCTTTTACACCAAGAGACCTGTCAGTCAATCAATCAGATTAAAATTCAGTTAGCTGTGTGTTGTGCCATTTCTAATGAATTATTGTCAAATATAGTACGAGACAGGTTTGCATTCGGATACCCGCGAAATAGTTTTTGACTGTTTTGAGTGTGCGCGTGTATGTATGCGTGCGTGGGTGGGTGGGTGCGGGTGTGTATGCGCGCGATTGCTCATTGGATATGTATGTTCCCCAAAGATTCCTTTACAGAGAAGTTCCTTGCAGAGTCACACAAAGGCAAAAGAAAGGTCAGACAACTAACCGGATATCGAGATGTCCTTTGGTGCGCAACATCGGAAGTGAGTGACAGGGAAGAAAACTAAAATGGCTCACACTTTCCAGGATGCTAAATTAACTTTTCCTATCTGGTGGAAATAAATTATGCATGAAGTCTTGTTGTTTCGAAACGGTATAAGAAATTTAACTCTTTAAATATGGTGAGCAGACGAAACATCAATAGTTCCAATTAGAGTACATATTTGCTTTAAGGTCGAGAGCTGAAAAAAATAAACATAGCAAAGAGCAGAAAAAGTTATAAATATCAAAGAGATGAAAAAGTTAGACAAAGAGCTGAAGATGTTATAAATACTAAAGACATGAGAAGGAGAGACAACCAAAGAACTAAGAAAGATATAAATGCCAAAAGAGATTAGACAGAGAGATAGACAAAGAAATGAGAAAGAAAGAAATACCATTGAGATGAGATACAGAGATAAAACGAATACATAAGAAAGATTTAAATACCTAAAGAACTAACAAAGATATAAATAAATACCTAAGAGACGACATACAGAGATAGACCAAAGATGTGAGAAACGTAACTACCAATGATATTATGAGATATGAGAGATAAAGCAAAGATATGATAAAGATATAATTACCAAAGTAATGAGACAATTACACAGAGTAATGAGACACATAAACCAGTTTTCTAGTGTGTCACTCAATATAATAGTTACAGCAATAAATCCACAAGTTTAGTTTCAACTTTTGACACTTGACACTATTTAAGATACATATGTAACATAGTGTTCACAAATACGAGAGATATACAACATAAAATGATGTTGACATCATTCTCTTCAAGATACATGTGTAATACAGGAGAGATATTCTATTCAAAATACAGAGGTAGCAGTGTTGACAAATATGAGGAACATTCTTTTCAAGATTCATATGTAACATCCAATGGCAGAGAGGAAAGACATTATGTTCAAGATACATATGTAATACAGTGCCGTTAGACATTCTATTCAACATTCATATTTAACACCCAGTGGCAGAGAGGAAATACATTCTGTTCAAGATACATATATATAATACAGTGCCGATAGACGAAAACGACATTCTATTCAAAATTCATATGTAACACCCAGTGGCAGAGAGGAAAGACATTCTGTTCAAGATGTATATGTAACACAGTCCACGGCCTCCCAAACGCAGAGACTAGCCACCTTAAGCAATGAGTGGGGAGAACCTCCTAAATACTATAACTTTAACCAGTTAAAATAACACAGGTAAGTTATAAGCAAAATCACCAACTCACCAGCTATATTAACCTCATGAAAATCACCAACTCACCAGCTATATTAACCTCATGAAAATCACCAACTCACCAGCTATATTAACCTCATGAAAATCCAGCATCTAAATGCAATATGAAATACATAGAAAAGAATATAAGAGAAACAAACAAATAAAAGTATACACAACAACCTACGACAGAACAAACATTACATAAAGACATTGTCCACCCACCCATCTCTCAAACACCCAACATAACCCGCCCCACCCCACCCCCCAATTCCCAGCGCGAAATCGGTCTCGGCCGGAAAAAATCCCCATAAATTAAGAAGAAAATATATAACACAATGCTGAAAGACAGAAGAGATATTCTGTTCAAGATACATAATGTAACAGTGTTGACAGACAGAAGAGATATTCTGTTCAAGATACATAATGTAACACCATTCTGACAGACAGAGGATGTATTCTGCTCAAGATACATAGTGTAACAGAGTTCTGACAGACAAGAGGTATATTCTGTTCAAGATATATAATGTAACACCATTCTGACAGACAGAGGATGTATTCTGTTCAAGATACATAATGTAACAGAGTTCTGACAGAAATGTATGGACCCAACAGCTCACCGGTGAGCCCAAAGAACAGAACCGCTCGCGTAACGCTGTTGTGTAAAAATCATTGTATTGTCTAAGTATCCTAGTCATGAGACACGTGACAGGTCCTGTTTGCCAAGATCGACAAGGGCACGTTGTCCTGAGAGAGAGAGAGAGAGAGAGAGAGAGAGAGAGAGAGAGAGAGAGAGAGAGAGAAGTTTTCTTCATTTGGAGAAAACGTAATTTCCTTACGGTGAACTTGAATTTCACAAATACAGAATCCAAAGATATGGAAACCTCAAACAGTACCGACTGAAGCCTAACCACAGTTTCTGAAATTAACAGTAGTCTGTCTCTCCTCCCGACTGGATGTTGGACTTTCTTTTTATCAGTTTTTCATCCGGAGGTTCCCGAACCCAGTGACATGGTTTCCCGGTGAAAGTCAATCAATATCCCATGAGAGCCGTTCTCAGCTGTATCACAGTTCACCCCTTACTACCATCATTTAACTACAGTCAAATAATACTAAGACAGAGATCAACTATCAATACTAAGACAGATCAACTAACAATACTAAGACAGATCAAATAACAATACTAAGACAGAGATCAAATAACAATACTAAGACAGATCGTCTAACAATACTAAGACAGATCAAATAACAATACTAAGACAGAGATCAAATAACAATGAGAGTAAGAGAGAAAAAATGACAATATCATGAAAGTGACAGAGATAAAATAGTCATACTGTGAAACTGGCAGAATTAAAATAACAGAAAGTGTTTGTGAACATGTCAAATATGAATTAAATTGTAGAACTAACTACGTAAAATACTGTATATTTTCAGTCATTATTATTGTGGGATTATGCATTGACAAATTTCAATTTTAAAATGAGAGTGCTTACACGCTAACAGAGAACAAAAATAGCGTGGGCTGCAGGTTTTGATTTACAGGTAAAATAGGTTAGAGTAGGTGAGTGTGCAAATGACATTTAAAGGTAGAGTAGCGACTTTTCAAATGACGTTTAAAGGTTATATAGGTTAGAGTAGGCGAGTGTGCAAATGACATTTAAAGGTAGAGTAGCGACTTTTCAAATGACGTTTAAAAGTTATATAGGTTAGAGTAGCGACTTTTCAAATGACATTTAAAAGTTATATAGGTTAGAGTAGGCGACTCTTCAAATGACGTTTACAGTTTAAAAAGATTAGAGTATGCGACTTTTCAATTGACTTTTAAAAGTAAATCAGATTAGAATTTAAATATCTTTTATACAACCACTTTTTTATTTTAACCTATTTTACCTTTAAATCAAAACCAGCAGCCCACGTCATTTGAACACTTGTCTCTTTTAACATCTTTGGAATACTCTCCTATTCTAAATTTTTTTCCTTTAAACGTCATTTGAACACTCGATCATTCTAATCTGTTTTATCTTTAACTGTCATTTGAACACTAGCCTAAACTAATCTGTTTTTATTATAACTCTGCCACAAACGTACTAGATTAGTAAATTAGTAAACAGCAATTGACTGGTACAAGTACATTGAACGCTTTCAAGTCTATACTTGTATATAAAGATATAGAGCGAGAGCATCGGGTGTTTATTTATTGACAATGAAGATGTAAATGTACCGACACCGTGGATCCGAGTCAAGGGGAAAGCATTCTTAACAATTGGCATCATTCCCAGCAGAAGTCAGATGACACCTAGTGTCCGAGTCAAGGGGAAAGCATTCACAACAACTGGCTTCATTCCCAGCGGAAGTCAGCTGACTCGTAGAATCCGGGCACCATCTGCAAGAAGTGTTCATGTCTCCTAATTGTGATTTTGCAGTTTGGGCTTGAGGTGGAAAGACGACCAAAGGCCTCCTGATTGATCTCGTGATCAATATTTCATCAGGATTTCGATGTTTATCTATCTACCGTACACACTCTCTCTCTATCTATCTATCTATATATATATATTGTCTCTGTATATTGCTATATATCTTATAACGTTTGTATTTCTAACAACCAGTTAAACGAAATTTACACGCACACATATGCATGTATGTACACACACAACACAAAATACAAGCTGATAGGTATGGGTTGAAAAAAAATATATACATCTTATAGGTAAAGCCTTTAAACAGCATCTAACTTTAGCATGAGGCTTAGATAGATAGATAGATAGATAGATAGATAGATAGATAGATAGACAGATAGATAGATAGATAGATAGATAGATAGATAGATAGATAGATAGATAGATAGATAGATAGATAGATAGATAGATAGATAGATAGATAGATAGATAGATGGACGGATGGATGGATGGATGGACTAGTGGACTTGCGATAAACAGATGAGCGGATGAAAATAGTTCATTTTGAGTTTTATTTAATACTAGAAGTATTTGCCCATTATGACGGGTGGAAAATTAAAATGACCTTGACCATGCTTTGTTCACAAGACCCAGGAGTCAAAACCGCCAATGCTGTATTCAAGCTGAGAGACAGATCCTCTGCTCCAAGATATTGCATTACATTAGCATTGATGTTATCATGTACCCTAAAATTCCTCACAAATATTGATAACATTATAGAGCCGCATTTTAATCTGATGTACTTAGACCTCTCTTTCATTTTTTTCTCTTTTTTATTAAATTCTTTTAAAATTAATACTCTTGACTCTCCATATCTCGTCCCGTTATGTCATGCACATATATATTATGGGGACTGTATTCAAGTGACGGAGTCTGCGGGCTTAGAACTTGTATTATAGTTTTTAGCCTAGAGTAGGCAGTTTATGATGTATCATCTCCTTGTGTTTATTTACTGATTGTCCACGCGTTTCTGAGAAACTGGGTCAAGTTACCAGTGTGCAGGTAAAGGACTAATTAATCAATACTAATTTTTCTCATCTTTCTCCACCTGTAATTCACACGTAATGAAACGTCACACTTGGTCAAGTCAGAGCTGACTACTGTGGCTAGACGTTGGATTTGAACTCGTTTCGCGAGGTTCACGCTGTACAATTACAGCAAAGAAACTGGCACATCTCACTCAAGACTCCTGTGTACATTTTAGCAAGTCACTCCCTCCAAATAATAGCTATATCAAATATCTGCTACAAACAGCAAGTAAGATATCAAGTGTTTTCTACAAATAGCAAGTAAGATATCAATTGTCTTCTCCAAACAGCAAGTAAGATATCAAGTATCTGCTACAAACAACAAGTAAGATATCAAGTACTTGCAAGTAAGATATCAAGATTCTGCTACAAACATCAAGTAAGATATCAAGTATCTGCATGTTAGATATCAAGATTCTGCTACAAACATCAAGTTAGATATCAAGTATCTCACCTGTCGTCACTTGGTTATATAGTATAATTCGTTTTGTCATCACTAAGTGTATATGAATCGTTTGTCATTACTTTGTGTGTATAACTCGTTTGTCATCATTTTGTCAGTATAGTATTACTCGTTTGTCATTACTTTGTTTATTATAACTCGTTTGTCATCACTCTGTGTATATAATATAACTCGTTTGTCATCACTTCAAACGCACTGGTTGCTTTCCTGGAGTATCGGAAAAGAATGTGTTTATGAGTTAGGACAAAGTAGGAATTGAAAAATACATTAGTCAGGCTATAAATGAATCGGTCATAAAGTAGAAAATTTCAAACATCTAAGTGTCAGGCGATAAATGAGCGGGTCACAAAGTAGAAATTTTAAAACACAGATGTCAGGCGATAAATGAGAGACTCATAGAGTATAAATGGAAAAATGCGGGATGTCAGGCTTTAATAACCACTAAACCAACTCATGCAGAGATCTACATTGTATACGGTCCCATCAATGCAAAATGACAAGTGAGAGTGTTATGTTGTACAAGATCCCATCAATACAGAATGACACGATGAGAGTTTTATGTCACAGGAAATGAGGGACAGAAATTATATTTTATTTCATTTTAAAAAAACCGCTAACAAAACTAGTTGAAGTAACCCGAGTTTTTGTTATTTTTCGTATGTAGCATGTAACTTCCAGTAACGGTCACCTAAGATCTCTTTAGTAGACAGACGTTCGTGACGCAGTGTGTGTTAATATATCATATTGAATATATATATTAGTTTATGAAGGATATGTATATTAAATGATTGGGACAACTGCGCACTACGAGTCACGTGTTGTTGACGAGAGAAATGGCCAGTGCGCATTAGAATTGACCACAGAAAAGCGTGCATCACGATTACCACTATATATCCAAGGCAAAAATCATGTCACAGGACATAGCTTCTGGAAGTTTTGGAAACCTTCAGTGGAAGCTATATAAGAGGCAAAAAGAGGATTTTTACTCTCAATGTTGAAAACGTCGATTCGTCTGAAGCCAGTCTAACTTCACGTATGAATTATCTCATGTACAGAGATTTCATAAAGGAAAGCTGCAAAAATATCTTTCCATCCGTTTTCCATCCGTCTGATGCCATATATTGAGTAACGAGGCAAAATTACTCAGTATAATTTTTGGCAAAGTGGAAAGTTCACTGTCAAGAAAAACCCGATGCATGTGACGCTGGTTGTATGCAGTTAACGACACGAGGGACCAACTTGTTCTTCCCCCCTGTCTGAGTTCGTTTGGCAGTCTATCCCGCAAATTGAGAAGGCTAGCACCGAGATAAATCTTACAGATATCCGGATTTCTACACTCAATGTGATGCGACGACACATCCCACTGGACGACTCCACCCGATAATGCTAAACGTCGTTGGGATGTCCGTTTCCACGGCAACCAACAAACAACGATAATTATCGAGGCTGACACCAGTCAGCTAAATTTCAGATTTCTCCCCAGTGATAATCTGAAAGTGGTGCCTAGATTCTGCAGAATCTTCACCTGTAACGCGACGCCACATTTGCGTCGCTCTTCACTTTGAAGTGCCGCTTATAAGTGACGTGTGAGATTGCGTCATCTCCTTGGAACTCTGACATAAATAGTGAGTAATAATTAGCACGGCTAACGCGCACATACTTAACCCTAGGACTCTAAGAAAATGAACACTATTATATCATTTGTGAAATACGAACTTTAATGTTAAAAGTAATGCTTATTTTACCTGTGAACTATTGTTAAAGCGGCCCCATTTGCCGCATAAGAATTGTGTAATTAATCTTTATTTTATATTTTGAATTTCATCATTTTCATCTCCCCTTATTTCCCACAGAGTGTATGACATTGGAAAGTTGAATGAATGATTAATCACTGTGCGAAAGAGTAGTGCCCCTTTTAAATCGGGAAATAAATAACCTGATTTAAACATCTTTCAACTCTCTTGTTATTCATAGTTTTTGAGAGGGACGAAAGAATTTGTACTATTGTTTTGCACCGTTCGTCTGTTCGTCCATTTATTCACATTTATGATACACACTCACAACACACACCGCCAATAAAACGTTCCTTGGCATGACACTAATAAACTGGGCCCCACCCAAACATCAATGGTGTATGTTATGTGTGTCTATGTAACAACTTGACGCGACGTAGTACTGGCATACGTCACACGAGTTTTTCTTGGAGGTGCACCGGAGCAGGCCAAAAATAGACTTCACCCTTTGCATCTCTAACTTCAGCTCGGGGTCGGCTTGTAACGAGCCCTCCCGTTTTGTGACAAAGATCCCAGCAATACAGAATGACAAGGTGAGAGTTCTATGTTGTATAAGATACTATCAATACAAAATGACGAGAGTTGTATGTTGCATAAGATCCCATCAGTACTGAATGACGAGATGAGAGTTATATGTTGCATAAGATCCTTTCAGTACTGAATGACGAGATGATAGTTTTATGTTGCATAAGATCCCATCAGTACTTAATGACGAGATGAGAGGGTTATGTCATATAAGATCCATCAATACAGAATGATACTATGAAAGTTTTATGTTGTTTAAGATCCCATCAATACAGAATGACTACGATGAGAGTTTTATGTTGTATAAGATCCCATCAATACAGAATGACTACAATGAGAGTTTTATGTTGTTTAAGATCCCATCAATACAGAATGACTACGATGAGAGTTTTATGTTGTATAAGATTCATTCAATGCAGAATGACAAGATTCACAGTCCTCTAGTGTTCTATGTTAAAAATTAAAAAGTCAAGCAGTGTTTCCAATTAATGTATTCTACTTGTCCTTTGTTTTAACTGAAATTTCATAATTCAGCTGCCTAGGAACATTTAATAATGACTTAGCAAATCCACATTCAACTGTGAATTGTTTCCCCCTTTATTTTATTTTCCTTTTCCAAACAAAACTTTGATCGGGATCTGTTAGTTTAATCGTAGGATTGTTAGTGCATGAGTCGCTGGCTCAGTGCAGGTGATCCGGGGGAAAGTAATAACAATTTTAAAATTTTATTTCTCCAATGTCTTTGGTAGATTGCACAGATCTCGAAAGCCCTCCCTTGTCACTTAGCTTAGCTTTATTTTAGTCAAGCTCGACTGACAGTAATGTTATAACCACTTTCCAAATTGAAACTTAATCTACGGTAATACAATAACCAATGTGGGATTTAAACAAATCACGTGTCAATTATTTATTGGCAGAAACACAGGCCTGATAATATAGCGTTACTCTGGCAACGGCAATAAACTGCAGAAATGGAACGATGAGCCCAAACAAGATGGAGGGACATATTTTTTTCCAAAAAAAAAAACAATGAATGTTAAGAGGTATTACTACTGATAATATTACAATATATTTTATGTGTAGAAGCCTTCATTTAGTGGTAGTAATTACATCACGAATAGCTTGAAAGATTGGTCACCAATACTTGAATATTACGCATTTTAATAGTCCAGATAGTTTCACTTCATTTTACTAAATATAACGTGTGAAGGAAGAGCCATAAATAGAATACGTCTCTACACTTAAGTAGACATAGATCTAGAATGTAGCTCTTTAAATACGGCACAGATTTATTATGTAGTAGTGAGATATGAATCTATAATACATTCAGATTAGTCAGATATGGCTGAAGAAGTTAGGGTGGATCGCATCTTTGCGTGACGTTGATCGGACGCGTCTCTATAGATCTGACAATTGGACATCTTTGTTTCTTGATCCAAGTCTTTGCCAGATCAGCCATAAAGTTTAGAATGAGTGGTGATTTGTAATGACTGCATACACTAGGTAGATCTAACTTGTAATGAGTGTGTAGACTAGGTCGAACTGACTTGTACTGATAACATAGACTAGATCTATTTTACTTGTATTGATTACATAGGCGATATCTTTGTACCTGATTTCTAATGATTACATAGACTACAGATGCCTTGTAATGATTACATGTGATTGTCTAAATCTACCTGACGTGATTATTACTGTGGCAGAATAAATTTGCCTGTCCCCTATTTCTAATTTTAATTATTATATAAATTGTTATATATCAAAGTGATACAACCTTGGGCACTAATGATGATATTTTTTTCAGAGTTGGAGTAAACAACTCAGGTGGAGAATATGCTAGAACTTGCTGATGCAGTCCAAACCACTTAATGATTGGTAATTGTTCTCAGTTTGTACACAATTCACAACCCTAAATTTCACGGCAGCTAAGGATCCTTTGTATCTCTCAAAGAAAACTCAACTCTCGCCGCTGTCGCAAAGGTCAGAAAGGTCAGAAAGGTCAGAAAGGTCGGAACCGATCTCAGCGTGCAGTAGTTGTTCGTTGATTCACTGGCGATACACAAATAAAAATTTTATTAGTAATGTAACAATTAGTAAATTAACGGTCTCATTCTCCATTCATACAGTTCAATAGAAAATACAAGTATATCCCAACTTCACTTTTACATAATCGATACATTTTACCTTCCCAAAATGGCTTTCTAAACTCAATCACTCTTATACAATCAATAAGTTTTACCTTCCAAAAGGGGCTTTCTAAAACTCTTTTGTTCAATTCTCCGCAGTTTCACCTGGAATCAAAAGAGGGACCCTGCATAACCAAGAGATCCACCTTTTAGTCCAGCATTGTGCAGAGGTGTCAGGTACTGGTTGATTCTCACATTGTCGGATTTTTGCCCGCTCATATATTGCTGGTCACTTTTGTTGCCACTAACCAACGCGAAAGCGGCGGAAGCCGGAAACCAGCCGGAAGCGCCCCCATACACTACTACTACCACTAACCATTCTGCTTTTCTAACTTCACCCTTGCTCCTGTCTCACTAATGTCAGTTACCTTATTACTAGGCAACTCGTGCCCACAAACCCCCACCCTGCCTAATCTCTCGACCCACAAGTTGGCAGTTATTGTTCCAAGGACAAGCTTCACAGTTCTCCGGTTTGGCAGCCCAAAGATACAACCCTATAGTCAAGATAATTAACACTATTTTCACTTACGCTTAGCACTCGTTCGCTCATTCTAACAAGTCTGATGTTCATCCATCGTCATCCAACAGGAATGTGTACATTTCCGTTCAAAATGGTTACATAATATGCATCGTCATCCAACAGGAATGTGTACATTTCCGTTCAAAATGGTTACATAATGTACATCGTCATCCAACAGGAATGTGTACATTTCCGTTCAAAATGGTTACATAATGTACATCAGAATACTAAATTAATTCAACATTTCATAGTAAAGATCGCTTACGAATGTCTGGATTGTTTAGGTTTTCTCCTTTGGCGGTGGGATGAGGTTATTTGTTTGTTGATCTTGGCTTATGAATTTTCCCTCCTTTATTGTTTTTTTAATATTTACTTTTCTAAACTCTTGTCCTGTTTGGAAATTGTTGCTGTTCCATAATGGTTCACCTTACTTCACCTTGGTTGGCTCTGTAGATTTTGTTTAGCTGTATAACGATTAAAGCTTTTTCATTATGATTAAGTGCTACAGTTCAACATCACTGATGTCTCAAGAATGAAGATCAGAGTCCCACCAGGATCTAAGAGGATCAACATAGATGGTTGTGGTTGACAAATATTTTCAAGGGCAGAGGGTTTTAATCTTTAAATAATAATAATTATTATTAATCAGTATTTCGTGGTCCGTATTTACGTCACGTCTATATTTCGTGGTCTGTATTTACGTCACGTCTGTATTTCGTAGTCCGTACCTTCGTCACGTCTGTATTTCAGTGATGACATTGTATAGACGTATTTTAGTTTATTAGAAACCTTATCTCGCCACTTTCCCTTTTGTTAACTTTGTTTCTTTATTAAATTTGTTTAAACTTTTCAATTTCGACTCTTTGTGTATCGCCCCGTGACGTCATCTGTGTTCTAGGAGTAGGGAGAGCATTCACCACGGAGTCGGGGGGGGGGGGGGCGACGCCATAAGCTAGTTATTGATTATTACGTTTACCCTAGTACTAGACGGTTTGTGACGTGTCATCTTCGTTGTGCGTCTTTGCGTCTGTTTGATTATTTGTACGGCACGTGTCTGTGACGTGGGTTAGTTTCCAGCAGCGGGCGGGTATGTGGTAATTAACCAACATTTCATTTTCTCGTCTTCCTCTCTTCCTGCACTCAAACG
This sequence comes from Sinotaia quadrata, assembly GCA_028829895.1. Lineage (NCBI taxonomy): Eukaryota > Metazoa > Mollusca > Gastropoda > Architaenioglossa > Viviparidae > Sinotaia > Sinotaia quadrata. The sequence goes on along the minus strand of CM054181.1, from coordinate 117,229,453 downwards.
TAACCAACAATCCGTCACAGACAGGTAACACTGATTGACAGTTAGTTGTTAGCTGGAAAAACTAGAAGCTGGCCAATGACCAAAGACTTAGTACTAACTTTGACCAATCAAAACGATTTTGAGTTGAACTTAGAATTCAATATTACAGACAGAATTGCAAAAGCTATTCTCCTCTGAATATTCTAACTTCTTTAGAAGCAGATGGCTAGAATCCCCACTTGGAATGCATGGGAGAGTTGCAAGTGTATTTCTAACAAAAATTATAATTTTTTTAAGAAACTTTAAAATCTGGTGTTGCTGAATTTCATGCAATTTATGGTTTACGTAGAAGACAACCATTGTAGAATAATTGATAGATTTTGTGAACCAAGATACATAATGTTTAGAGTTATTGGTAGGATAAATATATATATACTGAATTTCCATGAAAGGATGATGTAAATGTTTAAATTTTACTCAATACAGTGTACTGTTTTGATGATGTCATTTCACTTCAGCAGGTTGGGGGGGGGGCTGAATCTTGGAATATATATTCAATTTTGTAATGAACAATAGGCATCTGAAGTAAGTTTTAGCTGAGATTTTTTTTTTAAAAAAAAACATTCAGTAAAATAGATTTTATGGAAGGAGAGAATTGATACTATTGCAGTGAACTGAACTTTGGAATATAAGGTACGGTATTTCTTTGTCCTTGTCCTTCGTTCTTGTCCTCCTTTGTCCTTGTTCTCCTTCGTTATTGCTCCTTTCCCCGCTTCATTCTTTGACCTGTTGCTGCATAATGTCGACCTGTATTGCTGCACAATGTCGACCTTTGTGTTGCTGCATAATGTCGACCTGTATTGCTGCACAATGTCGACCTGCATTGCTGCATAATGTCGACCTGTATTGCTGCATAATGTCGACCTGCATTGCTGCATAATGTCGACCTACATTGTTGCATACTGTTAACCTACATTGTTGCATACTATCGACCTATATTGTTGCTGACACTGACTAACAAAACTCACTGAAGTGTAAGTGCTCAGAGCTACAAGTTCTGCTTCATCCGTGAAAAAAAAACATAGCTGTGCACAGTTATGTATTTGTTGTTGTTGTTGTTCTACTGTCTAATCCAGATTTTCTCAACTTATTTACACAGAAGGAAACCTTGAAAGAATGTGCAGGTCTCAGGGAACTCTGAATAAAAATTACATATCTACAATGTTTATGTTTTAAAATCACGATCTCTCGAGGAACCCCTAGCGACTTCTCGAGAGTTCTGCAGAACCCTGGTTGAAAAAAACCTGGTTAAAAAAAAAAACCTGGTTGAAAAAACCCCTGGTTAAAAAAAACTCTGGTTGAAAAAACCTGGTCTAATCTTTTCCATTCTACTTTATATGAAGTAAATTGTACTAAGTGGTTGTGCTTTTCATTGTTAATATGTCTTATTTTTAGTTTGAAATTATTACTGCTTATTTTATAACTGCTGTTAGCAATAAGGAGGGACTTCTTGTTATTTTATTGCTGATACTGTTGTTGTGCACACTCTCTCTCTCTCTCTCTCTCTCTCTCTCTCTCTAATATATATATATATATATATAATTGTTTATATTTAAATTATTTCAAAGACACGCTGTTTAATTTAGTCAATTTCCATTGACACTAATATTTTAATGTGCTCATTGCAAAGTAACTTTCTGTACGACTCTTCAGTTAGAGGAAATTAATTACACCTACATGGCTAAGTCTTATCTTAAAAAAAGACTCATTTCTTAAACTTTCAAATGAGTGATTTAATTAACAACTTTCATTAAACTTTAAGCACCATCTAAAATTAAGCTTAACAAGCCTTCGGCGCCATCCATTCCATGTTCCATGATGTCCACGTTACGGAATTTAAAGTCGGTAATGAATTAACACGCCTCTACATGTATTCTAACCTTGCCTAATAGCCACTTCGACCTTCCCCACCGCAGAGTTGCAGCAGACATTCAACTTTTTAAAGTTCAAAGAAAGTGTTAAATGCGAAGCGAGAGTCACAATTGTCCTTTTGTATGCACGAGCGTGTTTTTTCAGGACCAGTAGAGAACTAATCTAGTGCGTACAGTCATTAGAACGTGTGGCTGCTTCACTTTTTTTCTTTTCGCCAAAGAAGATCGCACACGCCATTTTGGAACATAACGGGACTCACACGTTAGAGAGCCGCACGCAAGGGAAAGTAATTCCATTTAGTGTCCCTTGGGACGGACTGCAAATGTTACAGAGTGATCGCTCTCCATGGGGCTTTTATAATTTGCGGATCATTCTAGACTGCGACCGCCATTATACACTATTACTTTATATATCGTGCACGGTATAGCGCGCGATCTTAGGAACAAAGAAACCGAGCGCGCCATTCTGCAGCAAGAATCGGTTAATCGGACAAAATCGAATCAGGCAAGTATGAATATGCGTATTGCCCAGACTAGCATTTGTGGCACTGAGTCAGGGTCCATTTTCTTGGGATTCTTCAGAGCACGGTGTTTGTGGCGCTGAGTCAGGGTCCATTTCCTTGGGGTTCTTCAGAACACGGTGTTTGTGGCACTGAGTCAAGGTCCATTTTCTTGGGGTTCTTCAGAACACGGTGTTTGTGGCACTGAGTCAAGGTCCATTTTCTTGGGATTCTTCAAAGCACGGCATTTGTGGCGCTATCATGCGTTTTCCATTCCCAAGTCTCTCAGGCTGACGACAACAGTGCTATTCGGTTCCCGCCTTCCCGGCTTCACCAAGCTGCAGTGAACTGGGAGAGTGGTATGATCACGTGATACAATGAGTTCATGAGATGGATCATAGATATACACACCAAGCACTGAAACAGTGAATGAGTTATTGGGACAGATCATAGATATGTACACCAAACAGTGAACGAGTTACTAGGAACAGATCTTAAAAATAATTATACACTAAACAGTGAAAGATTTGATGAGACTCCATAGAAATGTGGACAATCTTATATTCAACAATACACATCAAAGGGTAATTCTTATCAGAGAACAGAAATGAGGTTATTAGAGATAATCAATGATAGTTTTTAACCTGAATTAAGTGCAGTCTCAACAGTCCTTCGCACGCACTTTGCCACAGTGTCACAAGTTATTGTCCACTGTCAGTATGACAGTTTCATGTTTTTCACTTGCACATTGAAAACACTGATCCGCTACTAGTTCTCTTCAGTTATCCTGGTTACTTCATCTCCTTCAAGTAGAATAATAATTGTAGAGATTCCCAGCAACTTTCTCTCATTAGAAATTGCTCAATTAGTCAGCATGTCTTGTCGCCATACATCACAGGAGTGTACTGTATTCTTACACTTACACTACAGCAGTAAAGACTCCCCGTGTCTACCATGGTTAAAGAGGTTTATAACCAGTAAACCAGGTTCAAATCATACACAAAACAAATGGCTGTTTGTCCATCAAGCTAACAGCTGCCTTTCAAGACCTGACTCTTTGCCACGTGAAATTCAAGTGATCAGACAATTGATTTCTCTACCGCAAGTAAACTTTTCAATCTCAGCCTGTTGGATGGTCTTGTTCTCGTAAATCATAATCATTGGACAATATAACTACTCACTCAACTAGTTGAACTAGTTTGCATTACATCAGCAATTTCTAGCACATTCTCAACTAGGGTTGTTTACTTCCAACTCTAAACACTTTCAAAAATACTGTCATAAGGAGTGCCCAAGGTCGGGTTACTCTGACAATTTAACAATTTATATAATGATTAAATTTTAAAATAGGGATAGGCAAATTTACTCCACCACAAAACCAAAAGTTAATGAGTCAGTTGGGAAAGACCAAAGATGTATAGACCAAACAGATCAACTTTAGTAAGTTAAATGAACATATGAAACACTGGGTTAGCACAACAGACCTCTGCTTCACAAATGCAAAGGTCACACAAAATCTGCATGTATACTGGTGCATGCCGTAGATATTTTTTGTGTTAAATTTATTCTTATTGATTTATACAACTATACTTAAAGTGTAAATGCATTTCAATTTATTAGTGTTTTCCCACATCAAGGTTATGACGAGAGACGACTCTAAATCAAATATCATTTCACGCAGAATAAAAGCCTACAGAGCCTTTGACAAAGACTAGAGTGTAGCCGTACTAAATCAACTAGCATAAATTCAAATAGCATCTCTATAATTTATAACGATGTCCTTGAATCAATTCAACACATACACACCTGTGGAAATGGATATAAGGTTTACATTCTTCTTTCTTTACTCGCAAAAAAATAAAGAAATCAATACATTCTTTTTTAGCTGCAAAAAAAAAAAAGAACAATTACGAATAAATTTAGAACTTAGTGGTTTTCTCTACTCACTTTTGATGAGATTTTTCTGTGAGAAACTCCCAAAACGGGGACTTGGACAAAAGCGTCTGTACAACTAGCATATCACTTACTCAAGACTAAAGAGACATCTGACGTATTTATATCACTTACTAAAGACTAAAGAGACATCTGACGTATTTATATCACTTACTCAAGACTAAAGAGACATCTGACTTATTTATATCACTTACTCAAGACTAAAGAGACATCTGACGTATTTATATCACTTACTCAAGACTAAAGAGACATCTGACGTATTTATATCACTTACTCAAGACTAAAGAGACATCTGACGTATTTATATCACTTACTCAAGACTAAAGAGACATCTGACGTATTTATATCACTTACTCAAGACTAAAGAGACATCTGACGTATTTATATCACTTACTCAAGACTAAAGAGACATCTCACGTGTTTATATCACTTACTCAAGACTAAAGAGACATCTCACGTGTTTATATCACTTACTCAAGATCATAGGGACATACGAAAAGTTTCTATCAGCTATACTCATGGCTACAGAGATATTCAACATGTCTATATCACTTACTCAAGACATATGACAAGTCTATATCACTTACTCAGAACTATAGAAATATACAACATCCTATCACTTACTCAAGACATAGGAATACATGACAAACTTATATCAGTTACGCTGGAATGTAAAGACATTCAATATGTTTCAACACTTTCTCAAGACTATACGACACACGACAAACTTAAATCACTCATTCAAGACTACAGAGACATGTAACAAACTTATTATCACTCATTCAAGACTTCAGAGACATGTAACAAACTTGAATCACTTATTCAAGGCTATAGAGAGTATGTTATGAGTTATTTCAAGACTTTAGGGGAAATCTTTTCATCTTACATCACTAAAAAAGGACTATATGAGCACGCGACTTCATTTGAGCTTATTTCACGAACTCAAGACTATATGGACACGTGACTTCATTTGAGCCTATTTCACTAACTCAAGACTATATGGACATGTGACTTCATTTGGGCTTATTTCACTAACTCAAGACTATATGGACATGTGACTTCATTTGAGCTTATTTCACTAACTCAAGACTATATGGACACGTGACTTTATTTGAGCCTATTTTATTTACACAAGATTATCGGGGAAAGCTTATTTTTAAGTAACATTAGAGAGACTTTATTCTTATGGCTACATGATGGAAACGCTGCAAGCATCTGTGAGGTTTCTTAGCACACAGACCTCAGAGTTCTTTGACTTTTGCTTATAAATCAAATCAATATAAATAAATCAAAGTTATTTCTTCTTTGTTTGAGCTCGTGCATGGCTTTGGAGACTTTTGCTCCATGTGTATCTTCAGAAGAAGAAAGCCAACTCAAGCCAGACTCTCGACAAACCATCAATGACAGACAATGAACTGCAAACTGAAATCGTATGGACAATTCCGACTAAAGAAAACCAACTCAAGCCAGACTCCTAAAGAAGAAAAGAGACAGGCTTTCACACAGACCCCGACTATTACCATGATGGGGGGAAAAAAAGAGCCAGACGCCAGCTACCGCTACAGGGGGTGGGGTGGGGGAGTCCAAACAATTTCTACAACCAAATAAGATAACAAGAAGAAGAAAAAATGTCGCCAACACGCAGACTAAAACTACAGAAAAGAAAGAAAAATTCGTACAAACTGAAGATTGCACCAAGAAAAAAGAGGCACCAGCAGAGATCGAGGCTGCCCCCCGACAAATTTGCAAGACCGCTCGAGGCCCCCCTTTTCCACCCTTACCATAGGCACCATCAAGAGCAACAATGACAACGCCAACAACAGAAGGCCAAGCAACAGCAACAACAGAACAGGACCCGATAAATAAAAGACGGCGACACCATGGACAGCCGCAACACCAGCGCCACCAACATTGACGACAATACCGCCATGGAAGAGGACAGTGTGTTGAACATCCTGGGCGCTCGTACACACTAGGTACAGTCTCGGTGTGCTACTACCTTGGGCTCTGTAAGACATCGACCCACTCCAACATCAGGAACTGCAACAACATCCACCACAACTTTAGACTACGGATTGCCGGACTAAAGTCCGCCTTTGCCGGTCAGACATGTCTTGCAACGGACGAGCGAACAACAACACTACACATAACAATCGTCACCAATCTTCTCAACTTGCACCAGCCGCAGACACCAACGCTCAACGCTACAGTCATTTTACAAGAAATACAAAGCTACATACTTCATCAGGAACAAAAGATACAAACTTCAACCTACAGAGACAAGAAATAAGGGGGTACACAATTCAACAGGAACGCATCTGAATGAAACAACAACAAAAAACACGTCTCTCCAGAACTTCAATATGTGACAAAATACCACCACCAACACCCGTCTCCCCTCTCCAGAAAAAAGTGAGGAGGAGAAGTCCCCTATAGAAGCAACCCAAGACCGAGAGTACCTCACGATGAAAAATCTACTGCAGAAATGTCGAGGTGTAATGTGTGCGAGTCTTTTCGCGTGTCAAAATGTGTACAGAGCCAAATAGCGAAGAGAATGGGCTGGCTGGCCGATACGGGCTTTGTCTGTCGTGAATAAAGCTCTCACGTAAACAGTAAATATGGTGTTGCGTGTTCATCTCTGGCTGTGGCTGTGGCTGTCGTCAAGCAATTGATGTATTGTCCTCCATCATTATCGTTGTTCATCTTGCATCCTGTAGCGACCCACAGCTACTTACTCCACACACCACAACTGTTTCATCCACACAACTTTCAAAGCAGAAAAGTAAAACACTATTTTGTCAACACACCACAACTGTTTCATCCACACAACTTTCAAAGCAGAAAAGTAAACCATTTCGTCAACACACCACAACTGTTTCACCCACACAACTTTCAAAGCAGAAAAGTAAAACACCACAACTGTTTCATCCACACAACTTTCAAAACAGAAAAGTACACCACCATTTTGTAAACACACCACAACTGTTTCACCCACACAACTTTCAAAGCAGAAAATTAAAACACCATTTTGTCAACACACCGGGAAGCTTTATTTTGTTGTACAAGCTTTATTTTGTTATACATTTCCATTATTATCCGTAAACTATTGCAGACAAACAGACAGGCAATTAGGGTGAAAGTGGAGGTTGGTGGTTGATGATTTGGAGAATAAGTGGAGAAACAAAGAAAGACATTGTGTGAAACTGAACATGAAAAACAAGATGGACAGTTTTTGGCACAAAACTTTAAACCTTAATTTTTATTTACAGGGTTTTGACAGCTTACACAGTAACTGCCCTAGCCAGTACTTATACAGGGGCAACCACACAAGAAAGTTATGCAAGCAAAAAGAAAGTCATGCAACCACACAAGGAAGTTGTGATATCAATAGCGAATCTTCTGAATATGGCGGGATTTGGATAAAATAAACAAAATTAGAATATGAACTTTTAATTATTTTTTTGAAGGGGGGTGGTGTGTGGAAGAGAAAAATGATGCCACCACTCTAAGTTCTAGCAACTAAGACCTGCTCAAAAACCATTTACCGCCACTGTTTTCTATGTTACTCACAAAGGTGATCTCCCTTGAATTAATAACAACAGTTACTGTATTTTTCTCAAACTGTAGAGACATCATTAATAACAACAGTTAATGTACTACAAAGATTTCTCTTGAACTGTTGAGAACATAATTTACTGCCACACATTATAAATACACATTACAACAATCACCTTTAAACTTAAGGAGGGAGGGGGAAGGAGAGTGGAATAGGAATTAGTAAATGTCACCATTCTTTATGTACACACTACAGTGATCTCCCTGTAACCCATGGAGGTAAGGAGGAATCAATAACTGTCACCATTCTTTACACTACAGTGATCTCCCTTTAATTCATGGGGTGGGGGGTAAAGGGGAATCAATAACTCACCATTCTTTACAGTACACACTACAGTGATCTCCCTTTAACCCATGGGGGGAGGGGGGTAAGGGAGAGTCAATAACTGTCACCATTCCTTACATGCTACAATGATCTCCAGTGAACTAAAAAGTGGGTAACATTCTTTACAGTACACACTACAATGATCTTCAGTGAACTAAAAAGTGGGTAACATTCTTTACAATACACACTACAATGATCTCCAGTGAACTAAAAATGGGTAACATTCTTTACAGTACACACTACAATGATCTCAAGTTAACTAAAAAGTGGGTAACATTCTTTACAGTACACACTACAATGATCTCCAGTGAACTAAAAAGTGGATAACATTCTTTACAGTACACACTACAATGATCTCAAGTTAACTAAAAAGTGGGTAACATTCTTTACAGTACACACTACAATGATCTCAACTAAAAAGTGGGTAACATTCTTTACAATACACACTACAATGATCTCCAGTGAACTAAAAACTGGATAACATTCTTTGCAGCTTAGAGTAGGATGATCTTGAAAGAAGAATTGAATACCATCTTTTTCTTCTATAGCAGTGACCACTAATATAATCTCCCTTGTTAGAAGATATATATACCACATTTCGGAGATTTAATATCTTGTATAGCAGTGACCACTAATATAATCTCTCTTGTTAGGAGATATATATATACCACATTTCGGAGTGACCACTAATATAATCTCTCTTGTTAGAAGACTTATATTACGTTTGCAACATTGTTTAGCTAAGATAATCATTCTTATTCCAATGTGTTGATAGCATTCTTTGCAGTTTACACATATGATCTCCCTTTAACTAAAAGCATTCTTTGCAGTTTACACATATGATCTCCCTTTAACTAAATAGTTGGTATCATTTTTTATACACTAAATAATTTCCTTTGAAATAAAAAGTGTATATTATCTTTCTCAATTTATATTTTCCTTGGACTAAGGCAAAACAACATCATAACATTAACTTAGCAAATGGAAATACAGTAATGTGATCCATCACGTTTCTCAGTTCTTCAAGTCTTCTAGGACTTCAAACTATAGTTTACTTTTCATAAATTACAGCCAAGTGAGATAAACAGCTTTACAATTTTAGCTTCACAATCAAAGATAATGTGACCTTTCAAATATTTTTCTTAATTTCAATAAATTATTTCTGACTGTGTGATTTACTGTTCATGAGTTACAGCATATTGAGAAAACACCACAGTGATATTAGCAAACAAAAATAATGTGATCTTGCATATTTTTCTCAATTCCACTATAAATAACTTCAGATTTACTGTTCATGAATTACACAAAATTTAGAAAACAACACCCTCATGGATGATTCTCTTATTTCTTGTTTCAATGGCTACAGAAGAAAATTATTGTTTCACTGAAGTTAAATGCTTATTTTAAATTATTTTCAAAATAAATCTTTTTTTATCAGCAAGAATATCCTCTGTTCCATTGATGAAACTATACAATTGTAATTAATATGTTCCATGTTTGTGAATACAAATCCACATCTATATTAATAGTTTGCATGTGGATCCATTTCATTTTGTTATATTGTTTTTTTCTTATGTGTTTTAGAAAATTCTTCAAAAAGACATTGTTTATTTTATTTGTAATAATTGTTGTACAGCATTTAGAGATTTTACAAGATTAATAAATGTTGTATTCAATCTTCCTTATTACTCTTATTTTATATAGATGTATAATAAAAGACTGTTCAAATTTTAACAGTGCCTTAGTTCTGAAAAATTCTGTAATGTATATCAACTAATGTTCTATATTTTCCAATTTAATTTCAAATCATTTCCAATCTGATATAGTGCTGACCAATCATTTAATTTCAAATTATTTCCAATCCAATATAGTGCTAACCAATCATTTAATTTCAAATTATTTCCAATCCAATATAGTGCTAACCAGTCATTTTAAGTTACTTATTCAGTCTGGTATTCCAGTCCTTCCAGATTTATGAATTCCAAATAAATTAGTACCACTTCAGACTATAAATTCCAAATAAATTAGTACCACACTTCATTATGAATTCCAAGTAAATTAGTACCACACTTTAGACTATGAATTCCAAGAGGTTTAGTACCACACTTCAGACTATGAATTCCAAATAAGAGGTTTGGTACCTTATTTCAGACTATGAGTTCCAAGTAAGAGGTTTAGTACCACGCTGCAGACTATGAATTCCAAGAGGTTTAGTACCACTCTTCAGACTATGAATTCCAAATAAGAGGTTTAGTACCATGCTTCAGACTATGACTTCCAAATAAAAGGTTTAGTACCACGCTTCAGACTATGACTTCCAAATAAGAGGTTTAGTACCATACTTCAGACTATGAAAACCCATACATAGCTTTCTTATTTTTGTGCTGTTTAAAAAAAAAATGTCCATACACCAACCAACCCTCACTATAACAATTACTGAAGCAATATATATTTACTGACATGAAAGACAGACAAAAAAAACAGATTGATACATATATTGAATATAATGACTATCACTTAGTAAAACAATGATAACCAAAACACAGGCAGTGAGTAACGTAGTTAGTTCTTGCTACCTTCTACAAAATGCAAAAACTGGTTTTTAGAGAATTATTCTGCTTGCCGAAACTACATTGGAATGGATCTTAACTGCCATTTTCATGACTGAGGCGGAAACCATTACTGCTACCAGGTTCAATTTAGTCAAACTCTTTCCTGAATTAAACTTACTGATAATAGTTAGAAATTGACCTATATCACAAACTGAAATTTGTTTGCTTTTTTAATTTAACGTACTATTTCTGATCAAAAACAAAGTACAGTTTATTGTTAAGACTAGAACTGGCCATTATCACATAAACTAATTTTTTTTTAATTGATCACTATCAAAAACTATTTTTTAAAATTTAATTTAACATGTTGTTTCTGATCAAAAAAAAAAAATACAGTACAGATATTATTAAGATTAAAACTGGTCATTTATCATAAACTACTTTTGTAACATACTCTTAATAACTATATAATGCTTTTGACTGTTAACAGTATGTTAGATTTTTTTTAAAATATTTGTGATAATGGCCAATTCTAATTGTAATAATACTGTATTATTTTCACTAACATTATGTTAATTTTTTAAAAATATATTTGTGATAGTAGCCAATTCTAATTATAATAATAATTTATTGCTTTTGACTATTAACATTATGTTAATTTTTTTGTTAATCATTTGTGATAGTGTCCAATTCTAACTGTACAAATTATGGATTATTTAAAACAATTAGAAGTGGCTACTAAGTTCTTAACTAACAATCTTAGACAAACTGTTTTAAATAAATACATTATTTTTTTCTTCAAGCATTTAATGCTTGGGATAATGACAATATTACTCTCTGTATAGTGTTTACTGAACAAGAGGCCCATTAAGTAGGTAAGACAATTTCTCCTCCATGTGGTTTGGTAAGCAACAAAGAAAGATTTAACCCAATATGTACTGGCTAGAATATATAATTAGATAAGTAATGACAAAAGATTCACCCAATATGTACTGGATAGAATATATAATTAGATAAGTAATGACAAAAAATTTAACCCTATATGTACTGGCTAGACTAAGTAAGGCAGTTTTCCTCCATTTGGCTAGATAAACAGGGAGGAAAAGTTGACCCATTACCCCTGGATAAGGCTGAGCCCATGTTCAATCAATTCTCACTAAGATTACTGAACCACAAGTGTTATTTCAGATCATCACTATTACAGGGCCCATGGTCAGTACTCATGTTAGTCCTGATACAGTCACTCTTGTGTGAAGTACTAAATAAACTGCCAATCAGACAAAGAATATGGAACTAACATGCTTACAGAGTGTACCATTTCCAGTCAATGTCTTGTTAAAAAAAAAAAAAAAAAAAAAAGATTAAGATAACTATTAAGATGTTATCCTAAACAACAAACTTACACAAAATAAAACCTGGTGGTAAAAAAAAAAATCAGCAAAATATTTGGACAATGTACTGAACAAAATTTAAAGTAATTGTCAGAGATTGGTATACAATGTATATACATCTATTTCCTATAGAGAAAATCTGTTTATTTTTAAAATCCAGAATACTTTAAGTAAACTATTTATTGCTTTTCTTTGCCATCTTTACACATGCTTAAGTCATTTAATAATTTAATCAAGATGCAAAAGCTTAAATTTACTATTGCTAAATTAAACAGTGTAAAAATGCTCATTTACTAATGAATATTATAACACATCAAGTACACAACAATCAAGCAATTGAAAAAATTTATATCATTAATTCAAACCAAGAATTTACAACATAATTTGAATCCTTGCAAAACAAAAATATAACTTTTCTATTTCTCTTCTGAACAAACAATAATTATATTAGGCTCTAATTATATCTATACATAATTATGACATATAGATAAATTATGCATTCAAAACAAAAAATGAACAAAGCAAATAGCCCTGGAAACAGTGAATCACCAAACAGTTAACACTGAAAAGAAAACTCTTGTCAAAAAATAACAAAAATAATAGTAATCACAATTTGAAAATTTTTAACAATTCACATAATCACATATTTTAATTATAATAATCTGCTCATTATACGTAAAGAATTTTGAACAAAACCATTATAAAGTCTTAATGGTTACCAAGGTTTCCCAGTTGTCATAAAAATGTTTCTTAAGTTACATTCAAACAAGTTATGGTATTCTAGGAGTTTATGGCCTTTACTTTCAATTATCCTCTGGCATTTTTCATGAATCAGTGATCTCAATTTTAAATGAATTCAAAGAAAAAATAGTCACTAAATGTGACTCCCTTATCACCCTTCTCAATAAAGTATTCTTTAGCTGTATGACATGATATTTGAATGTTTAAATATTTAAGTGTGTCAATGGGGCAGGGTGCACAAGTTGTGGTGCTAACTCAAATTTCAGCAAATTTTAATTCACTAATCCAGTTAAAATATAGATTGCCCCTTATACAGTATTTATACCCTGCCCAAGCTGACATTTCTTACAGGAAAAATCTGGGTAAATCTCATCTTCAACAAGATTTACAGAAAATGCTAAGTCAATTTTGTCTTCAACAACACTTACATAAAACAATGTGTCTATTTTGTCTTCAACAAGACTTACAGTAAACACTGGATCCAATTTCCTTATTAACAATTTTTGTAGTTAACACTGGATTTATTTCCTCTTTAACAATTCTTATAGTAGACAATGGGTCTATTTCCTCTTTAACAATTTTTATAGTAAACATTAGGTCTATTTCTTCTTTAACAATTCTTACAGCAGACATTGGATCTATTTCCTCTTTAAAATTTCTTACAGTAAAAACTGGATCTATTTCCTCTTTAACATTTCTTACAGTAAAAACTGGATCTATTTCCTCTTTAACATTTCTTACGGTAAAATTTGGATATATTTCCTCTTTAAAAATTCTTACAGCAAACATTGGATCTATTTCCTCTTTAACATTTCTTACAGTAAAAACTGGATCTATTTCCTCTTTAACATTTCTTACGGTAAAATTTGGATATATTTCCTCTTTAAAAATTCTTACAGCAAACATTGGATCTATTTCCTCTTTAACATTTCTTACAGTAAAATTTGGATATATTTCCTCTTTAAAAATTCTTACAGCAAACATTGGATCTATTTCCTCTTTAACATTTCTTACAATAAATATTTGGTATATTTCCTCTTTAACCATTCTTACAATAGACATTGGGTCTATTTCCTCTTTAACATTTTAACATTTTACAGTAAACATTGGGTATATTTCCTCTTTAACAATTCCAACAATTCTTAAATAAACATTGGGTCTATTTCCTCTTTAACAGTCCTTCAGTAGACATTGGGTCTAGTTCCTCTTTAACAATTCTTACAGTAGACATTGGGCCTAGTTCCTCTTTAACAATTCTTACAGTAGACATTGGGCCTAGTTCCTCTTTAACAATTCTTACAGTAGACATTGGGCCTAGTTCCTCTTTAACATTTCTTACAATAAACACTGGTTCTATTTCCTCTTTAAAGACCTGGTGAAATGGAATCTAGGTCAAACATTGTTTGTGAACAAGATTAACCCCATTACAATTCCAAACCCTTGGGGTAAAAAACAAACAGAAGTGACGTCATGAATGGGAGTGAAATGACTGCCAATGTAATTTTCTCTGGTGATACAAATCATGCTGATGGCAGTGAAAGTTCATCTAACAATAGTTTGCATATCATTTCTAATGATGGAGATCCAAGGAAACAATGACTGATAATGACAGTGTCTGGTAAGTTATTTTTCTGATAATACATAGTAACCATATGTTTGTAGTCATCATTAAGCTCATAGACATATTTCTATTATTAAAATGAGTTATGTATATTTTTATTTTTGAATGATGAAAGCTTTTAAAGTAGTTTTGTAATTGTCATTATATATGTATGTGTGTGTGTGTGTGTGTATATCATTACTTTTACTACCGATATTTACTATTATTATTGATGGTATTAACGATCTGATCTAACATTTAAAGAATAGCAGTATAGTTATTTTTAAATAAGTGTTTATCATTGTATTTGCATGTTTGTGCATGAATGTCTGTAAATGTTATATGTCTTTAGTGTGTGTGTGTGTGTGTGTGTGTGTGTGTGTGTGTGTGTGTGTGTGTGTGTGTATTGTTTTATATAATTGTAATTCAAAAGCTTTTAAATTTAACAATTAATGGCCAATGTTATATTAATTTAATAGCTGGATAGTCTTATATATGCATTTCTTCTTCTTAATATTACAATTATTAGTATACTTTGCATACATGATCTAAAGTAACAATCAAGTACAGTTACAACAACAAAAAATGGCTAGAATTCTAGGGGGTGAAATCCCAGGTTTTGCCACCTTACTAGTGAAACAAAATTCAATAACTTTGTTAATATGCAGTATTATGAAACCATAAACTGTAAAGTAAAATATTTAATTATGATCAGAGTACTTCAACTATTCATTTGTACACAAGTAGTTTTAACATAATAATGATCAAATTCTAATGGATTTACCAACTAAAGTTAATAGCAGAAAATAAAGACTTGGGTTTGGGTCCTAGTAATAAGGTTATCTATTCAAGGAAATGTGTCATATACATTTATGTTATGAATAGTGTTAAAAGTAAATTCTATAGTATATAGAGTAAAATATTATGATGCAATTAACATACAAGCAACCCTTGATGAAATAAAATGCATTCATACAAGTTCAGATTAAAAGATGATGATGATAAGGGTTTGATGAAGACATATTTAATATATGAAGCATTTTATTCAGTAGATTTTTATTATTCAATCAGATATTGCAAAGTAATAACAGATGATTAATTGATAGTTAATTAATCATAATAATAATCATGTTAACAACACATATCAAGTTGAAACTGCAAGAAGTACCTATTTTAATAATTCATTACAAGTACAACTGTTTTTAGGCATTTACCAACTAATATTCATTATTAATTTACCAAGAGTGTTTTTCATTATTGCATGAATACTGTTTTCAATCTTTATTGTTAAGGTGCAAATGTAGAAAGTGAATTTAATTAATTTTAATAGGTGTACATAAATCAAAAATTAATTACATGTCTGCAATTAAGAAAAAATAAAACCCATCAGAAATCATCGCAAAATTTTCAATAAATTTTCTGTGATTACTTATTAACTTTCCAGTTACAAGAAGATTCACTGAATGAATGGATTTAAAACTTATTCAGTTAAACTCACACACTTCATATTTATGACACCTTTAACAGTAACTGTAATAAACTGATTGTATGTAAAATTACAACTATAACTGTGTAAGTGTAAGACTAATTTTAAACTGGTTTAAGTCTAACTTTGGGCACCTCAATACCTGTCATTGTTAAACTGTCCCGAAAAGACTGTCTGCTTTGCATTATACAGTCTTCTTCTTCAAAGTGCTCGCTACACACTACCGTCTGTGCTGTCGGATGAAAGTTTTCTCTTTTCAGCTTTGCCAACCACTTTTTCATAATTTGTGAACTTTGGGAAATGTAAAAAATTAATATTTTTGGTTTGTTCATGCAGCCATATGCACTGCAATAGTTTAACCATGTTTAATTTTTCCAACCATGCATTTAACAAGAGACAATATATGTTGGACAGTGCATGTGGATTGTTGCTCCCACTCGTAACGTCATGTTATGTTGCTATGGTGAGAAGTCAGTCTCGCAAATGAACATGAGCTCTGACTTCTTTCAGAAATATTGACTTTCAGTACCAAAATAAATACATTTATACAAATCTCTGAAAGTTTAAATTTTGCAGTCTTGATTCTAAGAATGGGAATTACTCATTTCACATGGATTTATTATCTGTAGGTGACCTAGATTTCATTTCACTTGCTCTTTAATACTTCTTATTTAAAACAATGATGTCACCTCTATAATCAATATTTACTAGAAATACTCAGTTAAGCTTTTTCTTGCTTAAAACCTATGTATGCCCATCTGCCATCAAACATAACATTCTGACAAAAGAAATTTAGCTTCCTCAAAAGAAAACAAAAATGAAATGAGAAAAAAAAAGAAATATAATTTATCATGCACTGACAACGATCAAAGCTACAATGGAAAACACAACTGGAAAAAGATGCAGAGAACCATATCTGAAAAAAGACAGGAAAGTGGACAAAGACAGTAGGAAGTGGTAGGAAATTTCTTTAAATAATAATATGCATAACATGTTGCTTAAAAAAAAAAAAAAAAAAGAATACTGGTGGTATTAATCATCAGCATTAAAATTTAATCATAGAAGAATGTTAGATCTGAAAGGAGTTGCCTGGCTTTATAATTAACAATAAAGATGTGCCCCTCAATGCTTTCCTCCTTTAACCCCTACTCTACCCTGTTAACTTGTTTTCTTTTTAAAGTTAATTCTTTCTGAAACAAAAACACTTTTTATAAAAATATGTAGTACAGTGTTGAAATATAGCCAGAGATTTTTTTTATTTATCATACGATATATCCAATTAATCTGTTTGCAATCTATGTCAATATGTCAAAATTCATCTGTCAAAATCAATTTGTCCACAGTCTTTCTACAATCAATCTGCTCACAATCTGTCCAATTCAATTTGCACACAATCATCTGTCCAATTCAATTTGCAAACAATCATCTGTCCAATTCAATCTGCACACAATCATCTGTCCAATTCAATTTGCACACAATCATCTGTCCAATTCAATTTGCGCACAATCATCTGTCCAATTCAATTTGCACACAATCATCTGTCAAAATCAATATGTCTAAATCAATCTTGTCCACAAAAATCAATCGAGTTCAAATCAAACTTGTCCACAATGCTTAAAATCAATCGAGTTCAAATCAGATTTGTCCACAATGCTTAAAATCAATCTTGTTCACAATACTTAAAATCAATCTTGTCCACAATGCTTAAAATCAATCTTGTCCACAATGCTTAAAATCAATCTTGTCCACAATGCTTAAAATCAATCTTGTCCACAATGCTTAAAATCAATCTTGTTCATAATGCTTAAAATCAATCGAGTTCAAATCAATCTTGTCCACAATGCTTAAAATCAATCTTGTTCACAATTCTAAAAAATAAATCTGTCTGTATCCTTTGTCTAAATCAATATGTCCATAATCAATCTGTTGACATCAATCTGTCTAAATTAATGTCCACAATTAATTTGTCTGCAATTAATCTGCCTACATATGAATCAATTTGTCCACATCAGTCTTTCCACAACCAAGTGTCTGAACTCAATCTTGTCCAAAATCAATGTCTCAATTGATCCGACTATAATCAAACTGCCCACTATCAATCTGTCCATATCAATCTCTCTACACCAGTCTATCCACAATCAGTCTGTTCACAGTTACTACATCAAAATCAATTTGTCCACAATTCTGAAAATCAATCTTGTCTACAATCTGTCTAAACCAGAACTCTGTCCATAATCAATGTGTCTGAATCAATCTGTCCACAATCAATGTCTGAATCAATCTATCTTGTCTATAATTCAAAAACACAATATGTCCATAATCAACATGTCTCAATCGAAATGTCTACATAATTTTGTCCATACTCAATGGCTGAATCAATCTGGTCTACAATTTTAAAACACAATCTGTCCAATTCAATGTGTCTGAATCAATCAATCAACGATCCAACAACAAGAAATTAAATTGTGTAAAATTAAATATGTCCAAACAATCAAATTGTTTATGATCATTCAGGGGTTTTCTAAAAATATTTTAAACTGTCCAAAATATTTCAGATCATATACACACTTTAAAATGTCCCCAAATCTCTCGGGTCAAAAAGTATTTAAAACTATTCACACCCTTTCAGTAAAATAACAGCCTCTGCACTGGTATTAAAAGAAATCTAAAAATAGAATGTGCTTAGAAAGAAAACTTCATTCAGAGTGGGCTGGCTAACTGCTGATTGGAGGTGAGATTGTGTTGTAGATTTCAGAATAAGGTAATATTTAGTAGGGCACATATAGTCTCCAAATAATTATTCATTAAATATATAATAAAGACTTGACAGAACACAATAAATTTAGTATTATAAATGTAAAGAAAAAATTAAACAAGACTTTAACTGATTTTTACATAGTTATTCAGTCAATAGGACATATTTGTAAAAACAGGCACAAACATTCTTGTGTAAATAGCCAATTCACCATTAAAAAAAAAATGGTGTATTATTATTTTCCATTTGTGGTCATAACAACAATAAATACACATCCAGATTACACATTTTATTGATGCTGGAGAGAAGAATGGCCAACAGAATACCAGAAGGAGTGAAATAACTCAGTCAACAATTCTCTTGCACAAGCAAAATTCTCAAAAATCAATCCTCCAAAGTGTGCATACCACTAACATTCACGAAAGACTAACATGTGCTCAAAGACACATACAAATAAGTACATGGGACCAACATATATTCAGACACATATATATAAATATACCTTTACTATACAAAAATCTATATTGATAAGGTACATGGAAGTTTCAACATGTATAATATAATCAAAGACACATTAAAGCACGATAAAAACGCTCTTTTTCATACACAGTCTTATAAGGTAAGGTACACGAAGCACCAAGGTTTGCTCAAGGACATTTACAGGTAAGTACATGACAAATATACTCAGTATGGCACATTAAAATTATACTCCAAAATAATAAATTATAATGGTAAGGTATGGCAAATCACATTCAATGGTAGTACTACAGTAAAGGCCAATCAATACTTATTCTAAAATTTACAGCTAAAATAAAAAGCTGCACAGCAATGCTAGATAAAAGACATAATAATTATTCTTCAATAACGTGTCAAATAATAGCACAAATGACAAATCAACATGCATAGTTATAGTACAGTAATACGGATGAAATACAAAGATACTTTAACAGGTAAGTATAAGAAAAACAAATATAGAGCAACAAGATAAACATATGTATACAATGAAAGGTTTATGAGTACTCAAAATTTTCCTCACAGCATTGGGTACAGAAAAAAAAAAGTAAACACTTTAAGAAAAAGGCAGCTATTTTTGGCAAACTACACAGCAAAAATTATTTTAGTACAAAGTTAAAAAATGAAATGTTTGTAATTTAACACAATGAATTCCTTATTGGCAGTAAATTTCAAAAACAGTACTCTTAACATGCCCCCTTCTTCATCAATCTAACTTCAATCTAGGAACGCAATCAAGGGATTTCTGGATTATGGCTAAAATTTAATACAAAAATGTACATATTAAGAGAGAGAAATTCTTATCTATTCTAGCACTCTGTTTTAGTAATAAAGGAAACTGGAGATGAGCAAACAAAGCTATTATGAGCAAAAACATGTTTTACAATAAAAATATTTACACTGGTGTATCTATGTAATATTCAGACAGACATTCAGTTCTAGCCAATAATACAATTGTGTCAGTTATTTACACAGTTGCACAGGTACAGTAAGATTTTCACTCAAATAGAATAAACTTTGATTGTCATTCAAATGACAAAATGTAAAATACTCAGACAAAGTTCAAATTTTAATCCACCCCTAAAGAGGTAAAATAGTCTTTAAAGACAAAGAATAAATAGCCTTCCCCTCAAATAAGAAAAAAGAAATCAACAAAATACAGACAAACAAGTAAGATGCACAATAACTTTCAGTAGCAAAGGCAAAACATCAACTCATGGGTTAGAGTAAAATATACATATATGAAGGATTATGAGAATTAAATAGCCATATTATGACAAAAGTCAACAAAGAGTACAGAAACTTTTAAACAACAACAGTCATAACAGATATTTTTTTAAATCAACAAATGTTAGAAATTAGAAATTAGAGCAGTTAGAAATTAATGCACATCACAAACATCTGCATGACAGGGCACAATTTCATTACCAACATCACAAACTTCTGCATGAATCCTTCAGAATTTTCTAAGTGAAGACAGGACACGATTGCATTACCAACATCTCAAATAGACTAGACCTTAAATGAAAACTGTTTCTGAAGCAATGGTACACTACAATCTTATTAACTTTACTCTTAGAAGACTCTAATTCTTGTTGGAGAGAAATATATCCAAAGTCATATTCTTTTTCCCTCTCCAAGATTTAGATGTTTATTTTTGTTTTCATTTATTCAGTTGTTTAACCAAATGTGATTTAACATTTCAATCCAATGATCAGTAATCTTACAGTCATTATACTCCATCTTTTCTCCTAATTCTTGTTGTCCATTAATTCCACTTTCTTAACATGCAATCTATCCAACAGATAGATAAGAAATGGAAATCTACTATACAAATAGAATAGAAAGAAAATCTAATATACAAATATATTGATTTCATAAGTATTCATCTACAAACAACACAGAAACCAACTGACTTTCAGTGCTTTAGCAAAATGAATGACAATTTCATTTTTCTTTTGTTTAAATGTATCTCATCCTTTAATTTTTATTTAATATGCTACTGTCAAGTGAATTTTTCTTGCAGATTTTGGGGAATTTTGATCTCAAAGTTTGTCTCTTCAAGGCTGGGTTGTTCATTTTCAAGGTGATTTTTCAAGGTCATGTGTTTGTCCTTCAAGGAGGGCTGTGGGGGTCATGTTAAAGATGTGTTCTCCCAAGAAAATTTGCTCATCCTTCAAGGAAGGAAGCAGGAGTCATGTTTAAGATGTGTTTTTTCAAGAAAATGTTTTGCTTGTCCTTCAAGGAAGGCTGTGGGGGTCATGTTCAATTGTGTTCTTAAAATAGAATTTGCTTGTCCTTCAAGGAAGGAAGTGGGGGTCTTGTTCAAGATGAGTTCTTTCAAGAAAATTTGCTCATCTTTCAAGGAAGACTGTGGGGATCATGTTCAAGATGTGTTCTTTCAAGAATATTTGCTCGTCTGTCAAGAAAGGCTGTGGGGATCAAGTTCAAGATGTGTTCTTTCAAGAATATTTGCTTGTCTGTCAAGGAAGACTGTGGGGGTCATGTTCAAGATGTGATCTTTCAAGAAAATGTGCTTGTCCTTGAAGAAGGGCTGTGGGGTTCTCTTGTTATCCATGAGGCCCTCTTTGTGGGAGAGTATTCAAGACAGTTCACACATCACATCCTGCCTGGAACAAAAACAAAACAAACATTTGATTAAACTGAACTTATTGCTCAAGTATTTGTGTTTAAATGTATATTTATTTACAAGATTTTCATTGTTTCTTAAATTGCTTGGATGTTGATGTCTGTAATATTATAAAATAATGATACAGATTTTTATATTTTTCCTTTTTCAAAGACTATACAATTCTTCTAAATAAAATTTTAATTAAATTTTAGTTTCAGATCAAATGGGGACTAAATGTCAACAAAGCAATATGAAGGAGATGCTAGAAATTATACTTATTCACAAAGTGTTTCTATTTTACTAATTTATCAACAAGAGTTGTCCTCTGTTTAGTTTTTATTAATGATTTACATTACAATAATGGATGAAAGGGTAAAATAAGTTTGGAAAATTAAAATGAAAAGAAATATTCTCTCAACTTTTTAAAAATAGTTTAAAATTACAAGAATAACAGAATATAAAGTACTTGCCTTTACCATACAATGTAATAAAATTAACAGCTCACATTAATTATGGCTGGAAATGGAATGCACCTTATTGACTGCACAAACACAAATTGAAAGCTGACTACCAGATACAAATTGTATCTTACCAACTGCACAAACACTGAAAGCTGGTAACCGATATGTTCCTTACTGACTGTACACACACACAGTGAAAGCTGGCAACCATTAAGTATGGGATGTTCCTTACTGACTGAACACACATGCAATGAAAGATGGTAGTCATTGGTACTGAATGCACATTAGTGGTTGTGCACAGGAATCTAAAACTGAAAGGAAGTGGGCATTTGTACAAAATGTTTTTACTGATTATAATGAAAATATTTGAAAGCACATTACTGACTGAACAGTAAAACACTGCAAGCAGGTAGCCATTTGTATTGAAAGCACATTACTGACTGTGAACGGTAAAACAATGAAAGCAGACAGCCATTTGTACTGAATGCACATCACTGACTGTGAACAGTAAAACACTGAAAGCAGACAGCCATTTGTACTAAATGCACATTACTGACTGTGAACACAAAGACACTGCAAGCAGGCAGCCATTTGTATTGAATGCACATTACTGACTGAACAGTAAAATACTGAAAGCTAAGCCAATACTACAATACTCACCCATATCACAGTGGGGTTATCAGATGGAGGAAGGGGAAGCAGGAGGTTTGAAGTATAGGTCATCATAGCTATGCAAATGAAAGATAACTGGTGTCAAAGGCAATGTTGATCTAATTATTCTTTGGTCATCATAATGAGAGACAAATGGTGTCAAAGGCAATACTGATATAATTATTCTACAGTCATCATAATAAAAGACAACTGGTGTTAATCTAATTATTCTATGGTCATCATAATGAAAGACAACTGGTGTCAAAGGCAATGTTGATCTAATTATTCTACGGTCATCATAATGAAAGAAACTGGTGTCAAAGGCAATGTTGATCTAATTATTCTACGGTCATCATAATGAAAGACAACTGGTGTCAAAGGAATGTTGATCAAATGTCAAAGCATTGTTGATCTTAATTATTCCAAGGACATCAAAAGGAAAGACAACTAGTATCAAAGGCAATGTTGATCTGATTATTCTAGGGTCATCATACTATGCAAATGAATAATAAAATGCATGATGATCAAAATTCAAATCATCAAGCACAAGTATACAAGAATTATCTTTATCAAACTACAAATAACAAATTATCAAAACTACAAATACTAGTGAATAATCAGAATATAGCAAAAATATTAAAATAGGAGATTTTAGTAAGCTGCTGATGTTAGTGAAATAATCCTTTTTGTTGTACTATTTATCTAAATTTTTGACCCAATTATAAATCAAAGTTTAAAAAGTAGTAATAAATAAACACTTTTGACAAGTTAAAACAGACAATTATGATAGTGCGCAATAACAATTATTCCTAAACTCTTCAGAAACATAAACAACAAAATGTAAAATACAAAATTTTAAAAATATAGAAAATATCTGCAGAGTGTATAGACTGTGGTTTACACTATTGTTACTGTATCATCAAATTAAAACTAGAAGTAGCAATATTCAAATAATTTCACTGCACCTGTACTTCCAGTACAAGTTATTAAATTATTTTAAATTGTTAAATATAAGTAAACAATATGCCAATGTTACAGTGATGTTTACAACCAAATGTATGATGGGAAATCTATAAGCACAATGTTACAGCGATGTTTAAATCAAATGTATGACAGGAAGTCTGTAAGCACAATGTTAGAGATGTTTACAATCAAATATATGACAGAAGTCAGTTAGCACAATGTTACTGTGATGTTTACAATCAAATGTATGACAGGAAGTCTGTACGTATGATGGGCCAGTAGGTTCTGTTTATATCATCTACATTTATCAGTAACATATTTAACAACATAATCACCAGGAGTAGAAATTGTTCATCTATGATGATTTGAGATGGGTTCATTTTTGCATGTCAGGTAAATCCCAACTCTGACTGATTTTTTCCTAGTTTACCAGTTTTCTACTACCTAATTTTAATTATCATATTTAACAAGTTCATCACCATGATTAGAATGTTTTCATATAGTGTAATTACTTAAAAAAATTAACTAAGCACATTTTATGACAGAATACAGCAGGTGTGTGGCACTGGGTGTTGGTGGGTAAGTATTACTGACCTTTGCACTTGCTCAGGAATATACACAAGCTCCATGGGAATAAGCTTCCGGAGATCATCAAGTGAGCGAACAAATTGTAGTTTAGAGCTGAACTTTGAACTAAAAACAAAATAAAGAGTCATCAGTACAAGTGTCTGTAATTATGTTTTCTTACAGGTCAGAGGTCAGCAGTCAATGGCACAAGTATCTGTAATTATGTTTTCATGTCACTATCAGTCAATGGCACAAGTGTCTGTAATTATGTTTTCTTACAGGTCAATGTCAGTCAATGGCACAAGTATCTGTAATTATGTTTTCTTACAGGTCAGCATTAGTCAATGGCACAAGTGTGCACATCAACTTGACAAAGTTGTACATGAAAGGTTTTCAATATGAAATGTAAGCAAGAATCTGTCATTAATATTACTTTCAAAAATAATAAATGCTTTTGTCATTTAAAGTAGTCAGAAATAATAATGAGTGCTTTTGTTATTACTATTAGTATTACAGTATATAATAAAGAGAAAATAATCTGTAACAAATAGATACAGGAATAAAGTTAAAATACCCTAAAACAGAGATAAATAAAGTTAAATAATATTTTTATAAAAAGGAAGAGAAATTAAAATACTCTAAAACAGAGAGAAATAAAGTTAAATAACTTTAAAAAAAGGAAGAGAAGTTAAAATACTCTAAAACAGTGAGAAACAATTTTTTTTAAAGCAAGAGAAGTTAAAATACCCTAAAACCAGGGAGAAAATAAAGTTAAATACCCTAAAACAAACGGGTGCATGAATTATATGACCAATTATAACAAATGACTACTGATCGTCTGAGACAATTTTGAAATAATCTACACAAATCTTGCAATTATTATAGTATTTTTTTCATACACACCAATAACTATAACAGCATGATTATTCTCTCATACATGTATACACCACATAATCTTAAAAAAAAACGGATTATAATGGTTAAAAAAATATACCACAGTAAGATATTCTCTCTCATAAATATGTACACCACAAAACAGACTATAATGGTTTTAAAAAAATACTACAGCATGACTATTTTCTCTCATGTACATCTCAAAATCCTCTTTAAAAAAAACACAACAGACTTTACTGGTTTTAAAAAAATACTACAGCATGATTGTTCTCTCTCATACATGTGTACACCACAAAATCCTTTTTAAAAATACATTATAATGGAAAAGAAAAAATACCACAGCATGATTATTCTGTTTCATATACCATGAAATTGTCTTTTACCAAAAAAAAAAACAAAACAGTAATTGTCAACAAAAAAAACCCCAAAGCATGATTATTCTCTCTCATACATATGCACAAATAAAATCCCCATTCAAAACCAGACTATAATGGTTATTAAAATAAAAAGTACCGTAGCAGAATTATGCTTTCTTATACCTGCACATATCACAAAACAACTTTCAGAAAACAGACTATAATTGCAAAAAAAAATACCATAGCATTTCTCTCCTTATGTATGTGCACATTACATAATCCTCAACAACAAACTATAATTGTTTTTAAAAAGTACAATAGTAAGATAATTTTCTCACATGTATGTTGTGCACATTACATTATCCTCAACAACAAACTATAATGGTTTTTAAAAGCATGATTATTCTTCCTCATACACATGCATATCACAAAACCTCTATCCTGATAAAAAAAAAAAAAAAAAAAAAAAAAAAGAAATACCAAAGCATCATTATTCTCTCTCAAATGTGCACATCAAACACACCTGAAAAGAAAGCTAATATGACTTTTTTTTTTTTGAAAAAAAGGAACCTGAAAAAGAGACTATTATGGTTTTAAAAAGAAAAAAGAAAGAAATCTGAGAAAAAGACCATAATGGCTCAAAAGGGAATCTCTTAAAAAACAGACTATAAAAATTAAACCTAAAAAACAGACTAAAATGGTAACAAAGAAAATTTGAAAAACAGACTATAAATGTAATAGTCTAAAAAAAATAAGAATACCTGAAGAACAGAACAGGAAATCTGAAAAACAGACTATAATGGGGGGAAAAAGGACCAATTAAAAACTATTACAAGCATTTTTCTTTAATATCTATGAGAAGTAATTATGCAGCATTTTTAATATTTTCTTGAAAAAGTAATTGTACATAGAAATATATTTTCTTTTACATCATTAATGAAAAATAAATTGACATCAGAAAGAGCATGCTTCAAACAATTTATTTTTTAAATTACTTAAAGTTAGGGATTCCAGTGTTGTGAAAATAATCGATATAAAGCTAACTTTAATTGGACAAACAAGTATATATCTCTGCTTCTTACAGAAACACCATCATGTCTGAGAACTACAAGTGACTTGTTCACCACAGACTGTTCCATGTATAAGTACCAACAGCCATAAGAACTTTACAATAAACAATAGGCTGTCCATGTATCCACCACAGACAGACAGACAAACACATAAACTACAAAGAATGCTAGTGCCTACTACAGTGTATAAAATTAAAAATATCACTGAGAGGAAATACAAGTGATTTTTACATTTGCCCACCACCTACCTCCCCGTAAGAAAATATTGTAAACTCTGTGAATATACAGTATGAATGCATTTAATGACGTGCCCATCAGAATGCTTCATATAGAAATACTATTGGCTCTGGGAATCTAGAGTGAATTATATTCAAGTGAACATTTACTTACTTGATAAATGGACGTGTCATCAAAACAATTGTTTTCAGCCATAATGTTGGGTGTACAAGGTACAGTGCTTTCAAATTCTTTTTCAGCCTAAAAAATAAAATATCATCAAAATGACTTTTCAAGAAATTAAAATCATGTCTTGCTGTTGTATTCGTACAAGATTACAAGAGCATTTACTTATTTAAGATTATAATCATATAATGATAAAATTACAATGAATTTTATGAAATGATTTCAGATTTCATTTTTTCTTCTTTTTTCGTAATTTGTCATAGATACACAAGCATCAATAAATACCTTTCAACTGCTCAATGGTGTCTTTTGTTTGAAAAAGTGAGATTTTAATTTATTAGTCTTGATTTATTTATTCAACACTTATCTAAATCCCAGTTGTCAATCTTCATGAGTCATTCTGATAAGTTATTATTTATAATGTACATTGCATTGTAAAGCTTGTATTGTACATTGTAATATTTGTAATGTATATTGTAATATTCATAATGCACATTGTATTGTACATTGTAATATTTGTAATGTATATTGTAATATTCATAATGCACATTGTATTGTACATTGTAATATTTGTAATGTACACTGGGAACTCACATGCCTAGGAAAGTAGACAACAAAATTATCTCCCAATTAAATGTGGCATATATAGTATTTTAACTGACTGCATATAACTATCATTCATAATTACAGATTATATCAAGTGAGAATGCATAATATCCCTACAATTATTTCTATCCAAGATCTAGCCACAATTTCCCTTCCAATTATCTTATATAATTTATTTTTTAAGTAATTGCTATCTAATTTCTTCAGTTGTGATTTTTCTTAAAAGAACTTCCAATCAATAATTTTTAAAGAAAAGAATTTGTTTTTAATTGTTTATGCTTTCTATGAATAAAAACTAAAGACTTGGATGCTGTGAATTTCTGATTCTACAAGAACTTACTTTCTGTCAATAGACTGATAACATCTCTTCAACCAACCAAAACTGGGCATCTGTCGCCGTGGAGTTGCACCATGGAAATATACAATGGTGTAGTCTTCAGCAACCAATTCATCCAATGTGTGAATCACATAACTGCAATATCAAATAATTAAAAACTAGTGCAAATTAAAGATAAACAAGCTAACTCCAACATAAAATAGTGATTACACACACCAAAGAAGAAAAATAATACACAGGGTTTTTTACATAAAGGTTTTTTGAACATAAAATTCTTAGATTTAATCAAAAGGAAGCATTAATCAAAAGGAAAGGAAATCTGTAACAACTAAATGAAATATAAAAGTACTATATATTTCACATGAGCAAATAAAGCCAGTTTATGCTAGATAAAATATACTAATGTTTTATTCTAGCGATTAAGCAAAAGATAGGCACAAATTTAACTACATGTACTACATATCCAATAGTAAAACATCAGAAACTTGAAATTTGTATCACATTAAAAATGTTTGTTGCAGTATATTCTTCTTTCTACACATGGAAGCATTTGGAGGACCTGAATATTTATATAATTTCATCATTTAACAGGATGTGATAACTTATAACTGAAAACATCATCTCTTTATTTGCCTGCAGAATGCCCAAGTCATGTTAGAGAGATGGGTTTTTGCATGGAAACTAAATAATTCTAATGGACAATATAATCATATAATCAATATCAAGAATGAATTATTTAATGTGTAAGTAAAAACAGTAAGTCACAAGTTTTTGAAAATTTAACATAGCTGAACAAAATTGTCTATAAAGGTGAAAATTAATTTAAATAAATTTGTTATGTTATTATTCTTGTGTTTTGTAAAAAATAAAAAAGTTCTGCTTTGAAACTGGTGTTCTAATGAAAAGGCTTTCTGACTAAAGTCACAGAAGTAAAGTACTTACTCAATTCTCACTCTACTGTATATTAATATTTTATATATTGTTTAGTTATTAAAATGTACTGCCATTTAAGTCAGACTTGTACTCAAGATCACCATGAGAGATCTAGTCTCAATGGTTTATTTTCCGAATGAAAAGAAATAGAAGAGTTATTTCATAATATGCAATGTTCTTAGATTAGCTTGGATACAACAGCTGACAATTCTGTTTTTGACATGAGACTGATGTTATTCTTCTAACAATCATCAGACCACATGAGCTATTGTGGTGTGAGCTGATCACTACATCTTCTGAAAGGTATTTTAAGCAAAGTTATACACAGACTGCAATAATGATGTCAGTTTAAACCTTTGTGGAAATTATTTTGTAAATTTAACTGAACATACAATTGGGGACTGTCTGCTGTGAGGAAAAGTGATCAACTACAAACCATATATTACTTACATTTGCACAAAATCTACATTGGATTCTTAAAAAATGTTCATATGTTTCCAAGAGTAAGAAGATAACAAGATAGCAAGATAGGTTTGTTGCCAGTTGGAGAAATGGGAAGTGTTAAATATGAAAAGAATGTGTAGGAAGACTAAGTTTGTGAATAATATAAAAACAAAGTGTTGGAAGACTAATTGTCAATCATAAAAATGTAAAGTCAAAAAAACATAATGTTGGAAGACTATTGTGAATCATAAAAATGTAAAGTCAAAAAACAAAGTGTGAAAATTATAAAAGTCAGCCATAAAACTGCACATTCAAACTGCAGAAACAAACCATGGGAAGACTACATATTAGTCACAAAAACAAAGTAGGAAGATTACAAGACAATCATAAAGCTATAAAACCAAAGTGTGAAGATTACAAGAAAGTCAGTCATAAAGCTAAGTGTGAAGATTACAAGAAAGTCAGTCATAAAGCTAAGTGTGAAGATTACAAGACAATCATAAAGCTATAAAAACAAAGTGTGAAGATTACAAGACAATCATAAAGCTAAGTATGAAATTACAAGACACTAATAAAGATATAAAAATAAAGTGTGAAAATTACAAGACAATCATAAAGCTAAGTGAGAAGATTACAAGACAGTCAGTCATAAAGCTAAGTGTGAAGATTACAAGACAGTCAGTCATAAAGCCAAGTGAGAAGATTACAAGACAGTCAGTCATAAAGCCAAGTGTGAAGATTACAAGACAGTCAGTCATAAAGCCAAGTGAGAAGATTACAAGACAGTCAGTCATAAAGCTAAGTGTGAAGATTACAAGAAAGTCAGTCATAAAGCTAAGTGTGAAGATTACAAGACAATCATAAAGCTATAAAAACAAAGTGTGAAGATTACAAGACAATCATAAAGCTAAGTATGAAATTACAAGACACTAATAAAGATATAAAAATAAAGTGTGAAAATTACAAGACAATCATAAAGCTAAGTGAGAAGATTACAAGACAGTCAGTCATAAAGCCAAGTGTGAAGATTACAAGACAATCATAAAGCTAAGTGTGAAGATTACAAGACAATCATAAAGCTAAGTGAGAAGATTACAAGACAATCATAAAGCTAAGTGTGAAGATTACAAGACAATCATAAAGCTAAGTGCAAAGATTACAAGACAATCATAAAGCTAAGTGTGAAGATTACAACAAGACAATCATAAAGCTAAGTGTAAAGATTACAAGACAATCATAAAGCTAAGTGTGAAGATTACAAGACAGTCATAAAACTGTACATTCAAAGCCCAGAAACAAAACAGGAAAACTACACTGGGCATAAAAATGCAATTTAAATACAGTATGCCTGTCAAATATATATGTCATTTATATAAATGATTAAATACATAATTCAATAATCAGTACTTTTAACAAAGTACCATCATGCAAGAGTGCTCTTAACTGTTTGCTAGCCTAAGACCACCTAAATGAAGAATTATAGACAAGGGGAGATAACTAGACCAAACTTGCTTAGTATCACATTTGTCCTATTGCTTCACAGACACTATTACTTTATTACTATTAGTATCAAAACAGTAGTTTGGTATGGAAATTGCTGAGCACACATGGGGTTAAAGAATCTTTCCCAATGGTAAAAATTGTTTTCACTCTGCTATTTTGTTCTCTATTTTCTTTAATCTCGATTTTCCTTAGATTTTTGTTTACAGGTTTACCTCAATAATTTTACTGTATGTCTTTACCTTAATGTTGGCTTTTGTTTATGATATGCACCTTTGTCAATATTATTCATCATTTTATAATATGTTTACCTTAATGCTGAGTTTGTATTATAGGCTCTTCCTTAATGTTAATTTCTCTTTTGTATCCGGTCTCTCTCAATGTCATACTTTTATTTTGTGTCAGTGAAGTTTACTTTGATGTCATACTTTTGTTTTTTGTCAGTGAAATTTACTTCAATGTCATACTTTTGTTTTTTGTCAGTGAAGTTTACTTCAATGTCATACTTTTGTTTTTTGTCAGTGAAGTTTACTTCAATGTCATACTTTTGTTTTTTGTCAGTGAAATTTACTTCAATGTCATACTTTTGTTTTGTGTCAGTGAAGTTTACTTCAATGTCATACTTTCATTTTGTGTCAGTGAGTCTACCTCAATGTTATACTTTTGTTTTGTGTCAGTGAAGTTTACTTCAATGTCATACTTTTATTTTGTGTCAGTCTTAAACTTAAAATTGCTTTTGTCAGGTTTACCTTAATGTAGTTCATCAGTTTATAATAAGTTTGCCTTAAAACAGTTTATCCATTTTACCATGTTTACCTTACTATAATTCATCCATCCATCTGTACCAAGTAACCTTAATATAGTTCATTAGTTTGTAAAAGTTTATCTTAATATAGTTCATCAGTTTATAACAAGTTTACCTTAATATAGGTCAACAGTTTGTATCCAGTTTCCTTAATATAGTTCATCAGTTTGTACCAAGTTTACCTTAATATAGTTCAACAATTTGTACCAGGTTTACCTTAATATACAGTCTGAACCAGGTTTAACTTATATAGTTCATTAGTTTGCCTAATTCTGTATCAGATTTACTTTAAAGTTGTTTATTATTCTGTATCAGGTTTATCTTTAATGTTTTTCATATCTATCTTAACCTATATTGGTATTGCTTTTTATGTATCAAGCTTATTTATCTTATGTTATTCTCTGTTTTCAGTGTGAAGTTGTCAATAATTATAACTACCTTTGCTAAACGTTTCTTTAGTACTGGAATATGTTTAGTGCTTTTAAAGAAAACAAGAGTCATTAGAAGAATTATTTTAAAGAATAATATAAACTTAGAAATACAACAAACATACACTAATGTTAAATATAATTTTAACATTAATATTTATTATACTTTTAATAGGCAGAATTTCATAAAACTCTCCCTCAATTAATAAATATATTAATTCTGTGTGTAAGATTTTTAACATACTTTTAATGTTTTGTTTTTATTGAGAAACAAATATGTTCTATAATTGTTCAATCACTCAATTTCATAAATAATTTACTGTAATTTAATAAAACTATATTGTGGTGCTATCTGTAGATAGATTGGTTATGGCTTTTTTAGAAGTCCTAAACTGGTGCCTAAAAATAAAAACAAAACAAAAACAAACCTACAACTGATTAATTGCTGCAATTAAGGGGCTATTTTGATTAACTAAAAACATAATGTTACACAGAAAATACTGCCAGAATAAACTACAAATTGGTTATTAATTTGCTGAAGAAATGTGTATGCATGACATAAACAGAACATGGAAGAGAACTGACAGGATCTTATATGTCAGTCCTAGAGACAGTGTGTTATATTATATGTGAGAAACTATAAGAGGATCTTGCATGTCAGTCCTAGTCATGCTAAATCTGCAGAAATATCAGTGAGAGATTTGATGAGAGGAAAGACAAAAGGATCGTGCATGTTGGTTCTAGTCTTGCTAAAAATCTGAGGTGTGAGAGTATGTGAGATTCTCAACAATGTTCAGTGATCATATATTAGTTGTGTGTCAGAATGCAAGTGCATGTGCAAGTGAATTGTGTCAGAATGTGAATTGTGTCAGATGTGAGTGCACATATGCTTGTGTGTATCTTGAAAACTGAACACATTAAGAAATGCTAGAGACACTGAAAGTTTAACAGATTTGTGCTCACTTAACTAGTGAAACAAAGGAAACTATTCTGTTTAAATAATAAAAATTTATGTACAAAAGAGAAAACTTACTGGAATAGATGATTCATAACATAGCTATAATCCACTCTGTCTTTGCTGGGTAAGTAACATCCTGAGAACACAATTATTCCACCCATGCCATCACCATAGTAACCTGTAAACAGAGACACACAACAACAATACTGTTAAATCTCACTATACTAGGCAAATTTTTTTAAAGGAATTTTTGTTTACCAGTGAGGGTGTGGGTGTGGGTGTACATGCACATATTGTCTTTGAGAAGGCAAAATATTGAATAAAAAGATTTTGTTGTTCCACATTAAGAGTATAAGAGTGAATATGTATGCAACATGGAGAAAGTGTTCTAATGAAAAAATAAGTACCATTATCCTGATGGTTTTAAAAATTTACACCTGGAGGAAAGTAATACTTGGTGCTAAAGTGATCTCCCGTGTACTATAAATCAAAAAATGTAAGGAGTTCAGAAATTGTTAATTTGAGTAAATAAAAACAAAGTGAATTTAGTTTTGAATTAGGTGTACTTCAAATATAATTTAGAATTTAAAGAGTGTGATTTGATAGAAGATAAATAAATGTTTTCTCTCAAAGCAGTTAGAAAATAAGCTCAAAAAAAGTGAATAAGATTAATAAATGTGCTGTTGAATAGAAAGTTAGCAAATTCAAACAACTGAATATTACTTCTATCATGTGCAAGAAATCAACAAAAGCTTACACCAAGCCAGGCTTAGCACTTTTCTCAGTTTTCAATGAGAGAAAATCCAGTCCCAAGCTTAAGTTTCGTTTGTAAGCAAAGCTAATTGAGACAATAGAAACAGACCAAGTATAAGGTAGTTTTGTTTGTAAGCAAAGGTAATTGAGATGATAGAAAAAGGTCGACTTTAAGGTACAGTTTTGTTTGTAAGCAAAGGTAATTGAGATGATAGAAAAAGGCTGACTTTATGGTACAGTTTTGTTTGTATGACTTTAAGAAAATTGGAAACTGAACATGCTTTTGTTGAACTGCAGAAGAAATTTATATTTTAGTCTCTGAACACATACAATATACTTCATAAGTTAAGCTATTGTGAAAAATGTTATTGTAGGTAGGACTTCTTTTCCTTATTCAACCTGTGGGAGGCTCAACATAAAACTTAAAATTTGTAGCTGTCATGAAAAATACTTGTGTGAAAACATTTCTGGTTATAGAATGAAGGGAAATAATAAACTGAACTGAGTCTTAAAAACTGTTTGGTCCAATGATCAAGAACTTTAAAAAAGAAATAAATGTAAAGTCCCAAACAGAAGGAAGCTGATAACATTCTGACTACTGAAAATCAGACTATTTTACTTCAGTTAATGACAGCAAAATCTAAGGCAGTCTTCAATGAATGATGGTGCAATCTAGACAGACTTAGTGAATGACAGCAAAATCTAAGACAGTCTTCAATGAATGATGGTGCAATCTAGACAGACTTAGTGAATGACAGCAAAATCTAAGGCAGTCTTCAATGAATGATGGTGCAATCTAGACAGACTTAGTGAATGACAGCAAAATCTAAGGCAGTCTTCAATGATCAACATATAAGACAGTCTTCAGCAAATGATGGCAAAATCTAAGACAGTCTTCAGTGAATGATGGCAAAATCTAAGATGGTCTTCAGTGAATGATGGCAAAATCTAAGACAGTCTTCAATGATCAACATATAAGACAGTCTTCAGCAAATGATGGCAAAATCTAAGACGGTCTTCAGTGAATGATGGCAAAATCTAAGATGGTCTTCAGTGAATGATGGCAAAATCTAAGTCTTTAGTGAATGATGGCAAAATCTAAGACGGTCTTCAGTGAATGATGGCAAAATCTAAGACAGTCTTTAGTGAATGATGGCAAAATCTAAGACGGTCTTCAGTGAATGATGGCAAAATCTAAGACGGTCTTCAATGAATGATGGTGAAATCTAAGACAGTCTTTAGTGAATGATGGCAAAATCTAAGACGGTCTTCAGTGAATGATGGCAAAATCTAAGACGGTCTTTAGTGAATGATGGCAAAATCTAAGACGGTCTTCAGTGAATGATGGCAAAATCTAAGACGGTCTTTAGTGAATGATGGCAAAATCTAAGACGGTCTTCAGTGAATGATGGCAAAATCTAAGACGGTCTTCAATGAATGATGGTGAAATCTAAGACGGTCTTTATTACTGTGCAGTGACAAAAGCTCAGATTTCTGCTGACCAAGATATGTTTATGCAATAAAAGAAAAATACTGAATACTGCACATATAAAAATGTGTGCTTCTTCAGTGTTTGCTAAATTCTTGTGTTCATGCTCAAAAAGGCATAGAGTTATATTTAGAAAATTCCTTGTGTTAGTTAATAAGTTCATGTTACGATAGAGCAATGTGTAGCCTTATTGGATTCAAATTCACTGACAAGCAGACTGTGAGAAATATTTTTTTAGCACAACAGAGTGATTCAAACTCACTACTTAGAGAGACTGTGGGAGAAATATTTCTACAGACAGTGTTTCAAATTCACTACTTCAGAGAGAGAGAGAGAGACACTGTAATATTTTTTTTATCAAATCAGATAGTGAAGTTACAAAATTAAGCTAAATTAAAATAACTTTTTTAAAGAAGATATTTAAATTCAAGAGTTTTGAATTAAGGTGTAAGAAACATAACCAGACAATTATTCTTCTAAAATAACAGTTACATGAAATTGTATTTTCCAGTATGAAAGGAGGCTATTTATAATATTTCAGTCAAGTTGAGAAGATTGTATAGATGATAATGAATTGGATACATAAAAAAAAATCTTAGATCTAAAGATTGAAAATTCAATGAAGAAAAACTTGACAAAATACCAACAACATAGTTTATTAAGTTTTAAAAACATAACTGTCAAGCACAAAGTTTATACAATCTATCACATAAAGCAAAATTGCCTTTCACAATTTTTTTAGATTTGTACTCAGAGCAAAACAAACCTCCATGGGAAAGAACTCTCTTGTAAGGCTCTATGACATGCAAGTCAATACGAAATTCTATGTCAGCTATGTGCACAAATTTCCAGCTTCTTGAATCTCGTCTTTCTTCATCAGCTGAATATTCTGGGATTGTCTCCTGCTGATTCCTCATCTGGACAGGCGTGTCATCTGATGACATAGATATGAAGCAAAACCTCAAGCCAAACAAACTCTAAACTGGATACGTGTTGCTGGACAACACAAAGCTAAACAAAATCTAAACTAGATGTGTGCCTCAGGCAACATATAATAAAATATACAAAACAAAATCTAAACTAGATGTGTGCATCAGGCAACATATAATGAAATATACAAAACAAAATATAAACTGGATGTGTGTGTCGGACAACATATAATGAAATATATAAAACAAAAACTAGTAAACTAAATACAAACAAAACAGTTAATGAGCATCTGGCAAAAACACAATAAAATAAAACCTACTTCTGATGTGTCTGCATTATGATAACAAATCAATATACAGTTCTGTCAGAAAAGCATATATATATCAAATAACTACAATATTAAATTCTATTTGAAGAATGGAGATATAAGACAAAAACTTGAATTATTATGATTATGAATCCTATCTAAATAACTAAGATATAGTGTCTGATTAAGTAACCAAGATACTGTATCCATTATAAATAAGAAATATTAGATCTTATCTAACTAACTGAGACATTCTCCAATCTAAATAAATGAGATTTGAGTTTATCTCAACAACTACAATTCTATGTCCTGTTTAATTAGCAAAGACAATGTGTACAACTGTTATATATACTGTGTGCAATACACACACCATTTCCAATCTGAAAAACACAGGCTGTCTCCAATCTAAAAACATACACTGTATCCAATCTAAAAATATACACACTGTTTCCAATCTAAACCAGATATAAATGTATCCAAACTAAAAACAAAGAAAGGATATCTTGTGTCCAATCAGTAAATATGATTACACTTACACTAATCTATGTGTGTCCAATCTAATGTTAAAAACCATGTTGGGTCCAATATAACAATAAGAAACGTCCTGTGTCCAATCTAACAATAAGAATTGTGTTGCGTCCAATCTAACAATAAGAATTATGTTG
Organism: Sinotaia quadrata; assembly: GCA_028829895.1. NCBI lineage: Eukaryota > Metazoa > Mollusca > Gastropoda > Architaenioglossa > Viviparidae > Sinotaia > Sinotaia quadrata. The sequence goes on along the minus strand of CM054181.1, from coordinate 117,191,961 downwards.
TGTCCAATCTAACAATAAGAATCGTATTGGGTTTATTCAAAAGCAGACAAATAATGCCCAGTCTAAAAGAATATACATCTGTGGACAGTCAGATGACAGTTTTATCTACAAGTGTTTTGACCAATCATGGGCCATGTAGTGTTAGTGCATCCTATTATTCTAGTCTAGAAATAGGAAACAGGTTATGTTCAAACTATAAATGAGAACTCTGTTGTATCTAATCTGGAAAAAAAAAAAAAAACTCTGTTGTGTCTAATCTAGAAATAAGAACCTTTCTGTGTCAGTTCTAGAAATAAGGACATTGTTGTGTTCATCTAAAAATGAGAACTATGTAATGTCTAATAAAGAAATGAGAACCCTATTGTCTAATCTTGAAGTAAGAATCCTGTAGTGAACCATCTAGAAATGAGAGCCCTCTAGTGATCTATCTAGAAATGAGAACCCTCTGGTGGTCTATATAGAAATGAGAACCCTCTAGTGAACCATTTAGAAATAAGAACCCTCTAGTGAACTATCTAGAAATGAGAACCATGTAGTGAACCACCTAGAAATGAGAACCATTTAGTGTCTAATCTGGAAATGAGAACTATATAGTGTATAATCTAGAAATGAGAACCCTGTTGTGTCTAATTTAGAAATATGAACCATGCTGTGTTGTGTAATCTAGAAATGAGAACCTTTCTGCATCTAATCTGAACAATAAAATAAAGTCCAATGTCATATTAGTTGTGATAAGAAAAAAACCCTTTATAGGACAGCACATTAATATATCAGGTTTCCTTCTATACTTATCTCTTTATATTTTTCCTCACATCTGGACAAAATGTTTTGGGAATTCAACATAAACATTCCCCTTGCTTAAAGTGCTGTCAAATGACCTACTACACCCATAATTATCTGAAGAGTTCACAGAAAGCTGGAACAAACTCTCAACTTGTTAAAGTACTTGAAGATAAAAATTATATGCCAAATGAGTAATGTGATGATAATAATAACAATAATCACCCCATATGTATATGAAACAATTTAATTTAGTTTTAAAAACTTTGTTTACAACTACTTAATGGATCTTAGGAAAAACAAAATAATAGCAATCAACAAGCACTAATGCATGCACACACTTCTAATTCATATTAACTAACCCCCAATTATATCTTGTGAACAGGAACTCTCCAGTTTAATATCCTGTCAATATTTACCCCAATTTAAAACTTATGGGCAGAAATTATCATGGTAAATATCCGGTCTATATTAAACCCAATTTATATTTTATGATAAGAATTATACAGTTCCAGTTAAAATATAAACTCCAATTTATATTTTATATGAACACAGAAAGAAGTTCCTCATTTTCAGTCTATATTTAGCTCCAATTTATATCTATGGGCATAAACTCCCTACTTAAAAAGCCATTTCACTTAAGCGATGTTTTCCAGTCTCAATTAACCAAGTAAATGTGGACCACCCACTCACCCCAGTAGCTGCTGATGACAATTTTTCAACAATACATAATAAAACATCAAAGTAATGAAAGATGTTATTTCTTAGTGGAAACTGTGGATGCAACTCAAAAGTGAAAAGAGGAAAGATTAGAACATCATGTTATATTTTTTTTTAAGTGATGTCACACACAGAAGGTTTCAGGTTTAAACATGAAAAACATAGATTTAAATTGAAATAAAAAGTATGTAAAAGGTCACAAAATTTGCACAAACATGAAGAACATGCTGAACAAAAATCTGCTCTGATAAAATTATCACAAACAATGGCAAACTTGCACAAAGAAACTAAAATGTACTGATCAAAGACCTACACTGAGTATCTACAAGATTGCAAAATTTGCACAAACGAAATAATGTGCTGATCAAAAGCCTATGTGATAAAAGCAAAACAAATAATGAACTTTGCCACTCAAATACTCTAGAAATAAACAAAGGAGATACCCCTTCTCATGTAACTTTGTCATCTGACACAAATGTAACTCTTCTATAAAAACCATTTCTTTATAATAATATTCACTCCTAATGCAACTTTATTATCTGACAGTCATAACACATAATTCTGAACAATTCATAACTCTTTTACACAAAAAGAATTGGTTAACATCATATCACACAAACTGGTTTACCTCCTATCTTTAACAGACAGTAAGGTTTACCTCTTATCTCTAACAGACTGTATACCAAAAAGAGATTGTTTACATCATATCATTAAAAAAAATTTGATTTTACATCATATCAAATGAAACCTGATTTACATCATGTCATGAAGATTGTTGGCTTATATCATATCACAAGATTAACTGCTTTCAGCACATCATAAAGAGCTTATTGGTTTACATCAAATCATAAAGAAGTTATTGGTTTACATCATATCATGAATTTGCTGGTTCACATCACAACAAGATTGACTGTTTACATCACATCATAAAGAGGTTACTGGTTTATGCCATGCAGACTGTTTTTTAATATCATGAGATTAACAGTTTATATCATATTTTGAAGAGGTTATTGGTTCACATCAGATCATAAAGAGACTATTGGTTTACATTATATGATAAAGAAGTTACTGGTTTACATCATATCATGAAGCAGCTATCATATGATAAAGAGGTTACTGATTTACATCATATCATATGAAAGTGTTGGTTTATATCACAAAGAGATTAACTGTTTGCATCACATCATAAAGAGGTTATTGGTTTACATCACATCGTAAAGAGGTTACTGGTTTACATATTATAAAGAGGTTACTGGTTTATATCATATCATGAAGATTGTTGGTTTATATCATATTACAATAAGATTAACTGTTTACAGCACATCATAAAGACGTTACTGGTTTATGTTATGCCATAAAGAGGTTATTGTTATATGTCATATCAAAAAGAGATTATTGGTTTATATCACAAATATTGTTGGTCTACATCATATCATAGGTTACTGATTTACATTATATGAAGATTGTTGGTTTATATCATATCACAAGATTAACTTTTTTACAGAACATCATAAAGAGGTTACTGGTTCACATCATATCATAAAGAGGTTACTGGTTTATATCATGGTTGGTCTACATCATATCATAAATAAATTACTGTATTGGTTTACATCATATCATAAAGCATTATTGGTTTTTATATCGTACCATGAAGATTGTTGGTTGACACCCTATCAAAGAGAGATTAACTGCCTATATCATATCATTAAGAGGTGATTAGTTTACATTATATCAAAAAGATTGTTGGTTGACAGCATATCAAAGAGACTGTTTATATCATATCATAAAGAGATTAAAGATTTTTGTCATAAAATGACACCATATCAAAGAGAGATTATTTACATAATATCAAAAAGAGATTATTGATTTATATCAATTATCATATCATGAAGATTGTTGGTTAATATTATATTATATACAAAGTCTTTGTGACAGGATGCAAACCAACAATATATGTATAATATCAGTCAACAATACTTGTGATATGATGATGAAAATGAACAATATCTGTATGATACTATTATATATTGTAACCAACAATATATGTATAATATCAGTCAACAATATGTGTGATATGATGATGAAAATGAACAATATCTGTATGATACTATTATATATTGTAACCAACAATTTTTGTGGGTAATGATGTATATCAACAATTGTTAAGGGATACGAAGAAAACCAATCTTAAAAACTAAGAAAATCTACAGAGTTAAAGAAACTGATGACATAGAGCAATAAGGAAACCTAGACAGATACCTTAAAGAAAAATGTAGTCACAAAGCAATAAGGAAACCTAAACAGATACCTTAAAGAAAACTATAGTCTCAAAGTAATAAAGAAACCTAGATAAAATCTTTCAAGAAAACTGTAGTTAAAGAGCGAAAGGAAACCTAGATAAAATCTTTCAAGAAAACTGTAGTTAAAGAGCGAAAGGAAATCTAGGTAAAGTCTTTAAAGAATCTGTAGTCATGCATTCTATTAAACAAATTCAAAAACAACCAGTATACTTGTCAAAATGGCAATATTCATATTAAACAAGTATTTAAAAAATTAAATATTTTGCTTGTGTTGCTTGTTATTTTAATATTATGCTTATTTATCTCAAATTTATCAGCCTTGAATTTTTGCAAATCACACATTTGGTCTGTTGGCTGGTTGGTTTACTAATTAAACATTCCCTTGTCAGTCTGACTTGATGGCTGGTTGTTTAACTAATTAAATCTGACTAAATGGCTGGTTGGTTTACTAATTAAACATTCCCTTGTCTGACTGGCTAAGCATTGCAAAAAGAGTTACATATATGGGATTTCAGTTTCCTAGGCTGACAAAACATTACCTCAAAGAGTCTGCACATCTATGATCTAAATTTTTTTCATCTGACTAAACATTACTAGAAAAGTGTGCATTTCAAGAAACATTTGATTTTCTGTCTAAAATCATCTGAATCATTCTTCACTTTAAAAAAAAAAAATGCTGAAACCACAATTAAAAACTGCAACATACATGATAAGTGTTTTGTTGAATGTCAAAAACAAACTCTAATTAGCCAGAAAATTCAATTTATTTCAAAAATTAACAAGAGAAACAAATGGGGGGATGGGAGTGTAACACACTTACCAGTTTGGGCAAGTAAAACAAGCTCATTTAAAACAAACATGAGACCACAGCTATACAATTTCCAAAACATTTCAACCAAAGCAAAAACCAACAGTGATGGTAACCAATAAAACATGCACAGCCATTACTGTACCTTCACCAAGCAACCTTCTTGCTGCAAGATAATCATGGAAAGTCAGTGCAGAAATAAGATTACAAAAAGGAAATAAATATATTATGATCATAATGTTAAACTATGATATCAATGCAATAGAAAGGAAAGCACTGTGATTAAGGTGATAAATGCTATAACTGTTTGTGGACATATACTATATAGTATGATTGCAATGTTAAACTACGATATCAACATAATAGAAAAGAAAGCAACAGTGATTAATAGTGATAAATGTCATAACTATTTGTGGAAATGGAGTATGATTGTAATGTTAAACTACGATACCAACATAATAGAAAAGAAAGCAACAGTAATTGTAATGGATATATAGTGGAAATTTTTGTCTGTACTATTCAACTAAATTGATATGAAGATGAACCTGGCAGGTACTGATTGACTGAATTGGATGTGAAAAAAATCGCCTATATTGATTAACTGTATTTCACTCATAGTGAAATATAGAATATGTATCGATCGACTGTTTAACACATGTAATAGTAATCTAGCATGATTTGATTGACTATATATAAATAAGACCTGAATTGATCAACAATACTGGACATATACAGAAAACCAGGCCTATAATAATACAGCTTTGAACATGTAATGGAAATAGGACCTAAACTATTCCACTCTATTTGAGTGGTAAACTACCCTATACTGACTGATTGCATTGGACACATAATGAAAATCTGGTGGTCTGTTACTGACTGCATTGGACATGTAGAGAAAATTTGGTATGCTATTGACTGACTGCACTAGACAAGCAATGATAATTTGATCTGTATTGAGCACATAGTGACAATCTGGTCTGAGATACATTGGACATTTAGTGAAAATCTTATCTGTTTTGATCAAATGCATTGAGCACATAGTGAAAATCTGGTCTGTACTGATCAACTGTACTGGGCATGTAATGAAAATCTAGTATGTATTGATTAACTATACTGGGCATGTAATGAAAATCTGGTATGTACTGATCAACTGTACTGGGCATGTAGTGAAAATCTGGTTTGTATTGATCAACTGTACCGGCATGTAGTAGAAATCTTATCTGTATTGACTGACTATACTGGACAACAAATATATTATTTTGATAACATGCATTAAAAATTTCAAATATTCATCTATGAAATAAAAAGTCAACTATTTGCCATTTGCAAATAAACAAACTGTAAAAAAAGTGCTTTAGGTGAAATAAAAACAATGTTCCACTTAACAACTCTTCTAACAAGCTGTTTTTGCAGACCATAGCCTGTTATGTGACCTAAATACTCTTGAAATGGTTTTGATTTTACCTTTAAGAAAAAAATAACAACATTATGCCTGAGTTTAAACAACTTAGCATATGTAATCTTTTGATTTAAAACAACAAACAACTATTAAAATGATAATATAAACACCTCAAAATATTTTGAAGTCTTGTATATAAACAAAAAAAGTGGTCCTGTTAGGGGAACTGCTTATACACATTTTAATAGCAATTATCTTATGGATCTAAACACTCACTGTGTTTGTGATCTGTACATCATTTAAGTGTTCTCTTAGGGGAACTGCTTATACATATTTTAATAGCAATTATCTTATATACCTAAACTTTCACTGTGTTTGTGGTCTTTACATCAGTTGCTTCTTAGAAAGCTTATTCAAAATATAGATACATGATAATTTGCATTTAAATATCTCATCAGTTTGAAACTAGTGAAAGCACAAGTTAGCTTACTTGTCAGTATGAATCAGTGAAAGCATTCAAATAAACAGGAGAAGTTATATTAAAAGCTAGTCTGATACTACTGTTGAAATAAATCTGTTAAGTTGTTTACTGGTAGTATAAAACTAGTGAAATAAACATTCAAGATCTAGTTTACTAGGCCATTCAAAACTAGTGAAATAAACATCAAGTGCATTCAAGATTTAGTTTACTTGGCCATTCAAAACTAGTAAAATAAACATTAAGTGCATTCAAGATTTAGTTTACTTGGCCATTCAAAACTAGTGAAATAAACATCAAGTGCATTTAAGAATTAATTTATTCAGTAGTCTGAAACTGGTGAAAGCATCAAAATAAATTTTTACTTCACTTTTAGTTCTTTTCTAAGAAAATGTCCTCCTCTTGGGATATTCCTTTAAGACCTAAAGAGTGCTGCTAAAAATTAATAACAATATCAAACATTCCCCCCGAGGTTACAAGGTGTTAATAGTAAAGATTAACAATATATAAAACAGTCTCTCAGACTCAGAGGTTACAAGGTGTTAATAGTAAAGATTAACAATATATAAAACAGTCTCTCAGAGGTTACAGGGTGTTAATAGTAAAGATTAACAATATATAAAACAGTCTCTCAGAGGTTACAAGGTGTTAATAGTAAAGATTAACAATATATAAAACAGTGTCTCAGAGGTTACAGGGTGTTAATAGTAAAGATTAACAATATATAAAACAGTCTCTCAGAAGTTACAGGGTGTTAATAGTAATGATTAACAATATATAAAACAGTCCCTCAGAGGTTACTGGGTGTTAATGAATAGTAATGATTAACAATATATAAAACAGTCCCTCAGAGGTTACTGGGTGTTAATGAATAGTAATGATTAACAATATATACAGTCCATCAGAGGTTACAGGGTGTTAATAGTAATGATTAACAATATATCAAACAGTCCCTCAGAGATTACAGGGTGTTAATAGTAATGATTAATATATCAAACAGTCCCTCAGAGGTTACAGGGTGTTAATACATGTAGTAATGATTAACAATATATCAAACAGTCCCTCAGAAATTACAGGATGTTATTAATAATGATTAACAATAAATAAAACAGTCCCTCAGAGCCTAAGGGTGTATTGCTACTTTGCTAGACATAAAATTCCTTCACATCCTAAAGTGTTACCATAGTAATGAATAACACTATATAAACCATTCCTTCCGAGCCTAAATTGTGTCATTAGTAATGAATAAAATTATATAAAACATCTGACCATTTTGACTTATTAGCTTACTATCAATTATAAGTTAGCAACATAACTATATATTACACTATTTATTATATTAATAAGCATACTGACTAATGAGTTATAAACAAGTGACTATTAAGTATAATAACAAAATGACTCATGATTTACAAGTACGAGTGGCCATAATGACTCATAAAGTGACATTTATGGGTGATAAACTTAAGTGACTATTATGGGTAATAAACCAAAATGCCTATAATAGACAATAAAATCAATTGACCATTATGAGTAATAAGCAAACTAACTACTATTATGACTTATTAAAACAAGTGATTATTATGGATAATAAACAAACTATACTGACTTAGTACAAGTGATTATTATGGATAATAAACAAACTATACTGACTTAGTACAAGTGATTATTATGGATAATAAACAAACTATACTGACTTAGTACAAGTGATTATTATGGATAATAAACAAACTATACTGACTTAGTACAAGTGATTATTATGGATAATAAACAAACTATACTGACTTAGTACAAGTGATTATTATGGATAATAAACAAACTATACTGACTTAGTACAAGTGATTATTATGGATAATAAACAAACTATACTGACTTAGTACAAGTGATTATTATGGATAATAAACAAACTATACTGACTTAGTACAAGTGATTATTATGGATAATAAACAAACTATACTGACTTAGTACAAGTGATTATTATGGATAATAAACAAACTATACTGACTTAGTACAAGTGATTATTATGGATAATAAACAAACTATACTGACTTAGTACAAGTGATTATTATGGATAATAAACAAACTATACTGACTTAGTACAAATGATTATTATGGATAATAAACATACTGACTTAGTACAGGTGATTATTATGGATAATAAACAGACTATTATGAGTATGAGTACAAGTGACTGTTTTGGGTAAATAACAAACTTACCATTATGGGCAAGTAATTATTATGGGTAATAAAGCATGTGACTATTGTGGGTAATAAATCGAAGTGACTATTATGAATTAAATGTAACATACTTTCCCATTCTAACTGCTCGTTATCCATGTCAGAATCAATGTCACTGTCTGATTCAATTACATCAGCAGCATCTGGGTAACTTCCAGCAGCAGCAACACCTGTAACTGACACTAACTTTCGCCTACCCTCTTCTACACTGCAAGTATCTGAGATTTCTAAGAACAAAGAGATGAAATAAAGAAAAACAATGTGTGAAAATAGTATCTGTTATGAAAAGAGCATACATATACCATAATTACTAAATACTTCCTTTGATTCTTTTGTTAATCACATATCAAACTATCTCTAAGTTTCGAAGTTGTCTGCCCTCCAATATGCCCAGTAAACCATGAAGTTAATGTTGCTATTGTGACTGATGCAGATCCGGAGATACAACTCTTAAATCATTTTTATCGAAGCAAGGTTTTGAATATTTTATTTTCATATTTTGTCTGATGAAAAGATTATTTCCACTCGAGTCTGGATTGTTTAGTATAGTAATTGTTTTGTGTGAATATACATATAAATGAGTGGCCTATATTAGTGAATGTTGTATCTTTAAGGGAAAGCCTAAAACAATATACATATAAATGAGTGACCTATATTAGTGAATGTTGTATCTTTAAGGGAAAGCCTAAAACAATATACATATAAATGAGTGACCTATATTAGTGAATGTTGTATCTTTAAGGGAAAGCCTAAAACAATATACATATAAATGAGTGACCTATATTAGTGAATGTTGTATCTTTAAGGGAAAGCCTAAAACAATATACATATAAATGTGTGGCCTATATTAGTGAATGTTGTATCTTTAAGGGAAAGCCTAAAACAGTAATATTAAGCACTTTTACCAAAGCACACATGCTGCAAGATTATACACAGATTATATATGCTCAAATATAGTGGAACTCTCTATAAATCTGATTTTTATTTAATTGTGTAATCTTCAGAATAAAACTCATACCACATTTTTTTAAATTCTGAATCTTGAAAAACATGTCATTATGTTTTAGATTAAACCAAGTTTTCAGAGATCAAATCAGCCCTTTTTAGTACCATTGCAATTGCACTATTGTTAATATTTACCATCAGCAACAAACAAAAAATCGACAAGAAAATACCTGGGCAAAAAAGGAAAGAAAACTGGAGAGAGAGAGGGAAGGGAGAGAGTGTGGGAAAGAGAGGGATAGAGAGAAAAAAAGGAAAGGAGAGGGACATAGAGAAAGTCAGAGAAAGAGAGTTAGAGAAAGTGGGGCAAAGGGATAAAGAGGAAAAGGAGAGGGACAAAAAGAAAGATGGGGTTAAAGAGGAGAGGAGAAGGATAGAGAAAAAAGGAACACATAGTAGAGAAAATGGGGCATAGAGGGATAAAAAATTAGAAGAACATAGGGAAAGAAGGGGAAGAGAAAGAAAAGGGGAAAGAAAGAGGAATGTAGGAGCAAATGAGAGGCAAGAGGCAAGGAAGAGAAAGGGAGAAGTGAAAGAAGTAGAACTAGAAGTAGATGGGGGTGGAGAGAGAGTTACGAAAATTTCTGTGATAGGAAAGAGAAGGGGGGGGGGAGAGAGGGAAGAGACTGAAGAGAGAAGGGATAAGGCAGAGATGGGGGATGGAGAAAGAAGGTGGGCGAATGTGCAAGAAAGATGGGTGAGAAAGAAGGACAGAAGGAAAAAAGTGAGTGGAAGAGAGAAGATTAAGAGAGAGGGGAGTGCTTGGAGAGAAAGTAAAAGGATATAAGAAGTAGGAGGATAGAGAAAAAGAAAGAGGGGCAAAAGAAATGATAAAACAAGAGGAGGAGATATGTAGAAAAAGAAAAAGGAGAAAATGGAGAGAAAGAAAGATGACAGAAAAGAGATGGGGAAGAAAGGAGATAGAAGAAGCAAAAGGGACAAAAGAAGGAAAGAAGGGGACAGAAAAAGAAAAAAGAGAGAAGAGGTGGAGAAATAGAGAACAAAAGCACAGAAAACGAGGGAAGAAGAGGAAAAGTATTCTTCACTTACCAGTAGTTCCTTGTCCATAAGCACCAATCATGCCTGGAAACTCATCATCTTGCCATTCATCTTTCAGTTCTACACCTTTCAACTAGAAATAGAAAACAGGATTTCTTTTTAATATCATCCTATTATAATATATAGCTCCACACCGTCAACTAGAAATAGAAAACAGGATTTCTTTTTTAATAAAGATATTATCCTTTATAATACATAATGTCCAGTGTTGTCATGATATGTTGTTGCACATTCTAGGACACTTACAAGAACAGGGTCTTATTTTATTACTAAATAATCACACTTGAAAGTGTCTTATATTTTTAAAACTGCACACTTAGGTATTCGTACTAGGAAGTGTTTTATTTCATTGTACACAAAATTACCTGGCACAATTTTTTAAAAGTTATATCTGGCTCTTTCACTGCCAAGATCAAAGTAGCGTTGATGATTTCTGCAAGAAGACGGTGAAGACCACATGCTACTTTGCTCTAAACTCTTGCATTCTCTCAGCACTGACCGCTTGTGTAGTAATTACAAGGCTTTCTTATTTTAAGCATTATTACCTGTGATTTTAGTTTACTATTTATACTTTTAAAGTTTACCTCAGTGTTTATACTTAATTAATGGCTTTTACAAACACTGAATCGTAACAATGAACTGTGTTTATAAGTTGAGCTTTTCATTCTTATTACTCAAACACTGCTGGTTTTGTTATTTGTTTAAAATTATAGCAAAATTATTACAAGCCAAGATGTACTCAGTCTGCACCTTTGAAAGCCCCGCAAATATGCCATGTGTTTTACTATGTAGGCCTAATATATATATTTTTTTTTATTATAGAAAGAACTGATTCTATAATTATTTTGGAATGGTCCCAAAATTTCACTGGCAATTAGTGGACATCTCTGGCAGATTTGCATGCTCATAATTTCTCAACTATAAAAAACCCAATAACTTTTAAAAGTTGGATAAAATGAAAATAGTTTGTAATCTGAGTTTTCTTTTCATGTCAGTCTAGAGTTTTATTTTTTTATGTTTTTCTCAACTAGTTGAAATATTCCATTCATCAAATGGGTGTCTAACACTAAAAAACATAAGTTTAATGATAGAAACCAAGGTCAGGGCAAGTTTCAGGCTGACTGGATTACACTTCGCTTACACTATAGATACATCTTCTCATTTTTTTGTAAAATAGGCATAAAAGACATTAAAGTGGTGGCTTTAGGCATATTCTGAAAGAACACATCAAGGCAAAAATGAATGATAAAAAACTTAAATGAAGAAGGGGGCATCCATCTGACCTTTGCTCAGTCAAAGTAGAAAAATAAGTGTTTCAAAGGCTGAAATTTTATTTGCCAATTTTGCTGCCAAGAACAACTTAACTGTTTCTGTAGATCACCTTTCTGATCTGGCAGCTGAAATCTTTCCTGACAGTGCTATTGTCAAGAAGTTTTCTTCAAAGTGAACCAAAACAACAGTTTGATTTTATTTTTAAACTGCTTGGCTGAATCTGCAATAGAACCAGTTATGAAGGAAGACACCCTTCTCATTGATGCTTGACAAATCAAATGATAAGAAAACTACAAGTGGTTAGCTGTTGTGGTGAGGGTCTTTGAAGATGGTATGGAGCCTAGAACAAGATTGCTTGACATGCCAGTATGCAGTGTTGGGACTAGTGAAGCCATCTTCAACATCATCAATGCTATATACACCACTTTAAATATCCCTTGGAATAACTATATTGGCTTTTGGCTTTGCTAGTGACAACTGCAATGTCATGGTGGAGAAGGCAAACTCAGTACGTACTAGGGTGAAGCAGAGGGATCTTGATGTATTCAGTATTTGGTGCAATTGTCAGCATGCTACTTTGTGTGCACAAAATGGAATAAAGCAACCAGCAGTTCCAGTAGATGACCTTCTGGTGGATATTTACTAGAATACTACCATTTCAAGCACAGGTCTAAATGACTAAACACATATAAAGAATTCCAGCTTTTCCCTGAGGTGGATGACATGAAAAGACATGGAAACACTGCCAGACCTGCTGATTATCACTGTATAAAGTGGTGGACAGGATTCTCAACCAATATAGAATAGAACTCTTTCATCCTGCTTTGACAGACACAGCGATTTTGAAAAGCCTGGTAGAGTGAATCAATCATGAACTGTTAGGAGTATTAAAGTCACCATTGACCCAGATGACCCTACATTTCCTTCATTTTGTACTGTCCTTTATGAGTGAATTTAATAAGCTCTTTTAAACTGATGAATCACAAATTGTAGTATGATGGAAGAAATAGATAGACTATTCAGGAAGTTTCTAGTTAAATCTGATGAGACGAAACCTATCAAACTGGTGGCTGACATGAGGCAATATGAAGTATTATGATCATTGTGTATTGTGGGCAGTAGTACTCTTGAGTAGACCTCTCTAACAGTGTACTAATAGAGGAAATGAAAATGAAAAGGTCATTTTCTGAAGATATGAAAAAAAATTATGTATCAGTGGTGAGGAAGATAATGGACAAATTTCCTTCTGAAAATACACTGGACCCATTTATACAAGACAAACTGCAGTACAAATATCTCTGGAAACTGGCAGATATCTTTGATCCACACCTTGATCAGGAAGCCCTTAAAGATGATTTCAATGACTAATGCATGCTACCTGAAGAATATGAGCCAGTTTTAACAGACAAAGGCCAAAAAAAAATAGCTTTTGTAACTAGTGGGTGGATAGTATCAGCCAGAAAACAAGTATTGATGGCATCCACTTAATTATTCAACGGCTGCTTACCTTGCCTCCCAGCAATGCAGACTATGAGAAATCTTTCTCCATAATAAAAGAAATACACCCATACTGTAGGAAGTCCCTGAGTGCAGACACACTAACATATTTTTTACAATGCAAAATAAACTCCTGCTGCAGAAATATTAAAACCTCTGATGACATTTTGAAAAATGCAAAAAAAGTGCGTGTTTTGCATATACATGTAATACAACACACTCGACATGAAAAGAATAAAATTTGAGAGATGCAAATAATTATGTAAATATATGTAAAATTTGTTTGTGTGTGATGTGCTATTTTCTAACTGATAATCTTATATAATATCAATTCATTCTGTGTATGTGTGTAAGGTTTCTTTTGTTTTTTGTAAAGTTTTAATTGGTTTGCCATACAGGTTTACAGCTCTCAGGGTTGGCAGGTATGAACATTGCTAACGATCATTTTGACAACACTGTAAACAGCATAGCACAGTAAACAACGTAGCTAACAATCATTCTGACAACACTGTAAACAACATAGCTAATGATCATTTTGACAACACTATAAACAACATAGCTAATGATCATTTTGATAACACAGTAAATAACATAGCTAATGATCATTTTCATAACACAGTAAACAACATAGCTAATGATCATTTTCATAACACAGTAAACAACATAGCTAATGATCATTTTCATAACACAATAAACAACAGAGGCAATAATGTATACTGACAGCAGGAAGCTGTGCAATATATAAATGAGAATAAATATAAATACAGAACACTAACACTGTAACAGTCAACAGAAGAAAGCTCAGCAACATAAATCTAGCAGTAGTATAAATATATAACACTAACAGTCAACAGCAGAAAGTTGAGTTACATAATCTAGTAGAAGGTATAAATATATATAATACTAATGCTCAGAAAGTTGAGTTACATAAAACAAGTATAAATATATAACACTACTGTAAATTGCACAACATTGTAAATTGTAAACTGGAGTTGTACAAGTTAAAATCAACTATTAAAAAAAATAGTAACAACAGAGACAATTTTAACTTTAAGTAGGGAGCTTCAAATAAACTTTTTTAAAAATAGTAAACAACAGAGACAATGAAATATGTAAGCAGGAAGCTGGGAGTGGGATCAATGTTTAGCATGATTACTAATTTTTTATTAGTGCTAAATCTGTATTTCACTAGAACTATAAATTATATAAACAAGTTAACATAAATTCAACATTATAACTATGGCTTTTTAAAATCCTGATTCAGCATAATTATTAATACAGGCATAGTAATTATTACTAACAACACAGATGTGTATTTGCAGCTGAACTATTTAAAACAAATATCAGTGAAACAGATATGTTCAAATGAAAATCATGTATTTTAAGAATTATTTCACAAGATCCTATAGTATAATACAGTTACAATTATGCTAAATTGAAAACAAAGAGATACTTTTTCAGCAAGAATATATAACTGGAAAAAAAACAAATACTACACTGTTAAATTCAATAAGATTACAGTAGTAATATAAAAGATATAAATTTATATATACATAAATTACCTGTTTCAACAATTATTACAAAAGACAGCTATGCAAAAGTTCAAATATACCTTAGTTTCAACAAAGATTACTTTATAAAAGAAAGCTATGCAAAAGTTAAAATATACCTTGTTTTCAACAAAGATGACTACAGCTATGTAAAAGTTAAAATATACCTTGGTTTCAACAATTTTTTTTTAAATAGCCAAATTAATAAGCACATTTGTGAGAAATCTGAGTAAAGACTTTCATTTCAACGTAACTTGGTATTTACATAAGATTAAGAAGTACAGTTGTGAAAAAAACATATGAATACAGACCTTTTTTCTATCAAGACTTGGTGCTTACATAATCTTAAGAAGCACTCTTTAAAATTCAACCAGAAAAGGTTGTCCTGTGCTAAACTACAAGATCTCTGTTACTTCTAGTGCATAGAGCAGTTAGCTATTCTGTACAGGAAGAAGACTTGAAAGTAGGATACAGTTCACTTCCGTTTGTTAAACTATCTCTCTCCATTTATTACCATGTACTGGGTTACAAGACATATTCTTCATTTCTTGACTCATAAAGTTATACTTCTCTTTGTTAAAAATGCCATCTCTACATTTATAACTATATACTTGGTTACAAGACATATTCTTGACTCATAAGTTATACTTCTCTTTGTTAAAACTGTCAAGTGTCATCTCTACATTTATAACTATATACTTGGTTACAAGACATATTCTTGATTATGATAAAACTACACTTCCCTTTGTTAAACCCAGTCATCTCTACATTTATTACTATATACTGGGTTACTAAACCCGACATATTCTTGGCACTGCATGTAACCTTATCATAAATGTTCATGGGCAATAAATCCAAAATTAGAATAAACAGAGAAGAAATATTTTAACATTTTATACTGATAAATAATGATTTAAAGTATGATTAAAATTATGAGCCTACAAGTGAACAGTTGTACAAAATTAGTAATTTTGTATGCACCTGTGAACAAATTTGATTCTAATTTTGATAATTAAATGAATGTTGAGTGTACTGTTATCATGTAACATAACATTAAACTATTAAAGTCACCTGTATGCTCATCAGGGGTATATTGTTTCCACTGTCACATGTGTCATCAGGCAAACTGAGTGGCTATTAAAAACCACCACCTACCTGTCAGTTTGATATATGATTATGTGTAACTTTGATTCAGTGCTAAGTTTCTGGGTATGAGAGGAATGACTGTGAAACACAATATCAACATAACTGTCAATTAAAATGTGCTAGTAGCTATATATTTCACTCTGTCAATTAAAATGTGCTAGTGGCTATGTTCATACATCTTACTAATATCTTACTGATGACAAATACTGCTACTAGATTCTTACTAATGGCATGTCTATGTCTTCTCCTTAATAATGCTCATAAATATCTTGTACATATCTGACTGATGATAGTTTTATATATATCTGACTGATGATAGGCTTGTACATATCTTACTTATGAAAGGCTTGTACATATCTTACTAATGACAGGCTTGTACATATCTTACTAATGACATGCTTGTACATATCTTACTAATGAAAGGCTTGTACATAGCTTACTAATGACAGGCTTGTACATATTTGATGAAGTTTGTACATATCTTAATGATACTTGATAGGTTTGTACATATATCTGACTGATGACAGGCTTGTACATATTTAATGAAGTTTGTACATATTTTATTCTTAATGATAGGCTTGAACATATATATGGCTGATGATAGGCTTGTACATATCTTACTAATGACAGGCTTGTACACATAGCTGATGATAGGCTTGCACATATCTTACTAATGACAGGCTTGCACATATCTTACTAATGACAGGCTTGTACATATATCTGACTGATGTCAGGCTTGTACATATCTTACTAATGACAGGTTTGTATATATGACTGATGACAGGCTTGTACATATCTTCCTAATGACAGGTTTGTATATATATATGACTGATGACAGCCTTGTACATATCTTGACTGATGACAGGTTTGTACATACATATCTTATTAATGACAGTATAATACATAGCTTACTAACGTCTACTGATGACACGTCTATGAGGTCTTATTAATACCACTCATATAAATCTTAATGATGGCATTCTTATACAAATCTTATTGATGGCATACTCTTAAATAATATCTTACTGGTGACATGAAAATATGTGTCTTATTAATGACATGATTATACTTGTCTTACTCTTACTGACAACATATGTAGTTACTAAGAAATTTTACAAGTCTTACTGAAGACATCATTTAGATATCTTACTCAATTACAGAGAAATTTTACAAATATCTTACTGAAGACATTGTTTAGATATTTTACTCAATTACTGAGAAATTTTACAAATATCTTACTGAAGACATTGTTTAGATATTTTACTCAATTACTGAGAAATTTTACAAATATCTTACTGAAGACATTTTTACACATCTTATTAAGCAATGCTTATAAATAATTAACTCTTAACTAACACAAGGAATAGTAATACTAAAAATGCACAAAAAAATAATAATTCATAAAATAATGAAACATAATCTTTAAAGTATAAAATGAAATTGATTTTAATCTTAATAATAACTATTAATGCACAAACAAATTGCAAAAATTTATAAACCTAAATATAACTTCATGAATTAGCCATTTTTATAAAAATAAAAATAAAAACTATTAAACAATAAATCAACTTTTCAAACCTTGAGTGTAGACAATGAACAATGCAGTAAAGTGGGACCAACAGAACTTAGAAGTTGATGTTATAAACAATACAATGTTAAAGCATTGAGTCATGAAATGTAAAACTTTTTAATATATAAATAAGAGTTATCACGTCTCTGCATCAATTAAGTAGGTTTCACTGAACCAGGAAGAAAATTGTTTCCACAATGTTAACTTCTTCACTGGACAAGAAAAACATTATATTACTAGGGTTGGCCTTGACATTTCCATCTGAGAGTAAACCAGGACAACTCTTTTGTCATATGTGCTACTGTCTTTATTTTTTGTTAACTTTCAGTAAATTAGAATCTTAGCATTGTTAGGAAATAATAATAACAATAATTTTATTAGGACAATAGGACATTATCCAGTGTCACATTTTTTACATCTGTCAATATATTACAACACACATTCTTAGTATCTTACCAATGTCATTTCAACAGGCTACACGTGTGAGAAGTTAAAAATATAAAATCTTAGAATATACTTAATGCTTTATCAACATGTCAGATTGTTAAAAATTAATATTTATTTTAAAAATAAAATCCTTACCACATTGTTGAAGTGACTAGAGTCAATGTAAGTGTGTTCAATTAAAATAAACATCCTTATCATATATTAGTGGTAAGTATCACTGTTATTAGTGTCAGTATTTTCAATTAAAATAAACATTCTTGCCATATTGCATATGTCTTAGTGGTATGTATCACTGTTATTAGTGTCAATGTTTTAAATTAAAATAAACATCCATACCATATTGCATGTCTTAGTGGCATGAATCACTGTTATTAGTGTCAATGTTTTAAATTAAAATAAACATCCATACCATATTGCATGTCTTAGTGGCATGCATCACTGTCATTAGTGTCAGTATTTTCAATTAAATAAACATCAATACTTAATTAACTAATAGCTCATGTTACTGTCACTCTTTGAATTACTGTTACTAGTGGTCAATATGTTAAATAAAAATTCTTACCCACTTCCCCATTGCTTATATCTTTGCTGCATGTCGCTGTCACCAGTGCAAGTAGGTTAAATTAAATAAACATTCTTACCTAGTTATGAGACTGATCATGTCTTTGTCACATGTCACTGTCACTAGTTCAGTATTTTAAATTAAAAAACATTCTTATCTAGTTATCAGGGTGTTTATGTCTTTGTCACATATGTCACTGTCATAGTTCATTTAATAAACATTATTACATAATTATCAGACTACTTACATCTTTGTCACATGTCATTTTCACTAGTTCAGTATTTTTAATTAAATACACATTCATACCAAGTTATCAGACTACTTATGTCATTGTCACTAGTTCAGTATTTTTAATTAAATACACATTCATACCTAGTTATCAGACTACTTATGTCATTGTCACTTGTTCAGTATTTTTAATTAACTAAGCATTCTTACCTAGGTGCCATGCTACTCATATCTTTGTCACATGTCACTGAATTAACTGAGCATTCTTCTCTATGTGTCACACTACTCATATTTTTTATACTGGTGTCACTGTCTGTAGTAATTTTTCTGCACTGCTCATGATGGTAAACTAGTCTTCAGTTTCTACTGTGTCAATATGTTCAACAATCCCATATTTCATCTTTATGTTATGTGTCAATATGTTCAATAATCCCATATTTCATATTCATGTTATGTGTCAATATGTTCAATAATCCCATATTTCATCTTCATGTTATGTTTCAATATGTTCAACAGTCCCATATTTCATCTTCATGTGTCAATGTGTTAAAGTACTAAATTTCTTGTCTCTGTCATGAATGCAAACATTAAAATTTTATATCTTTATCATGTTTCAATATGTTAAAGCATTACAATAAGTTCATATCTTTGCAATATGCTTAAGCCTTAAGTCAATTTAATGTTTTTGCCACAAGTCAATAAGCAAGCAATACCATATTTCAAGTCCTTGTCATGTGTCAATATGTTAAAGAAATGCCATATTTCAAGTCCTTGTCATGTGTCAATATGCTAAGCAATACCATATTTCAAGCCCTTGTCATGTGTCAATATGTTAAAGCAATACCATATTTCAAGTCCTTGTCAATATGTTAAAGCAATACCATATTTCAAGTCCTTGTCATGTGTCAATATGTTAAAGCAATACCATATTTCAAGTCATGTCAATATGTTAAAGCAATACCATATTTCAAGTCCTTGTCAATATGTTAAAACAATACCATATTTCAAGTCATTGTCATGTGTCAATATGTTAAAGCAATACCATATTTCAAGTCATTGTCATGTGTCAATATGTTAAATACCATATTTCAAGTCATTGTCATGTGTCAATATGTTAAAGCAATACCATATTTTAAGTCCTTGTCATGTGTCAATATGTTAAAGCAATACCATATTTTAAGTCTTTATTAAATAAACAACCATCCATCCCACATCATTCATTTCTTAGTCACACATCAAAATAAGAGTAAATGACCCTACAAGTATTCTAGTTTTTTTCTACAGTAGTAGTACACTAGTCAATGTATCACTCTGAATTGCTTGGCTTTTATCTGTTTTGTTTCTGACATTTGTGACCCTTTTCAATTAAAACCTACAATACTCAGGAATAATGCAATTTATGATTTTTTTTATAAAAACGTTTAGTTAACTGAGGCTAAGTGATTTATATTTGAATTATATACTCTAAAAAGCTATCAGTACAAGAAAAGAATACAAAGGATATAAAAGTAAATAAATAAATCCATATGAATTGCAGTTGAAATTAAAATCTTCAGCATGGTCATTTTTTAAAAGTTGATAATAGCAATAGGTACAATAACAAAGTAGTAAGTAGTTACTAGTAATTAGTATATACAGTTTTCAATGAACTTGTGCCAAATAGTTCTGAAATAGGCAAGCTGTATCATGTTCTATAGTCTTTAAAAAAAAATTTACTATGTATTAGAATAGATAAGCTCTTGTAAATATTCAAATGTCTTAAAAATAACTTACTTTGTATTAAAATAGATAAGCTCTGTAAATATTCTACTGTCTTTTGTATTAGAAATTGTAGTAGATATTCATATTACATTGCTTGCCTGTCATTATATAGCAAAGTGCATAAGGCAGTAGAATATGCTGTATATTGAAGGCAAGCTGTGTATTCTACTGTCAAGTTTGCTATATAAATTATAATAACAGGCAAGCTATGTAATATGAATTTCTACTTCCTGTAAGGAGATATCATTTCCTGTAAATCCTGTTATTACATATTTAAATTCTATCCGAATATTTAGAAATAACAATATTTAATTAGATCATACTCTTTCAGATATAATTACCAATATCCACAACATCAATTACACATTTGTAAAGAGTTTTACAAATTAATACTGAGAATTGGGGGTAGGTGGGGTGAATTGTTGTTTAAAATAATAAACAATGCAATAGTATTAGTATTAGGTAGTGGAAGTAAAACTGCTATGTCCAAATAGCCATAATGTTTTATTTATGGGCTTAGACTGAGAGTACCACTTAAATATAATTTTGATTTACAAGGTTTTTAGCATTTGTACTTCATTAACTCCAGCAGAAAAGTATGCTGTACCAGATGTACATTTTATTTTGACAAAATCAGTAGGAACATATTATTAAATTTATTTACAAGTTGTAAGCATCTGTAGGTTGATAACTTCATTAGGAAAGTTTGACCAAATAAAACTCTCCAAGGATGATTTTCTTCAGAAGACATAATAAATAAATAATAATACCTAGGAACATGAAAATAAAGTTAACATTAAGATTAGAAGTTTAAAATTATAGCATATTAGTTATTACCCCCGTTTGGCATCAGGGCATGTAAAAGAATACTAGTGGGTTTTGACACAAGTGTGGGAAGCAGTATTGTCGGTTTTGACACAAAAGGGTGGGAGCAGTATTGCACTAGTTGTGACATAAAAGTGTGGGAAGCAGTAATGTGTTTGACATAAAAGTGTGGGAAGCAGTATTGTGTTTGACATAAAAGTGTGGGAAGCAGTGATGTGTTTGACATAAAAGTGTGGGAAGCAGTAATGTGTTTGACATAAAAGTGTGGGAAGCAGTAATGTGTTTGACACAAAAGTGTGGGAAGCAGTATTGTCGGTTTTGACACAAAAGGGTGGGAGCAGTATTGTGTTTGACATAAATGTGTGGGGAGCAGTAATGTGTTTGACATAAAAGTGTGGGGAGCAGTAATGTGTTTGACATAAATGTGTGGGGAGCAATATTGCACTGGTTGTGACATGAAAATGTGGGGAGCAGTAATATGCTGAAATATGAATATGTGAAATAAATGTATGGGGAACAGTATTGCATTAGTTGTGAAAGTAAAGTATGGGGAAGCATTGATTGTGAAAGTAAAGTATGGGGAGTTGTACTGTGGTGAGTTTTGACATAAAGTGTGGGGAGTAATACAGTGGTGTGTTCTGAAAAAAATATCTTCTTTCTTGCCTTAGTTAAAATAAGAGGGTAATTTTTTATAAGAGCATGACCAATTATATTATAATGAAAGGTATAATAAAATGAATGAATAGTGGGGGGAAAAAAAAATATATATATATATATATGCGCTACATGAGTACATCAGATAGAGTTTATTTATAAATAAAAATTAAAGGACAAATATTCATAGTATTTGTATCACATAATGGCTTTTGTAGCCCATACCCACCCTCTTCTAAAAAGAGGCTACATCCAAATCTATCTTCTAGAATGGTTGACCCTTATCCCCTGGCTAGAAACATACCTGATTGTTCCAGATTCTCATCTAACGAATCAGAGTGCTGCTCAATCGTGTGCAAACAAATAGAATAGAAACTCACATAAAAGTTCATCAGATGAATGCAGCTGACTGCTGAGGCAACATATATTTTGGCTCCCAGCCTTAATAAGTTGCAGCCATAGTCCTAACTCTTACTGCTGGTTATCAACTCAGCAGGAAATCATCCTGAAGGTATGTGGTTTTGCTTGCCTAACTAATATTATATTCATGTTTATCTCTTAACATTAATTATATTTTATACTGTTGTATTTTGCTTACAATATTAAAACATATGATGACCATGTAACTGTAAGTAAGAGGTTTCTGTCAGAGAACACAAGAGAACACGAATTCTTAATCTTAACCCATGTGTATTTTATTGGCAGATCGGCACTATATCTCAGTTGTTGAATTCGTCGAGCATCAAGCTGCAAAGCAATGCCAGAATGGAATGACCCATGGGCCAGAGACAGTTCCAAGGACCATTGTGTGACTACACACACACACACACACACACATACACATAAACATATCACTAGGACTCCAGACAACACATGGAGAAATCATAACTAAGTGACTATAATAGTATAAAACCAAATAGCTGAACAGCTTCAGTCAAGATTCAATCAAATTCACTTGAACTTTAATAAAAGTACTTTTAGAGTCCACTCAAAAACATTCAGTGTTCTATTATAACTAATTTATAGTTCATTCATAGGAACTGAATAACTACCTTAATGCCATAGAAATAGAATTCACAAACTTTCTCTTATGACACCATAGTGATTATGAACTAGAACCATTTATAAACTCTAACTGTAACTGTTGAACTATTCACTATATGCGTCCATGCTGTCTTATGTTATTTCTGTTGAAATTTATTATTTATTATTGACACACAGACCACTCATGTTAGCGTGACTCACATGTTATATGTGTAGTCTGTCACCTGTATTTACTTACTATCCTGACTGTATCAGGGGGCTCGAGCTATCTTCCAGAATTATCACTCTTTTATTCTACATTATCCATTGTTCATCTTTCTAACACGTGGCCAGCCAGAAGATGTGTTTTGGGAATTAACCTAAGGTTATGGGCAGCCTGGGGTGGTGGAGAATTGACATCTTGTCCGTCTCCCAGTAAAACGTCACAATGAATATAAATTGTTTGCTATACTACTAACAGGAAGCAGATGAGCAGTGAGCAGTATCTTTTCCAGCCTAACAGCAAAACAAGAATGTGCTTCCAAGCACAAAAGCAATCTTAACACATGATTAAGAAGTAGCTTTATCATTGCTACAGCACCGCAATAATATGTTTTCAAGAAAAAGTACTTATACTACTCTGTAATGTAATGAAAATGTACTCATTCTACTCATGTAATGAAATGTACTTATTTTATTCATGCAGTGTAATGAAAATATACTCATTCTACTCATGCAGTGTAATGAAAATGTATTCATTCTAAATGTACTTATTATAATTTATACTCATGTAGTGTAATGAAAATGTACTCATTCTACTCATGTAGTGCAATGAAAATGTACTCATGTAATGAAATGTACTTATTTAAGTTATTATACTCATGTAGTGTAATGAAAATTTACTCATTCTACTCATGTAGTATAATGAAAATGTACTCTTTCTATTAATTTAGTAAACTGAAAATGTATTCACTTAACTCATTTAGTGTAATGAAAATGCACTCACCATACTCAAGTAGCATAATAAAAATGTACTCATTCTACATAAGTATTATGTAATGAAATGAAACTGTACTAATTTTACTCATGTGGTGCAAAAATTTATTCATTCAACTCAAAGCAAGCTGGGTGGATGCTGGTGTGTAACATCCTCTTCGAAACAAGAAGACAGCAATTTAGCATTTAAAAGAATGCAATCTCAAATACAAGAAATCATTCTTTCACAAATAATTCATTAGAAATCTTAGACTTTTAGTATAAGCACTAACTCAAATAAAATGAAATATCCTTTCACAAACAATTCACTAAAAGTCGTGTTAGACTTTAGTAAAACCAAAATGCAGCTTCCTTTCTAACAAGTAGTACTAGTAGCTTTCCTAATTTCCAGTGGATTTCCAAATGCCCAATATCTTCCCTAATTTCCAGTGGATTTCCAAATGCCCAATATCTTCCCTAATTTCCAGTGGATTTCCTAATTCCCAATATCTTCCATAATTTCCAATGAATTTCCTTATTTCCAATATCTTCCCTAATTTCCAATGGATTTCCTAATTCCCAATATCTTCCCTAATCTCCAATGGATTTCCTAAAATGAACTGTTGTTTTCAGTATGTATAGTTTATCCAAATATGCATTGTTTTTTTCTAAGTCCTAAATAAATAAAAAGGAAACAATTAAGAATATTTATAGTGATATATCAATAAGTTTTAAGTTTAAGTACTAACAAGTTTAAAGTAAAATAAAATTGGGAGAAATCTGCAGACTTCTGAATCAACAGACATTGAGCTTGTAAAAGCTAACAAAACTGTTCTGAATCTGAGCTGCGCAGCAAAGCATACTCACCCCACTTTGTGCTCTCGAGTCAATGACATCAGCTACTGTAATGGTTTGTTTGCTATCTCTATGTTGATCTTCGCTTGCTCCTCTTTCTACATGCACCTCTTCACCTCTGATGGCTCCAGTTTCGAAAAGTGATGACTCAGATCCAGGATTTTCTGATTCTTGTAATTCTCCAGCAGGAAAATTACCATTATCAGATCCCTTGCTATCTTCAAAAAGACTAGAATCACCAAATCCAGTTGCAGGAATTTTCTTCCTGGTTACATTGTCATCTACAGCAAGTGATTCTAACTGGGTCTCTTCAAAAAATGACGACTCAATTCCAGCATCCTCTGTTTCTTTTAACTCTCCAGCAGGAAAAAGATCACCATCAGATCCCTTGCTGTCTTCAAAAAGACTAGAATCACTAAATTCACTTGCAGGAATTATCTTCCTTGTTACACTGTCAACTATAGCCAGAGATTCCAGAGGAGTCTCTTCGGATGTCAAAAGGTTTGTTTCACTGTTTAAAAATTCTTCTTCTATTTTATCACTGACTCCAGCATCTGCAGAACTGTGTTCATCTTCAAACAGACTAGAATCAATGAATTCAGCTGCTAGAATTTTCTTCCTGGTTATATTCTCATCAAGAGCCAGTGGTTCAAGAGTAGGCTGTGCTGATGACTCGGTGCAAACGTTTTTTTCACTAATGCAAAATTCTTCTTCTGCAATAATGTTGTCTAAAGTGCTTGCATAGAGTTCTCTGTCCCGCTCAACATGAATGATTTTTTTGCCCTCTTCACCTACCAAACTTTCATCCAAAGAAACCACTGCTTCAGGGTGAAGAACTTTTCTGGTGTCCAGTGAGAGAGATGAGAGCTCTGAGTCCACTAGTGGAGAGGCCTTATCAGTATGCAGACTCATTATTTCAGCATCAAATAAAGGCATGCTCACCTGTCCAACTGCTAGTTTAGCTGTAGCCAAAGTCTCACTGTCCTTAGTGAACACCTCCAAGTTTGAATTTTCTTTATTAGTATCAGGGGAACTCTCTAGCATCTGTGTAGCAATATCAAATTCTTCACCGAAAATAGGGTAAGATTTTTCAGCACAAGTGTCTCTGGTTGTGGATTCAAGAAGAGTAATTCTGTCTGAATCCTGGCTCCTGGTTGCATATGTCTCAGTATAGTCTGCTTCTTTGCTAATACCAACAGCTTTGGACTGTTGAGATTCTGAAAAAGAATGATGCATCGGAAACATATCATCATCTTCATTTGGATCATCAGCATATCCATCGTCATCATATCCATCATCAGAATCACCCTCCTTTTCTTCAGCCACAGATGATTGGCGTGCTTTCACCCGTTCACGTTCCAGTGCTTCTTGCCGAATCTGCTCCAATATCTCCTCCTGAACTGTTTGATATTCTTGACCACTGATCTTACGAAAACTGGAGCTCTCCACTACTTCTTTATCTGCTCCTGTCTCTATGACACTTGTCTTGCGATTGTAAGATGACATGTGTTGCAAAGGGTCCATCCCGTGAAGATATTCAGTCTCAATGTCATAGGCATTTGCATCTTTTTTCATCCCATCGCTTGAACCTGAAGAATCAAGCAAGGCTGATTCATCTTGTAAACTTTCTGAATCAAGCAGAACTTTGCTTGGCTCACCTCTTACACTTTCTGAATCAAGTGGAACTTTACTGTCAAATAATCCATCATGATCTTCAGTATCATATGTTTCTTCTATTTTTTGTTCACTAACTGAATGAATAGTGCTTTTTAGGTCAGATCTTGAGCCTTCTGTATGTGCTGCTTTGGAAAAGGAGTTAAGTGCCAGAGTTACGCTCTCTTCTGACAAAAGATCTCGACCAGCTGACTGCTGAAAAGGTTGGCCTGTAAGACTTTCAGCAGACGAGGACTCCCTAGAAAGCTCATCAAATGATAAATCAACTGTTGGAGAAGAGTCTTCACTGATACTAGGGTGAGGTCTGAGATCAGAGGCTGCTGTTGGCAGCAATTCTTGCACAGATTCTGAGGGGAAGGTCTCCAAAGCTTTCTGAATCATTTCATTGGCCAATTCAAAAGCAATATGTTGCAAAGCACTCTCTTCAGAATCTGTATATTCATCAGTGACATGTTCATCTTTGCCCTCATCCTGAGTAAAACCAGATTCAAAGCCCATATCGATACTGGCACTTTTTACCTGACACTGCTCAGATTCTGGTTTCTCATCTACATTTTCCTCCTTGTCTTCATCAACATCTGACTCTGGCAGAAAAAGTCCAAAAGAAACTTTTGGTCTAGTTCTTTCCTCAAGAGGGGATGTAGCATCGTCAACAAGACCAAGCCCCTGAAAGTGCACTTTGTTTGAGGCTACAACAGGCTTTGGTTCACCTAGGCTTTCATTGCTCTCAGAGCCGGTCAGTGACAGGCGTTCTGCAACCTCTTTCAAATCTGTAGAACGTGAGTCTTCCTTTAAATCTGCCAAGTGACTGTCCACGTAGCTATTTTGTGGTGTAAAAGACTGAGTTGGGTTCAGCATGATAGAATCCACACCACCTGGTGCAGCAACAATTTCTACTTGTGTCTGTTTAAGTTTGCTGACAATTTCTGCATTGTTCAAACTTAGGAGATGTTCCTGTGCATATTTATCAAGATTCTCCTCCACAAAGCTGTTGTGCGGTGTAAAGGGACTTTTCTGAACGTCCAAAAATGTGTCAAATTCGGACCCCATACCCAGGTCTCGTTCCATGGAAGATCTTTTTTCATGAATCCTCTGCACCATGTCAGAGTTATGAAAACTTGGAAGCTGTGTTTCATAGGCAGTAGAAAAACCACTTTCCACACTATAACTATTCTGGGGAGTGAAAGGAGACAGCACTCCGGCAACATCCTCCCTACTTACTGCCCCTAAGGTTGCTTTCTTTTCTTGGATTTTTTCCAACATCTCAGAACTGTTGAAGCTTGGCAAATGAGTTTCCTTTGTCACAATGCCAAACTCAGAGTCCATGTAACTGTTTGGTGGGGTTACTGGATAGCTGGAGGTTTTAGATTCATGACTGGACACTTGCCCTGAAGTCTGACCAGAAGTAGCCACAGGGGAAAACTCAGCAGGAGAATCATGGAGGAACAGCATTTCATGCGGAGAAGCAGTCTCATCAAAAACATCTTCCTGAATCCCATTATGATGCAAGGCACTGCCAAATGCAGTCTGCTGAGGGACAGATGATGCATTATATACATCCAGAAAAGAAAAACCACTTTGAGAAGAAAGGTCTGAACTATTGCTAAGTTCACAGTTTGGACTGTGTGATTCAAGATCAACTTGATGGGATAATGACTGAACTGTTTCACAACCTTCATCTTGGGTGATATTATCTGATAGCTCACTAATGTTGCATTTGTCAGCATTATCTGAGAGATCAAAAGTTTGGCTAACCATGGCATCTGCATCATGTGTTGTCAAGATGGCCGACAGCTCAGAGTCTTTGAGGTCAGTGCTTCTCTTAAAATCATTGCCCTCTGCTGTTGGAGAACTGACCCCATCGCTGCTATAAACTGAGCTCAAGGGATCAAAAACTTTGTTATCCATGGTGAGGAACTCTTCTTCATCCTCTTGAGAGTCTCGAATGCTTGTCTCTTCTAAACTTGTTAGATCCTCAGGACTGATCTCTCCATCAGCAGAACTCAGCTGGCTTCCCACAATGCTGCTCATTGAAGTAAATCCTTCCCGATTTTCTCTAGGAATATCACTGTAAGCATCAGCTTGTGTTTCATCAGGTGTTGTTTCCCCTGAGAGAAAGGCTTGAATTATTGGAAGAATATGTTTTCTAGATGCTGCAACATTTTCTTGAGTGAAGAACACAAAGTCTTCAAATTTTAGTGGCACAGGAGACAATCGAAGGTTGGGTGACTTACTGTTCTGCAGGACATCCACAATCTGAAATATTAAACAGTTAATCAGCTCATATATCCATCAATCAATATATTAGTCATATATGATGAGAAATTGTATAAAACATTGCAAAAGTCTTCACTATCTTGATTTTTTTTTTGTTTTGTGAGGGGTAAATAACTAGAGAGTCAAAAAGTTCAATAAAATGCTCTACACTTGCAAATATTCTGTGGACTGAATATCTGCCTGAAATGGTTCCCCTTGAAATCTATGACATCAATGACTAGTCCAAATGGATTGGGCCAAAGCAAACTTTGCATAAAAAGAAAATGTGCTAAATGTACAAAGCCCAAATCAGAAATACATTCAACAATTACCACAAGCAGCAAATTGGTGTTGATAAACAAAACCGACCTTTACTTTAATTATGTCTACCTGACAGTTTATGTGATATCAATTTTCTATTTCATTAAATTAATGTTAGAATACAATAAAGATTTTAAATAATTTGGAAAATTAAGTTGTATTTCTAATGAATATTAGCACTCACAGTTGTGATGTATATATATAATTTTTTTTAAATGTATGAAAATAAAATATTTGACCATATTAGTATTAAAATAGAAATCATTTATCAGAATCATAGCACAAATAGTAGTCAGGAGATACAATGCTATTTTCAAGTAGAAACATTTTTGTGTTTTATATTAACTATAATTTTTAAACATTTATCTTACTGAATATTACTGGTGAAGACATGTAACCTCTGCTCTGAATCATTACTCAGTTCAAAAAACAGACAACTCAAATAAAACTATAAAATATGAAACATATACAGGGAGACAATTTGGAAGTCTAACCATAGGTATGTATTCTTTCACGATACAATAAGCACAAAAAGAAATACACAATACTGTCCAAATGTATTTACTGTAGTGATACTGAGATGATATGCTTTGCAGTAAGCTGCAATTTTAGTATTTTAGCCATATCCAACAGTATTTATTCTTCAGTGAATTTGTTCATGTAGGATTAAACAAATTTTAGCAATGTTTATTCTTCAGTGAATTAATTCATGTAGGGTTGAAAAATTTTTGCATGTTAATTCTTCGGTGATTTAGTTCATGTAGGGTTAAACGAATTTTAACAGTGTTTATATTGTGCCAGCTGTCCCTAGTATTTTGAATGTATTTTAGTATGGGTTTTGATTTTCTACAAGTTCTGGGACCAGCTTCTATGCAAATGCACTAAATACACAACAGCATAAAAATAATGAAAAATTGCTAAAATTTTACATAAATCATTTCAAACATTTAGATCAAATAAAAACCATAGAAAAGAGCCAATACTGCAGAAAATTTTTAAAGAGCAGAAAAAAAAATTATGGATCCAAATCAAGAAAATTATGACAATAGTCTAGAATTCTAGATGATCCAATTTCAACAGAATAACTGACAGCAGTTATTAAAATACATCATCTGGCCTATGTAAAATTAAATACCACATGATTAAAAACTCAAATAAAAATGTATTAAGTAAAATCACAAGTATTTAATGATATTTACAATAAAGAAGATTCCCTTACAATATGGAAAATTGGAGTGGTAACTGGAATACATAAATCTGGAATACCAGGTCATAATCCCAATAATGATAATACAATATGGAAAATTGAAGTGGTAACTGGAATACATAAATCTGGAATACCAGGTCATAATCCCAATAATGATAATACAATATGGAAAATTGAAGTGGTAACTGGAATACATAAATCTGGAATACCAGGTCATAATCCCAATAAGGATAATACAATATGGAAAATTGAAGTGGTAACTGGAATACATAAATCTGGAATACCAGGTCATAATCCCAATAATTATATACCACTATCTCTAATTAATGCTGCCACTGGAAAACACGTAAGAAACCATTTTAAAAAATAGTATATTTTATGACTCCAATAATATTATACCACCACAACAAAGTGGTTCAAGAAAAATATAAATCCAAGGAACATTTAATACACCAACATAAGCAACTAAAATACTTTATTTAGAAATGAAAATAAACAGACTTACTAAACACCAAAAACCCTACAATAAACTAAGGCATGTGATCCTGTTATGCAAATATCTACAGTAAAAATTACTGGCAAATGTACTGGTCCTTACAATTATTTATAAATAACACAGCAGTAATTGTCAGAGGATAGACTCTCCCAATCTCTAATTTTTAAAAAATGGAGGTCCGCAGGGGAGGGTATTGAGTGTAGATTATTCAAAATCATGCAAGCAGATATGGCCAATGCCTGGGTAGATAAAAGTACTCTATACAGTTCATAATGGTATGTCCCTAAAAGACAAGCAAATAAGCAAAACAAAAAACAGTCACTTGATTGTAATAAATATCTAAAAGTTAAGAGCCAACAAAAAAACAGTCACTGGGTTGTAAAGAGATTCTATAAATTATAGCCAACAACAAAATAGTCACTGGATATAGACCAACAACAAAGTAGTCACTGGATATAGACCAACAACAAAGTAGTCACTGGATATAGACCAACAACAAAGTAGTCACTGGATATAGACCAACAACAAAATATTCACTGGATATAGCCAACAACAAAGTAGTCACTGGATATAGACCCACAACAAAGTAGTCACTGTATATAGACCAACAACAAAGTAGTCACTGTATATAGACCAATAACAAAGTAGTCACTGGATATAGACCCACAACAAAGTAGTCACTGTAATGCAATAAAGGACTATAAGTTACAGACCAACAACAAAACCATCATTGGATTGCAATGATGGTCTATAACAGGGGTTCACAAACCGCGGCCCTGGAGGACTTTAGGATGTTACCATCATTTGTGGCCTGCAAGGAGCTCTTAACATTAATCTAAACACGGGAGTAGTGCAAATATTGAAATATTAGGTCTACTTAGTATAAAAAAATATGAGCTTGGGATCAGAAGAAATGGGAAAATATAATCACAATCTTCTGAATAATAACTAAAATATTCAACAAGCCAGAAGCAGAAAAAGTGTTAGCATCTTGAAAAGTTGCAAAACCTCTTGCACAAGGCAAAATACAAACCTGTTGTCGGTATACTCTGGTCTGTGAGTAGACTCCAAGCTGGCGAGTAACATTTTTCTCATCTGTCACACCCACTGTTATTGTTAAAATCACCACAGCGCCCACTTTTTTGTTTTCAGCAAAAGATGACAATTGATCCAGAAAGTCTTCCTTTTCAATCAAATCCTGAAAACAACACATAGGATTGTGTGTGTCAAGGATATGGGGGTATGCTTTTCTTATGTTGAGGTCAAAGAGGAATATATTTTTCCAAGTCTAAAACAAGTACAAACTGAATTGAAACACGAATTCACTTTAAGCTTTTCTATTTTGTAAAAATAAAAACAGTTAGAAATTGAAATATTAAATGTTCTTGTTATGTCAAAGCAATTTGTGATGAAATATGCTGAATTCTTTTCATAAATATTTTTATTCTCTTTTATTGCATTTTAAAAGTTAATTGTAAAGATCTCTTTCTGCATTACTGTTAGTGTATTGTTGAACATAAATGCAGTTCAGCACATATAATATTTAACATCATTGTAGCATAATAGTCTCTATCAGTGGTCTATAACCCAGTGCCTGCAAGTGCCATGTGCCCACAATGAGGTATAAAAAGTAGTGCAGACATAAGCTATTCCATCCAACTTTTCCGCACTCATTCAGGTTCTGTAAAATCATTCAAAGCAAAACTGATCTTGTGCACATTACATATGAAGACAAAGTGGTTTTAACTCTTCAATGGTCATCCACATTCAAAAACCTCTGGAGCAGTCTGAAAAGAGAATTCAACAGCTCATCATCACTGGCCTTGCTTGTGAATTCTTTAAATGCCAACTAGAGGGGAAAAAAAAATGTTACTTTGAGTGCAAGTCTCTCAATCCAATTGCAAGACTCAATCCAAATCAGTTCCAACTGGATGAGTAGTTTTCTGACTTAATTTCACACTTGTTCATATCAAATTCATCCAATGGGGATGAAATGGAAATTTCTTTGCTGAAGAAGTACTCCATTCTAATTACTTTGAATGTGAACATAACTCGAGTCCAGTCATAAAGGCAATCTATAGCTTATGAGCAAAGCAAGCCGTTTTGGTCGTCACTTCAAGCTACAGTAACTACTGTACTCTATTTGAATACGTTGGTGTGTACATCCATCGTTGTTGTCAACTTATCAGTAAATCATGTTGCTGTAAGTTGATTCCCATGAATTCTGTTCGAGAACCAATATAGCGGAGATTTGTGGCCTGAGTTTGGTCTAGAGAATTCACAAAGATCGTTGTGAACATTTCTCATGGTGTGTTGAGTAAATGTACATGAAACTTTGAGAACATTCCTCCTGATGTGCTCAATAGTGCATGTGAAATTCAGGGTGATTCTCTACGGTGTGCAAGGAGAGCAGGTTGAAGATTCTGGAACAGTTATGCAGTGTGCATGTCCGAACTTGCTTAAATAAGAAGACAGAGACTTGTTGCAAACCGCTTGATTGTGAAACATATGCTAGCAAAACCACAATCTTTGAACAGGTTATGTACATTCACTTTAACTATTTCTCTAAAACTCCCTCTCATTTTTTTGATGATATCCATGAACTTGATTATGTACTTATATTCACTGACTGCTTACGTCTATGCTAGGATAAACTGAACGATTGTCTAGTGTTAATCGAAAATTGTTGTGAAGTGATGCAAATGTCAATGCTCTTTGATTATATTCATGTTATATATTTGATTGTTGACTTAATAAATTTATTGTTAAATTTATTGACCTTCTTATACATATTGATAATCCTTATGTTGGAAAGACAGTGGTGGATGGGGCCTGCTAAATATAGATTAAAGAAGGATTTGTCTTCTCCTTTAATAAGAAGTTTTCCACCTATGGAAATACTGTGTGATGTAAATGTTTCTCTTTAATGTTGTGGAAGAGAAAACGTTTACAGCGCCCGCATATCCACCAAGTGAGAGAGACAAGTGGTGTCTTCGGAAGAATTATTAATAACATAAATTAAGATTCTCATCACCTGTAATTAGTTATGGATGATTAATTAATAATAATAATAATAATCATAACCATTAACTATGTGGCTTTGGGTTCACAGAATGTGCTCTTAGTCACAAGGTTGGGGGCCAGTGGTCTGTGTTATTCATTTATGCCGGTGTTACTGTGTGGAGGTGTGACAATTCAGTCAAACAAATGCAGATGACCATCCCAATAATAATAACTAGAGTTGATTACCTGCATCAGAATCTACAGATGAATTAGAATACTAAACCTAAGTATACATGAGTTAATTACATAAATTTACATCACCCCAAGTAGTATCATACAACAAACAATATGTTCATTTGATCTGATCCTTACACTTAACTATCATATTAATGGAACTTTTTTACGATCTGGTCCTTTACTCTAAATTACCACACTATCTTAATTTTTTTAATGAACTGATTCTTACACTTAATTAATTACAACTTTATCTGAACTTTGCATGTTAAGCAATTTGATCTTATTTGTATATTTAACTACTTATTGCTTTGTCTGAATTTTCATGTGTTGAACAATATGAACTGCTAATATGTTAATAAACTAACCTGCATATCCATGGTAACAGAACTTGTGGCAACAGAGAGGTTGTCACCACTCACTACTTTCATATCCTTCAATAAAATTTCACCTACAGTCAACCCTAAAAAAAAATAAATCAAACAGTTATTTAAATAATGTCATTAAGACATGCTAATAAGAAATATACCTGCAATAAAATTCACTTATTAATTATTACCAGTCAAATCAATGTATAGTCACAGAGCCTCGCTAATAACAAAAAGCAATAATCCAGAAAAAAGTTTAATAATCACTACCACAGTCAAATCTTGTAAACAAATTGTACTTCTGTCTAAATCAATGTAAATCTATTAAGATCTAGTCAGTCAAATCAATCTAAACTCTTTTCCAAAGAAATTAATGTAAACCCCAAACTATTTAAATCAATTAATTCTGGTCAAATCAATAATTGGCCCATGTCAGTCAAATCAATCTAAACTCTTTTCCAAAGAAATTAATGTAAACCCCAAACTATTTAAATCAATTAATTCTGGTCAAATCAATAATTGGCCCATGTCAGTCAAATCAATAAGACCCATTCAGAAAACAATATAAAACATTTATTGTAGTCAAATCAATGTAGAGAAATCAATAAACAGTCCATTTAGTGAGATCAATGATATTAGATCCATACAGCAAACAATATAAAACATTTATTGCAGTCTAATCAATATAAAACAATTAAAAAAAAAACTACTGCAGTCCGTCAATGCTAAACAATATAGAACCTCTTGCAGCCTAATCAATATGATTAAAACTTAACAACAACAAAATAATGTAGTCCAATCAATGATAAACAGAACAGAACCTTTTGAAATCTAATCAGTGTAAAAGCTTTAATAATCAAAATCAATGTAAGGTCTATTTAGTAAAATAGTGAAATCAATCAAAGGTCAAATGAGGTCATTGATGTAAGGTCCATTGAGTGAAATCAATGAAATAGTCGATTTAGTGAAATCAACGATGTAAGGCACATTTAGTGAATTCAGCTAAAGCCTATTCCAGTAATCAAATCAATATAACATTCTTTCTAGTCAAATGAATGTATGGCTTAGTTAAATAATGCAACATCCTTTTACATCAAATTAGTTTAAGACTTTTAGCAGTGAAATAAATGCAACAGTCTTTTCAATTAAATTAGCTTAAGAGCTATTGTAGAGAAATAAATGCAACATCTAGGTAAATTAATTTAAGGTTTACTGCAGATATATGAATGTAACAGCCATTTTAGCTAGATCAATTAAAGGCTTATTGTAGTCAAATTACTGTATCACCCATTCTAGCTAGATCATTTGAAGGCTTATTGTAGTCAAATTACTGTAACATCCATTCTAGCTAGATCAGTTAAGGTTTATTGTAGTCAAATTACTGTAACATCCATTCTAGCTAGATCAGTTAAGGTTTATTGTAGTTATGTCAATATATCACCCATTCTTTAAGGCTTATTGCTGTTACATAATGCAACACATTCTAGGCAAATCAGCTTGAGGCCTATATTGTTGTTATATAATGTAACATTCATCCTAGGAAAATCAATGTAAGATATGTAATCTAAAAAATAATAATAGAATTAAAACACTTTGAAAAAGAAAAGTAGTAATAATTCTAAAATTAAGAAATTTAGTAAAGTTGAATGTCCATTATGGATAAAGGACAAACTAATTTGTTAAACAGTGAAATATATTTATAATTTTCTAAGTGCCTTCAGAAATATAACTATGAAGAATTGATTGTTTACAGTTATTACCTGAAAAATCCAGCTTTGCTTCAAGGATTTCCTTAAAAACACTGTCCCTATCAACATCATGCATTAACAAATTGTCCAGTTTTTCTATCATGAGCTCGTCTTTAGGAGTTACTTTCTCAGCTACAGGGTTCAGGTTGATCGTGTCTGTTATTATTGCACCTGTTTAAAACAAAAAAAGATCTTCAAAATTATTATTTAAAACTACTTCAAAATGTAAAATGGATGGTTAATTTTCAGTTATAAGTGGCATGTTTTTCATATAATATATAAAATATAATGGTAAAATAAACTTACTTTGAGGTCGATAACATAACCTGCAAATATCAGCTTATTTGGCCAGACTTCAAAATTTGAGTGGTCTTACCTACTCAAAGTAAATTTGCATACAAATTTTTGGAGCTCTAGCTTTAATAGGAAAAAAGTTATGATGGTTAAAAGTTTGACATAAATTGCAAAAAAACAAAGATTTCATGAAACCCCCTTTAGAAATGACCACACAACAAAAACTATAAAAAATACACAGCTCATCTTTGCTAATTCAACTCTCTGAAACACAAATATATTGCTGATTTTTTTTTTAAAGATCACAGATGCATAGAAAATTAAATGCAGTCCTCTCAAAACAGCATTTTGTTCAAATTGTCAAACAGCAAGTGGTCAAAAACTGAATAAAATGTCTTCTTTTGGAGCTTTGTAAAACAAAAACTACTTCATTTACACCATCCAAATTTGGTATACTTGCTCTTTGGAGTATATACATATACAGGATGAATTTTTAGACAATCTTTTTGTCTAGATTTAGAAATGTAACATCTCAAAAATGTAGTTTCATGCAATACATCTGCACACTTATTTTGTTGAGGAAAAAAGGTAAAATGAAACATTTATTATGATAATGTTTCTAATTTCTGTAACTGAAAGCATGATCATTCTAACTAAATAAAGTCATAAATTATATTTTTCACATTTATGTACATGTACTTTAACAATTTAAAAAACATTTCAAAACTAGCAAAACTGATACTCTTTTTAGTTTAATAAAATACTGTTACAATGTTAGTTGTTACTATTTACAGTTTATTTTTTGTAGTTCAACGACAATTGTAATTATTAGTATCTTTATTTTTAATATATGTCTATTTGTTTCATAATATAAGACATATTGACATTCTAAAAATATCTTGAAAACTGAAATCTAAAGTCTTTCATAGTTTTACTTATATGCCTACTTTTTGTTTGTAGTGTGAGTAACATGTTACTCCTCCTCATTGTTGTCCTGATCTCAATTTTTTACCATACATTGATTCACTCACTCGCTGACTCGTACACGTATTATTATTATATACATCTTAACTAGAGTTATCATTTTTTTTCTAAAATGCTGCCTTGGTACCCATCCAAATTTTAAAAATTAGCATAATCTCCAACCGGCCGCATTATCACGGGTACCTGTTCTCAATTTTACTACCTGGGTATTAGCACGACAATGGGTACCCGGGCACCCGTTGGCACCAATAATCTTAACCCCGATCAGTCATTCAATGACAAATTCTCATTCATCATTTACTAGATTGTTTCTTAACGCCAGAGTTATAATAAAATAACGAAAGGTACTGGTCAGCTACAGATGAACACAGACAAAAATCCATTCAGTATTAAGGGTTGTTTTTATTTTGGATTGGTGCTTTATAAAATTAATTTAAAATATCGCCGATTAGTTAATATATATTCCAAAAAAATTAATCTCATCACGAGTCATTGTTTAATCCTTTCCAGCCTGTATTTCTTGTATAAGATTGTTTTTAATATAAGCAGTTTGTCATAACAAATCATCACCCTCTTGCAACCTTACTTTAAATGGCCAATGTTTAGCTAACCTCGTTAGTGATCAAAATAAAACTTTCTAACAAATTGTAACCTAAAAATAATGAATGATCTTTTTACTGTAGCAATATTTCAATGAAATTTAATAGTTTTTGTTAAAACTTAATGCAAAATTTTGTCTACTTGATCTATTTTAAAACAAGTCTTGTCCAAGATGACAATCTCTCTTCACCTTTGGCATGGGTGTGATTCAAACTATTAGGGTCTCCCGTGTTCATTGCCAATCGCTCTTCCGGGATAGAGACTTCCAGTTTATATTATAAACTCTTTATATTATACACCATTTTAAAGGGCAAAAAATACCTTTTCAACAATATAAAGGAGGCTGATGGATGAAAATGGGTTCTAAAGTTATAATGCGTTCAACATAATGCATAATTTGGACTCTAATTTGCTACAGTAAAATTTTTTTAAATTGGAATGAACCGATGCTCGTGTTAAAGGTCATTATCTTAGCTGTCTGTTGATATAAACTTTATTTTTATTGGTTGAATCCTGGAAATTCTGTGACATGTTGATGCCAGATGTCAGTTATGTTCAAATTTCGCCATGGGCACTTCAGTACACATAACCAGTTCTAAGTTTATTGATCAAAACGTATGTACAAGCAAAACTCATATTTAACGTTTGAAGGTTCCTTTATTTATTAAAACAATTTTCACCAATTTCTTTCTTCTAATTACCGAGAGAGACAATTTTGAAAAAGAGTGAAATCTGCCAATATGTGACATCTCCATATAGTGAGTGGGCTTACCTACATACAGTAAAGCAGCAATGACATTATCCATATATATACATTTAATGATATATATACTGACCATACAGTAAAGCAGCAATGACGTTATCCATAACAAAGGTCTCATCTTCAAGCAGTGCTTCAGTGATGAGCGTACAGCAAGATCCCACAGGTTCAATTATACTATTTTCACATCTATAATTTAAACAATGACAAAATCAATAATAGATGGCAGTGACAAATCAATAGTGTAAATATATAACAATAACAAATCAATAGTGCAAATGTATGACAAAGACAAATCAATAGTGCAAATGTATGACAATGACAAATCAATAGTGCATTTGTATAACAATGAAAAATCAATACTTAAAATGTAATATTGACAAAATCTTTAATGCAAATGTATTACTGAAGCAATAACAGTATAACAATGACAAATTCATTAATGCAATTGTATTATCACAGCAATAAAAAAAAACCAGACAAAATCATTAGTGCAATTATTATTTTAACAATAAAAATGCATTATGAAAGCTATAATTAGACAGCAACAAAATCATGAGTATAAATGCACCGTCAGAGCAATAAAAATGTATTATCAAAGCCATAGAAATTAGCAACAAAATCATGCACTGTCATAGCAATAAAAATACACTATCAAAGGCATTAAAAATTAACAACAAAATCATGAGTACAACTGCACTGTCGTAGCAATAAAAATATACCATCAAAGCAATAAAAATTAGACAATGAGTAAATTACAAGTACAAATATATTATTAAAGCAATTGAAAAAAAACAAGAGAAAGTTTAAAAATCACCTAAATCTGGTGCACTTCACTATCATTTAAAGATAATTAATTTCCATAATTTTTTATTAATAGTTGCAATATAAGTGTATATAAAACATTTTTTAAAAATTATATAAACACTTTTTAGAAAATATGTCTGAATCTGGCACTAAGCCACCAGTCACAAAATATGCCGATGTTATTTTTCATTTAACCTTTGTTGATGTTAAGGAATATTTCTTGTGTAAGTGCAAGAATTTTGTTCTACTATTAAACAATGTTTGGCATTTATCATGACTGGGAAATGGCTACCTACATCAAAGTGTACCACTAGCCTAAATAGCAATAACAGGTAATCACTATTGGTGAAAAACTGGATTTAATATGGAAATACATGTGTGCAAGGATAAAAAAACAAACTCAGTTTTATTTTCCAATGATGAAAATTAATACTATATTTGGTCTATTA
Organism: Sinotaia quadrata; assembly: GCA_028829895.1. Classification (NCBI taxonomy): domain Eukaryota; kingdom Metazoa; phylum Mollusca; class Gastropoda; order Architaenioglossa; family Viviparidae; genus Sinotaia; species Sinotaia quadrata. The sequence goes on along the minus strand of CM054181.1, from coordinate 117,151,611 downwards.
ACCAAATTGCTGTTGCCATAATCTACATACAATTACATTGGATGATAATGATGATGATGATGATAATAATAATGATGATGATAATAATGATAATCATAATAATACAGAAGTAACACCTGAAAAGGAAGACTATCTGAACAAAGTGCATGTACAACACAAAATTGTCCCACTGCTAAAGCAGTGCTCCTCGGAAGTGCTCACATCCTCCATAAAACCTTGGATCTCCTATGATCTTGGTAAGATTCCAAGACCTTGGTTCATAAGAGACAGTCAACAAAAGTCATAAATAAAGGATGAATAATAAAAATAATTCAAAAGACAAGCTATTAACAAAATATAAAATCTGGGGACATTAAAACTAAATATTCTAAATGTGCACAGAAAATATGTTAATACATTACTCATTTACAGTGATATATGTAATTTAAACAAAGCAAAGGAAGGGTCAAGTGAACAATCTCAAATTTTTATTATGTTTCAAATAGTAATGTCTTGAAATGTGAAATCAAGTGCATTTCAAATTCTATGTTAGGGGAAAAATTAGAACCCAGACTAGCTCTAAAAATATCTAAATTAGATTTCTATTTAAGTGATAGGTGTTATTAGAATACCTATAGCTGTGAAGCAGTTTTCCCCAATTCAACCACAATTTCTTTATTTCTATTTTTTTTTTTTAAATGTACTTTTGATTTAAGAGGCATTTTTAAGAATGAATACTATGTAAGTCTCAATGAAAATTAAAAATAGTATTAATAGTGCAAAATTCAAAGTACCTTCCAAATCTCAAAGAAGAGAGGTCATTGATCAAATGCAAAAGAACATTAAAATAATGGTAATGAATTTCAAAGTGCCCTGCAAGTCTCAATGAAAAAGGTCACTGATCAAAAACAGAAATAGCACTAAGGTAACTGGTACAAAGTTCAAAGTACCCTTCAACGTTCAAGTCTCAATGAAAAGGTCACTTGTCAAAAGAGTCATAGCACTGAGTTAATGAGTACAAAGTTCAAAGCGCCCTTCAAGTCTCACTGAAAAAGGTCACTGGTACAGAAATAGCAATAAGGTAATAGTACAAAGTTCAAAGTGCCCTTCAGGTCTCACTGAAAAAGGTCACTGGTACAGAAATAGCAATAAGGTAATAGTACAAAGTTCAAAGCGCCCTTCAGGTCTCAATGCAAAAGGTCACTTGTCAAAGAGTCATAGCATTAAGGTAATGAGTCAAAAAGGTCACTGGTCAAAAACAGAAATAGCACTAAAGTAACTGGTACAAAGTTCAAAGTGCCTCGCAAATCTCAATGAAAAAGGTCACTAGTAAATAACAGGAACAGCTTCAAGCTAATGAGTACAAATTCTGATGCGCCCTGCAAGTCTTAATAAAAAAGGTCATTGGTCAAAAACAGAAACAGCACTCAGGTAATTGGTACAAAATTCAAAGTGCCTTACAAGGCCTGGTCAAAAGCAGATAATACTAAGGTAATGAATACAAAGTTCAAAATGCCCTGCAAGTCTCAATAAAAAAGTGACTAATCAGAAAAAGAAATAGTACTAATGTAATGAGTAAAACGTTCAAAGTGCCTTGCAAATCCCAGTGAGGGGGTAAAAAATATAGTGATCAGAGAGATAGTTGTAACAATAATGCAGTAGAACAGATTTTAAAGGTCTCAAATGAAAAAAAAGTACATTTATTCATAAGCAGATTTAACATTATATAACAGCACAGTTTAAAGCACCTTGCAAGTCTCAATTTACCTCATGAATTGATTACTAATGTAACAGCACAGTTTAAAGCGCCTTGCAAGCCTAAATGAAGAAAAGTGCCAGAAACAGCTATTAACACTAATATAACAAAGTTTAAAGTGCTCTTCAATTCTAAAAGAAAGGTCACTGGTCTTAACAGATGATATATATAAAATATTTTTAAAAATTAACTAATATAACACTAACAATACTAAGTTTAAAATATCCTACAAGCCTCAAGACAGGTCACTGGTAGTGTATCAATAACGAAACTATACAAAATTTGTTAAAGTATAAGTATGAATGATCAATTCTCACCGGTCTGCCAAGTCTCCATCTTTCGGTCGGTGATCAAATATCTGAAGAACATTCTCTTCTAGAACAGTTAAAGCTGGAGGCAAGCGATGGCGGTCCACCAGTGTCATCTTCAGAAATGTCTCATTCCTCACCGCCAGCAAGTCAATGTCATCAGAAAAGATAAGGTCATATGAAGTAATGCCAAATTTTCCAAGGTAGTATGTCACTTCTGTGCGCAGTCGAAATTCTGCTCGCTTGATACTAAATACAGGAAGAAACAATACAGTGCCCACCGATGCTGAAGAAGTCTGAAACATATGTAAATTATACTCGTAATTTATCATTTTTAAATCACCAAATCATATTCTTATGTTTTATGTGTTTTTTCTGTTTCTAAATAATTTTACAAAGATGCAAAAATGTAATAACTTTTATTGTCTGCATCTCAAACCTTCATGAAGTGAAGATTATGATATATGACATGATTGTGCTATGTAATGATATAGCAATAATTAACATTTCTTAAATCAAAAGGAACATTTCATATATATGTGTGTGTGTGATACAAGTTTAACTTTTATTATCAAGAGCTATAATGTATTATATATATGTGTGGGTAGGTGAATTTTACTTTTACCATCAGGAACAACAATTTGTGTGTGAAACCAGTGTAAGTCTTGATTTTATGATCAGGATTACAATGTATGTTTATGTTAGCAGTGTCAGTTTTAATTTTACCATCAGGATTACAATGTATGTGTGAAAATGTGTAAAAATGTTACTTTTATCATCAGGATAAAAAATGGATCTATGTGGTACAAAAATGTTTTAATTTTTATATAATTCAGGACAAATATTATTACAAAAATTGCCCTATCAGAACAAAGTATAAAGTAAGAAAATAACTTTTTTAAAGGACAAACCTCATGTAGATAATAAGCATATGTGATGGTACACACAGCAGTGTCTAAATCACAAGCATCACCACCCAAAACAACATGAACCAATGAAAACTCAGTCAGTTTTTCCTGAAATGATCAAAGGAATGAAATAATAAGTAACAATAATATATCTTTTTCACACAAAAAATATAACTAAAAAAAACAAAACAGTAATGCTGACAAATGTATTAAATATTTTTTTTTTTAACCTGTGTAGAATTAGAGGCATGGTAGTTAAGGATTGTTACATTTTCACTGCTTGTAAAAGTTAATTTAAAACTATTGATGATCTAATGTTGGTATTAAAACTATGACTATCACTGTATGAATTGCATTTTTCTAAAGTCAAGTTTTAGAAAAAGCTGCTTATCTTAAATAAACTGTGATAAAACTGTGATAAAACATAAGTTAATATTAACACATAAACTGTGACTCAACTTATAAATAAATTAAATATAAATTCTTCTGGTAGTGATATATACTATATTTTATTTATAAGATTATTCAATAATAATAATATAAAATACTGATACACGATTTGTGTGTATATGCATTTGTATCGTGTACAACTATAAGCAAGCAAAACATGTCTGTGTATGACTATGAAATAATAAAAAATTAAAAAAATAGGAGCAAATAATATTTATTAAGCATATAATAAGTGCACAGTATAATAATTAGAACAGTGCAGATCTGTATATTACATTTAGTATAATACTCAAAATTTAAGACTATTAAGTTCCAGAGGAAGCCAACAAGAAATAGTAGTGAATTTCCACATTACAAAATGCCACAGAGAGAATAACACATATAATCATCCTTGGCTGACAAAGAGGAAGTGCCACAAAGATCGGCCTAAACTAAACATAGGGCTGGGTCAGATGCAGTAGGGGTGTGTCCTCCAAGCATAATCAATTCTGACTGGATGGAAATTGCCACCATCTTTGTAGGGTAAAAGAAGAATCTTTGAAGTCAGAAGCTGAGCAACAAATGTAATGTCTCTGAAAAAGGCAGCCAGATCATGCTTCAAGGTAGGCAATGGGTCATACAAAAACTATCAAAAGCCAGATCACACTTTAAGGTAGACAAAGGATCACACAAAGTCTATCAAAAGCCAGATCACACTTCAAGATAGTCAATCAGTCAAACAAAGACTATCAGTATCAAAAGTCAAATCACATTTCAAGGTAGTGTCATATAAAGACTATCAAACCACCAGTGGGACACCAGAATTTGAACCAGCACCGTATACAAAGCTATCCAGTTATCGTCTATAAGAATGAACTGGAAACTGTAGTTATAGAAAAGCTCAGTATTATAAGTCTTTATAACCTAAAAAGATGGCAAATGAAATGACAATAATGTGCTGTATGTATCCAGACGATAGAAATATACTTTAAGGACTGGAGATTGTATGATACATGCAATGTTAGCTCTTTTATGTTTTATAGGGGAAAATCAAACCAAAGAGGCTAAAATGAGTCATGACAACAAAACAAGGCAACACCAGTCAAAATTTGCCAAGTGACATAAAATAATAATACTAATAAAACACTTACAAAGGTTCCTTTACAATAGGAGAGATATTCCAGAAGTCCCATGGTCCTCGTTTTATCTGACTGACCACTATTTCTGCTAGAAGATGGCAGTTTTTGAATACTTAAAGGAATTCTTTTCCAAGTCTGTAATTAAGGTACATATGAGTGGTTCTGCTCTCTACTGCAGGATGACAATTAATGATTGTGAGCCACCATTCCCAGATGCAAGAATGCACGATGTTTTTGTGTCAGTATAAAAAGATTACAAATAATCAATGTAAGTTTTGTAACACTACTCTTTGCTGCAGTATGAGATTATAGAAGATTACAAGCAATCAGTGTAACACCCTTCTTTGTTGCTGAAGGAGAAGTGTAACAATGGCCATTGTTGCAGTATGAGATGACAGGTAGTTCAATGTACGACCACGTCCTGCTGCAAGGTGAGAAGATTACTGCTAATTCACTGTGACACCACTCTCCTATACTTTGAGATTACAGGTAAGTCTAACACCTGCTAGCTGCTGCAGATAACTGTTAATTTAACCTGCCATCATTTTCCAATACAGGACAGTAACTCAATCAAGTCATTTTCTTTCTTCTTTTGTAAAAAAAACTGAAATGAAAAAAATCATATATTGAATTACAGAATATATCTAACAAGCAAGTTATACTGTAAATTGTAATAGATAAAATACAAGAGTCATTCATTAGTTCACAGATTATTTTAATTTAACACAGTAATAATTAGTATTATTATTTAAATAAAACTAAATTTACTTAATATCAACAATTTTCTTAAGAATATAAAAATATCAATTTTACAAAATCTCTTAGTGCCTGAAAATAATTACATACAAAATACACAATATATTTGTGCAAACTAATTAAACACATAAGAAAACCAAAGATAATAAATTTTTTAATTTAAAATTAAATGAATTCACATACAAAATAATATAACAAATAACTGTATTTAAACTAAATAAAATGGATTTACTATTATATCAATATAGAGACAAAAACCTAACTCTGAAAAGAAAGTGTTATTCTTGTTTATGTCAAAGATGTATCTTGAGAGACCTTTTGAAAATGTCCAGTTTCTTTGTATCTCCACTCATAAGGCAGCAAATTCCAGGCAAGTATAACTAAGCAAAATAAAGTTGATCATATGACTTACTTTGCTTTTGGAATGTTGAATATGAATCTTATGAAATGCAACTTCTTCATAAAATGCAGTGGTTTAACAAAGAATAGAGAGTTAAATAATCGTGGCAAGAAATTAGAAAATACCAGTGAACACACAAGGGTTTGCAGCATTATTAGATAGAGAGGTCATGATAAGATAGGTCTTTAGTCTGGAGACTGGTCAATAGCTTTTCAAATCAAGTGAGTCAATGGTTATTTTCTTTTTCATAAGAGACTTTACATTAGCTATTTTTAAAAAAATGAAGGGAAAATGCTAACACTGTAACAGAATGAGAAGCAAATATGATTTCCACCATTGCAGGAAATATTCTCAAATTGCTGTGATACTGGAATAAGTAGGATATCAACTTCACCTGCCTCTGAGGCACATTTCTTCAAGATTCTTCTTAGAAAAGCTAAATGCTATGAAAGAACTACACATCATTAATTATTTAATATCAAACTATATTACCATAAACATACCTTAAAGTAAAAGAAATGGAATTACCACAAAGACACTTCAATTAATAGGCCTACAAACTGAAAAGTTCATATACTATGGTGGCCAGAATTTATCAAGCCCTGATAAGCTATTAGTATTATCATATTAAAAAATCAAAGCACATACCTCAGTGATTGCACTAGAATTACAATTAGAACATTGAAGGTCAACTAAATTAATTAATATCAATATCTAAATTAATAAACAATGGTACATAACACAGGTACATACTGTGTAAACAAACACCAAAACATGGCATTGGCATAGACTAGTGAGAGCAAACTACAAGCATCAATGCCAGTCAACTATGTAACTATTATTTACTAATACTATAGCTAATTTTTAAAAGAGCAATGACACTGCTGGTGTAGTACAACCTATAATCATATTGCTGTACATCTAAGACTTACAGATCATAAGTTCGATCTTTAAATAATTACTCCTTAGTCTCAAATTCAAAGCAACATTGTGTGGGTGTGGGTGGGTTTTTCTGGGGATAAACACTAAAACAGACTTTCTTTTAATGTACCAAGACTTTTTTTTTTTTCAAAATGTCTCAAACACTGCTGGAACAGTGGAAGGATCACAATGTCCTAGGGTGGAAAAATAACGCTGCGCATACACACAAATAATAGTAGCATGGAGTGATGCACAGGCTACAGCAACACAGTAATAAACACATACAACCTAGCAATGAAAGTAATTAACTTATTAAGTATACACATCAACATGGAATGATGGATAAATGGCTCTTTTAAACCATACAGAATTAAAAGTAGCTGTCGGATTTGCGCTTATCCTATTCAGTTTACTTTGAACATACTAAGTATTACTATTAAAATACTATTAATAGGTCTAATTATTACTAATAAATATAACAGCCACACTGACTTCGTCATAAAGCTAACGTCGTCAACGCAAGGAATTTAATTTAATGAAGTTCCGGTATTACGTACACATACACAAGAAATAAAGGGTAATAAAATAAAATTATTTCAACTACAATATTATCTTAATATATTTGTGGTAATAATTTAGAACCGGTCCGCCAAGTAAACGCAAGTTTCTTATCATGCTTAACTCCATTTTTGCGTCATTTCAATTTTCGTACACGAGCAAAGTGCAACAGCCTTATGTAAGAGTCTAAAAGTACTAAGACTACGACCGATGCATCATTTACAAAGGACAGTAAGATATAAAAAATACCTTCTAACTGGTTTGTGAAAGACGACCGAATCTCGCATTAACTAAACTGTCACATTTGTTTGTTGTTTGTTTCTTTTTCTTTCTTTTTTTGTTTTGAAAAAAAAATAGAACAAGTCGCGCATGCGTAAGATTTTCTGCGAAGCTACTCATTTGCTGAGTGTATTGAAATTTGCTGCCCGCAATCGTTTCGTATAGCTTTTCATATTTAAAACAAAACATGCTAAGAACATATACAGTTATTAGTTGTTCGACTGGTATTATCAATTGTCAATGTGCAGTAAGCTTCATTGTAAAATATACTGAGTAAAAAATGGCAATTGTGGTTGCAACATTAAAACTCCACTCCCTAATGCTAATAAACAGAGTAGGACCATGTGGATCAAACATTTTAACTTTTACTATTATACTGTTAATATGGATATTTAATACCAATGTTAATTAATAATATTAAGATGCTCTTTTATTTCAACGAATACACTAAATGCATCACTAAAACTCATTGAACCTCCGGTCTAAACACTAATAACTGCTATGATTAAACCTTTTACGCGCTATCTTAAATTGAAAATGACTTTTCTCCATAGGATGCAGTAAGTCTTTTATCAGAGATATTCTCAGCTTTGGAGGTCCTCTGGAGAAAACTTCCTCTCCTCACTTGTTTCTGGAGAGTGCGGGGTGGTGGCTGTGTGTCGAGTAGATGTAGTGAGTGTGTCGGTGCGTGCCGTTAGTGATGATCACTGTACTGCATGTCGGCGCGTCTGGTCGGTGGAGGTAGGCTTTAGTCCGGAGGTCCGTTGACTAAGTCGCCGGTGTAGTTGTCGCCATTGTTGTTGTGGTGGTGGGTGGTGTTTACAGAGCCCAGGCTAGAAACACACCAAGTCTGTACTCAGCGTGTATGTGCACCCGGGATGTTCAACCCCCCCCCCCTTTTCTGCTTAGTGGTTTGGGCGCTGTTGTCGTTGTCCCCGGCGTCCGTAGGGTTGTGTATAGATGGTGTGCTGGTGGCCAGTATAGTTGGTCTAGTATGAGTTGGATCATGTCTGCAATGGGGTGGTTGTAAAACCCCACTGCATGTAGGGCCTATTGGTGCTCACTGCGCCTTTGTCATTGTTGTGGTGGCGTTGATGTAGTTTCTGTTGGCGCTGTGGTTGTCGTCTGATGCCTGGTGGTGGGCGCCGTCGTTTAGTTTTGCAGCTTTGTTATGTGTGGTTATTTTGGTCTGTTGTCATCGTCGTCGGTGTAGTTGTGGTAGCGGCCCTTGGTGGTGACTCTAGTAGTGGTGAGAGTGCAGGAGCCACTCGCATGTTTGTTAGTTCGGCGATGGCTACTGTGAGTTCTGTCTGTCTTTAGGAGGGTCAGCTGATTTCGTCTTTTTCGTGTTTGGTTGTTTTCCTGTGCTTTTTGGTTTGTCGTTGTCGTCAGTGTTCGTAGTTTGTGTCTCTCTGCTTTCTGAAGTGGTGGTGTGAGTTTGGGTTTTCTTGTTCTCTGCGGTGGTGGTCTGGGTTTTGGGTGAAAGCCCATCTTGTTTCCTCTTCCGTTTGTGAGGAGCGTGTCTGTCTCAGCTGGGATATGCGCTCTTTTGTGAAACAGAAAGGGCCGTCCACATCTATGATTGGCTCAGAATCGCGTAAAATGTCACTTGGTGGGGTGGGCAGTAGAGGAGTTTTTGCCAGCCCTGAAAAGGACTGAGGCTTGGTGCTGGCTTGTCTGGTGTGGCGCTTTGACATGATTCTCGCCTCGGCGGTCCAATGGATGGAGTGTTCGTCGGTAGTCCGACGCGAAGTTGGTTGTCTCGGTGTGTGATGTTAAATTGAAAATTAATCTTTAGGGCCTATTCCTCATACACTATACGTATATCAATAGACAAATTTGTTCTGTACTTTAATTTTTTATGCAAATACGTTTTAAAAAATATGCATGAATTAAAAATAAAATTAGTTCATACTTCAAAAATGTCACTTTTGCTATCTTTAAAATTTAAAGGATAAAAAGAGTATTTGTTCTCTAGTCATTCATTATTGTGTAAAATATTAAGTTCAGGGGGGAAATGTGTAGTTTATTTTTTTAAAAAGATGCTTACCATTCAAAGCTGCATTTGTCCTGATCATTTAGTGCCAGAATTTGATTACCTAGTTAAGAATAAGAGCTATGATATCAAGATCCAAAAGGTTCATCAAAATGCAAGGGATCATTAAGCCAAACCAAGTTGGGATGGTTAGCTCTGAGCCTGACCTGAAATTATTAACTACTCAGCAGATACTGACTAATTTTTATCAGTTATTTCTGAAAGCAGCAACAGCCTAAATTTGTCTATAACTAGTAATGATGACAACCAAATGTTTGATTTATGTTTGATTTATTAACATGGTTTAATTTTTAATGAACACAATTATGTATCTAAAATAATTTGTGAAAATGATGTTTGTGGATGCAGTGGTTGTGTAGGAAAAAGTAAAGACTCTCATGGTTTTAAAGGCTCAAAGTATCACATGAGGATGAATTTTACCAGCTGAAACAAAAGATGACTTCCAGAGACTATATATGTTGATGAGAATGTGTGGAAATCATTTATTATCATGTAAAAGAAAAAAAGTAGCTTGCTGGGTTCCCATCAAAAAAGTGCACTTGATAGACTGTTCAGTTTGATTTAACATAAAGCAAGCAGAGTGTGATATTGGCATTGCATTAAAAAGTGCACTTGATAGGCTGTTCAGTTTGATTCTACATACAGCAAGCAGGATGCAATATTAGTGTGGCAATAAAAAGATGTCAGGGATTAAGGGCTACTGTCTTCACGTTTTCTATAAGTGAATACTGAATAACCCTCTTACTAACCCCCTGATTCCATTGACATTCATTTGATGCACATGACCATCTTGAAAATCCCTGAACACCCAGTCACTTAAAAAGTATGACTGCAAAAAAAAGTGCTATGTGATTACAAGAGGAACCCAAAAACTATTTTAAATTATTATAAAAGCAATTTATACAGACAGCTAATAACTTTATGATATATAATGTCTCTCTCCATATGCACAATGAACTTTATGATGTCTGTGTCATTAACTGTCATACTGAATTATATTTATCATCAGTAAATATGCATGGAGAAAGATCGTTTTTTTTAAAAATTACTTAAGATATTACTGATTTATATCTGATATCCAACTGCATGCTGCAGAATAAGTTCAATTAAATGCTTATCTATCTATAGAAGATAAAAAAAAAAACTAGGGATTTTAAAAAATTAATATACTATGGCATGCAAAGTCAGTAGGCTGACATTTCTTGTGAATGGCTACCCTTGATCTGTATGGTATAGTAGTGACATTGTAGAAAGACATCACATCAGTCATCTAAAAATAACTCACTGTCATCTCTTAATGAAAACCACACCCATTGATTGGCTAGAGAAAAATAACTATACACTTTTCATCTAATCAGACATCATTAACTGTGTGAGTTGTATAGCCCAAAAACAAAATTAAAACTCTGCAGACATTAATTAACTTGTGTTTACAACTAATAAAATCTAGTTTGTTGTTTATAGATTTTTAATTAGTTATGTAAAAAGTTATGGGGATTTGGAATAAGATTAAATCTAATTTGAAAAATGTTTGAAAGAAGATGTTGTGCTTTTGTTAGTGTTGAGTTTTGAAGTGAACAAAAATCAAATGTGCAATTAATTTATTAAAATTACATACAAGTGGCATACTAATATATCCTCTTAAATGACATCAGATATTATCTATTTTCTTAATGTTTAATGAATATTCCAAACTTATCTATGTATGTATTATATCATTCAACTCTCAGTTCATGTATGTAGCCTACTCAATGAAACTTAACTATACAAATTTATATTTGGTACATTCACACATAATATGAATTTTAAAAATACAATTTATATTTTGAAATATAACATTTCAAAAAATATAATTTTAGTGAAGCTGTTAATTTTTTTATTTATTTAGGAAACATTTACCTGCCTGCCATAAGTGTCCAATAGAAACTCGGACATATGCAAGTACAAAATTTGGGGCCATGGTGGAGGTTAGAAAATGGATCAGAAAGTCATTTGTCATTTATAATTGGCAATGAAGCATATTCCTTGGCAATTGCTTTTCATTCTGCAGCCGATGGAAGTGGCTTCTTCCTTAATGATGAGCAGCAAGTGCTATAGCAACTAGTTCACCTTTGCTCTCAGTCGTTTTTAGACCTCTTTCCCGAAGACAATGCTTAGTTCTGGGACTTTACAAATTTTGTTGTTACAAAATCCATCATAAAAAATAATTTAAAGATTTATATGCACACTAACAATTACATTATATAAATTTGTGCGTTGTCATATAAAGCAGACGCTGCTTTTGGTACAAGATTTGAACACATGTTTCATGAGGCCCAATAGTTTGAACTCTGAACTGGCCTCCAGACCTTCAGGTAAGTGATCATGCATGTGATCTGGACAATTTGGCATTCTAATATGATTAATGCGATCAAGTATGACCAACTTAAGTCTAACTAGTACATGGGTATTCAACGTGTGGTCCACTTATGTTTTTGCAGTCATCCGGAACTACATTACACAATTATGGAATTATCTTTGGTTAGAATAAATCCATGCACCCGACCATTGTTTTGACCTTTAAAGAAACGAACATCCACCCGTGTGTGTAAGTGAAGAGTATGATTGCAGTCACAGGAATGGACACTACAACAACAACGCCACCGCCAGGAACAACCACAACAACCATGGATTACTGATTTTGGAGTCTGCCTTTGCCGGCCAGACATGTTTTCACAACGGACGCATGCTGCAGAAAGGCATCTCCCCCCTCCTTCCCCCTCCAAGCGCAAAAGCTGGAAGCACCCCTTATATGACCAACCAGGAGACGAGTTTAGTGAATAGTTTTCCTTTGTGACTGTTCACAACGAGTTGGTTTACTTTAGTTCGCTGTTAATTAGTAACCATGGCTTGAGAGTCAAGCAAAAGAAAAAAAGGAAGAAAGTTGTAGACGAATGTAGAACATTCAAGCAAGGTGAACATAAATATTTTTTTTTAAAATTATTATTGAAATCAAGAACAAGGCAATTGGTTTGACATGCAATGAGGCAGTTTAATTTCTTAAAGAGTTTAACGTGAAGCATTACAACACTAAAAACTGCATGGACATTTGATACATATATAAAGGTTAAGTTCGTGAAGACAAACTTAAAATTACACACATGGGACAGCAGTCCTTGTTCACGTAAGTCTTTCTTGTCAGGGTCGTTGGTCAAAGCGAGCTGTTATCAGATGAAATCATGGCCAAATATCAAAACCTCACTTGGATGGTAAATTTGTTCAAGACTGTTTTGAACGTGTTGCTGAGATGTCCTCAAAAGAAAATGCCATTTGCTAAAATAAGCTTATCGTGACAGACTGTAGATCGCCGCATTGAAGAGTTAAGTGTACAGAACACAGTGAAATCAAAAGCTTCAAGTTCTTAGTATTACTGTGTCACTGATGAAAGAACAGATGTGACACTAACCAATTACCTATATGTGTACGTTGGGTTAGTAAAGAGTTTATTACTGAAGAAAATACTACCCTAGTCCCATTTAAAGGCATTACAAAAGCTCTTGATTTATTAAGGGCATCATTGGAAACTTGAACTATCTCAATTTCAATTTGACAAATCCGTCAGGTGTAATAACTGGTGGCTCCCCCCATCCTCCTGTAATAGTAGATAGTTGATAGGGGTTAGTCCAAGAAGGGGCAACGGAAATAACTCTGACAGGCAGTACCATTGTTTAATAGACTGAATGATTCAAGATCAACTTGATGGGATAATGACTGAACTGCTTCACAACCTTCATCTTGGCTGATGTTATTATTTGATGGATCACTAATGTTGCCTTTGTCAGCATTATTTGAGAGATTAAAAGTTTGGTTAACCATGGCATCTACACCATGTGTTGTCAAGATAGCCGACAGCTCAGAGTCTTTGAGGTAAGTGCTTCTCTTAAAATCATTGCCCTCTGCTGTTGGAGAACTGACCCCATCGCTGCTATAAACTGAGCTCAAAGGGTCAAAAACTTTGTTATCCATGGTGAGGAACTCTTCTTCATCCTCTTGAGAGTCTCGAATGCTTGTCTCTTCTAAACTTGTTAGATCCTCAGGACTGATCTCTCCATCAGCAGAACTCAGCTGGCTTCCCACAATGCTGCTCATTGAAGTAAATCCTTCCCGATTTTCTCTAGGAATATCACTGTAAGCATCAGCTTGTGTTTCATCAGGCGTTGTTTACCCTGAGAGAAAGGCTTGAATTATTGGAAGAATATGTTTTCTAGATGCTGCAACATTTTCTTGAGTGAAGAACACAAAGTCTTCAAATTTTAGTGGCACAGGAGACAATCGAAGGTTGGGTGACTTACTGTTCTGCAGGACATCCACAATCTGAAATATTAAACAGTTAATCAACTCATATATATCATATATTACTTTAATTATGTCTACCTGACAGGTTATGTGATATCAATTTTCTATTTCATTAATGTTAGAATACAATAAAGATTTTAAATAATTTGGAAAATTAAGTTGAATTTCTAATGAATATTAGCACTCACAGTTGTGATGTATGTGTATATATATATATTTTTTTTTTAAATGTATGAAAATAAAATATTTGACCATATTAGTATTAAAATAGAAATCATTTTCAAAGGTATAGCAAATTAAAATGATAAAACAAGATTATAAGAAGTATGAACTCTACCTAGTATAAAAAGTATAGCAAATTAAAATGATAAAACAAGATTATAAGAAATATGACACTCTACTTAGTATAAAAAAATATAAGCTTGGGATCAGAAGAAACGGGAAAACATAATCACAATCTTCTGAATAATAACTAAAATATTTAACAAGCCAAACAGAAAAAGTGTTAGCATCTTGAAAAGTTGCAAAACCTCTTGCACAAGGCAAAATACAAACCTGTTGTCGGCATACTCTGGTCGGTGAGTAGACTCCGAGCTGGCGAGTAACATTTTTATCATCTGTCACACCCACTGTTATTGTTAAAATCACCACAGCGACCACTTTTTTGTTTTTAGCAAAAGACGACAATTGATCCAGAAAGTTTTCCGTTTTAATCAAATCCTGAAAGCAACATATAGGATTGTGTGTGTCGAGGTCAAGGAGGAACATATTTATCCAAGTCTAAAACAAGTACAAACTGAATTGAAACATGAATTCATTTTAAGCTTTTCTACAGGTATTTAATAAAAAAGTACAAAGTTCATAAACAGTACATATTACAGTTAATTAAAGCAATGTTTGATACCTTATAGCCATTTATAATCTAAAATATTTAGTTTTCTTGATGCAGTCTAATTAATGTAGCAGACAATAAGACATAAAATTCACTAAAAAATAATTCCCACATTTCAGCATTCAAAACTATTTGTGTTAATGCCTGCAAAAAGCAGGCTAAAGTGTTTTATCCTAATTTACTAAAATTCTTAATCTCGAGTTTATTTAACAAAAATCCATTTTAATTTATGTCAGAAAGTTTTTTCACTATAGTAAGTATTACCATCCATCCCCAGACTATCAAAGGGGAGAAATCATATGAACAAAAATTATGAAATTTATGTCCTTATTACATGAAAACTAGTACTATATTTTCTGTGGAAACTGACTGGTTCTACTAACTTCAAAGTGTTTGATTTACATTCTCAAAGAATGAAAAATTAGAAGAAAATTCACCTACAAATTTATTTATACAGAGTATACTATAAATAAAATTTAGCAAAACTTTTCCGATTTGTAGGTATATTTCTATATATATAACATGAATATATATCAATCTAATAAAATATTATCCTACAAAAAGTATTAAAAGATGTTTAATCACACCTTGGTTTGTATTGTTGCATAAAGACACATACACAAAAAAAAGTTTAGATGGTGACAAGTACTAAACTATTAAGTAGGCCTACACTTACTATTAAATTTAAGGGTGTGTTGAACAATGAATATCATTGTAACCTACTGCTTAACATTTAAGCATTATTTAATACCTTTAATTTATCTTTGAAAAACAGATCTTGAGGTATAATAAATTTTAAAATTAAAATTATGCAGGTTAACAACAACACATGAATAATATAATTAAACTGATTGAATGACAGTGCTGGCTGAGCAGGCAATGTCACAGTCAATTGTGCTGACATATGAGGGTCTACCCTATGACAATAGATAAAACTCTACAAATCTGTTGCTTCATTGGCTGCTTGAATATTTTCATCATTGTCACTCCTGCTACATCAGAAATGCCAATATTATTGTCTAAAACACTTCAGTTCCTTTAGTCTAGATAATGCAGCAGACAATACATGTGTGGTACACACCATCAAAGTTTACTTCCAGATGGTATCAACTCGATACCTTACTTCTAAAACAAAATAATTTACACCCCAGATAGCACAATTTTGCACAGTTATAACGTTATTCTGTAGACAGATTGTGCACTACCATAAATAAAGTTTCAATCCTAAAATAATTTTTTAAAGCACACCCGGCCAGTCAGAATATAGAAGGTGAAGTACCATAACAATAAATTTTAAGTGACTCTGAGACCAATTCATGTGCAGCCACATATCCTATGTATTATAAATAGAATCAAAGAGCCTTCTCACTCAAGGTGACTCATGTGTGCACCTCCAATCACTAAAAATACCATGCATTTTTAAGGACGAGGTAGTCCCATGCAGGATCAATGAGTTGACTGCTCCCCAGTAGTCATTTTACGATTTAAAATGCTATAATCAAGAGTTAAAACAGCAAAACTCTTGAATTATTGAAAAATAATGGTCAATAAAGTGATTTTAAAGTAATCCCAATTTTTTTTAAATTTTAACTTTACGACTACTAATGGCGGTAGCGCTTAATTAATTATAGGAACTTTAGCTGGGTTTTCACAATGAAACATTTTATTTATTTAAGTTTTGTAAGTAGTTTTCACCATTTAAACTTAAAAATACATATCTATCATTCAATTAAATAAAAATTGGAATAGATCTTGAATTTATTTGAATATTTTAAAAAATATTATATCATTTCAAAGTTGGTGGGTGTTGCTCATTCCAGCACTGCAACAATGAATCCAACCTGCTAAAGGTTATGAGTTAAAGAATTTTCTAAATTTCATATGCATTTGTGGGCTGATCATTATACTAAGCTATCACATTATCTTAACTTTTGTATTATCATTTATCTGGTCATTACACTAAACCATCACACTATCTGATTGTTGATGTATTAAATATTATTTAAAGGATAGAAACATAAGGGTTACATGAATCTGAATTCAACAATTTAGCATTCTATTGCCCATAGTGACAGGAGAGGAAACATATACTTCTCGTTAATGGTTAAAGAAAGACAGTATGATTGAAAATGTAACAGTGAGAGAAGACTTAAGAGTTACCCAGTTTGTTTAATGGTAGCATGCTGGATAGGCAAACTGGAAGAGCAATGAAGCCTGACTAGGAAATAATTACTGCTGGTTTGTGATACAATGATTACACAGGTGAACATCTTGCCATATCCAGGTCAAACTTCAAAGAAAGAGTGGGCAAAGTTTGGTTACATCAGACTGGTTATTTTTCTAAAATCATGCACAATAGGTGATAATCTTTAGAATCTGGTTGACAGAAAAGGTTTCGTCTTTAATGTAGCATAACAAATAAAATCTTATTTCAATTCCATTTATATAATGAAGCTGTTTTTCTTGATGAACAAAATAAAGTCAAAATACAATTCTTGATTTATAGACACTCATCTAGACAACTGCTTATAGGCAGTGTCACAGGAAAAGTGTGGAGTCAAAATTATATTTTATTTCACGATATAAAAACTGCTGACGGACTAAGGGAAGTAATCCCGCCCTGTCAAAATTTGCGTTTTTGACAGCGGCCATATACGTTGATTCATGTATGTTATGTGACTTCAGAATTGTTCACCTAAAATTAATTTAGTTAGACATTTGTAGACACAGAGTGTTGTCATTTCATGCATAAATTTATATATTTTATGGAGAATTATATATATTGGGTGAATGTAGAGTATTCATGTATGCGTGAATGACGCGTGTTTACAAGCTAGATATCTTACGCGCAGTAGGGTTTGCCAACAGCTAACCGTGATGCATGTAGATAAAGTACATGCGAGATATAAAAGTTCTAGAAGCTCTGAGACTCTCCACAAGAGTATATAAGGGAGGAAGAGAGACTAATATTTTCATCCTAATATCCAAAAGACAAACGTCTGCACCAGGAAACCAGAAAAAAGAATGACTTTGTCACCATTCTGGATGAGGCTTCAAGGGAGCTTGAGGCCCCACCCCACTCACCTCTACCAGCGACGCCACCACGAACATCAAACACGGCGAAGACAAAAACAGAAAGTCAGCCCACACCACCAACAACAGCACCAGAAGAGGACCAAAGAAAAGACGGCGCCCACCACCACATATTCTGAAGCAACAACTGTGCCCTCAACAGCAACAACAACAACCACAACAACAACGCAGTCACCAACATCAACGTTGGCAACAGCAACAATGGCCATACTACGAGCAATGTACCCCTCTTGGGGATATTTTAACCACCCAATGGCCGATATGATCCAGCTGTTACTCGCCTTCAGACATCCCAACGGACACCAGGGACAGCCACAACAACAGCTACAACGACAATGCCACCAGTGAGGAGGTCAGGAAGTTGAACAACCCAGGCGCATGTACACACTGGGTATAGACCTGGTGCATTACTAGCCTGGGCTCTGTAAGACACCTCCTCCTCACTATAACATCAGGAATGGCTACAACACCAACAACGCCACGAGCGACAACAACCTCAACTCCAGCCCACGGATTACCGAGTTTGGAGTCTGCCTTTGCTGGCCAGACACATTTTGCAATAGACGCAAGCAGCAGAAAGGCACCCCCCCTCCCCAAGCATGAAAGTGGCAGAAGCCGGGAAGCGCCCCTACATAACGAACGTAATATTTTTGTGATTAAAATGGGGATTTACATGAAGACATCTTACTTCATTTGTGGTGAAATTTCGTATACAGAGATTTTAATAAGGAGAGTTGGGAATATCTCTTTCCACCCATTTTTTCATCAGTTGCACGCAGTTAACGACAGAGGAGACATTTTTGACTGAGCCTTGTTTGAAGTCCTTTTCCACAGACGGAAGGCCAGGATTTTGAAGTCTTACAGACACAAGAAATACTGCATCCATAGATGCGACAACACACTTCACTAGACGATTCATCAGGTAATGATAGACATCGCTGAGGTTTTTCCATCGTCATGGTAACCAGAGAAATCGGTGATAATTACCAAGGTTGACAGGAGCCAAAGCACAGATTTACTCACCACATGGGAAGTCTGAGACGGTAACCAGATCTGCGGGTCTTCACTTCAGGGGCACGCAACGATTGCGTCATCTTCTCTTCGAAGTAGTTCTCTTAGAAATGTTAAGAATAAGAACATTTAATCTATTCTTGTCAGGGGGCTGATATTTATTTTTAGTGTCGTTTTGTATAATATAAACTTTAAGATGATGTCTAAATGCACGCCTATGTCATATGTGAATTATTGTTGTTGATAGCGGTGCCATTTACCACGTAAGAATTGTATATTTAATTTTTTGTTTTCACCATTTTCATTCCCCCATCCCCCTACAGAGTGTATGACATTGGAAAGGTGTATGTTTGACTAATCACTGTGTGAAAGATAAACGCCTCAATTACGTAATAATAAACCTAATTTTTTTACTTTCTAAAACTCGTTATTCACAAGTTTTGAGAGGGGTGAAAGAAAATGTATTTGTGCTGTTTTGTTCCGTTCGTCCATTAGTGCAATATCTACTATTATGATACTCGAACGCAGAGCCAATAAAACGTTCCTTTGCATGACAGAATAAAATGGGCCCCACCCAAACATCAATGGTGTTTTGTCATGTGTAACATCTTAAGATAACGTATTACTGGAACAGGTAATGAGCTTCGCAGAGATACACCGTAACAGCCAAACCAACTCACCCCTTGTGTCTCTACTTTAGCTCACTCGCCCGACGTGACAGACAAGAATACCATTTTACTCCTCAAATGTAAAAAGCTGGCTGATGCCAAAAATCAACTGACTTGTGACAAAAGAGCACATGAATTAATACCTTTCCCCATTCACTGCTCATGAGCACTTGCGATTAAAACTTGTCTTTAACTTTTTTATATTTGTTTATTCATTGAAACCAGGATACAACAATAAACACTTAACATTTTTCATATTTGTATGTCTGCTTATTGAAATCCAGATTTATGTAACAATACAAAGAATATCTTATAATTAACCATAACTTGCTATCTTTTAAAGTAAGAATGATAAATATATTTTGACCTCTAGTTATGATATTTATTTTGTAAAAGATTTCTCAAAAGTAGTTTTAATAAAAGAGCAAATTCACATAATAATAGTGAAAGAGCAATTGCTAAATAATTTAATGAAAACTATTTAAGTAAAATTACCGATTTAATGTTATAATATTACATATTACTAAATGTTTTGGATATTATTTAATGTCCAGTACAAAATTGTGACAATTAAGTCAAACAAATAGAGATGACCACCCCAATAATAATAACCAGAAAATTGATTATCTGCATCAGAATCTACAGATGGATTAGTATACTAAACCTAAGTATACATGAGTTAATTACATAAATTTACATCACCACAGGAATCATACAACAAACAATATGTTCATTTGATCTGATCCTTACACTTAACTATCATATTAATGGAACTTTTTTACAATCTGGTCCTTTACTCTAAATTATCACACTATCTTAATTTTTTTTATGAACTGATTCTTACACTTAATTAACTACAACTTTGTCTGAACTTTGCATGTTAAGCAATTTGATCTTATCTGTATATTTAACTACTTATTGCTTTGTCCGAATTTTCATGTGTTGAACAATATGAACTGCTAATATGTTAATAAACTAACCTTCATATCCATGGTAACAGAACTTGTGGCAACAGAGAGGTTGTCACCACTCACTACTTTCATATCCTTCAATAAAATTTCACCTACGGTCAACCCTAAAAAAAAAATAAATCAAACAGTTATTTAAATAATGTCATTAAGGCATGCTATAAGAAATATACCTGCAATAAAATTCACTTATTAATTATTACCAGTCAAATCAATGTATAGTCACGAAACCTTGCTAATAACAAAAAGCAATAATCCAGAAAAAAGTTTAATAATCACTACCACAGTCAAATCTTGTAAACAAATTGTACTTCTGTCTAGATCAATGTAAGATCTAGTCAGTCAAATCAATCTAAACCCTATTCCAATAAAATTAATGTAAACCCCAAACTATTTAAATCAATTAATTCTAGTCAAATCAATAATTGGCCCATGTCAGTCAAATAAATAAGACCCATTCAGAAAGCACTATAAAAACATTTATTGTAGTCAAATCAAAATGTAGAGAAATCAATAAACGGTCCATTTAGTGAGATCAATGATATCAGATCCATACAGCAAACAATATAAAATATTTATTGCGGTCTAATCAATATAAAACAATTTAAAAAATCCTACTGTGGTCCAGTCAATGCTAAACAATATAGAACCTCTTGCAGTCTAATCAATGTAAAACTTAACAACAGCAAAATAATGTAGTCCAATCAATGATAAACAGAACAGAACCTTTTGAAATCTAATCAATGTAAAAGCTTTAATAATCAAAATCAATGTAAGGTCTATTTAGTAAAATAGTGAAATCAATCAAAGGTCAAATGAGGTCATTGATGTAAGGTCCATTGAGTGAAATCAATGAAATAGTAAATTTAGTGAAATCAACGCTGTAAGGCACATTTAGTGAAATCAGTTAAAGCCTATTCCAGTAATCAAATCAATATAACATTCTTTCTAGTCAAATGAGTGTATGGCTTAGTTAAATAATGCAACATCCATTTGCATCAAATTAGTTTAAGACCTTTAGCAGAGAAATAAATGCAACAGTCTTTTCAATTAAATTAGCTTAAGAATTATTGTAGTGAAATAAATGCAACATCTAGGTAAATTAGTTTGAGGTTTACTGCAGATATATGAATGTAACAGCCATTCTAGCTAGATCAGTTGAAGGCTTATTGTACTCAAATCACTGTAACACCCATTCTAGCTAGATCAGTTGAAGGTTTATTGTATTTATGTCAATGTAACCATTCTGGCTAGATCAGTTGAAGGTTTATTGTAGTTATGTCAATATATCACCCATTCTTTAAGGCTTATTGCTGTTATATAATGCAACACATTCTAGGCAAATCAGCTTGAGGCCTATATTGTTGTTATATAATGTAACATTCATCCTAGGAAAATCAATGTAAGATAAGTAATCTAAAAAATAAAAATAGAATTAAAACACTTTGAAAAAGAAAAGTAGTAATAATTCTAAAATTAAGAAATTTAGTAAATTTGAATGTCCATTGTGGATAAGGGACAAACTAATTTGTTAAACTGTGAAGTATATTTATAATTTTCTAAGTGCCTTCAGAAATATAACTATGAAGAATTGATTGTTTACAGTTATTACCTGAAAAATCCAGTTTTGCTTCAAGGATTTCCTTAAAAACACTGTCCCTATCAACATCATGCATTAACAAATTGTCCAGTTTTTCTATCATGAGCTCGTCTTTAGGAGTTACTTTCTCAGCTACAGGGTTCAGGTTGATCGTGTCTGTTATTATTGCACCTGTTTAAAACAAAAAAAGATCTTCAAAATTATTATTTAAAACCACTTCAAAATGTAAAATGGATGGTTAATTTTCACTTATATGTGGCATGTTTTTCAAAAACAATATAATGGTAAAATAATTGATTTATCAATGATGAAATATACTAATTTAAATCTAATTCCACTAGTCATTACAATTTTAAACATAGTTCTTCTAGTTAAAACAATGCCAAAATCAAGATTTCATCTATTAAAAACTCTTTGCAATAATTGGAAACAAATAAATGTATTCTAAGAAACATACAATTCCCTTGCATTTGCACAGTTGTCATTTTCAATACAGCTGAACTCTAATTTGCTACAGTAAAAATTTTTTAAATTGAAATGAACCAATGCTTGTGTTAAGGGTCATTATCTTAACTTTCTGTTGATTATAAGCTTTATTTTATTGGTTGAATCCTGGAAATTCTTTGACACGTTATGTAGGCATACCCCAAAACGATGCTGGATGTCAGTCATGTTCAAGTTTCACCATGGGCACTTCAGTACACTTTACCAGCTGTAAGTTTATTGATCAAAACATAATAAATACCTCATTCAAAGGTACAAGCAAAACTCAAATTTAACGTTTGCCCTTTATTTATTACAAAAATTTCACCCATTTCTTTCTTCTAATTACCAAGAGAGTTTGGAAAAAGTGTGAAATAAGCCGATATGTGACGTTGTCTCCAGTCTCCATATAGTGAGTGGGCTTACCTATAAACATACAGTAAAGCATCAATGACATTTTCTATATATATACATTTAATGATATATATACTGACCACACAGTAAAGCAGCAATGACATTACCTATAATAATACATTTAATGATATACATATACACTGACCATACAGTAAAGCAGCAATGACGTTATCCATAACAAAGGTCTCATCTTCAAGTAGTGCTTCAGTGATGAGCGTACAGCAAGATCCCACAGGTTCAATTATACTATTTTCACATCTAAAAATTAAACAATGACAAAATCAATGGTGGATGGCAGTGACAAATCAATAGTGTAAATATATAACAATAACAAATCAATAGTGCAAAAGTATGACAAAGACAAATCAAAAGTGCAAATGTATGACAATGACAAATCAATAGTATAACAATGAAAAATCAATACTTAAAATGTATGACTGAAAAAATCTTTAATGCAAATGTATTACTGAAGCAATAAAAGTATAACAATGACAAATTCATTAATGCAATTGTATTATCACAGCAATAAAAAAAACCCAGACAAAATCATTAGTGCAATTATTATTTTAACAATAAAATGTATTATAAAAGCTATAAAAATTAGACAACAACAAAATCATGAGTATAATTGCACCATCAGAGCAATAAAAATATATTATCAAAGCCATAGAAATTAGCAACACAATCATGAGTGCAACTGCACTGTCGTAGCAATAAAAATTAGACAATGAGTAAAGTACAAGTACAAATATATTATTAAAGCAATTGAAAAAAAAAAACAATAGAAAGTACAAAATCACCTAAAGCTGGCGTACTTCACTCTTATTTAAAGTAACTAATTTCCATATTTTTTTTACTAATACTTGTAATAGTTGCATTATAAGTGTATATACAACACTTTTAAATTATAAACACGAAAATATGTCTGAAACGAAAATATGTCTGAATCTGACACTAAGCCACCAGTCACACAATATACTAGCCAATACCTGTTAAGGATCAAACAGTTGATTCTGCAAGATGTGTTATTTTTCATGTAACCTTTGTTGATGTTAAGGAATATTTCTTGTGTGAGTGCAAGAGTTTTGTTCTCCTATTAAACAATGTTTGACATTTATCATGACTGGGAAATAGCTACCTACATCAAAGGTGCCACTACCCAAACAGTAAAAACAGGTGATCACTACTGGTGAAAAACTGGATTTAATATGGAAATACATGTGCGCGAGGATGAAAAAACAAACTCAGTTTTTTTATATTTTCCAATGATGAAAATTAATACTATATTTGGTCTATTAACCAAATTGATGTTCCATAATCTACATACAGTTAACGTTGGATGATGATGATGATGATGATAATCATTATAAAACTAATTATAGAGAAGTAATACCTGTAGTAATAGGATATATGGGAAAACAAAATACCTGGTCCTAACAGATGATATATATAAAATATTTTTAAAAATTAACTAGTGTAACACTAACAATACTAAGTTTAAAATATCCTACAAGCCTCAAGACAGGTCACTGGTAATAAACAGATGTAGCAATAACGTAACTGTACAAAATTTGTTAAAGTGTCTTATAAGTATGAATGATCAATTCTCACCGGTCTGCCAAGTCTCCAACTTTCGGTCGGTGATCAAATATCTGAAGAACATTCTCTTCTAGAACAGTTAAAGCTGAAGGCAAACGATGGCGGTCCACCAGTGTCATCTTCAGAATTGTCTCATTCCTCACTGCCAGCAAGTCAATGTCATCAGAAAAGATAAGGTCATGTGAAGTAATGCCAAATTTTCCAAGGTAGTATGTCACTTCTGTGTGCAGTCGAAATTCTGCTTGCTTGATACTAAATATGGGAAGAAACAATACAGTGCCCACCGATGCTGAAGAAGTCTGAAACATATGTAAATTATACTCATAATTTATAATTTTTGAAATCACCAAATCATATTCTTATGTTTTTAGGTGTATTTTCTGTTTCTAAATATTTTTACAAAGGTGCAAAAATGTAATAACTTTTATTGTCTGCATCTCAAACTTTCATGAAGTGAAGATTATGATATATCATTATATGACATGATTGTGCTATGTAATGATATAGCAATAATTAATATTTCTTAAATCAAAAGAAACATTTCATATATGTGTGTGTGTGTATGGTACAAGTTTTACTTTTATTATCAAGAGCTAAAGCGTGTGCGTGTGTGTGGTAGATCTATGAATTTTACTTTTACCATAAGAAACAACAATATATGTGTGTGAAACCAGTCTAAGTCTTCATTTTATGATCAGGATTACAATGTATATTTGTGTGTGTGTTACCAGTGTAAGTTTTAATTTTACAATGTATGTGTGAAAATGTGTAAAAATTTTACTTTTACCATCAGGATAAAAAAATGAATCTATGTGGTACAAAAATGATTTAATTTTTTATATAATTCAGGACAAATATTATTACAAAAATTGCCCTATCAGAACAAAGTATAAAGTAAGAAAATAACGGTTTTAAAGGACAAACCTCATGTAGATAATAAGCATATGTGATGGTACACACGGCAGTGTCTAAATCACAAGCATCACCACCCAAAACAACATGAACCAATGAAAACTCAATCAGTTTTTCCTGAAATGATCAAAGGAATGAAATAATAAGTAACAATAATATATCTTTTTTCACACAAAAAATATAACTAAAAAACAAAACAGTAATGCTGACAAAAGTATTAAATAGGATTTTAATTTTTTATGACTGTGTAGAATTACAAACATGATAGTTAAGGATTGTTACATTTTCATTGCTTGTAAAAGTTAATGTAAAACTACTGATGATCTAATATTGGTAATAAAACTATGACTATCACTGAATGAATCACATTTTTTTAAAAGTCAATTATCTCCTAGTTTTATTTTAAAAAAATAAAATAAAAACCCTGCTTATCTTAAAATTAAATAAACTGTGATAAGACTTTATCAAATAAATGTGTTAACATATAAATTCTTTTGGTGATACATACTATATTTTATTTATAAGAGTATTCAATAATAATAATAATATATAAAATAGTGATACACGACTTTGTGTGTATGCAATTGTACCATGTACAACTATAAGCAATTATGTCTGTGTATGAAAAAATAAAAAATTTAAAAAGTAGGAGCAAATAATATTTATTAAAGCATATAATAAGTGCACTGTATAATAATTAGAATAGTGCAGATCTGTAACCTACAATTAGTATAATACTCTAAATTTCCAGAGAAAGCCAACAAGAAATAGTGGTGAATTTCCACATTACAAAATGCCACAGAGAGACTAATGCATATAAATTATAATCATCCTTGGCTGACAAAGAGGAAGTACTACAAAGACCAGCCTGAAAAAAACATAGGGGCTGGGTCACATGCAGTACGGGTGTGTCCTCCAAGCATAATCAATTTTGACTGGAAGGAAATTGCCACCATCTTTGTAGGGGAAAAGAAGAATCTTTGAAGTTAGAAGCCAGAGCACCAAATGTAATGTCTGTGAAAAAGGCAGCCAGATCATGCTTCAAGGTAGACAATGGGTCATACAAAAACTATCAAAAGTCAGATCACATTTTAAGGTAGACAAGGGGTCACACAAAGTCTATCAAAAGCAAGATCACACTTCAAGATAGTCAATGAGTCAAACAAAGACTATCAAAAGTCAAATCACATTTCAAGGTAGTGTCATATATATATCAAACCACCAGTGGGAAACCAGAATTTGAACCAGCACTGTATACAAAGCTATCCAGTTATCGTCTATAAGAATGAACTGGAAACTGTAGTTATAGAAAAGCTCAGTATTACAAGTCTTTATAACCTAAAAAGACGGCAAATGAAATGACAATAATGTGCTGTATGTATCCAGACGATAGAAGTATACTTTAAGGACTGGAGATTGTATGATACATGCAATGCTAGCTCTTTTATGTTTTATAGGGGAAAATCAAACCAAAGAGGCTAAAATGAGTCATGACAACAAAACAAGGCAACACCAGACAAAATTTGTCGAGTTACATAAAATAATAATACTAATAAAGCACTTACAAAGGTTCCTTTACAATAGGAGAGATATTCCAGAAGTCCCATGGTCCTCGTTTTATCTGACTGAACACTATTTCCGCTAGAAGATGGCAGTTTTTGAATACTTAAAGGAATTCTTTTCTAAGTCTGTAATTAAGGTACATATGAGTGGTTCTGCTCTCTACTGCAGGATGACAATTAATGATTGTGAGCCACCATTCCCAGATGCAATAATGCACGATGTTTTTGTGTCAGTATGAAAAGATTACAAATAATCAGTGCAAGTTTTGTAACACTACTCTTTGCTGCAGTATGAGATTATAGAAGATTACAAGCAACCAGTGTAACACCCTTCTCTGTTGCCGAATGAAAAGTGTAACAATGGCCACTGTTGCAGTATGAGATGACAGGTAGTTTAATGTAAGACCACGCCCTGCTGCAAGGTGAGAAGATTACTGCTAATTCACTGTGACACCACTCTCTTACACTTTAAGATTACAGGAAGTCTAACACCTGCTAGCTGCTGCAAATAACTGTTAATTTAATCTGCCATCATTTTCCAATACAGGACAGTAACTCAATCAAGTCATTTTCTTTCTTCTTTGTAAAAAAAACTGAAATGAAAAATATCACACATTGAATTACAGAATATATCTAACAAGCAAGTTATACTGTAAATTGTAATAGATAAAATACAAGAGTCATTCATTAGTTCACAGATTATTTTAGTTTAACACAGTAATAATTAGTATTATTATTTAAATAAAACTAAATTTACTGAACATCAACAATTTTCTTAAGAATATAAAAATATCAATTTTACAAAATCTCTTACTAGTCTTAGTGCCTGAAAATAATTACACACAAAATACACAATATATTTGTGCAAACTAATTAAACACATAAGAAAACCAAAGATAATAAATTTTTTAATTTAAAATTAAATGAATTCACATACAAAATAATATAACAAATAACTGTATTTAACCTAAATAAAATGGATTTACTATTGTATCAATACAGAGACAAAATCTAACTCAGAAAAGACAGTGTTATTCTTGTTTATGTCAAAGATGTATCTTGAGAGCCCTTTTGAAAATGTCCAGTTTCTTTGTATCTCCACTCATAAGGCAGCAAATTCCAGGCAAAATATAACTAAGCAAAAGAAAGTTGACCATATGACTTACTTTGCTTTTAGAATGTTGAACACAGGTGTGTCTGATAGCTGCAAATTCCTAGCAAAATATATGTGTGAGATTAGAAACATACCTAGTAGTAGTACTGGCACCAGACAAAAAAGCACATGAGATCTTGTATTCTGCTGAGAACAAGTGACAAAATCGGTTCTTGGAGTTCTGAGAATAATTCTAGCTGCAGTGATATGAATCTTTTGAATTGTACTTTTTTTTTTTGTAACATTAATTGATTTTAAGTCATAGCATAATTATCATTAGGTTTGCATTCATAACATTGACACTGTTTTGGTCACATTTTTGTAGCTTCTTCACAAAATTCAGTGTTTAACAAAGAACAGAGAGTTATAATAATCATGGCAAGAAAATACCCATTAACACACAAGGGTTTGTAGCATTATTAGACAGAGAGGTCATGATAAGATAGTTCTTTAGTCTGGAGACTGGTCAATAGCTTTTTTTCAAATCAAGTGAGTCAATGGTTATTTTCTTTTTCACAAGAGACTTTACATTAGCTATTTAAAAAAATGAAGGGAAAATGCTAACACTGTAAGTGTAACAGAATGAGAAGCAAATATGATTTCCACCATTGCAGGAAATATTCTCAAATTGCTTGATAGTATGATACTGGAATAAGTAGGATCAACTTCATCTGCCTCTGAGGCACATTTCTTCAAGATTCTTCTTAGAGTTAGAAAAGCTAAATCAGTAAATGCTATTAAAAAAACAACAAAAAACTACACATCATTATCAAACTGTTACCATAAACATACTTTAAAAGTAAAAGAAATCGAAGTACCACAAAGGCACTTCAATTAATACTAGTATAGTAGTAAGACTAAGACCGATACATCATTTACAAAGGACAGTTATAAAAACTTATATATAAAAAATACCTTCTAACTGGTTTGTGAAAGACGACCGAATCTCGCATTAACTAAACTGTCACATTTGTTTGTTGTTTGTTCTTTTTCTTTCTTTAAAAAAAAAAATAGAATGATCAAGTCGCGCATGTAAGATTTTCAGCGAAGCTACTCTTTTGCCGAGTGTATTGAAATTTGCAGCCCGCAATCGTTTCATATATCCAGCGTGAAAGCGGCGGAAGCCGGAAACGCCCCCTACACTATAGCTGCTATCAGGGGTCACCAACCTTTTTGATACTGAGTCATACGAAGGGCTACCAGTTTGATACACTCTTCTAATTTGCCTTTATACATTATTAATAATGTGAAGACTTAGAAAAGGCATGCGGGCGACGATTGGCGGGAAAAAAGTCACAGGAAAAAAGTCACGGGAAAAAAGTCACAAGTTTTGCTAGGAAAAAAAGTCACAGGAAAAAAATCACTGGAAAAAAGTCACAAGAAAAAGTCACAAACGATAAATCACAGATGTATGAATCTGACGTGTTATCACTAAACAAATACGCATTTACACATACAACATAAATTAACCTGGTATTTGTTTTATGTAGTTGTGTGTTTTTTTATAATACTGTACTATTTTCTTTGTTTTATTCTTAAACAAGACAGTCATTGTCGGTTTTGTTTGCTTTACTTATTTTTAAAGTACTTTTCTTGTTTATTACATGCGATTGGTAATTGTAGACTAAAATGTTCTTAAAAATCACCTAAATACATTACCAACAAATGTTTAGTCATTTTAATGTGATGTGACCACTCGAAACATGATTTCATTTATGTCTTTTTATTTAATTTCACTTTAAAAATATACGTCAGTTTCTTTTCACTTCTGGAAATTATTTCCCGATCGAGATTAAAACTTTGAACTATAATTATTACTGTAATATTAATAGTGTTCTATTGTTCTTATACTAGTCCGCGATTATAAAATTTAAATATGGTATTAATTGGTCGAAACGGTTGGCCTATCTGTAAATTCTAATAAACTATAAATTTGAACGGTGGCATGCAATATTAATAAAACTCACCTACATACAGCTATCTAAAAATGTTTATATTGCATTGAATGCTATAATCATATGATTGCATTTGGCATCTTATTTTATGTTTAGTTCCCAAAATTATTGCATATAGTAAACATTTAAACTAATTTTAGTTTTGTGGCGGAAAGGGGGTTTTCTCTGTGTGCGTCTCTTGGTTATTAATTAATTATTCATAATTAATATATTAATTAACTTCTTCCATGCCAATCGCTCACAACCTCCTTAAGGGTCTTGTCGTGCGGTCTGAGAGTGACTAGGTCAAGCCTTGGGTCAGTCAGTGACCGTCTCCCCAAGTGTTACCTGTCTCAGAATAGTGACTACACTGCGTTTATCTTATTAGTCTTTCTATCACTATTCCGGCCCTACCACAAATCTCTCGTCGTCGTCGATAATGGGAACTATTTTAAAACATATGTATAGACCGTCTTCTAACGTAGTTATGTCACTGGCTTAGCCCCCACCCATTATCTCACATGTTCCTCTTAAAAATGAAAGAGTAAATAGTTTAAAGAAAACAAATTTATTAAAAGAAAAAGAATAATAAATTCAAGGTTACAATTAACGATATAGTGAAATCACACTTAAGGCTAGACTTGGAGATCGCAGATCTCTTCCAAAAAACTTATCAATTAGAAAAAAAAGAATATTTTTCATCAATTAGTCCCTTAGCAATTAATAGGACTACAGTCTTAAAAGAATAATATCAATATTTCTTAACCAATTATTGCTAGACTTGGAGATCGCAGATCTCTTCAAAAAAACTTATCAATTAGAAAAAAAAGAATATTTTTCATCAATTAGTCCCTTAGCAATTAATAGGACTACAGTCTTAAAAGAATAATATCAATATTTCTTAACCAATTATTAGGAAAAAATAATCATCAATACTTTCTAGTTTAAGAATGAAAATGTATCAAGAACATTAGAATAGAAAAGGAAGTTTACATTAAATCACAGAACAGATTACAGAGTGTACAATAAGTATGACACGAAATCACCTAGTTTTTCCAGCGTAATTCTCTGTCCTGGCGGCTTGAAATGCTGGTCGTCTGCATCAAGTCTGGAACAGTGTCTTTATTCAGTACTCTGCTAAAATGTTCACACAAATTCAATTCCTTTAAAATTCTGATTAACTCAGGTACTGTTCTTAACACATTCACAGTTATTGTAATCAACGAAGAATGTTCCACAACACACTTAATACACTGATGTAGATAATCAACGTTAATTTCAATTCTCCATACTTTAGTCACTTCTTATTATTAGTATGTCCAATCGTCAGCCTTCACTTATAGAACTTTATCACAGTGAGTCCGTAATTTAGCACCTATCTCCCCGATAGCACTATCACAAATTCTCTAATTTGTATCACGCGAAACACTGAATGCGTTCTGTCTCTCTATAGACAAGTGGTCCTGGCTTCAGACGAATTCCTACCCGCTATCCATCTGTTGTCTCCCCGACGACTAGGATTTCCATGCAGTAGTTGAAAATACCAAGTGACACTAGACTTCAGACCAGGGTAAACTGCTGAGATCTCTAAGTCCCAATTAAAGTTGAGCAACGTGGTAGATGGAGTTTCCAAGTAACTTCACCTCTCCTGGTTGGCGTTGACTCTTGACTTTTGACCGTTGACTGTTGACTGTTGACTTTTGACCGTTGACTTCCGAGACTGATAAAACATATAAAGATTTGTGTGCGCATCAGCCCGTGTCATATTAACCAAAAATCTGTAATTTCATTCCTGGTCCTCATATTAAATTCATTTACATGTTTGTTTGTTTGAATCTTTTTTTTATACCAAGAATGACATTACAAATACAAGTCAAATTTAAAATACAAGAATGAAAATGAAATGTAGGAAAGTTGTAATAATTATCTTAACATAAAATCATTATTTATAAAGATAGAATTTTACCATTCAGGCGTGCCTATTTCTTGTCTCACTCTCCGTGGGAAGTCTAGCACGGGGAAACTGAATTGTTTTCCAGAATAATTATTTTGGGTTTGAGTCGGGTATTTATGTGTTCTGCGGTTTGCATCGTCGTCGCGCTGACTTTTTAACCCTCAGGCAAAATTTACTCTTGTATTCTCCCTTTTGCACTAGTCACGACCCGGGGGTCGCGTCCTATAGATGGCATTCCTATCTTGGTCCTTACCGATGACAACTGCGATGCGCCGGTCGCCATTGTCTGCCTGGTGATGAGAGACACGCAAATTGGCTGCTCACGTTTGTGTCCCCCTCTCGCACCCTGTTTATGTCGGCCCTTTGCTAACCAACTTCAACCCTATTTCGTCCCTTTGTTCCTGG
This sequence comes from Sinotaia quadrata, assembly GCA_028829895.1. Classification (NCBI taxonomy): domain Eukaryota; kingdom Metazoa; phylum Mollusca; class Gastropoda; order Architaenioglossa; family Viviparidae; genus Sinotaia; species Sinotaia quadrata. Next base: position 117,119,139 of record CM054181.1, on the reverse strand, counting down.
CTTTCATGGCAAAAATTCAGTTAATTTTTGTCATAAGAAAAATTTAAAATTTAGAAAATTTAGAGAAATACATTTAATTAATTTAATGTATTGTTTTTGCATTTTCCGCGTTACAAGTTTATTTTGTGATTTTTCTCGTGATATGAAAAGAACGCAAAATTATTTTTTAAATTTAATTTATTTATGTGATACTCATACATGCTTAGATGTGAAAATGCGTACTTGTTTAGTGATAACACATCAGATTAATACACATTTTTCTGTGATTTATCTTCTGTGACTTTTTCTTGTGACTTTTTTCCTAGTCACACACATACATTTAACCACGATCCTAATGAGCCGTCGCTTTCTGTGATATGTACACGATATACAAATCATACACACAAACACACACACACACACACACACACACACACACATACACACACACACATTTAACCACGATCCTAATGAGCCGTCGCTATCTGTGACTTTTCTTCCGTGACTTTTTTTCCTGTGACTTTTTTCTTGTGACTTTATTTCCTGTGACTTTTTTCTGTGACTTTTTTCCCCCGTGACTTTTTTTCCTGTGACTTTTTTTCCGCTCACCGCGGGCGACTCATATGGTCTTTGCGGGCGACCTGGTGCCAGCGGGCACCGTGTTGGTGACCCCTGACTGATAGCTTTTCACTTAAAAACAAAACATGCTAACATATACATGTAACCTACTCAATGAAACTTAACTATACAAATTTATATTTGATACTTTCACATATAATATGAATTTTAAAATACAATTTATATTTTGAAATATAACATTTTTTTTTTTTAGTGAATCTGTTAATTTTTTTTTTTTTTTTTTAGGAAACATTTACCTTCTTGCCATAAGTGTCCAAGAGAAACTCGGACATATGCAAGTACAAAATGTGGGGCCATGGTGGAGGTTAGAAAATGGATCAGAAAGTCATTTGTCATTTATAATTGGCAATGAAGCATATTCCTTGGCAATTGCTTTTCATTCTCGCAGGGACTTTCCCGAATTTTGCTGTTACAAAATCCATCATAAAAATAATTTAAAGATTTATATGCACACTAACAATTACATTATATAAATTTATAACAATTATTATATAACAATTACATTATATAAATTTGTGTATTGTCATATAAAGCAGACGCTGCTTTTGGTACAAGATTTGAACACACGTTTCATGAGGCCCAATAGTTTGAACTCTGAATGTTCACGTAAGTCGTAAGTCTTTCTGTCAGGGTCGTTGGTCAAAGCGAGCTGTTATCAGATGAAATCATGGCCACAAATCAAAACCTCACTTGGATGGTGAATGTGTTCAAGACTGTTTTGAATGTGTTGCTGAGATGTCCTCAAAAGAAAATGCCATTTACTAAAATAAGCTTATCGTGACAGACTGTGGATTGCCGCATTGAAGAGTTAAGTGTACAGAACACAGTGAAATCAAAAGCTTCAAGTTCTTAGTATTACTGTGTCACTGATGAGAGAACAGATGTAAGTGACACTAGCCAATTAGCTATATTTGTACTTTGGGTCAGTAAAAAGTTTATTACTGAAGAAAGGACTACCTTAGTCCCATTTAAAGGCATTACAAAAGCTCTTGATTTATTAAGGGCATCATTGGAAACTTGAACTAACTCGATTTGAATTTGACAAATCCGTCATGTGTAATAACTGGTGCCCCCCCCCCCCCATCCCCCGTAATAGTAGATAGTCGAGAGGGGTTAGTCCGAAAAGGAGCAACTAAAGTCAGAAATAACTCTGATAGGCAATAACATTGTTTAATCCACTAAGGGAATCTTTGTGCTAAATTCCTGACAGTTGACAGCATAACGGTTATTAATGTAGCCAACTCTCTCTGTTCCAAAAACCTGCACCACAAGAATTTACTAAACTGGGCAATTTGGGTTAAGTGTAACTTGAACCGCGTAAAAGTTCACAAGGGTTGTGGCCCTTTGTCCTAAAGGCTGAACTAACCCGAAGCAAAAACAAAATCTAATCACAACAGAAGCTGTGTTGCGCAAATATGTACGCTTTATTAACTAAAACGTTTCGAGCTGATTTTAAAATTGCTCGAAAATCTCATTCCTTCACAAGAAAAAGCATATTGTTACTGATTTTAAATTACTTGACAATATCAAGAAAAAGCAAATTGTTTCTCGACAATCACAAGAAAAAACATATTATTACTGATTTTAAAGAAAATCTCATTCCTTCTCAAGAAAAAACGTATTGTTACTGATTTCGTTGGAGAAAAACTGTCCATCAAACACTTAACGCTTTACGGACATCTGAGCTGGAAAAGCCTATAATGTTCACCATTAATGACAATATTTTTTCTTGCAAAAAAATTTTACTCTGAACCCAAATAAAGCGGTGCCATGGACACCTGCAACTGACTATATTTAATAGACTAACCGAAACTTGACTATGCGTAATAGACTAACCGTTTCTTGACTAACCTGACTATATTTAATAGACTAACCGTAACTTGACTATATTTTAATAGACTAACCGTAACTTGACTATATTTTAATAGACTAACCGTAACTTGACTACATATAATAGACTAACCGTGACTTGACGATGTAAAAGACTAAAACCTTAAATTGACTATATGTAACAGACTAACCATAACTTAACTATATGTACCAGTCTACCAGACTAACCATAACTTGACTATATCATATGTAAAAAGACTAACCATAACTTGACTATATGTAATAGACTAACCCTAACTTGACTATATGTAACTAGTAAACCTTGATTACATTTAACAGACTAACCGTAACTCGACTATATGTAATACTAATAGACTAAACCGTAACTTGACCGTATGTAAAAGACTAACCGTAACTCGACTATATGTAATACTAATAGACTAAACCGTAACTTGACCGTATGTAAAAGACTAACCGTAATTTGACTACTTGTAAAGTAATTAGGATGCATTCGCTTTTGTTTGAAATTCACTCTATTATAGCTTTTTGAGTGTCAGAGTACCTAAAATAATTTATTAATATAATATACGTGTAGCAGATTAAAGTACTTAATTAATTTTTAATATATTTCTCTTAATATTGTACTTAATTCTCTTATTAATGCAAAATTCAATTTTTCCATTTTTCTTTTCTATCTAAAACTCTTGTGATATGAAAAGTAGACGTAAAGATCGTCAGGCCATGACGATAGTCGATGACGTCACTCAGTTGACGAGTCACAGTAGAGCTCAGATTCTGAATCAAAAGCGTAAAAATAAAAATTAAAATTAAAAAAAAAAAAAAGCTTCGCGAATAAGTTACCGTTGACCGAACAACTTAGGTTGACTGTTAACCTTGATTTTTGGTCTGCTAAATGACCTTGCCCTTATAATAGTTCAACTGGAAGTGGTTATCTGATCTTTGTACCAACTCCAGACACAAAACTGATGACGTTTTGCTCTGACACACGAGCCACTTGTAAACTTAGCACTGTACTATGGAGTTAGTTCAGTTAATTTAGTTCAGAAATATGCAATTCGATCAGTCTTAGTAAACAAATCTGTTACGATATTTTAGTAAAAACGTAAACTACATATGATATATAATATAGGCCTACGTATTTTACCATGAAGCGCTATATGGTATGGTGGGGTGCTGTGTTTTTCTTGGTTATGTTCACGTCATTATACTTGATGTTGGAAACTGTTACCAACCCCAACCCCAGCAGCTTGACAAAGTCGGTGAGCAGAATTTAATTTACTTTTATATTATTTTTAACGAAGGGTAATTTGAATCGTCTGTCGCTCAAGTTGTCACCACAATTACCTGTTCATCATCTTTTGTAATTTTCTTGACTAGATCACTGATAACATAAATCATCTCGAGGCTTTGGTTAGGCTAACAAAAAAGTAGTTCATAAATTGCTACTTTCATGTACTTAAGTTTAAAAATATGAAATTGTTCTTTAAGTTTGCACGAAACTTTTCGTACAGTTATATAATTCATTTTCTCTCTCTATCTTTGTATATGAATGATATATATGATTCAAAAGATTCAGAGAAAATGAAGGTTGATTTGATTTGTGTTTATTTTCAGTGTCAAAGCAAAATTATTTAATTCGTAAGTAGAAACAGAAATCACAAGGTTTCAAAAACTTAAAATAGTTGACCGAGTTCTATGCCTAGAAATTAATTCAGACTGTGCCATGATTTTCATTTGATTTTGTGACTGTGACTGTGAGACTTAAACTAAGAGTAAGAGTTCTTTAGTTTAGATCTTACATTATACAAGGTTTTTAGATTGAAAACTTGCAGAGGTAGGGTACAGATAATTTACTAACTTACACTACATTGTATAACTATTTAGACAGATCTTTCTCTCCATGGAGAGGATGAGCATGCAAATTAATGTATTCCAAGGCAGACCAATATGTGTCTTTGGAAACACTGAGGCTTATACTAGATAAGTTGTGAATGAATTGTGGAATCAACAATTGGCTCATGTCATCAAATTAGTGTGGTGATGATTATTATACTATAGTGTTTAACTTTGGACTTAAGAAAACCAATTCATCTGTCAGTCATCAGGAATTATATTAGCTCTACAAACACCATCAGTCCTGCTATCCAAGTCATTTGTCTCTCACCAAGGGTTATATTTAGTTCTACACATAATCCAGCTATCCAGGTCGCTAATCATGAAAGGATGCTTATCAGTCATCAAGGGTTATATTTAGCTCTGTACACCTTCAGCTCTATAAACCTCAAATCTAGGTATCCAAATTGCTTGTTATTCACCAAGGTTTATTTTTAGCTCTACACAACATATTTTCAGCTATCCAAGTTGCTTGTCGAGAATCACTTATCAGTCATTAGCCTTCTTGACTTGGAAGTTAAATAGTGAGTTCATCTACTTTTGTTGATGAGTTTAGATATGCTTATGCATGGAGTATAATATTATACCAGAATATGTTAGTTACCATGATTTTCTGTAAATACAATAATTTTACACCCTTTTATTTTCTGTATTTATCTTCTTTCTGTAATTAACTTATTCCTTAAAGTTTGAGTGTTATGTAAATTGGCAAAAATACTTCAGATTTTCACATATTCACTTCAATAAAGAAATATTACAGTAATATCCAGTGCATTAATATTATTGATCACAAGTTTATCTCATATTAACTATCTCTAGCAGTTTTTAATTGTTGCAAAATATTTCACCAATCATTTGAATTTTTAAATCTCTGTTTAAAAGAATACCAATGTTGAATGATTTACATTGTTTTAGCAAGCACTAGAGGGTATTGAGATGAAGATACAAAAGATTGAAGGGGACCTTGTCAAAAACCAGCAGATGATAGCAGATATTAAGAACTGGGTTGGATTGCTGGCTAAAGGGGATGACACTGCTTTGAGCAATCTGTTGAAAATCTTAAATGAAAAGTCTCTTGTGACAAGTCCAGAAACCAAAGAGAAGTCTGAAAAGGAAATAGAAGTTCATGTTCAAAATAAAGATTCAACACAGGCTAAAGACTTGAATGAACAGCAGAAACCAGGAGAAAGTCACAAAGAAATCTATGAGATTGGCCCTGAAGTGAAGAGCAAAGTCTCTGGTGCTATGTGTTCTTTGGCCAACACCAATACTGCCCCTTCAGATATAAATGTAAGTATTTCGTTTTCATTGTGTAGTGTTTCTTTTTAATTCATGCTGCAACAATATAAACCTAATAGTTATGATTTGGGGTTTAAATTCAGTGCTGTTCACTGTAAATCTAGTACTGTAGTAGTTTTGATAGTGTATTTTTTCTTAGTCATTCCTCGATCCTGTACAGAGCTTGGGACCTTAAACTTTGTGCTGCATGACATTTTGCAATGCAGATCTATTTTTTATATATGATTCAGTTATTTTTTTCTAAATATGTATTTAATACAAATAAATTGTAAGAATACTGGAAACCTAAGCATATCCCCACACAAATCAAAGTACTTCGTCGTGTCTCTACACCACTCAAGAAATATTGTGATATCAAGTGATGTACCTCATCATGCTAATAATTGAATATCACCAGCCATTCTCTGATGCCATTTTTAATAATTTATTAATTTCTGCTGTTGTATACCTGTAATGTACATATTTGCCATAGCATTGTAATGTATCATGGCAAATAAGGAATAATTCCATACCTCTTTGTGTAGATGCACCAAGTGTTTGATTTGCTGCCATTTGACAACCCGGATGGCGGTGCTTGGAAGCAGGGATGGGATGTGACATACAATGCAGCTCAGTGGCAGCAGAAGAAACTCAACATTTTTGTAGTTCCTCACACTCACTGTGATCCAGGTATTTGGTGTGTCATATGTAACAATAATAATAACTCTTATCTCTGGTGTAATGATGACAAAAATAATAATAATGTTCCGTATTTGCCTCTCTGATATATAATTATATTATTAATAATAATAATATTCTTTACTCTCCTTTTTGTAGTTATAATTATTAATATTTATAACTCACCTCTCTGAAGTATAATTATTATTATATTCTTGATGATGACAATGACGATGATGATAATGATCAAGGAAATTGCAATTTGAAGCAGACACCAAGAGAGAAGAAGTCAAAATACTGTGGGACTTAGAAAAAAGAACAGATTGAGTGATTTCTGTGTGAAGACTAGACATTGTAGTTCTCAATAAGTCACTGTTCCAAGTGACAGAAATATAAAAACAAAAGAAGGAGAAAAAAATAGCAAAATAGTAGGATCTCTGATTAGAAATCCAGAGACTGGAATGTCAAAGCAGAAGTAATACCTTTAGTGATAGGAAGGAGCCTTGAGAAACATAACATCTGAGTTGAAGGCTATTTGAATAAACTAGCTAGAAACTACGAGTCACTCCACTACTGAAAGCGTTGTTCCTCGAAGTGCCCACAACCTCATTAAAACCTTGGATCTCTCCAAATCTTGGTAAGATTCCAGGACCTTGGCTCACAACTGACATTCAATAGAAGTCATGAATACGAGCTAGATAGTAATAAATAATGTGTCTCTGTAGTCCAGTGGATAATGATGGAGCAAAATTATCCAGAAAATTAAGCTATCTGGTCTATATCCACAACATTGTTGGGTGACAGCTTCAAATCCATCACTGGATAATACCTATAATCCAGTACACTTGGATGTATCATAGATTGGACATCAAATGAAATAAATGACCTGGACAGAAAAACAAGAAAAATACTATCTGGATGTCAGTGTCTGGCTGGAACAGAACAAAGCAAAAGATAGTGAAGTGGCAAAAATCTTATATATATACAAGTCTGTGGAGTAAAAACCCCAGAAAGAGCTTTGAATTTGAGCATTTATAAAATGACAGCTTAGGTAAAGTCTTATTGGATAGTTTTAGAGTTTTTTTTTTATCTCTCTATATTAGATAAAGTCCTATACATATATTTATTTGATGTCAGGTTGGGTGAAGACTTTGCAGGATTACTATCTGCAACAAACAAAACACATATTCGAAAACATGGTGCCAAAGCTGGAAGAAGATGCTCGGCGCAAATTTATCTTTGCTGAAATATCATACCTCTCCATGTGGTGGGATGAACTGGACCCTGATCGCAAGGAACGAGTTAAAAAGTATGCATTGGTGTTTATTTTAAAATTTAGCTTTAGAATTAAATTTATTTATTGAAACTTTCAAGATAACCCATTGTTATATGATCATTCCCCAATTAAAGAGTGATATTCATGGTGTTTATTTTTTTATTTTAAACAAATATCTAATTTCTTTTGAAAAAAAAACCCTTCACAAACCCAATTAACATCATTCTGAACAAAGTCCTTTCTGGTTAATGTCTAGTCTGATACCAGCCTGAATAAATACCAGTCCTACTAAACATCAGACTAAGAAATTCTGATTGTAACCAGTCTGTTTAATAATGCTATGAAAATGTTCCCCTTCTTTTAGCTTGATAATTGTAACTTTCTTTTTGATCATCCACTGTGGCTTGTAACTCTTTTCTCTTCGGTCTACCACTGTGGCTTGTAGCTCTCTCTACTTTGGTCTACCACTGTGGCTTATAACTCTTTTCTCTTCGGTCTACCACTCAGGCTTGTAGCTCTCTCTACTTTGGTCTACCATTGTGCTTATAACTCTTTTTGATTGATACTGTGGCTTGTGACTCTCTATCTTTTGGTCTACCACTGAGGCTTAATCTCTTCTCTTTGATCTTCCACTATGGCTTGTAAATCTCTTCTCTTTGGTGTACCACTGTGACTTGTAATCTGATCAACCAATGTGGCTTGTAACTCTTCTCTTTGGTCTTTCACTGTGACTTATGGTAACTCTCTTCTCTTTGGTCTACCAATGTTATTTTGCTGTGTTGAGAAGTCAGTCTCGCAAATGAACAAGAACTCTGATTTCTTTCAGAAATATTGACTTTCAGTACCGAAATAAATGCATTTATACAAATCTCTGAAAGTTTAAATTTTGCAATCTTGATTCTAAGAATGGGAATTACTCATTTCATATGGATTTATTCTTCTGTGGCTGACCTAGATTCCATTTCACTTGGTCTTTAGTGAAATTTTTAGTATTGTAAAGTGCTTAAGAGCTTTTTAAGCTTATGTACTTTTTAATGTAAATGCTTGAGAGCTTTTATAAGCTTATGTACTTTTTATTATTGTTAAATGCTTTAGAACTTTTATAAGCTTATCTACTTTTTAATGTTGCAAAGTGCTTTAGAGCTTTTATAAGTTTATATGCTTTTTAGTATTGTAAAATGCTTTAGAGCTTTTATAAGTTATGTACTTTTTAATATTGCAAAGTGCTTAAAGAAGATTGGCTAAAGAGCACTTTGACCTGACCATCTGACAAAATCACTCTGACTCATTATCTAATGACAGCATAGTAATTTTCTTTGACATAACTCATTATTTGACTAAAGCATATTTATTTCCTTTGATATAACACCTTATCTGACTGAAGTCCAATTATTTTGTTTAGTAAAAAAATTTATTCTTTTGCAAAGAAACACTCTAAGTTGAGCCATAGCAAAACTACTGACCTTTTAATCTTAGGTAAAATAGTTGACAGCTACCATGCCTGTTGCTAGTGGCTACTGAAAGAGCAAGTCAACAGCGAATGCTCAGAAAAGAAAGTCAGGTACCTAGGTTTATCAGCAGTGAATGCTTAAAACAGAAAGTCAAGTATCTGTGCCTTTCAACAATAATTGCTCAAAACAGAAAGTCAAGTATCTGTGCCTTTCAACATTAATTGCTCAAAACTAAAAGTCAGGTATCTATGCCTTCAACTTTAATTGCTCAAAAAGAAAGTCAAGTATCTGTGCCTTTCACCATTAATTGCTGAGAACAGAAAGTCAAGTATCTGTGTTGGTCAGTATTATTGTTTTGACAGAAACTCTAGCATCTGTGTTTGTCGGAACTGATTGCTCAAGACAAAAGTCAGGCAACTCTTTCTATCATGAGCAGTTGTTTCCCTTGCAAAGTCAAGATTAATTGATTGCCGTAATTGGTCGCTCAAGACAGATAATTATTTCCCAAAGTTTATTTCACTTTTAAAAAATCAGAATTGTTTTGTATATTTTCATTGTAGATTGATAGATGAAGGACGACTAGAAATTGTTACTGGAGGCTGGGTGATGACGGATGAAGCCAATGCACATTATTTTGCAATGTTGGATCAACTCATTGAGGGGCATCAATGGCTTAACGGCACACTTGGTATGTATGAACTTAAGTTTTAGGGATTCAGTGCAAACTTATGTTTTGACTCTAACACTAGGTAGTCTCAATGTCATTGTTTTGCAGGAATAAGTAGCATTCAGCGTTTGACACTTTATTATTATTTATGGATGTAGCATGGCTAAAATTAAAGACCATTTCATTATCTAACACACTGTTGTATTTTATTTAGTGTGATCTAAAGCATTTTTGAAAGAAAAATGCGTTGGACTTGTTTTTGCTAAAAATGGGGCCTCGCAATCCTACGTTGACGTAATTGAAAAATTTGCTTGATCAGGATTTCTTTTTGCTTATGACTGCACATACTTTGTCTTATATAAAAAGAACAAAAAATAAAGTTGTAGCAATAAGCTTTCTCTTAATAGTGATATTATTAGTTGTATTAGCAAGACATTAGAATTCAAGCTTTGGTAATCAGTTAAATACTTGGCTCAGTTTGAAATCATTGCTGTAACCACTATTGAATGAAAATTTTCTTACTGAATTTTGAGTTGAGAAGAGCTTTTCATTCCTCTCTGAAACTATTATTTAAAATTTCATGTAGCTTTGGCTTTGGTTTAGCGCCAAGAGTTTCTGTTGGTTAAATAAAAATGCATATTACAAATTCTAGCAATGGCCATGTCATGTGTGTAGAAAATTTTGAGGTGTAGCAATCTTTGAAAGTGAATGTGCTTGATGCTTGTTATGCTTTTATCAGTTAGTATTGCATTTAATGAATATAGCCCGTTATTCATGTATGCATTTATTTACTAATTGCAAGTTAATTTTAGCAGCTGTATGATCGCGAGATTGATAATCTTCTGATCCACAGTTCTATAGTTTCTTTCTTTGCAACAACCCTACTCTATTTCTAATCAATTTTAAACAATATACAAAGCACACTTTGGTAAAAAATACTAGCTTTTTTATAGTAGTATTTATTTTTGCTCTATTTTTGTTGAGGGTGTCTTATTATTCACTTAACAATATATCTTACTCCAGAGTTAAATTTTACTGGGATTGTGCTTTTATTTAAATGTAATTTGCTTTTGTTCTTTTGGTTGAAGAGTCAAGCTAGAAAAGAATAGCACTACGCTTTAACAGACAATCGAGCTGAAGTCTCCTTCTACTTATTTTCAATAAAATTATATTTTGTACGCACATTTCATTTAGTGATAAAACTTAATCAAGTAATTGTATTTCCATGGTCTTTGCTTTATATATATCACACTTAATTTGTATTATAAATAGAGTATTAATTTGTACCTGTTTAATAATTTACTTGTAATGAGTCTTGGTACATAGAATTTACAACTATTCTCTTAAACAATAAAAATGTAATTGCTAAAAGTAAATTAATATCTAAATACATAATATTATTATTATTTTTCTTATATTGTGTTTTAAGTTTTAGATGACTTTTACTTTTTAATCTATATATTGTTTTCTTTTTTTGCAGTTCTTAAGATGTTAGATTTTCCAGCCCCTCAAAATTATATTTCTTTCAATTGTTTAGTTGCATAATTTTATTGAAATAAAATTATTATTTTCTTTAAGACCTAAAACTGCAAATAAGCTTGACACTAAAAGTGTTGTATCAAAATTATATTTGACAGTGATTCAATAAAATGAATTATGGATGGATTGGATTAACAATTTGAAATTATCCTCTGACCATTCTGTTTTTCCTTAGTACTTAGCGTTTCCTTTTAGAAAATCTGCCACATTTAGGTTATTTAAAAGTTGTATTGAAAGGTTTTACCAGACAGGAGCAACATGTTGCAGTGTATTTCAACAAGTTTTTTGTCTTTGCTTATTTTTTGTTTTTGTTTTTACTTTTGGGTTTGTTGTACTAATATGGCAAATATAATCTTCACTCAATAATTTGGTAACTAAAACATTTAAAGGTAGATATTTTGATTTCGGGGGGGGGGGGGGGAGGGGAGACTTGGGATATGTGTTCTTTTTCTCTTCATTTTGCTTAGTTTCCCATTCTTTTTATTTTCAAGCAAGGAACAAAAAGTTAAAATTTTCTATTCATATAGAGGCCTATTTGGTGTTTTATTAAAATTGTTTTCTCAATTCTCTTGACATTACTTAAATTGCATTTTCTTTATTATTGATGCATTCTTTAGGTGTACGCCCTACATCAAGCTGGGCTATTGACCCATTTGGTTACTCCTCCACCATGGCCTACATTTTAAAACGAACTGGATTTAACAACATGCTGATTCAGCGGGTTCATTACTCTATCAAGAAACACTTTTCTCGCCAACAGTCCCTGGAGTTTTTGTGGCGACAACAGTGGGGTATGTAAAACAAGAGCTAGTTGGGGGGGTATGAAACATTTATATTGCTTGGGGTGTATATATATATATATATATATATGGAAGTGTTGAAAGTCTGTATTATAAAGGTTGATGGAATAACAAGAACTAGAATGGTTTACATTAAACAATAACTAGTAGTGGTGTACATAAGAACTAATAGTGGGGTTCATTAAATAGGATCTTTTTAATATCATACTCACAATTTGAAAAGTAAATCTCATCAGAATTAATCAGATTTGTGCTTATGTGTTGACTTATTTTTAGACCATGAAAAGAGCACAGACATGTTTTGCCATTTGATGCCATTCTACTCTTACGATGTTCCACACACCTGTGGACCAGACCCAAAAGTGTGCTGCCAGTTTGACTTCAGGCGTTTAACAGGTGCACACTATAGCTGTCCATGGAAGGTCCCACCAGTAGCAATCACAGACCAGAATGTAGCTGAAAGGTGATTTTCGTTTTCATTTTGCTTTCATTTCAGAGAACCTTTCTTCATCGATCACACATATGAACAAGCCTGAAAGAGAAGTTTAAGGCATGTTTTCTAGTGTGGAATATTTCTGTTATATGTGACCTGTCACCACAAAAAGATACTTAAGTCGGATTTTGGGGGTATTGAGATATATATATCAATAGAAAGAAAATTGAAAGGGCTTTCTGTTGATATAAAAATAAAGAGTGTAGGACAAAATATGGAAAAGTTATGTTTGTTTGAAGTGCACTACTGTCCGGACGGCCACTTTGAGAAACTCGGCCTCAAAGATTGAACACATTTCTGAGAGGTTTTTCCTTAGCAACCATATATTAATCTGCTTCATTTGCAATCAGAGTTGAAGAAGACACAATAGCTAACACTGTAATAACTATAAACAACAAATATATTGTTACATCATTTACAGACAACAGTCTTTTTAAGCCATAACGATTAGAATTTCTGTATGCGAGAATGATTATTGTGGCTCACAGAATATTCTAAAATTAAGGCATAATATTGAATTGATACCTCTTTCTAAATCTGATGCTAGCTCCACTAAATAAATCACAGATTAAAGCTGCATTACTTTCACATTCTTAAAAAAAATATCATTTAAATAATCCAATAATTATAGCACACCTTTCACTTCAGTGTACAGTCAGTTATCGTCAGCTGTCGTCTGTTCGATCACGCGATTCGCTGTCCGTGTCACTTTCAGATGAAAATCCATCAGCTACATCCTCATTAGCAAAATAATCAGATATCAAATCTTTAATCTGAATGCTTTCTTTTTCTAAGATGTTGCTTTCTTTACATGAATTCAACAAATTAGCGATTCGTTTCTCCATGTTTACATTACGCATTACAGGACGAAACTGTCTCCCTTGTGTGCGTTTCAACCAATCGCGACCGTCTTTTTATGAGAGCATGCTTGGTAACTTATAGCAAGCTTTGATAAACTGTCTGCGGATTGGCTGACGCTTTTCACTTTGTTTACGCCAAGCACAGCCTTATAAAACATTCTAAATAAAACATTATAAATAACCAGTGTCGTCAGCATAAAAATAGGCTTTTTCCTGAGCATTCTGATATACAACATGATGAGGTTCAGCCAGGGATTCTACCGTCTACGATCATCAGATTATAGCACTTTTGGGCCATATTTTTCCTTCGAAGTTAGACAGTAGGTCACAAAAAAATAATAATAAAGCTATTTCTAGTTCGAATTAAGGAAAAACACGCTAGTAATTTGTTGTTCGATGGTTTGGGAACACGCTAAAATGAAAATCTCAATTTCACCCATGTAGACCCCCACCTTCGTTTTTGCCGTTTTTCTTGGCTTAGCCTTGCGTGACTTAAGTATCTTTTTGTGGTGACAGGTCACATATCACTTATAAAAAGAGGTAAGAGGATGCTTAGTGTATATTTATATGCTTTTAGCAGTAGAAAGGTAATGTCTTTTATTTCTCATCCAAGCACACCAAAACATCATTCCCACCAAGGGAAACCACTACAAATCAAAGAATGTTCTAGAGTAACTTAAATATTTTCTCATTTCTCCCTTCAAGTACTGGAGCATATAAGAAACAATTTTTTTCTCACTTTTTTATCCACTGGCCCCTATTTCTTCATTTATATTTTTTTCAAACTTCTCTTATTTCTAGCTTTACTGTATTGGCTTTCATTTAAATTCCTTTTGGAAACTGTTCTTTCATCTACTTGCCCTTGTTTCTAGCTCCACTATAGTGGATTTCATTTATATTTCTTTTCCAAACTATTTTTTCATCCACTGGCCCTTGATTTTAGCTCTATTATAGTGACTTTCATTTATATTTCTTTTTCAAACTGTTCTTTCATTCACTGGCCCATGTTTCTATATCTGCAATATTGCCCTTCATTTTTTTGCCACTTTCAAACTATTCTCATGTCCACAGGTTTCTAGCTGACTGACATAATTGACTCAATTATTTGGTGGGAATGTTGTCTTTGTGTTTGTTTCCGTCTAGTTGGATTTTAAAATTTTGTTATCATTGTCTTTCATCTGTATATTCATTGTCTGGCTTCTAGTATTGTTTTCCATTTTTCTATATTGCCTTTGATTTGTCTGTTTGCATTCTTTTCTTAGGGTTTGTCTGCTTATTGAAATTAGAGCATCTAATTTTTGAAATGGCATTTTTCCTTTATATATCTTTATTTTCAAATAATTATTTTTGTTTCAGGGCCTTGACATTACTGGATCAGTACAAGAAAAAAGCACAGCTCTATAAAACTAATGTACTTCTGGCTCCTCTTGGAGATGATTTCCGTTATGACAGAGCAGATGAGTGGGATTATCAATACAACAACTATCAAAAACTTTTTGACTATATCAACTCACATCCAGAACTAGGGGCACAGGTACATTTTAAAATGTTTTTCATGACATTATATTAATTTTACCTGTTAGCTCAGTCATTTTTTTTATTTATTATTTATAAAGGGGTACAGTCATTTCCCATGTAAGCTTCAGTTCAAAACAAAAAATTGAATCTGTAAATTTTAAAACACCAACATTTTCAACAAAATACAAAATAATTCACAAATCAGAAGTTAAAATCTTTTTCTTCCTGTTTAGAGCCAATTTGGTGCAAATCAAAACTTGGGATACTCTTCCAGTGTTAGGTCATTTTAGCATCAAATCAGAAGTTAAAATCTTTTTCTTCCTGTTTAGAGCCAATTTGGTGCAAATCAAAACTTGGGATACTCTTCCAGTGTTGGGTCATTTTAGCACAACTCAGAACTTAAAATCCTTTTCTTCCTGGTCAGGGCCAATTTGGCACTTTGAGTGACTACTTCAAGGCTGTCCACCAGGAAACTGATCCAGCATCCTCATTTTTCCCCTCTTTAACGGGAGATTTCTTCACATATGCAGACCGCGATGATCACTATTGGAGTGGATACTTCACATCACGACCCTTTTATAAAAACCTGGATCGAGTGTTAGAGACAAATCTTCGGTAAGAATGACTCCAAAGTAAAATATGATTTGTGTTTTTATTTTATTTTCTCCTTTGCATGTCATCTCTACTCTGTTTCTGGATGGTGGAGGTATCAGTTACACATGCATAGTAGATGTGTATTCACAATTAATTATGTCTGGATCAACTCTTTTGTTATTTATTTCTTATTTATGTGTCACTCAAGAAACAAGCATGGTGTTTTGAAAACTTGTATTTATTTTTGTCCAAGTAAGCAAAAATTATTTTTACTTTGCTATCAGGCTTTGTACCAATGAAGAAACATATAATTTACTGGATTAAATTCTGTTCAGATCAGCAGAAATCATCTTTACACTGGCTCTTGCATATGCACGAAAAAATACTGCTTCCAACTTTCCATCTGTGGAACTCATGAAGAAAATGGTAGAAGCACGGAGAAGTCTTGGTCTTTTCCAACACCACGATGCTATCACTGGGACGGCCAAAGATTTTGTTGTTAACGACTATGGAATTAGGTGAGTGCATTTCACCATTTTTATTTACTTTATGCTTTATTTTGTTTGATTGTTGAAGTGGATACAAACATGACATTGTCTTTGTCTGATGACTTCATTTGTCATTGATTGTTGAAGTTGATACAAACATGACATTGTCTTTGTCTGATGACTTCATTTGTCATTGATTGTTGAAGTTAATACAAACATGACATTGTCTTTGTCTGATGACTTCATTTGTCATTGACTGTGGAATTGGATACAAACATGACAATGTCTTTATTTGTCTAATGACTTAATTTGTCATTGACTGTGGAATTGGATACAAACATGACATTGTCTTTATTTGTCTGATGACTTAATTTGTCATTGACTGTGGAATTGGGTACAAACATGGCATTGTCTTTATTTGTCTAATGACTTATCTTGTTGTTGACTGTGGAATTAGGTATGCACATGGCACTTTTTATTCGTCTTTATAAACCATACTTGTTACTCATTACAGAACTTAGTATTTTTTATAATGAATATGTGGGTGTGTCCAAATTCGTTATTGACCAAGGAATTGTATACACTTAGCTGCTTTGAAAATCATTTGCCTCTTTTAGTTAATATCTCAACAGAATTAAATATATATTTCCTTATTTTAATATCCTAATAAACTACTTTATTCACAGAGGATAATTAATCTATTGCCCTATTTTTCATGATAATGGCTAGTGAATTACATCATTTCCTTAATATATTAATCTTAGCTGAATAACCAGTATCAAAGTGATTCGCAGATTCTTCAGACGTTTGCTCTTGTTTATATTTGATCTCATTGGTATTTGTTGATTGGGATAATGTTTTTCTTTCTCTTTGATACATGTTTCTGGAATCTTATTGATAGACAAACATGTTTCTGGAATTTTGTTGATTGGAAAAATGGTTTTCTTTCTCTATAATACAGGCTGCTTGCAGGTCTAGAAAATTCTAAAAGGGTAATTGCTGAGTCAGCAGCATTTTTGTTGATCAAAAACAAAGACATGTACAAGTATGATCCTAACTTGCCAATTTTAAACCAGGTCAGTTTGTTCATTCTTTTTCTTTTAAATTATACCTTAAGTTTATAAAGCAAATAAAAGCAAGTTTGTATTTCTTGTTTAAAGTAATTTGTTATAATACAAATTTTCATATTTCATCCAAAGCAAGATTGTGTTATTCATCTACTGCATATACTTACTTGGGTACATATATAACAGGGATGCAGCCCCCGGAGCACTTTATTTCATTATTTGTGTAGTTTTTTTCTACTGAGCCATCCATGTTCAATCTGACTTGCGGCCCTCCATGCACTATCAATTGGAAATTTGGCCCTCTGGCCTAAAAAAATTGTGCACCCCTGATATATAAGGAACATATTTTAAAAAATAATCAGTGAGTATGAGCTTGCAAAAGTTTCATCCTTTAAGGAATATTTTACTGTCAACTTTCCCTAATATTGCCACATTTTCATGATTTTGTTACAAATCTTTTGTCTTTTTATTATGGTATTGATTATCCTCTTTTGCCAGTCACAAAAGTTCAGCTTGTGCTATTAATTACAATTATGATAGACTTAATTTTTATTGAAAAATTGTGTGATCTAGTTAATTGTGATTGGTTTCTAAAATAGCTGTCTCATACATTGACCTTTTGCTAAATATCCATGTTAGTTATAGTTTTCATTGACCCTTTGTATTATATTAGTTATAGCTTTTATTGTCCTTTGAAGTTATTATCTAATTATCCATTGTGTATTAGTTATAGTTTTTATTGACCTTTTGAAGTTAGCTAATTATCCATTATGTATCAGTTTATAGTTTCATTGTACTTTAAGTTAATTAGCTAAATTGTCCATTGTTTATCAGCTATTAACTGGCTAATATCATCATACTTTTCAAAGTTAATTAGCTAATTATCCATTGTGTGTCATTTATAGTTATCATTGTTCTTTTTAAGTTAATTAGCTAATTATTTATTTCTCCAGTGTCAGTCAGTTTTAGTTATGCTGTCCCACTAAATTAAAAACAAGCTATATGTTTCTTTCAATTTTATTATCCTGTTTGATTTTAAATTAATGTAGTTTAATTACTTACTAAACATTTTGCACATGTATGAGTGGGGTTTTCTCATTTTATTTGTATGTTCTTATTAATAAATTAAGTTTTATAATGTTTACTAATCTTTATAATTGATTTGAAATTTATTTGAATTAAAAAAGCTGTCAGTTAAGAAAATATTCAGTATAGAACTTTAAATTATGCAATAAATATTTCATATTATTTTGGTGTTGTTTTTTACATGGTTTGCTTGAAAGCAAATTTTTAACATTAAAAATGGCTTATATACCTAAACACAGAGTGTATAGTCTTATATATTTGATTCAAATACACATAGTTATGTTGTTTCTTTAATGTAATTTTTTTCACTTTAAGATAATTGAAGGAATAATATATACAAAATTTAAAACTGTGTTAATTTGTATATCTCTTGATCAGTGTCTTAACTGAATTAAAATGTGCAATATGTAGTTTAAATCTTTTACGGACATAACTGTTGTATTTTTGATCTTGTGTTGCATCAGGATGAGTTCAGAGAAAGTCACGACAGTTTGCCCACAAAGCCTGTCCTTGATGTTTCCTCTGAAGTGTAAGCACATAATTTATTTCACTTCTGTCAGATGTTTTTTACTATGATTTGTGTGTTTAGGATTGCTCTTTCCTAAGTGTAAGCACATAATTTATTTCAGTTCTGTCAAATATTTTTTAATATGATTTGTGTGTTTAGGATTGCTCTTTCCTAAGTGTAATCACACATTTTATTTCAGTGCTGTCAGATGTTTTTAATATGATTTGTGTGTTTGTAAGAATAACATTTTATTTTAGTTCTATGAAATGTTTTTTTAGTATGATTTGTGAGTTTGTAAGTACCCATTTTATTTCAGTTTTGTGAAATGCTTTTTAGTATGATTTGTGTTTTTGTAAGCATACATTTTATTTTGGTTCTGTCAAACTTTTTTTTATTATGATTTGTATGTTTAGGATTGCCCTTTCTTAAGTGTAAACATACATTTTATTTCATTTCTTTCAAATATTTTTTCGTTTGATTTGTATGTTTAAGATTACCCTTTCTTAAGCATACATTTTATTTCAGTTCTTTCAAACTTATGTAAATGATAAATAGATAGAGACATTCATGTGTGGTGGGTTCCATCCTTTTGTGAGAAAGAATTCATTACTTTTAATTTTTTGTTTTGCTTGTTTCTTCTTTTTTCTATGCAGTCCAGTTGTTCTGTATAACTCTTTAGGGCATAAGCGCCTCCAAATGGTCAGAATTTGGACATCACAACCACATGTTGAAATCCGAGACCCAACAGGAAAAGTAGTTCACTCGCAGACAGAGCCATTTTGGAATCAAGAGGCACCAGAAAAAATGGATTCATCCAGATATAAAGTAAGAATTTTCTGCAATCAAACCATAGCTCATTTCCATTTATGCGTGACTCTATTTTGGTTAAGATACTAAGTAAGAATTTCTGTAGTCAAGGCCATAGCTTGTTTCCATTCATGCCTGTGTGTTCTTAGTATAGAAGTCTTTCTTTTGGTTATTTAAATAAATACTTGATTTGAGTATCATTATAACAGTTACAAATAACATTTTTGATTGTTAGGTGCCATTATAATTAACAATTATAGCAATTATAAAAGCCATTCTTGAGTTGAAGTATTATCCATAGCAGTTATTAATAGCATTCTTTAGTTTAAGTATTGTTCATAGCACTTGTAAATAATGTGGCATATTGATGAAGCGAATGCAACTGTTGTTGATTGTGCGTCACATTAACCCCCTTTTGCACCTTGTACATAGAAATGAGCCATTATTACACTCACTCCTTTTGCACATTATGACAGAGTTGAAATGAGCCAATGTCACACTCGCTCCTTTTGCACATTATGACAGAGTTGAAATGAGCCAATGTCACAAACATGACATGATTGACTATAACTTGATAAACAATTGTTTTGACAACAGTGGCAATATTAGCTTAATACATGCAATCATGTCAAAAAATATATGGAAAAAGTTATTTTAAAAGTAAAATAGGAAATTTCCTTCATAAAATAAGTATTTACAATATTTCTGGACCAGTCATCTGGCAGAAAACAGAAAATGTTTCCAGCAGAAACTCTCTTTTCTCCATCCTCATCCCCCTCTCCTATTCTCCCCATCTCTAAATTTGTACATGAAATGATTTCAGTGAATTATATAAAGTGGTGATATATCTAGTTTTTACTTTTTAATCTTCTTTTTTACTCTACCTCAAAGCTAAATTATTTTCTGCCTGAACACTCCCATTTTTGTCTCCTTCTGCGGCTTGTAATGCACCCTCCCAGGTGATGCGATCATCAACATAAAACATTATCAAAAATGATACACTACACTTAATCAAAATATTGAAATGGATCTATAACAAATATGCATAAAGCTATAAAGAATTAAAAGAATATTTATTTGATTAATTAGATAACAGTTTTACATTTTAATGAGATTAAGCAATGTCAGTATTTAATTTTTCATAACTATTACAAAAGGGCTTAAACCTATTAAAGATCTGGCCTTAGTGTTCCATAATCAATTAGACAATGACACGAATGGTTCTCATTATCAAAATAATGCCCATTTCTTCCTATGCTATTCAGGTTAAAAATCACTACTTGTAAAACAATGCTTGTCTTTTGAATTTGTGAGTTACTGTAGATGACATATGGAACTTGAATTTGTTAGTTCCAGTCTGTATCTCAGATCCACTTCCAGCATTATGCTTAGAGTGTCTGCTCCACTTCCAACATAATATTTTGAGTGCCTGCTCCACTTCTGACATAAGGTCTAAAGTGCTTGCCCAACCTCCAATATAATGTGTAGCATGTCTGCTCCATTTTCAACATATTGGTTAGAGTGTCTGCTTCACTTCCAACATAATATTTTGAGTGCCTGCTCCACTTCCGACATAATGTTTCGAGTGCCTGCTCCACTTTTGACATAATGTTTAGACCGCCTGCCCCACCTTCAATATAATGTTTAGAGTGTCTGCTCCATTTTCAACATATTGGTTAGAGTGCCTGCTCCACTTCTGACATAATGCTTAGAGTGTCTGCTCCATTTTCAACATATTGGTTAGAGTGCCTGCTCCACTTCTGACAAAATGCTTAGAGTGCCTGCCCTACCTCCAATATAATGTGTAGAGTGTCTGCTTCACTTCCAACATAATATTTAGAGTGACTGCTCCACTTAGAGTGCCTGCCCTACCTCCAATATAATGTGTAGAGTGTCTGCTTCACTTCCAACATAATATTTAGAGTGACTGCTCCACTTCTAGTATAATGTATAGAGTGTCTGCTCTGCTTCAGATGAGGTTCCTTACCAAAACCACCTTCCAAGTAAAAATCAGACTTCCACTACGAAAATGAGCAAACTTCACCCAATACATTTGGTTTTGTTCAAGTGTGCTAGTTGGATTTTATTTGTCAGCAACTTAGCTGTTAATTTTTAACTTTGGCTCAAACCTTTTTTCGATGCTATCATAATTTATGGAGGTATTGCTTCCAATTTTTATTTATATTCATACTTTGTATTTATTTTATAATTATGTGTGGAGTATTAGTTGGTTACTGAATATAACCAAAAGAATTCTTGATTTTTAGGTGTCTTTCATAGCAGAGGTACCGGCTCTAGGAGTAGTGGTGTACAGGGTTCGACAAGTCACTCAGAACGAGGATACCAGAAATCACCTGGCTGCCATAACCTTTTTAAATCGTAAACGTGGGGAACCACACACTGAGTAATATTACCTTTCTAAATCATAAACTTGGGGAACCATTCACCATGTAATTTTTACATTTCTAAATCATAGATTTGGGGAACTACAATGAAGTAATTTTACATTTCTAAATCATAGATTTGGGGAATCATTCACCATGTAATTTTACAGTTCTTAATCATAGATATTTGGGAACCACACACCAAATAATTTTAGATTTCTAAATATAGATTTGGGGAACTACACATGGAATTTTATTTAAAATTTCTAAATCATAAATTTGCTAACCATTTTCAAGTAAATTAAATTTCTAAATCATAAATTTGCTAACCATTTTCCAAGTAAATTAAATTTCTAAATCATTAATTTTGTTAACCATTTTTTCAAGTAAATTAAATTTCTAAATCATAAATTTTGCTTACCTTTTTCCAAGTAAATTAAATTTCTAAATCATAAATTTTGCTTACCTTTTTCCAAGTAAATTAAATTTCTAAATCATAAATTGTGCTTACTTTTTTCCAAGTAAATTAAATATTTAAATCAAAATTTTGCTTACTTTCTTCAAAGTAAATTAAATTTCTAAATCAAATTTTTCCTTTAGCATGGAAAGTAAGTTTACTCTGTATTACATCACAGAGTTTGCTAGCTGTATTGCTAGTACATACTGAATAATTTTCATTTCTCAGACAGATTTGGTAAAACCTTACAGTAATCTAAATAACTAAATGAAAAATTTGGCTAACCATATACAGAGAAAGTTACATTTCTAATTCACAATCTGACTTGTCACATACAGAACTATTTTACATTTGTAAATAAAAGAATTGACTAGCCACATATAGAACTATTTTCTATTTGTAAATCATGGACTTGGTGGTGGTGGTGTGGTTTATATCCTGAGGTAGATGTATGTTAGATATGAGCTATGTGTATAATTTGAGATAGATACTTGACAGAATACTCACTGCTTATTGTACATTGTAACTATGGGTTGTGTTGACTCTTATGAGATAGACATATTGTATCTATGGGCTGTGTTAACTCTACAAGGTAGATATATTGTATCTATGGGCTGAGTTAACTCTACAAGGTAGATATATTGTATCTATGGGCTGAGTTAACTCTACAAGGTAGATATATTGTAGCTATGGGCTGTGTTAACTCTACAAGGTAGATATATTGTAGCTATGGGCTGTGTTAACTCTACAAGGTAGATATATTGTAGCTATGGGCTGTGTTAACTCTTATGAGGTAGATATATTGTAGTTGTGGA
This sequence comes from Sinotaia quadrata, assembly GCA_028829895.1. NCBI lineage: Eukaryota > Metazoa > Mollusca > Gastropoda > Architaenioglossa > Viviparidae > Sinotaia > Sinotaia quadrata. Next base: position 117,096,011 of record CM054181.1, on the reverse strand, counting down.
CTAAAATAACTCTTATGAGGTAATATTTTGTGCTTATATATAGGCCCTCCCCATATAAAATATGACTCTAGTGTTCTTGCTAATATAGACTTACATTTTGTGAGAGTAGTTAATATGCTAAATTTCATTCATTAGTTGATTTTGTAATCATTCTCAGTACAGGCAGTCCTCCAACCTCGGATTTAATGTCATCAATGAACTGACATTACCTGAATGTATCTGTTTATTTTTCATAAATATACTAATGTGAACTGAATGTTTCTATTTATTTTTTGTCAATAAACTGATGTAGAATAGTGTTTCTATTTATTTTTCCTCAATAAACTTTCATTGAATGAATGATTCTATTTATTTTTTGTCAATAAACTGACATGGACTGAATGTTTCTATTTATTTTTCAATAGACTGACGTGAAATGAGTAAATATTTTAATTTTTACTTACATTAACTTATTCCTATCATTTCATTTTTTTTTTAAGTGGCCTTTTCTCTGTGCAACTTGCTGGCAATGAAGACTTCTCCATCAAAAACTCTGTACTAGAGGCAACATTTTCTGGAACATCTGGTTTGCTGAAGGTGAGCTGTGCTGATTTGCTTTTTTTATATGTAGTCAGTGATTATATTCAGTGGGTTCTCTGTTTACATACAACTTGCACAATTGACTGATGACTTAAACATGTACCTTGCACACAAAAATGGAGAAAAACTGAAAACACCTCAGAAAGTAATTACACAACAAGACAAGAAAACGGGGACTGTATTGGCACCAGACAAAATCAAAGCCACAGACTTTTCACTAAAATACAAGAAGTTATCACACCACTCATAGTAGAAAACACACCTATGCAATGGGGAAAAAAAATAACCCTACCAAATTTGGGTGCATACTATCTGACAAAAAACATTAACTTTACATACCAACAGTAGCTGGAAAAAATCCAAAGACATTAAAAAATCCCACTAAAAGCAGTTAGAACTACGAGAGAGGAAAATGGAATAATCACAACAATACAAACACTATCACAAATTGACCTTAGTTTAAAAACTTAAGTTGCCACAGGCAGCAACAGAAAACTATGCACACTGCAAACAACAATGCAAAATGCTTAGACCTAGGTGCTCTTCCATCAACACACTCAAGAGATATATTTTTTCACAGAATTATTAACACTCCAAGAAAGAAAAGAGAAACAAGCACTCAAACAATGGGCAAACAGACTAACACCCACACAACAACAAAACTTTAACAAACAGAAAATTAGTTATTAGAGGCACTGAATGAAAAACTCAAAGTTAAAGAAAAAAATGTTATGGACAGGCAACTACTTAACCACAGACAAACCCTACCTCCAAACCCATCACCCCTCTTGGGCAGTACAGCCCACAAACACAGACAATACATTACTGTCAACTGCAAAAATAAGTATTTGTACTGAAATGCTGTCTTTTGCTGTGTCAGCATACCTCACAGACTGTATAAACTGTTCAGTCACCTTCACGTTGCACACTTATAGCACACACAGTCTGCTTGCTCAATTTTATATTAAAACTCCAAAGCAAGAAACTTGATAATTTTGTGTACCTTTGATATTCCCTTAAATGTGATTTGTCTTGCCTGAAATTGATTTGTAGATTTTATATCATTTCATTCTTTCAATCTTGATTCTTGTTTGAAAACTTTTTTAAATTTTACAGTCGGTAAAGACACTGTCATCTGGTCAAGTACATAAGATTGACACTCACTTTGTAATGTACAATACACGGAATACCAAAGAAAGATCTGGGGCTTATCTCTTCCTTCCAGATGGACCAGCCAAGGTAAGCTTTTTTAATAGCATATTTAGCTTTTTAAACTTTTTATGTTTTCTTTTTAGACTGGTCAGTATGCATTTTTTTTTTTATACTTTTATAGCAGTCATCTTCAATTTCTTTGACTTGTTTTCCACACAAACAAATGACTGTCTGTTTGACATTTTGACTTTAGATCACTGATATATTATTTGTTGTGAGCAAATTTAGATCACTGATATATTATTTGTTGTGAGCAAATTTAGATCACTGATATATTATTTGTTGTGAGGGAAGGGAACAGCTTTGTGAGTGACTAGGAATGGATGAGGGAAGGGAACAGCTTTGTGAGTGACTAGGAAGTGGATGAGGGAAGGGAACAGCTTTGTGAGTGACTAGGAAGTGGATGAGGGAAGGGAACAGCTTTGTGAGTGACTAGGAAGTGGATGAGGGAAGGGAACAGCTTTGTGAGTGACTAGGAAGTGGATGAGGGAAGGGAACAGCTTTGTGAGTGACTAGGAAATGGATAAGGGAAGGGAACAGCTTTGTGAGTGACTAGGAAGTGGATTAGGAAAGAGAACATCCTTGATCTGAGTGACTAGGAAGTGGATGATGGAGGGGAACAGCCTTGATGGGAGTCACTAGGAAGTGGATGGAGGAAGAGAGGCAAATGGTCCAACTCTAAATGATCATCACTATAGGGGTTATCAGGGCTCAGTGGGATGTTTATGGAGTTAACTTGGAAGGTGATAAAGGTGGATATATGGATGCTACAAATAAACCTTTATGTCTGTCGATTTCCTTCTGCACCCCCACCCACCCACCCACCCAATCTCTTGCCAGGAAGAAGAAATTAGTCTTGTCTGATACTAGCATTTTTTATCACGTTATTTGCTTTTAGGAACTGAAATACAAAAATATATTATGCGATACTAGCATTCTTTTATCATCTGTCATTCACCATATAGAAACTTTAACACAAAATCAAGTTATGTGATACTAACATTCCTTATCAAATGTCATTCACCATATAGAAACTTTAACACAAAAACAAGTTATGTGAAACTAACATTCCTTAGCAAATGTCATTCATCATATAGAAACTTAAACCCAAAAATAAGATATGCGACACTAGCATTCCTTTTCAAGTGTCGTTTATCTTATAGAAATTTAAACTAAAAGCACATTATGCAGTAATAGCATTGGTTATCAACCATCATTCTTCTTTTATAAACTGTTTTCTTCATAGAAATATTTTATTTTTACTAATGTTCCTTATTAACTGTCATTTATTAAATAGAAGCTTAGATACAACATGTAATACAATAGTGAATTCATGTTACATGATCTCAGATTCGTATTAAACACTTTATTTGTTTACTTATGTTTTATTTGTTTACTTATGTTTTATTTCTTTAGTTCCTCTTTGATACTTCTTATTTCACCTCTTTCCATCTGTTATCCAAGACTGCTTTGTAACTTTACAGGAAATACCTGAGCACAACCCATTTATTCGCATTGTGCGTGGACCTATTGTGTCAGAGGTCCAGGTGTTTACACGGTTCGTTCAGCATGTTGTTCGACTCATCAACTCACCAGGTAGCATGAAATTTCACAATATTTTACTAAATTCAAACGTATAGTGAAGATTATATTATGACAGGTTTGGCTTGTTTAATGTAAAATTGTTTGAAATAATAAGTGAAGAATTCTCTAGTCATTTTGTTTACCTGAGATTTTTTTTTAAATAGACCAAGTTGTATTTTGTTTAACATTGCTTTGTTTCGACGTGTTTTGAGATGTATGTATTATTTGGGAGGGAGCATTTACAGAAAAATATCACTTGCTCCCAAACATTTGATCACTTTTGCTTAAGGAACACTATTCTTTCATTGTCTTCTTTGGTGATATTGTAGTTATCTTGTTAATGTCTGTTTTGATAGGACTTGTAGATTGACAGTTAGGGCTTACTGGTAGGACTTGTAGGTTGGCAGATAGGGCTTACTGGTAGGACTTGTGGATTGGCAGATAGGGTTTACTGGTAGGACTTGTAGATTGGCAGATAGGGTTTACTGGTAGGACTTGTAGATTGGCAGATAAGGCTTACTGGTAGGACTTGTAGATTGACAGATAGGACTTACAAGTGGGACTTGCTGTAACTTGCCTTAATACTCTTAATAGATATTCCTGTGTGGATTTACTATCTTACTTGAAATGCCGGATTTTATGGCACTAGTCTATATCTTAGTAGATGCAACTATCTTGGCGGGACTTGCCTTTATCTTAGTAGATGTATCTGTCTTGTTAGGACTTGCCTTTATCTTAGTAGATGCAACTATTTTGGTGGGACTTGCCTTTATCTTAGTAGATGCAACTATCTTGGTGGGACTTGCCTTTATCTTAGTAGATGCAACTATCTTGGTGGGACTTGCCTTTATCTTAGTAGATGCAACTATCTTGGTGGGACTTGCCTTTATCTTAGTAGATGCAACTATCTTGGTGGGACTTGCCTTTATCTTAGTAGATGCAACTATCTTGGTGGGACTTGCCTTTATCTTGTTATATGTAACTGTCCTTTTTGCACAATGCTAGATATACTCCTTTCAGTTTTTTATTCCTGTAACACATAATTAATAAGTTCATGGTATTATTTAGGTACTTAGTAAATTTGTTATACAAGTTCATCAAGAAACGTGTAATATCATTTCTTTATAGGTGTCGATGGAGTCTCAATTGACATGTACAATATAGTTGATATTCGCTCTGCCGACAATGAAGAGATTGCATTGCGTGTCAACAGTGACATAGTCAACCAGGAGAGAATTTTCTTTACTGACCTTAATGGATTCCAGGTCAGTTTCATTTTAAAACACGTTTAATCTCTTGAATTTGTTTGTATTTCATTTTTGTAACATAACAAAATAACATATCAGAGCTGGTACCATAAAGGAGTCTGATTTCAGAAATAAATTTCTGTGTTGTATATCAATTTCAGAATCATTTCAGAAAGGTAGAGATATTTTTGGTCTGATTTTAGAAATAAATTTCTGTGTGTTGTATATCAATTTCAAAATAATTTCAGTAAGGTAGAGATGTTTTTATTCTGATTTTAAAAATAAATTGTTATCAGTGTGTGTTTTATGTCACTTTCAAAATCATTTCTAAAAGGTAGAGATATTTTTGGTCTGATTTTAGAAATAAATTTCTATCACTGTATGTTTATCAATATTAAAATCATTACAGAAAGATATCATTATATGTTGAAATAAAATATTAAAATTGTTACAGAAAGATATTATATGTTGAACTAAAATATTAAAATCATTAACAGAAAGATATCATTATATGTTGAAATAAAATATTAAAATCATTACAGAAAGATATCATCATATGTTGAACTAAAATATTAAAATCATTACAGAAAGATATCATTATATGTTGAAATAAAATATTAAAATCATTACAGAAAGATATCATTATATGCTGAAATAAAATATTAAAGTCATTAAAGAAAAATATTATTATATGTTGAAATAAAATGGCAGGTGAAAATGTGACATGACAATGTTGGTTTTTTACACTTATGTCTGTTACAAACAAAATTAAGTGTGAAGTGTGACATGACAAAAAAGCTGCTTTTTTATTGACGATAATTTGTTCTTATTTGCAATCAGTGTATAGTTTGTACAAGTTTGTGCTGTATAGCCATAGTTTTTGAAAGTTTGTTTTTGTTGGCAGTCATTCTATAGATGAATTAATTTGTACAACTGCAGTTGTATAGTATATATGTACAGTATTACAAAGTGTGTATTGTATAGCATCATTTTGTTTTCATTGGCATTTTGTGTATTTAGTTTGATTTTGGTTTCAGATGCAGAAACGCCAGACTCTAGACAAGCTGCCATTGCAGGCAAATGTGTACCCGTTCACTTCTGCAGCATTTGTGCAAGATACACAGTCACGCTTCACTGTTCTGTCCGCACAGTCCTTGGGCATTTACCATCCTCAGCCAGGTATGAAAAAATCAACATAATTATTTCAGTTTTTGGTACATTTTCTATGAATACAGTTTAAACAGGACTTGCATTTTTGCCTTTGTATTCAAGGAATTCAGTTTTAAACAAAGGATATTACACTAGCTTTTTTTTTTATTACTAATGTCACAAAGGAATGATACTATTTGTTATCTTTGGGGATGAGATGCCAAGAGACCATGTTCATATTCAAGAGAATTCTTGAGATGGATCTTTTTTTCTCAGCAAGAATAGCACTGTTTTCTCTGTGGCATTTTGTTTGTTCAAACTGTACATGTGAACATTCATTTTATTTATGTTAACTCTTTTATAAATACATTTATTTCTTTTACATCGTCATAATTTTGTTTTAATTTTCTTTTGTCTTGAGTGATTTATGGGATTTTTTTATATGTATAAATATCATAGATCATTTTAGAGCTTGTTAAAAATAATAATAAAATCATTCTTTTTCTTATTATTATTTCAGATCATCTCTTTGGCTGCATCCAGAAGTCTTTAGATATCTAAATCACTTTGTCCTCCTCTTGAAAGCCTTCGGGCATTATAATTTTACCATATTTGATCCAGATTTTCTACATAAGTCTCTCTCTTAACATACTTTTTTTGCTCAGTTTTCTCTTAAATCGATTCTTTTTTCAGGCCAGGTGGACATTATGTTGGATCGCAGATTGGGTCAGGATGATGGTCGTGGCTTGGGACAAGGTGTGGTGGATAATCGCCGCACACCAAATCATTTTCGCCTGTTGTTTGAGATGAGTGACGCACCATTACCAGTTAGTTTTCCATTTCCATAATTTTATTTTTATTTTGTCATTCTTTCTCATTTGTTTTTGTGTATGTGTACTTGCATGTGTTTATGTGTATGTGTTTATGTGTGTGTGTTTGCTTGTGTTTGTGTGTGTGTGTGTGTGTGTGTGTGTGTGTGTGTGTGTGTGTGTGTGTGTGTGTGTGTGTGTGTGTGTGTTTTTAAATATAAGATTTTGCTTATCTTGGATTTAATTGCACTCCTAATATTTTAGCTCTTTGTCTTGTCTGGAGCACAGCTTCTCTGGAGAGTGCATAAGTATGCTACTTTTTCTGTTTAAAGGTACACTTCCAAAATTTAGCTCTTTATCTTTACTAGGGCATGTGTTGTCTAGAGAGTGCATAATTGTGCTGTTTTTGTCTTTTTAAAGGTACACTTCCAAAATTTAGCTCTTTATCTTTACTAGGGCATATGTTGTCTAGAGAGTGCATAATTGTGCTGTTTTTGTCTTTTTAAAGATACACTTCAGAAAATTTAGCTCTTTATCTTTACTAGAGCATATCTTGTCTGGAGAATGCATAATTGTGCTAAATGTTTTTGTCTGTCTTAAGGTGCACTCCAAAAATATCAGCTGTTTGTTTTTACTGGGGTACATCTTCTCTAAAGAATACAAAATTGTGGCAATGTTTTTGTCTGCCTTAAGGTGCACTCCAAAAATATCAGCTGTTTATCTTTACTGGGACCATCTTTAGAGAATACATTATTGTATTAATGTTATTTTCTCTATCTTAAGGTGCACTCCAAAAACATCAGCTACTTGTCTTTACTGGGACATATCTCTCAGATCCACCTGACACAACCCATTTTTGTCCTGCCAAGAAATGCCAAGCAGGACAACAATGTTCCAACATTCCAGGAGTCTTTGGCACCACTGGCTCAAGACCTACCGTGTGAGCTCCATCTTGTGAACCTTCGAACAATGCAAAACAAGGATGACAACCCAGACCTTAAGTATGTGCCTAAAGACAGTGCCGCACTTCTGCTTCATCATATGGGAAGTGACTGCCATTTTCCACTGATTGCAGCCACATGTGTACCCAATGATGGAAAGGTTGGTTGTGTTGGCTACATATTCTTGTCTTTAGAAATCTTAATGCAAGGCATCGATTTCACATTTAATGTCAAGCACTATTGCAAGGTATGTAAAACTCTGGTCTGAGTAGCATTTATGACAGATACAGTGTTTTAGAAAACAGGTTTTTATGAAAGTGTTCTGACCCTGCACTGATTTTCCCACCCCACCCCACCCCACCCTTTGCTCTCTTACACAAAAGCACACACACACACACACACACACACACACACACACACACACACACACACACACACACACACACAGATTTCTTATCTGGAAATCCAGAATAACCAGAAATCTGGAATTTTAAAAAGAATTAGATAAACACATTACTGAGCTAAGGGATGTAAAGAGTCTGAAAACAGTTGGAAAAAGCAAACATTACAGAATTTGCATAACTGCCAACCATTGTATATGATATGGAATTATTCCGTTTTTTGAGCTCTTGTTTCTTTTTCTGTATGCCTTTGCCAGAGTGTGCATGTGTGTGTGTGTGTGTGTGTGTGTGTGTGTGTATTTGTGTGTGTGTGCATGCGTATTTTAGGTTCAGTCAGCTGTGAATCTGACTGTATATTTTCAGAAAATATCTTCTGTTTGAATGAAGTATTAACAAGTGTGAAATAGTGATTAGCTACAAATTAATTATCAGAAAATATCTCCTGTTTGAATGAAGTATTAACAAGTGTAAAATAGTGATTAGTTACTATTAGGTAGTCCAGAAAATATCTCCTGTTTGAAGTATTAACAAGTGTGAAATAGTGATTAGTTACACCTTATTTATCAGGTAGTACAGAAAATACCTCCTGTTTGAAGTATTAACTCTTTCCCTGATAGCCACTATTTATAGAACAGCTTTCTCAATGCTCATTTAGATCAAAGTTAGCTGCCTATTGACTTAAACCTGACATCACCACAAAATGAGTCCTAATCAATATATAATAGTAATAAAAGTTACTCAAAAATTATTTTATCATTCAAAAATCTATTTTTAAAATATCCTGGTTCAATGAAATACTTAGAAATGATAGCCTGAAAACCTATCATAATGTGTTCCTTATAGCTTGGCAACCAATAATACAGCTGTGAAAACTTTTCTTTATTTCTCTATACATGGAAGAAATCTCCAGATGAAATGAAAGAAATGTGAATGATTCACTTACTTGTTAGTGTTTCAAGAGTTTTTAGAAATGTTTGATAAGTTCAGACTTGTTTCAGATATTCTGTATGTTGTACATAATGTTCAAATTTCATGTTGCTTTTCTGAGAAAGCAACTAATCCTATGCCATACATCCAAATCTTTTCCAATCTTTTATAGTGTTGACATCGTTTTTGTAGTCTGTTTATTGATTTGTTCCTATGCCATACATCCAAATCTTTTATAATGTTGACATAGTTTTTGTAGTCTGTTTATTGATTTATTCATATCACTTAGAAAATTTCTGTTTATTGATTTGTTCACACCTTAGAAATTTCTCTTTATTGATTATTCATGTCACTACAAAATTTCTTTTTATTGATTTATTCATGTCACTGTCCATACACACAATTGTTTTGCAGTTTGGTTATTTGGGAGAAGTGCATGTTATTGATTTACTTTATTAAATAGAATAATAACTTTATGTACATTCATGCACTGTTCATTTGCTCACAGGTGACTTTTTCAACAATCTTCCGTGACCTTAAGTTTACTTCCATCCATGAAACATCATTAACCTTGATGTATGATCATGAAGTGGTTTCAGCCGTCAAAGAGTATAACGTGCCACCCATGGAAATAAAGACATTCCGAACATCATTTTCATGACCTTATTATTAAGCTAGTCTTTTTCACAAGATTTGGTTTTTGAAGAATTCTATTAAATTTCTTAAAAATCTATTATAATGGCTGGGAACACTATTTGATTAGTTGCTAATATCATAACTGCTGTTTTTTTCAAGTTTTTTTCTACTTTTCATTACAGAAAATCTCCTGAAGAACTTTTAAATACCAATTTTATAAACAACACATTGTACAGCTGGCCATTCATGTCATAATTGTATACAGGGTGAATGTACAGTTCTTAAATAACTTTTAGAAAGAACCATGTATTGAAGGTAAAGAAAAATTGCAATCCTGAACATAAATCTTTAGATAGATTTTAAAATCTATGTATGCAGTTTTATACATAGAGCAAAATAAAATTATTAAATACTAAAATAGATAAATGAGACTATTAAATTAATAGATTAGATTATTAGGTGAATGCAGTTATGCACTTGTAACAAACAGTCATTACTCTTATTCACACAGATTTGCTCAGTCTCTCATTTTTCCAGTTATTTATATATTTTGGGGCCTGTTTTGGGGTGTGGATGGCTGCAAGATTGGGTAACTAGCCTTTCTTTCATTAAGTATGGAGTTCACATCCTAACCATCTTATGTTTTTTACACCTACACTTCTGCCAACTGTATGATTTTAAAGTGCTTATAACACTAGTCTTATCAGTGATCACTAATTTTTTTTAAAGTATTTTAAATGCCATCATCCATGTACTGATATTGAAAAACACGTAGAAAACTAATGTAAAGCAGGGGTCTCAAACTCAAATCATCATGAGGGCTGCACCAAAGAAACCTCTTTCATACATTATAAGTATCATAGAAAACAACAGACAGATCAAGTGTAATATTGTATGTTAGCACGAGTCATATATTAAGCTAACTTTTCAAGCAATACATTATTTATATTTACCATTTTGGGCTACCTAGCTGACAGTGTTTTTGATCAACAAGATCATCAATGTTAGGTGTGACATCCTGAGATGAAGCCAATTCCATTGTTGCTTGCAAATATTTATCAGTATACCATGGATGAAAGCCAAGCATTGCCAGTAAAGGATAGTAGCTTGGTGAATGTTTCTTGAGAAACAAATTTGTTGAATTCTGACATTCCAACAGCCAAGTATTTCTGCTTCAAAATGGTTATACTTGACCTTGAATGACTTGACGCTTTAAAACATCTATGTACTTGTTTTCTACTCTGAAGCTTTATGTTCACTGCATTCATGGGGTCAGTGATATCTGTTAAAAAAAAAAATAAGACGGCAGATAAAAGTTTAATTGGTAAGATGAGGTACCTCCTTGATTTCATTTTCATGAAGGATTCACTCTCTTTTCTAAGGGCAGACTACCATTTCAGAACATTTCCTTGGGTCAGCTATCAAACTTATGTATGATAAAGAAATTTCACTTTTTCACTGCCCATATTTGCTAGAAAAAAGGTAAACTGTGATTCGCAGCTCTCGTGCACCTATGAACTCTCTATGGTTCAGCTCTCTTGTATATATGAACTCTGTGGCTCATCTCACTTGCATGTATGAACTCTGTGGTTCAGTTCTCTTGCACTTGATTCAGCTCTCCTGCACATATAAACTATCTGTGGTTCATCTCTTTTGCATGTATGAAAATTAACAGTATTCACAAAAATACCCATAACCTCTTTTATTTACAGACTTTTACTACACAGTGCTTCTTGGTGTAAAATGCAGTATATACTGGTGAATTTTATTTTCAGTAATCTAATCACGCAAATGTTTACAGAGTACACTGACGATGTCCTGTTTGTACCAAAGTGGTGCAGCTTTTTCACGTGTACTCTTTCAACCCTTGAAATTTGTCCCACCCCATTGTTGTACCCATCAGTGGTATTAAAAACCTAGCAATTCTTTAGTATATCCAAATTACAAACTACACCTCTGTGAAATATCGTATGTATCTGTACTCTAAAGAGCAATTGAAAATGCTTTAAAGCCATTTGCCATTTGATATCAGTTGTTTTCACACATTATAATCCATAATCCTGAAGGCAGCTGTATTAGCAGACGAGCTTATGCCTTCAGATACCTTTCTTCTTATCAGGACATAACATTTCACTGGCCTTTTCAGGACATTCTTTTACAAACAGACCTTCCTTTTAAAGGTCATGATGATTGAGCTTTTGTTTCACTTCACAGAAAACGTGCTCTCATTGAGTGTTCACTAGAATTTTTCAGTATTTTTTCTTCTCAAATTTTTTCAGTAATTGCATCACACTTTTTGTGGTGCATCGTATCATAGTGGTAACGTACATAGTATTCCTTGGAAAGAGTAATTGCTTGATGGCAGAAAAGACATTTGAATTTGATTGCTATCTCTGTGAAAAAATATAATTTTGTTCTTTATTCTGACATTGAAGTCATTTCCAAGGGTTTTACATTTTGTCTATTTGAGACCATGATGGAAAGGGGGGGGGGAGGGGGCAAAGGGGGAAAGATGGATAATTCTTGATGACAGTTTGTGTTGGTCCGAGAGTCTTTCTTTGATTGCAAAACATGTGGTATGAATGTCACAGGATTGATGCTAGTTAAATATAATGTAGTGGCCAGGGAAAGCTTGGACAAGCTTATGCCCTTAACATAATAAGTCTGAATCACAGTGATAGACATAATGGAAATGCAATATTCCTATTACAATCAAAAGGGAGACAAAAGAATTTAAATTTCTTATTATCACCCAAAGAGTTTATTCCCTTTACAGAGGGCTGTACTGTAAATAGATGAAGAGTAAGAATTACTTTCCTTCAAGACAAGATCGATGGTGTCATCAGAAAGATGAGAAGCATGTGAACAGTAAAAATATTATTACCATTTCTTCGTTGTTCCCCCTTGAAATAGCTTGGTGGCTACAAGCAATCCATAGGACACATGTTTGAGACATTTGTTTTAAAACATTAACTTTTTATGTGATTTGACATCAAGTATTCACTGAGTTTTTGCAAAACACTTAGAAAGTTATTGTTTGAAATATTTTTTATTATTATTGAAGCAATTGCCACCAAGGTTTTAAAACACTTGGAAAAATAATATTACTAAATAGTAATTTTAGTGATTGTGATTTAATTGAAGTGATTGTCATCATTTACTGTGTTTAGATTGTAGAGCAAATGGAAACTTATTTATTATTATTATTTTAATGTTTTTAAATGTAATTAAATTGTCTTCGGGTAGATATTTCATGTTTTGATGATGTTGAAGTATGCTTCAGCATTTAAATCACCAGTCAAAGCAATCAGCATTATTACTTAACAGTGTTAATGTAGTCATTATGCACTTTGTGCATATGCATGTCTTCATAATTGTTTTTAATAATGCTAATTGTTTATAATAAAATTATAAGTTTTTCTTTACACATTTAAATTATAACAAATTTTCCGGTTTCTTTCCACACTTTAGTTTGTTGAAATCTTATATTGGGTGATACATTTATATAATTTGTGATTTTCAGCTGAATTCCCCTTCAGTTTCCTTTCTGCTTCCCTTTTCTAAAATTCCAGAAAGTGATATTTGCAGAGCCTGCATTAAACATGTTCACCTCTATTAACATTTCAACAAAGTAGAACTTGTATGTGAAATATTTCCTGTCTCATAAAATCATTGACATTAGGACCAATATGCTGAGCTAACATAGTGTGAGATTCCTTTCAGAGTTGTGTTCCACTGTTACTACTTGTGGCTTAAGGCAGCAAATTTGAACTTCGTATTGTTGTTTTTTGTTTTTGTTTGGGATTTTGCCACTGTTTTTATTGACTAAACTGTTTTCTTTGTTTTTATGTGGTTTTTTCCCCTTTTAGCATTGATGCATTTAAAAAAATTTTTTTTTGCATTCAGTGTTTAAAATAAGTTGTTACATATTTTTAATCAGTTCCTTAAGCAGACAGTTTTAAATATTCTTTCATCTATTACCTACAAAAGACCATCAACTGCTACACAGTTGACTTGTTAATGTTACAGCCAGTCTATGTACAATGTTGATTGCTGCACTAGAGATACCATACAGCAGAGAAATATGCTGCATTAATGTTACACTAGAAATACCATACAGCAGAGAAATATGCTGCATTAATGTTACACTAGAAATACCATACAGCAGAGATGTATGCTGCATGCAGAGGCATTAAATGCTATGCTAGAAATACTATACACTGAGACATTGAATGTTGACTAGAGATATCACACAGTTGAGACATTGTTGCACTAGAGATATACAGTTGAGGCACTGAATGTTGTACTAGAATTACCATGCAGTTGAGACATTGAATGCTGCACTAGAAATACCATACAGTTGAGACATTGAATGCTGTACTAGAAATACCATACAATTGAGACATTGAATGCTGTACTAGAAATACCATACAATTGAGACATTGACTTGCATTTTATCTTAGTCTGTCAGAAATTTAAATATCACATTTGAAGTCTATTTAATTTAGTAAATTCAGTTTTTAGTTTTGAAAATTATATCACTGGAAACATTTTGTTGAAAAGTTTGGCAATCACAAATCTGCTGTTGCATTTACTTGGTTTATTACATTGCCACAATGCTAACAGGTTTATTATTTATCATTTACTTGGTTTATCACATCATGAAAATGGCTTTGATCACAATGCTAAAGGATTTATCAGTTATTTACTTGTGTTTTGTTCTTCACATTTTTGCAACAAACAAAACAATATTGAATTATATGAGTTCTGTAAGAACAGAGTCTGGCAAAGTAACTGGACCTATTCTTTTTAGGTAGCAGACACTTGCATTACAAAGACAAGATATATTTTGTTTGCATTACAAAGACAAGATATATTTTGTTACTTCAGAGAGTGTACAACAGGGTGTAACATTAAAAAAAAATTATTTAGTATTGTGTTGTTAAAATTAAGTAAATTATAGGCAGATCAGTTGCATTTTTCCATTGTTAAGCTTTTATAATGCTCTCGTATTTAGGATAGACATTTTATGGTCCTCTTCCTAGAATTCACAAGTTTTAGGTAAAATACATGTATTACTTTGCTATAAATTTTCGAGTTCTTGTGTGAAGCCCTCATTTGCATGCTATTTTTTTTTTAAATAATTTTTTTAATGTGCTTTTGTGCATGTGCAGATCCATGGGCCTACAAATGAAATACAGTGAAACCTTGCTATAATGTGATAATTGAGGTCCATAAAATCAGATCGTGTTAATAGCAGGGTCATGTTAATGCAGGGTTTTGCAATAGAATGCATTACACATATTAAGATATATATTTTGTGAGCCATGGGTCGCCAAGGAAGCCCCTTATAATGACACTCAAAATAGCATGTTAAAGCATGTTCTAGTGATCCTAACTATGCTTTCCTACTTACGTGTGTGTATATATATAATTTATATTATATAAATTATATATAAAGAAACTCCATTAAATGCTCTTTAAATACAACTCTTTCCTAACTCATGATTTAAAGGATAATGTACAAATAAAATAAATAACTTTGTTCATGTGCCATGTAAAAACCCTTCTCACATGAATAAATCATAAACTGCACAAAGAAAATAATATAAACTATCATACTCAGACTCACTAACATCACTACAAAATTTAGCTAACCCATTCCAAACCACAAGAACACAAATCACCAATGCAAAATGCAAACAAATAACTGCACTAGAAAAAAAGAAATAAAAACAACACTGTTATGGATCCCCAGTCACATAAACATAACAGGAAATGAGACAGCGGACAAAGGAGCAAAATATGGAAGCAAACATGGAATACCTCTAAACACCTCAATACATATACCAGAACTGCAAGCACAAATAAAATAAAATCTTTAAAAACAAGTTCCCCACCCCACCCATACTTAATGAACATAACACACAACAGAGCAATATATCAACTAAGATACAACTCCATAAGATTTACACATAACCTAAACAATGAACCAAAATCATGCACTCACTGTCGAACAGACAATACAATAGAACACTTTCTACTAAGTTGTTACAAATACAGAGAAGAAAGAAAATGCTTGACTGACACAATGAGACTATTACCTTTACCAGTTACCACATAAACACTACTCTTTCCAAATTACTATCACCAAAATCACATACACCAAGCCATCATCACATATCTCATTCACACAAACACACTTCACCTTTTATAAAAATAAATATTAATAAAACCTACCCCACACACACCATTACACAATAAATGAGAAAATTTGTTTTAAATTTTTATTTGAGCAATAGTTTTTGTAACAAGAAAAATTGTATTTCTCAATATTCTGACATAACATTATCAAAAATTGAGATAGTCTACAAAATGGCTTACTAGTACGAACATCTACAAAAATGCCTTACCAGACAGGAGATATCTACAAAAATGGCTTTACTATTTATGAGATTCTGCAAACATACAGACACGAGATAGTCTACAAATACAATGTGGTAATTACTTAGAATATTTGACAGATTATTTGTCATGTCTGTCTGCTTGAACGTAGATGGTAATTACTTAGAACACTTTGACAGATCTGCATAGACATGGTTACTTCCCAAGATTATTTGCCATGTCTGTCATATATTACAATTAAGTCAAGAGTTAACTCAGACACATATTACTATTTACAAAAATAACTTACTTGCCCATTACTATTTTTAGAAACACTTACTTGTTCATTTCCATTTATAGAAACACTTGTCCAAATGTGGATTACTAATTATAGTAATGACTTACTTATCCAGACATGCCATTTGTGATAAATTAAAAATAAACTTACTTACACATTACTATTTTTAAAAACACTTACTTGTTCATTATCTTAAGAAACACTTGCCCAAATGTGGATTACTAATTATAGTTACCACTTACTTATCCAGACATGCCATTGTGATAAATTTAAAAATAAATATTCTCTTTCTTTTAAAACATCTTTTTAAAAAGGAATGCAAGATGGTATGGGTTTTAACTGCTCAGCTCCTCAGATGTAGGCTATGTTTGGGAGTTCTTTTTTACATCTATGCAGTAAAGACCTTTAAAAAGCACATTTCCACAAAATCAGTTAGTTATTTTCATCTTTACATGTAAACTAATGCAAGTTTTTTGCATTTTTTCAAATTTCAAGTCAGTTTATAGAAGACTATTGTATATTTGTACCTTTGCTTCAGTTTGTATTTGATAAACAATCTTGTAATTAATTATTCATTAAAGAAAGATTTGAATGTTGTTTGACAAAAAAAGTCCCTGATGAGAAATGTTATTGAAAATTGTCTTGTTTAAACGACAAGATCACTTGTTTTTGGATTTGTTATTTGTTAAAAGGTGTGGAATTCATGGTACTTTACTTTTTCACCATGAACTGCATGTACATTGTTGTTTTTTAATGCACTAACCAGTTCAGCTCTATATGAATTGATTTTCTATCTTTGCTTTCAAGTATATCAACCGATCAATTCAACTCTATAAGAAGTGATTGTCACTCTTTGCTTTTAAGGACAGCCAGTGCACTGACCAGTCCTATGATCCATATGAATTTATTGTAAATCATTGTTTTTGAGGACAGTTGGTATATGGCATAAGTCTAGCTACATTAAAATAAGAATTGTTTGTAAATCATTGCCTTAGAAGACACACAAGTCTGACTAAATAAGAATTGTTTTGTAAATCATTGCCTTAGAAGACACACAGTTCCGACTAAATAGGAATTGTTTGTAAATCATTGCTTTTAGAAGAAACACAAGTCTGGCTAAATAAGAATTGTTTGTAAATCATTGCTTTAGAAGATGTAACTCTAACCTCACACAATCATTACTTTGAAAGACACAAGTCCAACAACATACAATCATTGCTTTTGAAGACTCAAATCTAGCTACAGAGGAATAAGAATTGGTTTAAGTCATAGCTTTTGAAAACACCAGTCCAACTACATGCAATCATTGCTTTTGAAAATACAAGTCCTGCTTCACACAGTAATTGCTTTAGAAAACATAAGTCTGACTACACACAATAATTGCTTTAGAAGACATAAGTCTGACTACATATGAATAAGAATTGATTGTAAGTCAATGCTTTTAAAGACATTTGCACCAGTCAAACATTTTTATAATTATTATTAGTACTCCAGTCTGAATGAAATCCATTGTAGACATGACAAAAAAAATGACCATCTTATTTTATTTGATATTACAGTTTATGGAAGGGTAGGTGGAGAAATTTTGCTCTAATCAGAATTAAGTATAAAAACTTATTTTTGCCATTTGTCAACTGAATAGAAATAACACATCAGATGGAAGGATAGAAATAGCACGTGGAATGTGTCAAGATAGAAATAACACATGGAGTGTCTGTCAGATGGAAGGATAGAAATAGCACGTAGAACGTGTCAGATAGAAATGATACATGGAGTGTCTGTCACATGTCAGTATTAGATTGTCTCTGCATGATAGGCATGTTTGCCGTCTATTCCTGAAATCAAATAATGTTGTAAGTAGACATTCAAGGAAAACACATCTCTCTCTAATCTGAAAACTATTTCCATGAACTTGCAATGGCTACAGTAAGAGATGTTGTTAATGAAATTTTCTAAACCTTATTGTGGGTGTTTCCCGCTGTAGTGGTTCAGTGTTTGTATTCAAATCAATGGCTTTCCTAACACTGAAAGTGATACCATCTCACACGTTACTGAATTTTAAATGTATTGTGAACAAAACAACAAAAAATATGTTCTGTATAACTGGCGTAATAATAAACTTTTTCATTCAATTGCATTATCTTGAATAGATAAAGAGATTGTTGTCATAATGTGCTAAGACTAAGGAATATTAAGCTGTACTGCATCAATATCTGTGTTTTATGTTAATAAGCATGTTATGATTTCATTTATTCATGCCCTGCAGGTAAATGCTTCATTCTCAGTACAAGTCATGGTGTCCATATTCATGGTGTGGCCTGAAACTTAGGCATGCAGTAAGAAGTCAGTAACGATGGCCATTCCTTACATTTGTTCAAAGTCATTTTATTCAGCTGTTCGACTTGAATTAGACACACTTCAGTTAAGTACAAGTGAAACAAATTATGCAGATGTAGATAACCCTGATTAATAATGTTGTGAGTGTGTGTGGCCGGGGGAGGGGGGGAGGGTAAACATACTGAACTGTAGCTTTAAATGTGATAATTGATTAATACTTTATCTTTCTTTCTTTTGGGGGGTGGGGTGGGAACACACTGAACAGCAGCTTTAAATATGACAAATGCAGATGAATCATTAATATTTTTTGTTGTTGTTGTTGGGTGTGGTGGGGTGAAAACATGCTCAAAAACAACCTTAATTGTGACACTTTGTAGATAACTGATTTAATTTTTGTTTTGTTTTTTTTTTGGTGAAAATATGTTGAACAGCAAACTTAAATGTATCAATTAATTTTAGATAACTCTGATTAATATATATACATTTTTTTAAAATTTTTTTATTTTTTGTTGTTGTTTGTTTGGGTGGGGAATGAGCATGTAAAACTGCAACTTTAGATGTGACAGTTTACTTGTAGATAACTATGATTAATAATGTTTTGAAGTTTGTTGTGAACATCTTTTGGTGTGACAGTTGTAGATCTAAAAGTATCTTTTTCTTTCAATGTGTGCAGTTCTAATTTTTTTCCTCTATATTTTATCAACTTTCTATTCACTTATTAATATAATAATTTACACTGGAGTTAAAATCTTTTTTTTCCCTCTATATTTTATATCAACTTTCTGTTCAGTTATAATAATTTATATTGGAGTTAATTTTTTTTTATTTTTTTTATTTTTTATTTTTTTGGGGGGGCGCTATTGTTGTATACTGTTAAGGATTTTGCTCATTCCATTACTTTTTCTTGTTCAAAGATAAAGATGTTAATGTGTGATTATATATATATTGCTATTTCACAATTTAAATTCAAATATATTTAATGTATTGGTGCAATAAACAGACTCTCTTTGCACTACCAAAGATGTTTTATTTTTAATGGTTTTTTATTATTAAGTTTTGAAATCTTCCTTTGACCATTACAAGCTCCATTGTTATTAGGATATTATTTGTTGTTTATGTCTTGATTTATTATTTAACTACCACTACTATTATGTTAAGTCTTTATGGTTTGATCATCAATAGGACAAGCTTTATAGTTATTTGACTCTGTTATTTCACCATCAATAGCTAGTGTAAGCTCTGCCAATTATTATATTAATACTTCACTTTACTCATAGTCTTATTAATTGCTTCACCTTCAGTGTGCCATGTGCATAAACTATCTGATGGTTTATTTAAATATTTATTTATAGCCAATTCTGCTGTAACACATTTTCAAAAACATGAATTAGAAATTAATTAGGAAACTTTTTTTCTCACATAAGCAAATACATGTACTGTGTTTCATGAGTAAGAACAAAAAGGTATGGGGTCAGCTCAGTGTAACAGCACACGATGTAAAATGCTGTGGGTGATTTTAGGAGTTACGGAAAGACCTAATACAATACCTTTATACTGCAGCATCTTAGACGAAACGTCATGTTACCATGAATTATGCTGAACATTATAACTACAGTCAGTGAGTAGTATGTAAAACAATATGGTTATGAGTGTAGTGGAAGTGTCTGATTTTTTTAAAAAATAAATTTTAATCTAGACATTTGAATAAAAGCCCTATATGATGGTTTCAAATGTATTATTGGGTGCTTTTCACCAATAACACTGTTAAAGAAAGAGAAAACAACGAATTAGGCTCTGTTATCACTTATATTAATATGCTTTTTAGCATCCCCCCCCCCCCTTCATTCCCCAAATCTTTTTTCTTCAATTAATGAAGTGTATTAATAACTTACAATACTTTTATTATTATATAAAGCACATAACACTAAGAAAAATATCAGTCATGCTTGTATTCTCTACCTACCTTTTACAGGTTCCCAATGATTCAACTGCTATTATAGCCCAGGATAAATGAAATTGCTGTATTTTACAACTGACATTCACTTTACCATCCATATGTTGCATTTGACACACATTCACAAACATTTGCCAAGCCAGATAAATATTTATAGTACCTGTACTTTACTTACTTATCTCCTAGGATTACCCCTGGAACAAAGGGGCTCAACAACAGCTCTCCATTGCAGTCTGTTCTGGGCAGCCTTTTTCAGTTCAACCCATATAATTAAGGAGCAAACGCTAGCTTCAGTTTTTTCACTTTATAACCCCATTCTTTCTTACAATCCACTCTCAACTTACAGTTTCCTGCAATGGTATGCATTAGCCCAATACATGCACATGGCATAATAAATACAACATATCAAAACAATGCCCAGTGTTAGCACACTAAATGCGAGCAGCTTATTTCGAACATTTGTAGAAATAAAAGTCAATTCAACAAAGCACATCTCTATAAAAACCGCAAGTTTAACATTTCAATAGCAAAAGTACAAGAATTATTTCTAAGTCCATTTTCACTCAACCAGTCAGCTAACTCACCATCAAGCAAAAGATCACCTTTCAAAACTGGACTTCTTCTTGCCACTCCAGATTCAAAGTGATTAGACAGTAGATTTTTCTACAGTAAGTAAGCTTTTTAATTCCAGCCCATTGGCTCGTCTCATTCTGGCAAATCATAACCATTGGATAATAAAACTACTCACTAGTTTGTATTACATCAGCATTTTCTATCATATTCTCTCCTTGAGCATTTACTTCAAACTCAGACACCACCTTCAAAAGCACCATCATAAGGAGTGCCTAAGTTCAGGTTACTATGACAATTTATATAACAATTCAATTTAAAATAGGGATAGGCAAATCCACTGTACCACACAACAATAAATGGAAGCATTTGATCAAAGGAACAAACAGTATTTTTAGTTTTTACAGTTTGTATATGTTTCTTTGTGTGTGTGTGAGCATTTCTGTGTTTGTGAGAGAGTATATTATAGCAGTGTAAATGGAAACAGTTGATCAATGGAACACACTGTACTTTTTGTTTATTTAGAGTCAGTATATGTTTCTTTTTATGTGTTTGTGTGAGAGAAAGAATAGAAAGAGAACATAAGCAAGTATAAATTGAATCATTTGATCAATGGAACACACCTTTGTTTTTTTACAGTTTATTTTTTGAATGAGAGAGAGAGAGAACATATTATAGCAGTATAAATTGAAGCATTTGATCAATTAAACACGCTCTACTTTTTGTTCTTTAAGAGTCTGAATGTCTGTATATGCTACTTTGTGAGTGTGTTTAAATGTGTGTGTGAGAGGGAGAGCATGCTAAAGCGTCCTTGACCTTCGAGCATGTGGAATTTTTTTTCACATGGCCAGCTTTATGTCGCATTGTCGAGTTCAAAGTACTCATAAAGAAAACCGACGGTCAAGGTCATTTGCTCGACTTTTTACTTGCAATGTGACTTTTTTTTTTCACATGGTCAGCTTTAACCCGAAGATTTTTAGTTTTTACAGTGTATCAAAAATGAGCATTTATTCATCTCGTAAATTGATGACATAACTTTTATATTCAAAGGATGATATTTCATAAACTGCTTGAGGTTTTCTCTTAGAATTTTGCAAGCAACCTTATATTTTCTAATGTTTTTATATAAACACATTTCCCCCTCTGAATAAAAAAAAATGGTTAGAACTACCTTATATAACTAGTCATTCCATTACAGATAGCTATTCTATAACTTTCATTCCACCACAAACTACAGCCTGTTTCCTCCATTCACAAATACAGCCCATAACTGTCATTTCATCCCTCACAACTACAGCTTATAATAGTCGTTCCATCATATATGACTACAGCCTATAACTGTCATTCCAACACTTTCAATTACATCCTATACCAGTGCATTATACATAACTAGTCCATAAATGTCATTCTACTACACACAACAACCTATAACTGTCACTCCACCATGCCTAACTACAGGGGCTCTAACTACGGTTTTCATACACAGCTTGGAAGTAAAGTGATGTTGCTATTTCTAAGGTATGTACATTAAAGTACCGAAATAAACCCGTTTTAAAATAAATGATTAAAATGTACTATCACAAATCTGCGAACAAATCAACAATCTATAGTACAAAACCTAAATAACCACCCCCTCTCACCCCCACCCCTGATCTCAACTTTATGTACAATTGTCCATTTGTCTAAAACCATTCATATAGCATTAAGTTTTTTCAAGCGTCCACTTTCACTAATGATTGATTTTGCTGTAAGAAAAACGCTTTCAAATTTTAGTTTTTTTGAACTGTACTGCCGAAGTATTTTATGAAAGAGGTGATTGAATTGCTTCTCGAACAAGTAATTTTCTAAAGGGTATAATTCTCATATAATGCAGTCTTTATTTTGACTTAACATTTTGGAGTTGTTACCACTAGGGTTCTTTCGCTTTGAGCTATCTGTCGCGCAAAGAAAGCAGAAATGGTGGAGTTTGGGTCCGGCCCCGTGAAAGAACACATCGACAACACAGTATTTATAATCCCAGGAATTATTATCATCTTTTTAGTAGGTAAGTTCGCGTCGATGATTTTCGGTGCATTAGCCATATGTTGACGGTGTGAATTCTGTGAACCAGAGAATTACTTGATGAAACAAGAACCTGCTATCTGACCGGTACTTAACTAGAGAACAAGCGTGATACACGCATGTAATATATTGCATTCATTTAATCTTTATTTTTTCATGTTTGCCTTTTTCTTCTGATTTATAAATAAATAATAAAAGCATTTTTTAAAACTCTTCATTTTTATTGTCCAATGCTTTGTCTCGTCAAAAACACCGGTGAGATATGCCCATTTGTCATGTAGTGATTCATTGTTAAACTCAGTCTTACAAAATTGGCCTAACATAATGCAGGAGAGAGGTTATGTAATCGAGTTATCACGAATTGTTTAACTGTTATCACAAAAGTATTATCCGCATTTTTTCATTTTCACCAGATTTTATATTTACTATATAATATATTTAGGGGTTATGCCATATTTAAACTGTCTTCTGTATGAACAGAAACACTAGTACTAATTTCTGCCTTTAAATATTATGATACTGTTTATTAAAAAGCTTTAATATTACTGTAACAAGCTTTAATCTTGATGTAATAAGCTTTAATATAATAAATTTTATTCCTCATGGAATAAAGTTATAAACTTCGCTCCAGATGTAATAAGCTATAATCCTAATGTAATAAGCTTTAAAGTGTAATCCTGATGTAATAAACGCTTGATCATAGGGTGTGTATGGATTAAGCTTTAATCCTGATGTCATAAGCTTTAGTCATAATGTGTATGGAGGGAGGTGCTTTGGTGCTTATATATATATATATTGGATCTATTATTACTTTAGAATGTTTTGGCATTAACCCAGTTTTAATGTGCAGAAATTGATAACATCTTTGCAGTTTTTTAAGTATGTAGCCTCTTGCCTGTTAATTTTATATCAATCTTTTAAGATAATTATTTTTTTCTATATTTTAGTGTTGCTAATATTAAAATGTGTTTTCTCTATTAATACTATTAAGTATAAATGTGTACAAACAGGAGAAACAAATGAAATTTTTAATAAACAGGATTTATAAGTCAAACAAACATGAAATTTACTATTAAAATATAATATTCAAACCTAAAACATGAGAATAAATTATAAATATGTTCTACCTTTAAATAGTTAAACCCAAATATTTTCTTTCATTGTTGCTGCTTAAATCTACTTTTCACATCAACAGAAGTCAGGTTGAGAACATTCTCTCTGTTTTGTTTTTTCATTTTTATTTAAAAAGTCTCTGATATAGTTTTCATTGAATCTGCTGCATTTAGAAGCTATGTCCATGTAATTTTTTAATTCACTAAATAAATTATGAAATCCCCGAGTTTAACTCTAAAGTACTACTGCTAATGTCAAAGTCTTCATAAGTACTTGCTAACACCAGATTGATCCTTCACTTCTGTGTAATTAATTTCAAGAGGGTGCCTCTTATCACACTGATCTAAGCTTGTTTCCCATTCCCTAGATAATATTATTTGTGATTTATAGTCATCCAGATTTGTCCATATTTACTAAATAGTATAGAAACATATTTATTACTAAAGAGTATAGAAAGTGACTAAAAACATGTATCATCTACATTTAAACCTATTTGTCTATTATAACCATCCAGAGTTGTCCATGACTATTTGTACGGTATCTAAAAAAGTTTAGTTTGCATCTAACACTACCTGTCATTATAATTATAAGAATTATAATATCCAGATTTGCCCATGACTGTATAAGATAACTAATCATTTGTAAAGTGGCTATACAAGTTTATTGTGTACATCTAACACTACTTGTGAATTATAATAACTAAATTTGTCCAAGCTGCTAGATCTGTCATTGAGCGCATAGAGAATGAACTATGGAAGTTTAACATCTACAAAGAATGCCACTTTAACTGTAGCACAGTAGTGTTTTGGTATTACAAAGAATGCAAGTATAATGGTAACATAAGACAGTGTTTTGGTGTTACAAAGAATGCAAGCATTATGGTAACATAAGACAGTGTTTTGGTGTTACAAAGAATGCAAGCATAACAGTATCACAATGTCTGGAGAGTCACAAATATGATTCTTAAAGTGTCAGGGCTCACAAGCGGGATTCTCAAAAGTGGTCAGGACTCGCAAGCAGGGTTCTCAGAAGTGGTCAGGGCTCACAAGCAGGGTTCTCAGATGTGGTCAGGGCTTAAAAGCAGGGTTTTCAAAAGTTAGGTTATAAGAATTTAATAATCAATGAAAATTAATAAAGATTTTATATTAACAAATTAAGAAAAAGATTTGTAAACAAATAAAAGATGAAGCCTAGTTAATACTATTTATGGTTATTAGTCTTTTACTATTTATAAAATAATATCATTCATTCAAAGAGATCATTTATTAACAATTAATGACAGTTCTGGCAGATGTATATATACTGTTCATGACTCTTCTCGTTACTGTAATATCTTTTCTCCTAGATTCAGTAAATGTGTAACATGAAACACTCACTCTCTTTACTTATTTCTTGTTGAAGGTTCATACAATGTCTTGGAGGAAAAGTCAACAGAATCTAATACTAAATAATTACAGAACACTTATTGTATGAAAAATCCATAAATAACAAATCAAACTATCCTCCATATGAATTAATTGTGAAAAAATAGCCATCACAGTGTATCACATCTTTGTACAATTACAGTACTACAGAAATATCTGCATCTAAACACAGATCCCAGATCTAAAGCCTTCAGCTTGAAGAATCAAGTGATCATGTCACTCTGCTATATACTGGATTGTCTTACCCATTTCAGAAAAGCAGACAAGAGAGTAATTCAAGATGCTGTCCAAAAATTACTTCATAACTGAAAATAGAAAGCCTGCTTTATACAGATTTTTAAGTATTTTAATAAAGATTAACAAATTTAATTAGAATCTTGGGAATATTGACATTCTACGCTAGTGTGAGGTGAAAGAAAAATAATTTACAATTTAAATATAATACATCCACACACCTAGTTTGCACTTATGAAGTGCATACCTTCTCATATATATATATATATGTTAATGACTGAACACAAAATTTAAGTAAAGTATAATCTTTTTTTTTTTTCTTAGCCAAATTATTTGACTCTAAATTTTTCACTGCCATGTAGTTATAACACAGCTTGGATGACTTACTTGTTCTAGATTTGCAGGAATAATAATAATAGTTTTGCAGTTTATTTGCAACTACACCTTTGGTCATGTGACAGGCTAACCTTCTCTCCATTGAGTCACGGAGAAGACAATGGGTTTTGCCCTTCTGTTTGCTCATAGTTATCTACAATCAGTGACAGCTGTGGCAGTTGTGTGCACACTGTTCCATACTCTTCATCTGAATATAGAGATCTGCTGCATCTTTAATCTCCCCTTGTTCACTCATTCTTCAAATGCCAGAACAACCCAGTCTATGGTGCAGCCTACCAGAACAACTCTGTGGACAATTCTAGTTGAATAACTCAGTATGTGGTGAAATCTAGCAAAACATTTTAGACTGTGTTGTAGTCTACCAGAACTGAGTCTAAGCTGTAAACTACCAGAATAACTCAGGTCCTGTTGTTAACTGCCAGAACAACTCGGTCTACACTACCAGAACAATTTTGTCTAAACTGCTAGAACAACTCGGTCTACACTGCCAGAACAATGCAATCAAAACTACCAGAACTCAGTAATAAACTGTCAAAACAACACAGTCTAAATGGCCAAATTAACTCTGTTCTGTAAACTGCCACAACTCAGTTCAGTAAACTGCCCAAAACAACTCTGCTGTAAACTACCAGAACAACTCAATACTCTAAACTGCCAAAACAACTCACTGCTGTAAATTGCCAAAACAACTCAATACTGTAAACTGCCAAAACAACTCACTGCTGTTATTGCCAGAACAACTAAAACTGTCAGTGCTTTAAACTGTTAGAACTGTAACTGTTATGAGCAGTGGTTAATCATTTAAACACACACCTGTTACTTTTGAACTCATCTGGAGCTTTAGACATCTCGTCATATTTTATTCGTTTTAATATGGTTGACCTCCCCCCATCTCCACCCCAAGTACTCTTTGTCTGTCTCTCTTTCTCACACACACAATTTATGTTAATACTATAACTGCTGCCTGTGGGCAATGTCTGAGTTTTTATGATATTGCCGCCCAGAATATATTTGAAACGCCTCGGTGGCTTAGGACGCCTGAAAATGTTTTTTTTAAAACCTAACTGGAAACTTCACCTACTTTAATAGATGGTAAAAGTACAGTTTTAATAAATAAGCATTTAAAAAGGATATAACTTGCGCACAAACGTTAACACCGATATGCATGTATGAAGTTTTAATTGCTGCAGTGGTAGTGTGTAATGATTAGTTTTGCAAATGTAAAGCCATGGACGTCACCATAAGTTAACCTCTACGGACCGGCTGCTCAAGTCTAACGGGGTCAGCTCGCGCGCGTGCACATGCACCTCAGCCTTGACACGGTACCACGTGTGTGTCGTGTGTATGAGCCCTGCACACAATATCATATGCATTATGCATGTATCAGCCCTGAATTCAACAGGATGCATGCGCGCGCGTGTTTAGTGTCTGGGGAAAGAAAGTGCCGATGCAAGGAAGAACATTTTATTCCTGTCACAATCTCTTTGATACTCAGAGAGTGTGTGGCGCACTTTGAATCATAGTGATTTGTTGTTGTTGTTTTTTTTTGGGGGGGCTGCAGTGAGTAGGGCAGTATATGCGTGTGTGTCCCTGAATCCTAAATTAGAACAACAGCGACGATGCTGATCGTCCGGATAGTGTCGTGGGAACAAAACACCTATGTTGCGAGAGTAGATAAAATGTTTTGCACACGTCACTGTTGGGAGCCAAGCCACCACGTGGAGAGTCAGTCCAAGTTGTTTCGCTCACACACACGTGGACAGACGTCGAGTTGGGGAATTGCTAAAGTCCATCTTTCTGAAGACCATCGCCACTGATTATGGTCAAGTACACGACGGTTGCACTGTAGGTCCAACTAACATACGGGTATAGTAATGTGGAGAGAAAAAGCGTCCCGGAAATAGATGAAGAAAATCACCATATTGTTCTGAGCAATCTTTGGGACATTGAAACGCAACTTGTCAAATAAATCAAACTCACCGTTTGTTTGTCCAAGAAGAAAGGCGAACTTGTTGTACTCACCACATTGAAGTTTATTATAGCTATTTGGAGTTATAAAGCGGGCATAGTTAAACGAAGAAAGGCCTACCTATATTCACCATATTGAAGTTTACTACAGTTTGGAGTTATAAAGCGGGCAAACTTAAACGAAGAAATATATACTCACCATATTGAGGTGTATCGTAAACGCCTGGATTTCACAAAGCCAGTATACTTCTATCAAGGTACATCTGTACTCGTCAAGGTGAAGTTTGTCAAGCCGACTGAATTGCCAAGAGCCAGCACACTTACATGAGAGATCGAACATTTTGAAGGAAAGTATTTCACTTGTTTTATTTACACCAACTTTTTCGGAGACCCTTTCAAGAAATAAATTATAAATATTCTCATTACACCTGCGCTGACCCGTGTCCGTTTCGTGTGTTGATTTGCAGTGCTGTCGCTCGTTACGCACCACTTCAGTGGCGACACCTAACAGCTGGCCGTCAGGTTGTTCACCACAGGGCGAACTAATTGATTGCTACTTCTTTTCAAACTTGCATCGAAACTGACAGGTTTTAATTAAAACTCTCACGGATGTAAGTTTTGAAAATTTGCAGTGCCCCCTTAATATCGCACGAGGAAGACATTTAACATTCTGTGGTGTGGAAGAGATTTGAACTGAACGATTAGGGAGCACGTGTAAAGCACATTACTACGTCTGAGAGGCCCGAGTTAAAGCATACATCGTAGTGACGAGAAAATGAGCGATTCTAGTAAAGAGAGCGCAAACACCTCGGCAAGTGGTGGGCCTGTCACCACTCATGCAACAAACCTCTTTTTATTCCTGGTATTTACGGCCGTTTCAGGAGGCTTGATCGGTGAGTCTTGTGCGAGTGCAGTTCACGACTTTGATCTGGAATTATACTTTATAGCTAGTTAAGGGGCTATGGTATTGAGTCTCACTTCGAGTTAGTCATGGGGCTATGGCCTAGTCTCACTTCGAGTTAGTCATGGGGCTATGGCCTAGTCTCACTTCTAGTTAGTCAAGGGGCTATGGCCTAGTCTCACTTCTGGTTAGTCAAGGGGCTATGGCCTAGAGTCACTTCTAGTTAGTCGTGGGGCTATGGCAGGGGTACCCAATCTTTTGGGGCAAAGGGTCACAACCATTATTGTGGACTACTTCGAGGGCCACGTGTAAAACCTGCAAGTGGGTCATATAACGATTTTAAACCAATTTGCCCAAGTTGTAAAATTATGCATATGATCTAGTTTTACGTATAAAATTGCAACTTTCACTGCCTTAGGGAGAGAAAATGTTATCTTAATTAAAAGCCATGTATTTTATTTGTAATGCAAAATGTCAATGCGAGACTTGCCACTACTTCTCATAAAATGTCATTGTGAGACTTTGCACTGCTTCTCATAAAATGTCATTGTGAGACTTTGCACTGCTTCTCATAAAATGTCATTGTGAGACTTTGCACTGCTTCTCATAAAATGTCATTGTGAGACTTTCCACTGCTTCTCACAAGATATCAATGCGAGACCTGGCACTGCTTCTCACAAAATCTGAAAATGTCAAATACAGATTTACCACTGCTTCTCACTAAATGTCAATGCGAGACTTGGTACTGCTTCTCACAAACTTCCACTTTCAGTCCATTTATTATAGTGGCTAGACTACCCATGACTTTACAAAGTACCTGTTCAACGTAATCCATGTTTACACTCCAGTATAGTGTGTGGGTCCTCAAATACTCACATCTTTAGTGCACCAATCAATGAAAAGCAAAATGTAACATTGTTTTTCATACTATGGGCACCTTATCAGGAGCAACTGTTGAACTTGTACATAGCCACACCATAGTTTCTTTCAAACACTTTTTTTTTCTGAACTTCATTTATTTTCATGAGTTTCTGTTATAAAAATTAATTATATATGGTAAAAATCTTGTATTCTGCTGTTACATCTGTAAAAAATAACCTTGGATTTTACCTTTATTTTTGTATTATGTATTAGGGCATCAGTTCATTATTGTACATTGGTATTTATTTAGTATTGTTAACTTTCCCAGTTAAAGATTAAGTGCACTGTAAATCATTGTTATTATACAACTTACAATGTTACAATACATGTACATATTAATATTCTGTATTTTTGTTATTTTCATTCTTTACTTAAAAACTATCCACTTTAAAAGCAGGTTTTATCTACTTACTAATAATGTCTTTTGGTTTGTTGCAGCATTCTTTGCTTACAAGTTGTTCTCCAGTCTTCGACAAAAGGAGAAAGCAAAGGAAGACAAGAAAAAAATGAAGCAGCAGAAGAAAGAGAAAGAAACACAAAGAAAAATGAAAAAGAAATGATTCACTATCTAAAATTAACATTTTTTAAAGTGTCATCTACACCATCATGACTACTTTGACAGCTTCAGCATCATTGATAACACCAATAATGACGATCAACTCTAGCAAATTTAAAAGGAAAAAATACTCAAGAACTTCTTCAGAGCTTGGCCTCTTCCTCTCTCACTCACACTCCAAACATCCACCCTTTGAGTTTCAGAAACTACATTCCAATCACACAGAAAATAAGTTTTGAATAATAAATGCTTAATTTTGTGGCTTTTTTCCCCTCCACATTCTTGGATATGGAGCAACAGACGATGGCAATCTTTCAGACATTTTCCATTTTAGCAGTTACGTAACTGTTGCAGGGATTGTAGCAAAGCTGAGAATGGAAATAAGGATATATTTGTCGTAAGAGAGAATGATTGTGTTTCCATTTGTGATTCAGAATAGCTTCCCTTTTATTTTGACTCATTAAATCATGAATACGCACATTAAATGTTACAGATAAAATATGTTATTTTAGGATGTAGTCTGGGGTAGGGATGGTAACCCTTTGCCAGCCTAGCATTTTAAAAAGTGAAAAGAATGTTGCACTATTGTTATTCTGATAAAGTTATCTTTTAAAAATAGTAGCACTTTCTGTTCTAAACTAATAGTATTATCAGTTCAGAAATAATTCCCTTTCAAAACCAAAATGAAATGGTAAACATGACAAAATTGACCGAATTAATAATAAGTTTGGTTATCTTCCTTAAAATATGATACAATAATTTGATTGGCTGTGTTTTGGGCAAGTAAGGGGTTAAAACCTTAGCTGTTGTTTCTAAAAGTCGGATGTAAATTTCTACTTTTATTTATTTGTATTCAGTTTTACTTTCAACATATGGCTTCTATGTTATAATCTACAGGGGTTTTAATCAGGTCATTTGTGATTTCATTGTTATAGTTGAGCAAGAAAATAATTTAAATTAAACATAAGTCATACGTGTTAAAATAAATTATCTGTGATATATAAGAACTGTGAATTAAACACTTCACAAGCAAGCACAAATGTTGTGTAATTAAGAGAGTAAAACTTAAACGTTGCAAAATAAAGCCTAATATGAATATTGTATAAGACTAAACATCATATAAATATGATTGAAATGTTGCATTAGTTATTAAGTATGTAAACTAATCTAAATATTGTATAAGGGAAGATGATTTAAATGCTGTGCAAGAAAACGGGGTAGAAATGTTGTGGGGGAAAAAAATGTATTTTAAGCGTAATAAACTCTGATATAAGTATCATAAAAAGAAAACCTGATAGAATATTACAAATATGATTTAAATGTCATAAAAGAAAATCTGATATAATGCGGCAGTGTAAATTTTGCATAAAATTATACCAAATAATTGTTGTCTAAGAAACTTTATTTAGATGGTATATAAAACTAACCAACGTAATTGTTGCTTAATAAGAACTGATTTATTTGTTGCAAAAGTATACATGTATATGAGAAAGCATGATTTAAATGTTGTATAAGAAAATTTGGTTTAAATGTTACTGAAATGTATGAGAAAATATATATCAGAAAACATTATTTAGATTCACATTTAAATAAGAAAAATCTTTACCATTAGTAGATGTGATAAATATTTGATTACTCCCCTTACCTCTCGGGCACAGGGACAGTTTTTATATATATATATATGCAAAGAACTCCTCAGTTAACGACCAACCTGTTTAAGAACTGCTCATTTACAACCAGCTCTCCAACATGGGGAATTAGTTTATCAATCTTAGTCTTGTTCTAACAGTATTCATTACATGAAGTGTTTGCAATCTCCATGACTTCATATAAGCTCCTCACTTATCACTCAATTCGCTTAATGACCTAGTCGTGGGAACGGAACCCAATCATTAAATGAGTATCTGTACATAATTGTACTGCAAATATTTTCAGCTTCAACATTTAATATATGTTTGTTAATGTGTTTCTGCTGATTTAATTATTGTATTTATTATGTAATTTTATTTGTTTGAAAACAGTCATTCCTGGATGTAATACCACATGGTCTCCCCTTTATAATTATAACATTGGTGATATTAATTAACACTTCCTGAGATTTTTAAAAGCATTGTAAATTGTTCACTGAGCTTGCAGTTGAGGGCATGTCAGTTGACCTATCAAGTCTCAAACCCATGCCTCCTCAGACTTTTGAGAATCCAACTCACCAAGCGTAGTACTGGTATGCATGCAGAAAGACTTATACAATATTCCTGTTCTTTCCAGGTGTAATACTGGTATGCATACAGAAAGAATCTTACAATATCCCTGTTCTTTCCAGGTGTAATACTAGTAGGTTTGCATGCAGAAAGAATCTTACATTATCCCTGTTTTAATGTGCATCATCATTAACTAACAACTTGTAACATTGATGCTCATACTGAAATAGTACAACACACATCACTGTTTTTGTGTTCTGATTCACATACAGTAAGATGTGTAAAATATCACCGTTTTTATTGTTCTGATTTCTTAAAATATGCACAAATGTTTGTTAAACATTGGACACTGTTTTGCACCTAGAGAGGACAATTCTTGATTTGGTCTTATTATTATTGATATACACACATTGATAAAATGTTTATACAATGTTAGACATTAAATTTCAGTTTTCTGTACCACATTGATAAAAATATTTACAAAATGTCTGACATTTAATCCCAGTTTTCTGCACAATGTGTTCTGATGTTTTGATAAAAGCACATTCATACAATCTGTAGCATACTCCAATTATTTACAAATATTCGTATAATCTCATGTAGTAATAATAAGTGTTCATCCCTTAATAAGACTTGTACAATAATTACATATACAAGGTGCAACCAGGGTCTTTAGACAAATTACATTTTAACAAAACAGGATGTGCCATTCAAACTACCCATGAGCCAATTTTTAATGGGCCTGTCTCAAATTTTGTATTAAATTATTCTGTACGTTTTATTTGCCTTAACAAGTAGTGAAACACGAGCTCTTTTTGATTCCAGAGTCTCATAGATGTGTTGATGGCTGGGGCTATGCCCCAGATCCCCATGTTTTAAAACTTCACAGCTTCATAGTCACATTGATCGCCACAACTTGCAACTCTTGCTGCATTCATTTTGCTTGGTGCGTCCCTTGGCTTTATGAAAACTTGTTTGTGACCCCAGTGTAAGAAATAGGGTGGACAACACTGCTGTAAGGAATCTAAAGATTAAAAAAAAGATGAACCCATAGGCAAACTGGCAATTTATAACATATAGATTGACAAAAAGAATAAAATAAAATGGATTTAGAAATGTACAGTTTGAATAAACAGTGATTACACAAGAGAGTGCTAGTCTTGCTGATAAAAAGTCTTAAGAGCCCTCTTGAAAGTGACCATATATTACTATTTCAGCTCAATAAAGGCAGCACATACAAGGCAGATGGACCCTGATGACTGTATGAAACTATGAATACTAAATTTTCACACACTTTGATTATGGTTTTATAAATATAAATGAGTTTAAATTTCTTTAATTTTATACAAGTTTAGGAAAAATAAAAATGGATTTTACATTTGCTTGTAAGGCAATTTTTTTTTTAAAAGAAAAGACTGATTCTCTATTATTTTTTTTTTTTTATTTATTTTTTTTTTAAAAAAACCTGCCTTCTGCAAACACATTGCCAGTAATGAATAGATTACTTAATCTGTCATATATTACAGTTCATTTTAACACATTATTTTCGACCTATGTTTTACTTGTATTAATTTTAATAGAATACAATGATGGGTTTGCTAAATTTTCACATTAATATTTTTTTAAGTAGTTATCTTAGATGAATGTGCATTGAAATGTTTTATCAGTTTCACTTGCATTTTCTTTTAATGACTACTTTAAATATTGTGTCATTTACAGATGACTTTATGCCTATTTAAATTACTTATCAATTTTTAATTGAATGTATACTTTATAAATTATCTGTCACTTCAGATAACTGTATACTTAACTGCTTTCCAAATCTGTTGAAGCTTTAGGAGTAAACACACTACCTGTGACACACACACCCAAAAAATAAAAAAATCAAGTATGGCTGACAGGTAAACAAACATACATGGCAAGTCAGTCTGAATTAAGTGTACCACAATAAGCAAATTTGTTTGTCAGTGATGAATAAACCTTAAGTAAATTTACTTTATTTTGTCATGGGTGAACAACACATTAAAGCAAAGTTACCTTAGTGTATCAAAGGTGAATAACACATTAAGCAAAGTTATTTTAGCTTATCAATGGTGAATAACACATTACGCAAAGTTACTCAGTGGAAAAAAGTACATTAAACAAAGTTACATTTTTGAGTAGACTTGTATTGAGGCATAATTTGTCATAACATGTTTTTATTTTGGTCAGTTTTAAAATTACAACCAATCAAAATAAAGTAAATCTGCTTGTGAAAGATTTGATTGTTTTGATGATACATGTAGTTATTTAATCATGCTGCTAAGACTAAATGATAATGTTATTGTTTGTCTTTTATTATATAATTGATGAATTACATTTTATAATTATATTGTTAATTCTAAATTTTAATACTAAGTTTTAGTAATATTAGCAATATTATTATTTTTTAAATATATATTGTGTTTCTACAATCTTTTAGTGTATTATAGTTTACTCTCTTACTCTTAGCCATAACCAAATAATTTGTGCAGGGAACATTTTATTGTTTTAATATATGTATGACTAAGAAATACAGTGTCTCTATAGTCTATACTATGGAATGTTTAGAAAAAAGAATATCTACATAATGTTAAGAAATGATGGGTCTGTATACTATAGATGTTCAGAAATAGTGTCTCTACACCAGGGGTCACCAACCTTTTTGATACTGAGAGCTACTTCATGGGTAATGAGTCATACAAAGGGCTACCAGTTTGATACACTCTTCTAGTTTGTCTTTATACATTATTAATAATGTGAAGACTTAAAAAAGGCCTGCAGGCGACTCATGTGGTCTTTGCGGGCAACCTGGTGCCCGCAGGCACCGTGTTGGTGACCCCTGCTCTACACTATATAATGTTCAAAAATATTGTGATATACAGACAAAGAATTAAGTTTGTTATGCAAACTATGCTGAATGACTGAAGAAGCAGGAAAGAAACCATTGTATTTTTGCACAAATAATGCATATTGAAAATATGTGAGACAAAAGCAATACTAAAACACCAAAACATGAGATTTCAGCACGTATAAATTGCCTGAAATAGCTGCATTACATCATTTTTACAGCAACAATTATTTTTAAAATATACTTGTACTTAGAATTTCAGTACACAATATGTATAATGAGATGAAGTGTCCAAAAAAGTAAGTGCATTTTTGGATTACATTTTAAAGTTTGACTGTTGTGCTTTAACTAATTCAGCATAGTGAATTTGAGGTCAACAAAATGAACACTAGTATTTCTCTTAATTTATATTTTCAGATGCTGTCAAAGAGATTTAACTCTTGATATCATTAATTGCAAGAAGACATACGTAAAATATTATTACTGCTTACCTAAATTAATACAGATAACAAGCTCACTATTTTCAGTGATAGTAATTTACATTTATTTATTGTAAGTCATTATAAATACTTTTTCTTTGATATTGAATTTGATAATTATATACACAATTCAAGAAACAGACTGGATCTTTATAACAATGAATAATAAAACTGGGGTCTTCCTGTGCCTTTGGACTCAGAGATCAGTTGTTGTATTTACACAAGTCTGTATATTAATTGTAGATTAGTTAACCATTTCAAGCCTTCACATTATTTATTATAAAATTAGTTCATATTATAAGTTATCAAAGTTCTGTGATAAGAATTTCTGGCAGGACCTAGATTTATATACATGCTTCTATTAACGCCAAGTGATAGCTTTTAGTGCACTATATTACAAATTTACTTTAATATGTAACATTTACACTGTATTACAAGTTGCTTGAGGATGATGTAACATTTAGTGTAATATATTAAGAATAATTAATATATTCAGCTACATTATGCTTGATCATTTGATCTGGGTGTATGGGCTCTAAGAATTAAACCATTGAAATAACTGCTTTTTTGTTCAGTTCTGAGAGAATGTGGTTGTCAAATTCTTGTGAGACAGCCAAAATGTCTGACGAGCACCACTCGAGAGATTATTATTGCAAGTTAATCATTTTTTTAAAAATGTATTATAATTTATTTTCTTTAGACTTCATGCATGTTGTTTTTTGTGTATAAGTGAAATTTATTAATTGGAGGAGTGAACAGTAAGCATGTACACACTATTTTTGCATGGACTTTTCATGTCATTGGTAGTAAAGTAATGGATATAATATAAATTATTCCTGTCCAGGATTTGATATATTAATACTTATAATAGTATAGTAGTTGGTGGACTTGTGAGCTGTGCATAACCATCTAATCAGTTTTAAGGAAATAAAAATGCTGTATGTCAAAAAAATGCTGATAATTTTATTTTTGTTTGAGTGTGTGCTGTCAGTGTGAACAGATTTTTTCATTGTAGTTGATACTGTGTTTATAAATAGAACATTAGCATGACTGACTGTGACTGTCAGATAGATATTTAAAATTATAGCTGTAGTCTTTGCTGATGTATTGATTTGTTTTTAAAGTTTCATAAAAGAATGTAGTCAAAGCTGGCAAATAACATTTTTGAGGAAAGTCTGCTTATCTAATGATAAAAATATGTAATGCAACTCTGTTTCTAATTACCAATAGGCAGGAAACTATCTATTGTTGCAATGTAAATACAAATTCTAATGATCAAGAGGAATAAACTGTTTCAGTTATAAAATTAAAAATTGCAAAGTGTGGTTTGACTGTCTTAAAAGTGTAGAAAGGAAAAACATTACCCTTTAAAATGTAGATTTTGTGCCACTGATCGGGAAAAAACGTGTAATTTTGCATTCATGTACAAATTATCTATCTATATATTCAATAATGTGCCAATGATCTGGAAAAAACTTTCAATTTTGATGTACAGATCTTGAATATAGTAAACGTATAATCTTAGGAAACAACACAAACAGCGATGCCCAGTCTTTATGGTGAGATGTCATAGTTGTATCATCGTAGAAGTGTCGGCCGGGACAAGTGCAATTTGGTAGCATGAAGCATACAGACTGCACAAGTCACAACCCAGACAACTACAAGCCTCTTCCGACCGCTTGGTTTGACAAAATGAATTTAATAGCATTTGAACAGTACATTCCATATGATAGCAGTCTTAAGCACAAAGAAACCTCAGAAACAAATCATGCTCAAAAGAGAAACAGTGGCACTAGAAATTGAACCACAATGGCCTTAAAAAAGTCACAATCACACAATGAATGAAGTGACCCTAGAAACAGAATCATGTCATAGATATACCCTAGAAACAAAATCATAATTGCACACAAATAACCACTGAAATAATAACAAAGACACACACGAAAAATAACAATCAGAGAAACGATGGCCCTAAAACCAGATTCACAATCCCACAGAAATGGTGACCCTAGAAACAAAATCACAATCAAATATTGCCTATGATCACAAACAGTAGACTGATCACAGAAACAAAGTGGGGAAATGACCACAAGAATGAGCAACCATTTAAAAATTAATGTATATATTATAGCTTTGCAAGTATAATAAGGTCATCATATGATTTTGATAATAAACACTTTTTGTTATGTTTTTTTGGTGTATACTGTTAATAAGAAACAACTTAATAAAAATTCATAGATTTTCTCTTGGAAAATCATAATTCAAATGCTCAAAGCACTAAAATATTTCTTTAAAAAAATTTTTGTAATACTCTTTGGGATATGACAATGCAAAAAAAACAGAATAGCTTGATGTTTATTGAGGCCTTCCAGATCTAATTACCAAAAGTGATATGAGAAATTGTTTTTTAATTTCACTAAATGTTAAAGAGGACAAAATTTTAAAATATTGTCATACATGCTTTTGTTTCTTTTTCCTTGAAATAATAAATATGTATAATCTGTGGAATCATATTTGTCTGCATTAAATGCTATAAATAGGAGAAAGCAAATAAAATTGCAAAGTTAACATTTTTTTAAAATGCTGATGAATTGAGAGATTAGTATTTCTATTACCCTAAAACAATTTTTGTTACTATAAAACAAAAAAACTTTGCAAATGACAAATGAAAAATCGATCTGCTCTATAATTTATCCAGAGGCACTTTGCAATTGCAAGAATAATCTATCAAATCCATATTCCTTATACTTTAGTTTCTGCCTGTAGTAATTTTGTAAATGACCATATTTTGACCAGAAAACACAAGACACAATGCATCACAGAGAGAAAAAATTTCATGCTGTCATTGTCTCCACAAGGCAGGCCGGGACAAGTGCAATTGGGACTAAATTTAACCAATTGTTACACAGGTCACGACCTCCCCATGTCAACACAAACTTATGATAGGAATTAATTCAGTTCTTTGAATTTTGCATGGAAAGATATAATTTATAAACATATCAAAGATTAAATAAATTAATATTTACACACATAGCAAAGATATAAAATACATAATGTATAATGGAAGAAAGCTATAATACACACAAAGTCTACATACACATGTAATAAAGTTAGTATAAACACAAGTAACAAAGACAAAATATCTACATAATGTGAAAGTCTTGGATTTTTAAAATTTTATAAAAGCATATCACACACTCCAAAGCTGAATAAACCATACATTCACATGTAAAATTCCAAAGAACGTGAATATTCTCAGAACATTTTAATTAATATTCATAGGCATATCAAATAATACTATTAATCATTCTCATTAACAAACTAAAATCAAACTTGATTGTAATAATGTAAACAATAAGCCATTCCCATTTACTAACCAAGAGAGGCGTGACTATGTAATAAAGAAAAGATTGTCAAACTATCATTACAATGAAATCTACAAAAACTAGATGTGATAAACTAAGGCTGTAATAAAATGTAAAAGGTGCTTCTTAAAGCACCACAATCTGCAACTCTGTAGGGCATAGCAGGAACAGAAGGCCGGGACAAGTGCAATCTGAGTTTGAAATGCACCAGAATTGCACCAATCAAGGCCTGCTGCACCTTCTTTCCAGTGGTTAAAAACTGCACTAATCCATGACTGTACCTTCCCGCCATCTATAAAACTGCACTTACCAATGGCTGTACCTTCCCACCATCTATAAAACTGCACTTACCAATGGCTGTACTTTCTTGCCATTGGTAAAACCGCACTTATCAATGGCTGTACATACTTTCCATCGGTAAAATGGCACTTATCAATAGCTATACCTTCCATTCATTATAAAACTGTACCAATTAAAACACTGTTCCCTAACCTCTAGTGCATACTCTCATTTAAAATAACCTTGGAGAAGAAAAAATGAAAATATATTTATATAAAAAAATAATTTTCAATTAATATACTTCACGCACACAAACATATATAAATAAATTCCATTATAAAAATTTGAGACAAATTATTAATTGAACTAATATTAAGTATACTTGCTGGCTAAAGAAAAGATAAAGTACAGGGATATGGAATGGTAGTCTGACAACAAAAAACTCCTCTAAAGATATGAACCAGTCAAACATATCATTTTACACCTGAGCCGTCTGACCTTTCAACCTCAACAATGATTTTATTATTAGGAGTAAATCCTTGGATTAGTAGTTCCACAAGAGTAAAGGTCATGCTACAGAAGAAAAAAAAAGGTCAATTCTTTTGCCTGGTTCTACAAAGAAACAATGTTGTGCATCAATTAACCTGATGGTTCTGCTCAAAAACTCGGAACCTGATTATATCTCTTGCATGTATAAATGTGCTGTAAGCACAATAAATAACTGACGGTCGCAAAACTTTAGAACAGTTAGACACAAACTTATATATAAGTGTTGAAATTATAAGCAGAACAAATAGATTTCAGACAGTTGTGAAATTTTAGTTTCAGTTCAAGCTTATAAGTTATGTACATGTTGTACTCATAGGCATGGCAAATAATTTACTGATGGTTGTAAAAAGTTAATTTTGTTTAGCATAAGCTTTTAAATATAATTTAGGTAATAAGTACTATAGGCATGGTTAATAATGTAATGATTGGCAGTTGTGTTCAATTAAACTTATTTATATATAACTATACTGTAAGGAAGATTAATAATGTTGGTTATAAATGTATATTCAACATAAACAATTCCCACAGACATACTCACATAACATATTTAAGGTGTTCAGAGCATACAATGGAAAAGGGCATCATAAAACTGTATTTTTTTTTATAATGCAAATACACTGTTGATGCTTTTAATTTTAACTACTAAGTACTTTAAATTTATAACCAATGTTAAATGCAAATCAGCAGTGAAGCCAGACCTATTTGTAGCAACCTTTCTAAAGAAACAATTCAAATTAGACAAACTTTATCATATTAAATATATTTTGAGGGGTTTTTGTATTATATTATTGTACATTTGAAAAATAACTTATAATTAATCAAAATGAGGTACTGTAAATTTGATCTGACTAAAGTAAATTTTTAAAAGTTTAACTTATTTGAGTGTCTGATCCTAATAGCAATACTCATTGGTATGGATGACGACTGTGTGTATATCATTTATTAGAAATTATACAGATATCTACTAATCTATTCTAATACAGAAATATCATTTATTAGAAATTATACAGATATCTACTAATCTAGTCTAATACAGATATATCATTTATTAGAAAGAATCGATAGGCATCTCAAGTCTAGTACAGAAATATCATTTACTGGAAATGATACCGACATCTTCTAGTCCAATATAAAAATATTTACTAGGATAGACTTCTCTAGAATACAGAAATATTTACTGGAATTGATATAGACATCTCTAGTGTAATACAGAAATATTTACTTGTAGAATGGACACAGACATCTCTATGCAATACAGAAATATTTACTTGAATGGATACAGACATGAATATTCTAACCATTATGAAGTGATGAAAGAGTCACAGATTCTGCTAACCAATGACTTAAGTGCAAGTCTTACATAAACTCGTGTCTGTAAATGTGGTGGTGTAAATTAACACCACCCTGAGAACTACACATGAATTTCAATATTTGTTGTGAAGTTTAATCAATAATGACATCTGACATCGGAATTTTGTGTATTTAAACAGGTAATATCAGTATTCATTTCTCTAATAAGCTGTAGTTAACTCCTTCAATGCAGACACTCAAACTATAGGGCCTTTTCACACTGTACTAATGTTTAAAAATAGTGAAGAGGTTGAATGTCATAAGAATTGGGAGTTACAAGTTGTATCATGACAGACCAAGCAATAAGACAAAAAAAAAAACAGATAAAACATACAAATTGAAACTGTCAGGTGAGAAACTAAACCTCTATAAGCATATACCTCATGCATTAGTGGCTAGGTGACAACAGTGTACTTGAATTATGTTTGTGAAGTACATGAGACAACAACTGTCTTGTCTATGTTTACTCACTTATGGCAGTAAAGAACATATTGTTATTATAAAAGATCTTGTAAAGAATGGGCTCAGGCGAACAAAGGCTTTATGGAGGAGAAGTCATGCATGTTGCTCTTTAAAAATGTGAACACATTTGACCAAATGTGATTACAGAGAAAGACAACACATTAGCCATATATTTATATATGGCTACAGATAACACACATGACCATAAGATGTTTGGCCTTATGTAACAGGACTGGTCACAGATAATATTGCAAATGAAAGATAATGTTTAATCACAGAATACAATGTTTGGCCATAACGGAATTCCTTCCATTGTTCCAATGAATGCATTTATAATATATAAACAGATAAACTTAAAAAATTCTGCTGGACACACAGTTTAAAATAATGCTTAGAATTCTACATGTACTAATATAATTTTTAAAAAGTGAAGCTTTATAGAAATACAGACATAATGAGATGACCTGTCCTGATTAGTATAAACAATGGTAGATAATTTATATTACACCTACACATGAAGACATGGCAAAAAGAATCATAAGTATGTGAACGTGAATGCAAAGTGGGGCAGAGTATGTAAACTGCAACCGAATTTATAATACAGTGAATACAACTTTACATTTAACTAATGCAAACCAGAAACAGTAGTTAGCACACAACATAATACATGTAGTAATGTAAAAATAAATTTGCTGAACATAGTGAAGAGAAAGAGAAAGAAAGTATAAGCATAACCAGAGTTATGCATTTGCAAGTTTGTTAGAAAAGAATACTAGTACTTAGTAGTAAAAAAGCTCCAGTGTTCCCAGGGTTTTATATGTACATGTATATCAGCTTGTAGGTCCATTCCTACAGTAAAAATTAGTGATAATGCAGTTTTTTTAAAGCAAATTTACTTCTTTTAATCAGAACTGTAATATGTACAATTTTCATAACTAATAAACTATTCTAGATCCATTTGCCTGTGGAGAGGGATGGCTGGGTAAAAAAATATAGTTAAGATTATAAGAATAATGCAAAAAGCATACTGACTCTGACAGCTCTAAAATCAGGAGCAAAAAGTCTAAAAGTGTGGTCAGACTCCTAGAAAATTCTACAGCCAGCAGTTATTCTTACACCAAAAGTAGATGCCTATTTGAAAGAGGATATTTGTAGAAATTAGCTTATCTCTCTCTTAATGTTTGCAGTTACATATTCCATATCAAATAAATCATTTGATTTTTTTTTTAATGTATGCTGCCATTTGAATTTTATATCATTCAGTGTGCCAGACAATAGCTAATTCAAAGAATGCTTTACCCATGACAATTATTGCTGGGACAGTGGGAATCATTTTTATAATTTGGGTGAGAACCAAGATTAAGAATTATAAGAGTGCCCATTCATTCAAAAGCAATTAGGTGTTGATTTGAGCTGACCAGATATTTCAGCTCTTTTAGAATTTCTCCTGAAGTTAATAAGCAATTTTACATAAGAATGCTTAAATTTGAGTAACAACAGATGAAACAGGAAAAGAAAGAATTATGACAAAATGGCAACAATACTAATGCCAGTAATTGTGACAGCACAGGTATAATAATAAAAGCAATAAAATGAAAATCATACTTTTTCAAAATGATAAGACAACAAAACAAAATAATACAACAATTTAATTTCACCCAAAATTAAAATAAACGAATCCATAAATTAAAAAAATCCAATAAACCCATTACCAGGCATAACATACTGTCAGTCTCTCATTCCCCACCCACCCACCCACCCCAGAACAACATCCTAGTATTCCTACCCTAGAGCAAAAGTGGTTAAGCCAATTTGCTTTTTTATTTTAAAGGATAATGTA
Source organism: Sinotaia quadrata (assembly GCA_028829895.1). Classification (NCBI taxonomy): domain Eukaryota; kingdom Metazoa; phylum Mollusca; class Gastropoda; order Architaenioglossa; family Viviparidae; genus Sinotaia; species Sinotaia quadrata. The sequence continues at coordinate 117,052,018 of CM054181.1, read as the reverse complement.
TAAATACACTTTTTTTCCAGATGAGATCAATAAATAAATATTTTTCATCTACTAATTCAGTACACTGACAGAACACCAATGTTACTTTTGGGTAGGAATTAAGTACACCTGGCAGATAAATTTAGTCCAGTAGACCCATAATTCTTAATTGACAACATTTTTATCTATTATTTCATGTCTGTTAGAACCAGGGGAAGAACACATTTTTAAGCTTTCTAATCTATACCAATTTTGTTGTTACATTTTTAAATAATAAATTAATCCCAACAATTTTTTTTTCTGTTCCAAGGTAGAACAATGAACTAGTGCTGTCATTTGACTGGTAAATGTCAATCTGTTTATCATGCTTAAATCAACATGTAAATTTATCTAAGTAATAATGGTAACAAGGAAATAAACACTTGCTTTAATTGCTATTTAAAAATAAAATAGTAAAAAGAGATAGATTTAGGATTAAACTGGATGTATAAATTAAACTGTCCAATTTTAGTCTTGATATATTAATAAGAATAAGCATACTACATCTATGCCAACCATTCATCTTAATAAAATAGGAGTGACTAAAAGTACTACAAATGAAAAATATGACTCCTGATAAAATATGAGTGACTAAACTAAAAGAAATACTATTTGTAAACCCTAATAAAACATGAGTGGCTGCATTATTCAAATTCACACAATTCAAAGTTATAAATAGATGCAAATTAAGACCATTGGTTCGAGTTTGACGGAAAAAGGCAATGAAAAATGGTAAGCCTAAGTTTTAACAAGATGAGATGTGTATGTTTCATAGTTTTTGTTGTGTGGTCAGTTCAAAAGGGGGTTTCGTGAATCTCTGTTTTTCTGCAATTTATGTCAAACTTTGAACTATCATAACTTTTTTCTATTAAAAGCTAGAGCACCAAAATTATGTTTGCAAACTTACTTTGAGGTAAATAACATAACCTGCAAGTATCACCTTAATTGGCAAGACTTCAAAATTTGAGTGATCTCACCTAATTAATGAAAAGTAAAGGATAAAAAAAATTAAATATTTTGTTACTGAACAAAGTCACAGTTAATGAGTTATAGAAAGCAAAAAAAAAAAAAGAAAAAATTCCTACAAACTTTTGCACTAATATAATAATGAGGTCCCCTTTTGCGCTTGTATGTTTTCTATCTAAAGGAATTTTCCTTTTGTCCATTTTGTTAAAGGCACTTCTTAAAACAAATCTGAAATCATAAAACCCAACTGCAAGCAGCAGTGCATGTAGACATGAAGAGAAACAAGTGCAGACTGAAGTAGCCGCGTTTAAAACCCTAATGGTAACCCAGTAACCTCAACTGTGCATGCGTTAGGTTCACAAATTTGATTTGCATTAAACGCATTCTGGTTATTATTATTATCATTATACAATTCACACTAAATCGAATATAGCATTATTTTAAATCACATTAATCATGATCTAGCTGTATAGCAAATGTAAACCATTCCTCTTGATAAAACATGGGTGGCTATACTAAAAGTACAGCAATTTTTAACCATTCCTCTTGATAAAACATGGGTGGCTATACTAAAAGTACAGCAATCTTAAACCATTCCTCTTGATAAAACATGGGTGGCTAATATTGAAAGTACAGCAATCTTAAGTACCATTCCTTTTGATAAAACATGGGTGGCTAATATTAAAAGTACAGCAATCTTAAACCCTTCATCTTGATAAAACAGGATCAGCTATACTAAAAGTACACCAAATATAGGTCCTTCCTTATGAAACATAAGTGGCTATACTAATTGTATCAAAGGTAAATCATACTACTTAATAAAACTTGACTATACTAAAATTATAATAATGAAATTATACATATATATGTATCATACCTCTTAATAAAACACGTGACTATACTAAAATTACAACAAATAATGAAATTATATATACACACATGTATACCATATCTCTTAATAAAAGTATTAAAACAGAAGTGCCTATATAACTATAAGTATATTAACAATACCACAAATGTATATCACACCTCTTGATAAAATTACAAGTGCCTAAATTAGCAATACAGCAAATGTAAATCTTATCTCTTGATAACAGATCATGAGTAGCTACACTACAGTGAACATATAAATCACGTCTCTTGAAAACAAAACTTGAGTATAACTAATTACAGTGAATGAGTTAAATCATGCCTCTTGAAGACAAAACCCAAGTATAGCTACATACAGTGAACATGTAAATCATATCTGATAATGAGTAGCCACACTAATGATAAAAATATGCATCATGGCTCTTGTTAACAAAATGAGTTTGCTATACAACCACAAACAAAAATCAATTATTATTATGTATCTTAATAAACAGTAACAGTAATACTAGTAAGTAAATCAAGCCAACTGATAATAAAATCTGAGTAGCTACACTTCAGTGTGCTTCTTGATAACAAAGAAGAAAATTTAAATAAATAGAAAAGCACAGTTGTTTTGAAGTCTTATCTCAGCTATGTCAGGTTCCCATAATCTTTACATCAATTTATCATTCTTTTCATCTGGGCAAGCTGCCTTATCTACAATACTAGTGCTATAGTAAGACATTTTTCTTTTCCCAAGTCTGGTCAGGTTTTGAGGACTTAAGTTATACATGTATTTGCTTTTGCCTTTCAAACTATCCTGTTCTATCTACAAGTACAAAAAACCCTCTTATCCTAAATAATACGTTATCTTATGCATTAAAAACAACATAACTGTTAGTTTAGTGATGGCTCCATTTAAAAGATCAATTTGATTAAAATATGCAGATCAAATAAAAAAGAAAAAGCAATGACAATGACAATTGTAGTACGTATAACTTAAATTAAGATGAAAGGCGGGTCAAACTTTAACAGCATTAAACTTTTATTTAGACAAGTCAATCGAATTCCAATGTTTTGTCATGATTAACTAGTAGGAATTCATGACAGTAAACATGACAGCACCAATATTCAGTAAGCTTGATACCAATGCTAGTAATAAATGAATAACACATAAAGAGTGCCAAAGCTATTAATATCATAAAACTAAGCACAACAGATATAGCATTGTTATTAACTAATAGGAATTCAGTATTAATGAGCAGAAATTTAATACAACAGAAATAGCATTGTTATTATAAATATAATATTAGCAAGAAGAATTCAGTAATAAAGACAAGAGACATAGCAGTGTTATTAGCAATTAAGAATTCAGTATTAATGAGCAGAAATTTAATACAACAGAAATAGCATTGTTATTATAATTAGCAAGTAGGAATTCAGTAATAAAGACAAGAGACATAGCAGTGTTATTGGCAATTAAGAATTCAGTATTAATGAGCAGAAATTCATTACAACAGATATAGCAATGTTATTAGCAATTAAGAATTCAGTATTAATGAGCAGAAATTCATTACAACAGATATAGCAATGTTATTAGCAATTAAGAATTCAGTATCAAACATTATTTTGCAAAGAGAAACAATTTCATTCAGAGTAAAATGGGGGTAAAATAGCTTCCAATCCTCCAAGCTCTTGCAGAGATACTGATGCTTTAAGGTAAGACAATTAGTTGTGGGACCCTAGAAATATTTCATATGTACCAAAATGTGTTCACTATTACCTACATAATTTCAATCAGCCTATATGTTGATATGTGCTCACTACTGCCTTACCCACTGTACTTATATTATATACAGCAACTTCAACCAATCTATATACACCATTACCAAAATGTCTTTGCTACTTCATTACCCACTATGTGCTTGAACTCAATCCCAATTTTCAACTCCCAACAAACAAACACAATATTAATTTCTGTAATTGCTGCAGCCTCTCAAAACTTAACCCCAACAAATAATGATGTACATATACTCAAATACCTTAGACAATATATGCACACTATGGCACTTGGCAAGATTTCTTGTACCATCCAATACGATCTTTTACTGAAATAGAAAATACATGGGTAAAAAAGCAATCTTAGCATAAAATAAGCACATCAATCTAATGCAAAATTATACATTTTATTATATTTTATAAATTTAAAAACTCTCTAATGAAAACTAGATAATTAGAAGATATAAAGATGAAATGGAGACAGAACATCTGTGTCTATGAAGAAATCCGCCCAACCATAATCTGGGCAAGTGTACCATTTTGTTATAGGAAGTGCAAAAATCTAATTATTTTACATGTTAAAGTCTACAAAGCATAAGAAAAGATAAAATTTATTATAAAAAAAAAGTTGATGTTATAGGAGTTAGAAATATGTAAAAAGCATATGTTTCTGTTGAAAACTTAGATTTTACCAGGAAAAATATTTTAAAATAAGCTATAAAACTATCTCTTTACAACAAATATATTTTCTTATATATGTTGAATGTTTCTTAATAATAATATGCAGGTGCTTAATCTGTTTATACTCTCCAAACTAACTAACTATTTATTAACACAATGTTGAACTGCAATAACCAAAACAACTATTCTGAGCAAATATTAGGTACTTAGCATTTTATCACTACCTAGAGATTTTTAAAAATTAAATAAAATAAATTACCAAACTGTGATCCTGCTTTTAAAAAACAACAAATGATTTTGGGGATTGTTGTTAATGTATAAAACAATCAAAGAATGATGCTTACCGGTATTTGATAAAAGCTTTATATTAACAGAAAACAATATGCATAAGAGAATCAAACAATTTTGTTTATTGGATAGTTTTGTTAAGAATGTGAGATGCACAGGAAAATCAAAGATTGTTAAATGTTAGGGTGGATTGTTTTTATACAACTGACTTTATAAAAATTAAATATACAGAAGAATCAATAAACAATTCGTTTGATGATTGATTAGTTGTTTTCTTCTAAAAAAGAGAGAGAGAGAGAGAAATGCATTGTTTATGACGACAGCATAGGAGAATCAAAGAATGTTTATACAAGTGTTTAATTCTGAGAGGCTATAGATGCAGGGAAGAATAAAACAAGGTTTATTTAATGTATCTAGCAACGGATATATATATATAAAGCACTATGTATGTTCAACATGAGTTTCTTGCAGCTATCATGAGTCCTTGTTTGGAAACTATGAATTTTAACTATTTCAATTTCACAAGTCACAGAAATTACATATTATTTTTCAAAGCCACACTAGATTGCCATTTGTTTTTTGTATGGAATAATGTCAACAAAATAATACTGTTTGAGTTACAACAAATACTGAATGCAGTTATAGTTATTAGGTCCAGTAAGTGAATGAATCCTATTCTAGTTTCTACTTTTATTAATTTTAACCAAAAGAGACTAAGCATTTCAAACTGTAAACTAGTCTTTTTTCTTTTGTTATAAAACTAAAAATACAAGAAACACATGCTTCGTTTTTGTATTTTTTGTTTTAAATCCTGTTTTGCTTTTTTATTTTGTTAATAAAACTAAACCAAGAATGTTTACTTGTTACTTAACAGCATATTACAACTTTTTTCAACCCTTTTAGTTTTACACTGGAGAACCCTTGAAATAATCTTCAGATCTCTGGGAATCCCTGCATAATAATTAAGTCAGATGATAATTTTTCATATCACAAACTCTCAGGGGAACCCCTTGCGACCTCTGACTGAGAAACCCTAGCATGTTATAATATATAAGCAGGTAATTTGTTTCATTTTTTTCATATCATTTTAATTTGATACTGCACTATTACAAAGATATTTTTAAGACTTTCATCAAACATATTAAATTTGTTATTCATATAACAGCTGCAAATAAATCAGAACAATTTTATTACAAGTTTATTTACAAGGATTTTAGGGCTAGAAAGTTATTGTTATTCTCAGATTCAAATGTTATAACGCTGAACTGATATATGTGTTTACTCTTTTAAAAATTACTACAGTTTAGGGTTTTATCCAACAATTTGTAAATGTACAGTTCATGTAAAGATATTTATATGTTTCACATCTAATATTTATAAATACTGAAGCTGTACAGGAAATCCTAGTCTTTACTTACTGTAATAAAATGGGTTCTAGCTCTATTTTTCTTTAACTGATAAAACACTCAATAAATCAATGGAAATCATACCACTATGAAGTCTCAAATAAGTCTACTAATGAATAATAAATACACAGACTGGGTTAGATGCTACACATATAAAATTGTTTTTAAAAAATATCTGCCCTCTGGTTAACTTCAAAATAAAAACATTTAATTTGTTTATATTTAATTTTGTTCTAACCAGTACTGATAATTAATTTGAAAAAGACGGTAAATTTAACAAAGTTGGAAATATAATGCAGATGTTTTCATAGATCACTATTAATCAAATTCTTAATAAGTTATGCAAAGCAGGCAACAACAATAAAAAAAGGCATCTTACCTTATAACAATATTAATCTTTAATAGGCCTACTTTTATTATGTTTTAATACAATAATAATTTAAAACGCAACTTTTGAATGTAATAATTTTAATGCATTTTTAAAAAAAAAGTAAATATATATATCACAGACTATAATCCTATATTTAAAATTTTTCAACGTTTTTTCATCTAGTGCTTGAGAAGATAAATGCATGTGAATAACGGTTGTCTGAATAACAACAGGATTATATTTCCTTTTACTAACTACAAAAATGAGAAACTGCCGTGACCTCCACATAAAGTTTGCACAACGTTGCGAGTTTATAGGAATGCAAGCGCGGACAGCTAAAAAATCGCAGGCTAGAAAATGTAGTAGTAATAATAAGCCATTTTACAAATGTATACGTCACTTTAGCTGTACTGACCAGAGGTAGCGCCTGCAACCATGACAATGTCAGGTGAAATTTCAGTCACTCCTGTGCACTGTGCTACTAAATGGAGCAATTTGTTCTAAGTGCATTGCTGCATTTTCGCGATCACCTTCGCACCCCGTCATGCGTCTCCACGTGCTAACCACGTCAAAGTGCCTTGGTAGCTCCACCAATTTGCAGATCCTACTGACACAAACCGAGACTCCAAGGTAACCGGGTAGATGGCCTATAAATTGCACGCGAGGGGGGGGGGGAACCCGCTTATTATTACTAAACTGGCTTTCCTTCGTTTTTTTTTTCTCTTAGTACAATACCCGCTACTAAGGAGAAAGTTGTAGCGGGTGGACAGGAGGGGGGGGGGAGTAGCGAGTTTATAATTAATTGGTAACCGAAGTCGACTTTCTTCGCTGGTCTAAATTTTACCTGTCTGAAAACTTACAACTAACAAGTCTGGACTGAATGCCGCGCGCTGTACTCCCAGGTGCCCACTTTGGACGCAGTGTAAAGCTGCTTTAGCGATAATAGATATAATCTACTTCACTATTCTTCTACATAACGTCGGCAGCCATAGAAAAGAAAAGCACAGCTAACACATATCGTAGAGCCGCCAAGCAAAGAATTCGGGTACACGGGCCGGAAACGGGTAGAATATCTTACATCCACCAGATCTCGATTAGGGTAAAAGAATAGTTGTATGACGAGCTATTCTGTCACCTACAACGCCTATCAACTGACGCTCCAGGGCTTTGGCAAACAGCGCGCGAAAAAAACGGTTTGGGGACATCGTTGCAAGTTAACTGGAAACGATCTAAGAGTCTAGTTTTGTAACTGCCGCTGTCATCAACGATCGCATACTTTTTCTACGTGTGCAGTTTTTTTTATGTGCCTGGGGTCTCCAGTACACGACATCGCACACAAACGCCGTTATTTCATTCAAAAGTTCCCCCATCTATACCCATAATTTCCCCCCAATTATTCAAGGCTCAATTTCGTTTAAGCAAATAAATATAATGTAAAACCGTGATATAGCCATTATTTTTATACACTAATGTAAATGAAATATTTTAATTCCCACTGTAAATCGATGACAACTTTGAAATAATTGTTTTTTAGTTAAAAAAAATCTACAAGCACATGTATATACAGTTTTGCTTCGATATGAATGCCCTAAACACTTTTTTCCTTTATGAAAACGGACTTAAAGCGCACACAAGATCAATGACACTGAAAAAGTAACAATCTAATTATATGTGTGGTACGATAATGAAATTGACTTGTCTGATAATTAACGAACTTCAATACTTTCTACAACTTCGTCCTTTACTATGCAAAAGACCAGACAGAACAGCACTGTGCAAACTGATAAATCGCCAACTGTATATACATTTCACTGCACGGGACAATTAAATAATCCGTTACGAGTATTTCGCGAAATAGGTATCACAAAGTGTAAGGATCAATAGGTGGACTTTCTACATTGAATACATGAGGGCAGGTTAAAGATCCGTCAATACGAACTGGCTAAAAGAATTTCTTAACAGGAGGAGACTAATCATATCTAAGTGTATACAGGAGGGTAGGAAGCAGTTTCTGATCACCAGTTTGCAAGTAGTAGAGACTTTCCACATGCTTGTCATACACTCACTCGGGGTGGGGGTGGGCGCAAGACGAGTGGCCTGTTCAGTGGCAAGTTTGCAAATAGTAGAGACTTTCCACAAGCTTGTCATATACTTACTCTGGGGGCAAAACGAGTGACCTGCTCAGTGGCAAATAAATGGTGTATCACTACCGCGGATATCTATTTTTAATTTAAGCCGTAACTACCCGAGAACTCAGAAATCATAATACCAACATCCATTGGGCTACGACTGCCAACTTGCATTGGCCTAAACCTAACTGTAGGCCATATGCCTTTAAACATTTATCCCATGCATAGTGTAATATGCCAATCGCCATTTACGTGTAGGCCATATGCATTTAAATATTTCTCCTATGCATAGTGTCATGTAGGTCATTATACTGATATAGCTTGCTATACACTTAAAAGACTTATAATTATACTTATGACATGTATAGTATATCATTTACGGCAATTTAGGCCATGTCAATATAACTTTATCTAATGTATACTGCAGTTATATATAATTACATCTTTGAACTAACTGTAGTTGTCTATAATAATTAAAGTGCAAATTGTGGTCAGGCTATTAGTATAATTAAAACTATGAGCTATACTATTCTTAAAACTCTGGCCTATGTATCGCAGGCTATATCAGTGTAATGTATATACTTAAAACTATGACATTTGTGTAGAGGGGTAGATTGTATAATATATCAGATATGGCCAACTTCTTTACCCTTAATATATTCCAAGATTTTGGGATCTGCTTATAAATTTATGACATGAAAATTTGGGTATCTATGAATGTATACTTGATTATAAATATTAAAGTGATTAAATTTTTTAATTACTTTTACCATAATTTAACATTATGTTGATACCCATGTAACAGTTAAAATGAATTATCTAATAATTACATAATAAACAGTGTAAGGAATTGAAAGAATGATGAAATTCGATTTAAAAATTAGTCTCCTATTTCTGACATATATACAGAAGGCTAATGAGGGCACTATATAGGGAGTTCACCAGTTCTTCAAAATCAACCTATAGTGAAGATGAGGTGGGTTGCAGTAAACCTTGAAGATAGCTGTTGGTCAATTGATTCCATTTTGCAGATTTCATTGGTGACAAGTTACTTATGTATATGCTTCCAAACACAGAATAATTGAAAAATCATAAATAATATTAGCAAAATTCTGTTATAAATATTTTGTTCACTTTAACAAATTACTCAATTTAAAACAACTGCATTTGTATAAAATAATGTAATGCCTATCAAGATTTACAAGGTTATTTTATAGAGTTTAAATATTACAACTGATGTTCAAAAGACTTGTCACTAGCATGAAATATTTAGGCACCACTGTTTAAGCTATATATTTTGTGAGCCATGCCATGACCGCATTATATATGAATTTGCATTATCGCAGGGTTCCACTATAATTACAAAATAAATAAACACATATTCATACAACTATCTCATGTATCTCTCACATCAATTCTGAATATACAGAATATAAACACATGATATTTCGATGCTTAGTTTTTAAGAAAACACATTTCCAATGCACCCACCCTTTGTGGTACCCTTGCCCATAAAATAGGTCATCTATAATTAGAAAACAACTATAAATCTGAACTTCATAACTGACCAATGATAACAATGAACTACATATCTAAGTATAATTAGAAAAGACAATAAACAATTTCAAATCTGAACTTCATAACTGGCTAGTTAACACTGAACTGAATATCTATAATTAGAAAAGACAACATACAACTATAAATCTGAACTTCACAACCTACCAGTGTTAACAATGAATTGCAGATCAGTATTATTATCAAGGCGTTGTATCATGTTTCTCATTTATTTAGCCACTATTGTCTTTTATCCAATTTTTCTTTTCCTGAATATCAGATTTTAAAAATTAATGAGGCTGTAAGCTGTGCTTAAGAACCATGGCAGTTAGTAGCGCCACACATCAAACTGACCTAGAGGTCCAACAGAAATCTTGCAAGTGCTAACCAAGAGGTAATTTTAATATTTACTTTATCTGGTATGTTCACCACAACTTATTTTATTAATAAAACTTTAAAAGTGCCCTTAAAATGCAATATATTTTATAAGTATGCTTTAAGTAACTCAGTTCTTTTTCACAAGACCTACATATAGACCCTTATCTACTAAATACTAAGGCTGCAGCTTAGTAAATGTAATGGACATATCTAAGTTCACAGCAATAATTTCTTATAAACAATAGCAATAATCTGGAAATGATCAATTAGTAAATAAATTAATAGTATTAACTAATCATTACTTATTGCAACAAGAAAACTCTAGCAAAATTCTAGAAGTTTTTATGACTTTTAATTCCATTAGGTATATCATAATTAGTGGCCTAGGCAGTTTAGACAGCTGCCATGTAGTACTAGTGGTAATGGAATAAAGCTTACTTGCTTAACTCTGTGATGTACTTAATGATACAATGTAGACTGACTTGCACAGATGATGCATGTTCATGTAGCAAATACTAATACTGAGGTCTATAGCACTACTATAATTTAAAAATGAACATTAATCAATCATGTAACTATGTGTGTGTGTGTGTACAGACTACAGGTATTATATATATATATAATATATATCAACAGACTGGAAGGCTAGCTGTCTAAGCAAATTCCATATTCCACATCCACCCATCTCATAAAAGAACAAATTTTAATTACAAAATACAAGAAAAAGACTGCCAAAGTTTATAAGAAGAAACTGACACACACACAAAAAATAAAATAATAATTAGTACAAGCAATACATCATTTACTAAAAGGCATTTATTTAATTTGCATGTTTCAGATTCCAGACATATTTATTCAAACCATCTGCACTAATTTGTGTCCACATAATACATCAAACCATTTCTTAAGTGTTAGTGTGTGTATGTCAGTATATTCATGCATATGTGTGTGCATTTTCCTAATCCATTTTCGTGCCTATGCATGCACATAGAGGAGTGAATGTGTGTCTATGAGAGATGTTAACTAAAACAGTTGATGTATCAGAAATTGCATTATTTTGTTTGTTCACAATCACGTTACAAATAGCATTTTTCTTAATTTCCATTTGTGCAAACATACCACCAAAATAATATCAGCCAATCAATAACTAATGCTTTTTAATCTGGGAGGTCACTAGGGGTTCCCCAAGAGGTTGTGTTTGAAAAAATGTTATAGATATAATGACTTTTTGTAGGGGTTCTCTGAGACCTAAAAACTATTTCATGGTTCTTCCTGCGTAAGGCTGCACTAGATAATATTTAGCTAGTGTGAGAAAGTACTAAATTGAGCATACAATGTGCCAATAAACAATCAATACATTTAAGATGACAATCACCTGAAGTGTTAGCTGAGATAGTTATAAATCCAAGTCTTTAATCTGGTGTAGCTTTTATGCAAGTCTTTAATCTGTCTCGGTTTCAATGTTTCATGGAATCTTTTATAACCTATGTTATAATCTGGGAGTCTTATTTTTTTAAGCGCATCTTGGGAGTAAAATGAAAAGACTGTTAGTGTTAAAACACTGTTGCTGTGTCAGAATTGAAAAGGCCGGGACGAGTGCAATACAGTTGTTAAAAAATGCAATGGATTGCTCCTATTCCGGTCTGACCAATTTTGACCATAATTCCAGTCTGATCAATTACATCCGTAAACATTTCCGAATTATGAGAGAAAAACAGATTACTGTACCTACAAATAGTTGTAAGGTTTATAATTGCACTTATAAACAATGGATAACCAAATACATCAATGTTTTGATCTATATGAACAATTGTAATGAATTAACAATTCTATAAGATCAATTACAACTAAACACATTTCTCATTTTGATCATTTTAAGTGTTATAAATAATTTTCTGTTCAGCATTTGCCAAAAATAATTTTTGTGCAGCTAACTGCAAAGATATTATGTGATAAATTATAGCTATAAACATTTCAACCTGTCCACTTATGCGCATAAACAGTTCCACCTTGATCATATACAACTGCTAAAAGACCTATCTGACTAATTTTATCTGTAAACAGTTCCATCCTGACCAGTTAAATCCATAAACAGTTTAGTCTGATCATTACAACTTTAAACAGTTCCAGTTACATCCATCTAGCCCTACTGATTAAAAAACAGCTTTAGCCTGATCAATTACTTCATAAACAATTCCAACCTGATTAATTAAGAATTGACAACACTTCAGAAAGACAATTTATACCGATAAAAGGTCCAGACCCCCCCCAAATTACATAACAGCTCCATTCTAATAATTTATGGCCAAAGGGATGCATAAACAGAGAATAAAAATATAGTGGAACCCCACAATAACGAGAATTCGGATAAAATACAGCCATGGCATGGGTCCCGAAATTTCGTATAAACTCATTCACACATTAATTTTTTTTTCTCAAAGTACGTGAAAAAGAGTATAAAAAGTATTTAACTTCATTTTGGAGATGAGATCGTGTATGAATTTGGATATACATGTAATATGATCATGACGTGGTTCCTGAAATTCATGTATGTGTATTTCTCATGTACCAGGAAACAAATTTTTTAAAGAGAAATAGTGTGTAATGCGTTTATTATTTAGGGGAAGAGTTAGTGTATGACTTTAAAACAATCTGAAATTTAACAATTTCACCAGGTTCTTAAGTGTTATGCCAAAATAAACATTTTCGGAAATGTTACTTATTATTGATCCATGAGTAAAGCCAGTAAGTCGTCTTTGTGATTATATTCAATTAATTCTGTAAACAATCATTGCACAAACAATAGCGGACATGTGCTTCTTCTTCAACTGCATACACAGCCAAACAGCAGACAAAGCGGTGGTTGATAACAGATTCTCACAAGTTAATAAACATCAAAGAACTAAAGCCGCCAACATGTTGGTTGGGAATGGCAGTGTTGTTAGATGCAATCAGTTGAAAGTAAACAATGCCTGCTTTATTAGCTATAAATTAAGGGTATGAAATTGTACATGTGTTCAGCTTAATTTTATTTTTAAAATGTGACTTGTGACCATTGTAGGCCCACTGTACTTAGTTATCGGGCTTTGTACATGTATTATAAAACCTGGCATTAACATGACCTCACTATTAATGCGATCCGATTTTATGGACCACAATTATTGAATTATAGCTAGGTTTCACTGTAGCTTCTAAAAACTTAAGTTTATGCACATTCAAGAATGTTTAAAGTGCATGGGTTTCCTGTAATTATTTATATAATAAGACATTTATAAAAAGTAAACTCTTAAAAAACTTGATTAATTTAACTTTTGGCTGAATCATATAACTTAAGATAGATTAAAATAAAAAGGCATTATAAAATGTTGAACATTAAAGTTTTGTAGTTTGCTGTTTTATACAATAACTGTTCTAAAATTCGGAAATCAGAACAGTATAAAAACCAACATTCAATTTATCGGATAATGAGGTAAGAGAAATTTATTTTGAATTGGACGATAGGATTAGAAGTGACATTAAATTTGTTAAATTTGTTATTTGGAGGAGAGTGCATCAGATTCTGAGGATATCGAAGAGGAGTAGGGGGAATGGGTATCTGGAGAGGCACACTTTGGAATTTTAGTATTTTAGCAGTGAATATATCGGAATTTATAACAGAAATGGGGCCAAATGTGACTGTAACTAATGATAGTACTCAGCTGGCTTTCTTCTACCAGTTTTTCAAAGAAGAAACATTTAACAAGATTGTAGAATAAACGAATGAGTACGCACGCCCGAAAATCGTGGAAAAACAAAAATGGCAATCCAGGTTGGAAGGAAACTAATGCCACTGAAATTAAGGCTTATTTTGGACTTATGATTTTGATAGGAATTCACAACCTGCCGAAAAAAGAGATGTATTGGTCATCTGATGACAGATTAGTGATCCTGGCATCAACAAAGTGTGTGTACATAGTGTTTGTAGCGGACAATACTGGACAATATTTTTTGTTGTGTAAATATATAGTTTCATGCAAGGATTCAAATTTAACACCTGAAAGTATACTTCAATTAAGGATATTAATAACACTGATTTCATTTCCTTTCATTTTGCATTTTATTTCATTGAAATATATGCACTAATAAAAATACCTAAGATATGATGTTTTTACTAACGTAACCCTAAATCTCACTGAAATCATGAAAATTCTTGCCTGCACAGAGATAAAAAAAGGAAACACATGCCCAGTAAAGGGTTAAAATTATACACAGAATGATAATTGCTTATTTAAACATAACTATACTGCTGTTCTCTAAAAGTTAGAACAAATTTCTAATTGTTAATACTATCACTAATATTAATAAATATCAATGGTAAATGTAATATGCATAATGACAATTAAAAGACTGTGCTTGAAAAGCGTTCGCCATTTGTATGAAAATCACGCACAGCTCATTTTAATAATAGTTAGAAATAAGTATTTCTATGAGCTTAACAATGACTACAAATATGTAGCATATAATACAGTTACTTTACTTTATAAAAAAAATAACTTACCAGACAGTCATTGTTTCCTTGGAATCTCCAAAATCATTTTTATCTGATGAACTTTCACTGTCATCAGTACAAATTGGATCAAAGTCATACCAGAGAAAATTACATTGATGGCCATTTGACCCCCTGCCTGATATCACTTCTGCTTGCTTTTACCTCAAAGGCTTGGGGATTGTGTATCAACATCCCATTTCACTTATGGAATCAAAATAAGATTTTATAAGCTATATTCTCCAAAGCAGGAAACCCTTTTCAGCCAAAAAGATTCCAATAATCATCATTTGCTTTTTAAGATTTTAGAATATCATTGTGAAGGCTCAAATTCTCCATTTTCACTTCTCTTCTTATTTTGCTCCTAGAGATTCTGATGTGGATAATTAGTGAAAGATGAAATCATGTACTTTATATTTTGGAAATGTACAGGAGACTTCTTCATCTTTAAATATGACATCCACAAAAGATCAGTTCTGCTGTGAATGATTTTACAGAGCCTAAACTTAACTTATCATAGGACAATGTTGGATGGAACAGTCTACCGCTGCAATACTCTCCCACCTCATTGTGGGTGCATGTAAATGCCATGGTAGATGCTATGGCACCCATGGGCATTGTTGGGGGACACTGCTCTTATGTTGTGGGTCAACAATATCAAAATATTGCCAGCTTGACATAAATAATAATAATAATAGTAATAACTTGCAATAACTGATATGCAAAAGAAAAATATCAGAAATAAGCTTTTGGTATTTTTATATGAAACTTTGCAATCACTTGCCTTAAGACTAAATGTATTTTCCACATTATATAACAGTTAACACATGTTGTTAGCTCATTCTCTGGGCAAGTGTACCATATTGCTACATGAAGTGCAAAAAATAAAGTGGACTAAATCTAATTATTTTGCATGCTAAAGTCTACAAATGGGCTTAATCATTAAGTTAATGCTCACATAAAAACATAAGAAAAGATAAAAATGTTGATATCATAGGACTTTAAAATATGTAAAAAGCAAATGTTTATTGATTGAAAACTTAGAAAGTAAGATTTTACCAGTAAAAAGATTTTTCTTTTACCAGAAAAAATTAAATAAAAACTATAATCATCTCATTACCACCAATATATTTTCTTTATTAAGCTAAATTATTAACTTAATCTGGATACATACTTATTTAGAATAGGAAAAAAACTATAATTTCATGTGGAAACCTTATTAACAAAATTGTCACCATCATAAAAGAACTATTTTTCTCAACTGAACATAAAACAGGCCTAGTAAATATGCTGCAAAGATAATATAAACAAAGTATCTATTTCAATATAATTTTTTTAAAAATACAATAATAAGCCTAATCCTGATATTTCTATTCTTAAATGTAATTCACAAGTTTTTCTACCCTTACTTGCTCAGGTTTAAAAAATACACACAGCTATGTGAAACTTTAAATGCAAAAGAAACCACATGCAATATACATAAATATGCAAGCTATTTACGATGTTAATTAATTTAATTAAAAAATATATCAAGATTATCAAGGCTGTTTTGAAGCATCAACGATTCCGAAAATTCTCCCGCCTCTCCTTTGCAACCATGTGATCTGAATGGGAAATGAAAGTTATTTTTCTTATTTGTTACTTAAACTCATAACACCAAGATAAAATTATAAAAAGAGTTATCTTTCCAGAATAAGGTGCCTATGAAAATGTAAGTAGTACATGATATTAATGTCATTATTTTGTATTTATAAATTTATCAATTCCTTTGTAACATGCTAAAATGGAAATGAAGGCAATAATATTTATGAACACAACGAATAAATTTGAAAAACATTAGCATATGAATACTTCCAGTTAAAAAAGCCTAATTAAATCCACAGGGTGTGTTTGTCTGACATATCCTGGTTTGGTAATAGAATAAAAGATTTTGACCTGATTTAGTGATTATGATGTGGAAACTAAGCACTGCGATGAATTTGCCTTTTAAAATTGTATTTCTTGACCGTTTGCTGATAAAAGGAATATTGGTTATTGTTCTAATGTATTATCGCTTCTAATAAAACCTTGATAAAGTAAGTTTGTTGGATTATTTATAACAATGAAAAAAAAAAGAAAATAGCTCTATGTATCCATGTAACAAAAAAGGAGTCATTTTTCACTTCAAAACGACTTTGTATTACAAATAATTAAACATATATTCACACAAAAATCTTGTGTATCTCTCACATCAATTCTGAATATACAGAATATAAACACATGCTATTTCAATGCTTTATTTTTAAGAAAACAATTTAAAATTTTGTGGTACACCTCTCCTGGAGAATGAGCCTGATATATATTAACTTAAAAACTAAACTTACTTCTTTTGAAAAAATATTCAAATAAAGTTCAGACTGGCAATATGAGAAATTGAGTTAATGTGGTTGGTAATCAAGATTGTCAAAGAGACTTTTACTAAAGTGTCAAAACAGATAAAAGTGACATTCAGTTGTTAATTAAACTGTGAACGTTTTTACCTGTATAAAAAGAGCACTAAGTTTTCAATATCAGCAAAAGCTATTATTAATGGATTGAGATTTTTATATGACAACACTAAATACAAGACTGTTCACAAAAAAAAGTCTGCAATGGAGATGGGGGTATGTAATTATAAATACATGGAGGGGGAATATGTAATAGAATTTCTGGAGTACAGAAATAAAATAAAATGTTCAAAAACACTTGAACCACTCCACAACTCCTAATTAAAACAACAACAACAAAAAAATAAATGAAACCAGAAATTGCTTAATTAAGAAAACAGAAATAACCAAACCCCAAACCTGGAAATACAATAGAAAAACCAATGAAGAAAAATTTTACAACAGAAAACGTGAAAAATGCAGAAATCCATGAGCACGGACCACTCAGATCTATCTGATTTGAAAGTGGAAAAGAAGAAATTTTGCTCAAATCTCAAAAGGTTGTTTAAAAAGCATAATTTATAAAGAAATAATACATACTAAAATAAAGCAGTTTATGGAATAAAATATCCAACCCATTGGAGTCTCTCCGTTGATGCTATATAGAGAAGTTCTTAGTAATTATTTGATTAAATAATAATACATGTAGATGGAGTTAAGAAATGTGTACACCTTAACAAATTTACTGAATATCAAGGTAAATGGTAATTTATCAAGTTTTACACTGTCATTAGTGAATAATTGCAAGAGTACTGTATAAATTGTTACAATTTCTATCTGGCTGGTGTCATAGGCAATGCAAATTCCAAAAGAAAGAAAACATTCAAAACAAATTTAATATTTCATTGGTTATCATATTCCACTCAAGCTAACCAAACAATAAATACCTAAAAAGTGAGTGCCACCTAAGCAATCGAAACCTTTGAAATCTGAAGTGTTTATTAAAGTGCTAGGGAATTCTGTTTGAATGTGCATTAACCATGTGTCAAAGCAATGACTTCAAACCAAATATTCAGAGAAAAGCATTATAAGGGCACAAGTAACTATGTGCATAAAAGATATGGCATATGTTTAAACATGCATTAAAGGACTGAAATAGGCACAAATGACTTCCCCACCCCCTATCCACACATTTCAATAAATTTTCTTCTTCAAAAGGTTTTCTTCACTCTTCACATTTATACATAAACACACGTGTATACGATATACTCCATCAATCTACATATAGGTTGAGCACATGCTTCTGTGCATATTACGGACTGTGTGCATATGCTTATGTGTTGCTTATTTTCAAAAAGGATTATTAGTGTTTGAAATGTGAAAGTGAAACAATTTAAAATTCATTAAAAATAATACTGTTGAGGCAAACTGCACTAAATTGTTCATTTAATAAGTTACTTTTTCCTTACTAGTTTACTTTGTGTTAAAAATATAAATTATACAATATATAAAACAAGAAAGTTAAATGTATATTAGTAAAATACAATTACAAAACATTTTTTCCATTTAAGAAATTGTTCAAGCTGCATTTTTTAAAAAAAGGTAATAAAAACACAGAAAGTGAAATAAATTAAAATTTAATGGAAATAAGAACCTTTAAACTTTCACTTACTAAGTTTCATTAAAGTAAAATAAGAAACGACTTTTTGACCTGTCAAGTGGGGAAAAAACCCTCCAAATTGAATAAACAGCTCAGCCGATGTCATCACATGAAGTACATAATTTGTAGTCTGTGGTGTTCCATGCACACCAAAATAGAAAATATTCTGTACTTAAGTTTGGGAATACATTTATATTGGATTAAAATAAAGTAACATTCATAGGAGGTGTGTGTGTGGGGTGGGTGGGGGTGGGAATGTCCTGTTTAAACCTGCCTGCTGTCCAAATATTCTAAAAGCACATAAACCTATTAAAGTGTACAAGGAAAGGTATCACACCAATACATTTTAGACCACACACCATACAATACTGATATTGACATGAATCTTTACTCAAGATAAGGCCTAGGCTAAAAATTAAAAAAAATTAATGGAACCTTTCAAACTCATTTCTCTTATTTGGCAATCTTCAAATAAAAGGCTGTGGAGTCAAGAGTTGGGACTTATGGTTGGTTGGTTGTTTTATATAGTCAATAGTGGAGTCAGAGTTGGTAAAAATATTCCAACTCAACTCCAAACTGAGCGAGATTTTAGGCTAAAGCAATTTGAACTATGAAAGAGAAAAAAAAATTCAAAAATTGAAATAACATCTCAAGGTACTAATTTTGTAATTGTATGCAAGTAAAAAGTACTTGTGTAGTGAGTGAGAAAAAAAGAAATCTTCTGTTGTATAAATTAAAAGATTGTATGAAAGAAATACAAGACGCAGATGAGGCAGTAGCTGGGTCAATACATGACAGCATTCAATTACCTCCTTCATCATCTAACAGTAAATGTTAAGCTAAACGTCTGCACTTCATTAGAAAAATTTCAGAAAAAAAGAAACTCTTATCATATCAAACTAAATTCAAAATAATTTTTTATCAAGCACTGAAAGAGGTTGAGAAATCCGGCTGTGCTTCTAAAGGGAGTGCTAAAAATGCAATACCCTGCGACCTAAGATTATTTAAAATACCGCTTTGACTGTCACTATAGAATGTTTATTTTCTGCCCACAGGATCATTAAATCTGATTTGAAAAGCTCGACCTATTAGAAGTTTTTTTTTTTTTTAAAAAGCAATTCAATTGAGGTTAACTATCAATATTAAATATTGTTTGAGTTTTTTCGTATTATATCAATGTACAATTCAAAATTATTTTAAAATGAAATCTACAAAAGCCACTTATTCACTTATACCTATACCACATTCAGACATTTATTTTATTTAATTTAGGGCTATATGAAATTAATAATAAACTACAGTTGGATCAGACTTTTTTTAATTTAAGGAGTTAGAGTTGGAAATTTTTTTGCCAACTCTATAACCCTGATATACAATGAGAGAGACTTTTACTTTATGTTACTTTTTTTTTTTGCATCTACCAATGCTTGTGCAGTTAAACCGTGCACAAATTTCAATAAAACAACTGACAGTGACATAGCAAGTGATTCAACCACCACACACTACACAGTGCAGTGGTAAATGGTATGAACACTTCAGCTTATGAACTTTTCTGTCAAACAAATCCCCTTTTCAGGTTTCTCCTGTCAACAGAGATAAAGATACCACAAACAGGCTTTAAGTATTTTTTCTGCTAAACTCAAGTCCTAAATTGTCTTAGTAGTACCCTGCTCATGAAAATTATTCATAACTAAAAGAAATTTTTATTAAAAAGCAAACAATAGAAAAGAAATGGGCATTTGCATGGACTAAATTTTTGTGTGTATTAATAAACATTTGATTTTGTTATCACTTAAATTATACTAAAAATGTGAAAAATATTTTGATTTTGACTGTTTCAAAAGCACATGATGTAAGTATGACATATCGATGTTTGGTAAAGGAATACAAGTTTTGGATCTGATTTATGTGGAAACTGAGTGTTAAAAAAATGTGCCTTTTAAAAATATTTTTTCACAATACTGACCATTTCCAAATAAAAGGAATGTTGAATGTTGCTTCATTGTATTATCTATCACTTCTAAAAAAAAACCCTTGATATGTTAAGTTTGTTCGATTATATATAACAACGAAAATTAAAGAAAATGGCTATATCAGTATATGTATGCCTGTCAGTGTCACAAAAAGAAGTGCCATTTTTCAATTCAGAACAAATTTGTATTACAAATAATTATAAAATAAAGAAACACAAATTCACGCAACTATCTTATGTATCTCTCATTAATTCTGAATATACAGAATATAAACACAGGATATTTCAATGCTTTATTTTTAAGAAAAAATAGACCCACCCATTGTGGTACACTTGCCCAGAGAATGAGACACATACAACTGGCAAATTTAAATGCAAGAGAATATCACAAGAAACAGAAATGACTAGTATCATTTTGAATAATTGGAAAGTATGAATAATTTATTACCTATACGGAAAGAAAAAACAGAATACCATATAATTTATAAGTGAAGATCAGATAACATTTTACTGTATACATAGGAAATTATTTAAATTATGTTTAGTGGTAAAAAAAACATTTTGCAAAAAATTACATTATAAATAACTTTAGACCTAGTTAAATTTAGATGCAATAACAATCCAACAGTACAATTCTGAACTAGAGAAAGGGAGTAGGTGAGGTGGCTCAGAGAGTATATGGGGAGGGAGTCTTTCCGTAATACCCTTAATTTCATGTTCACCTCACTGTCACATCTACAACTTGGTGGGCTAGATAAACTCTAATGATTAGGCCCAGTGTTAACTGTTATCGTTACTTGAAGTTTAATTATCAGGCATAGTGTTAACTGTTATCAAAGCCAATCTCTGTAACTTGTAAGTAGACAAATACTCCAATGCTGAAAGGTATACAATGTGACAAGTTTGAAACAACGGCTTTCTCAAAAGACCAGTACAAACAAGTTTACCTGCATTGTTGTATTAGGACTACTGGAATGGCAAGAACGTCCTCAATGCCACAGAGCCTAACAGTCTACTTAACTGGGAACCCAAGATTCAAATCTCATTTACTCTGCCGTTATAATTGTTTTATCTTTAAACTTTTTACTATAAGAGCAAAATCTGATTTGTTCACTGGTCCAAATGTTGAAAACTTTGACAGTATTTACATACAATTACAATACAGATTGAGGTACAAAGTAAGGTGACTGTAGTTTCCATGTTCTTTGCCAGCACGGCTGATAACCCCTAGGCTTAATAGAGAGATCCCAGCAAGTGAGAGAATAGAAACCAAGTGAACAGCGGTATCCTAGCAAACAGGTACAGGTGAATACCTAGGACCTGAACTGGTACAGTTTATTTGTTTCGGAATCCATAACTTCTCACCTAATGATCTTGGCTTGATCATGCAGAATAGAGAGTTCTCAATCAAGAAATGATTACAAGTTTTCAAATACACTCTGTGGATTTTTCTAGTTAAATGTAAAATACATTAGTTACTGTACCTTTTTCTTTAAATTAAAAAATAGTGAAAAAGAACGAAAAATCACAAGCACACTTACAATTTTCACAAATTTATTTAAATGATGATACAACCAAAACATAATTATTAAATGAATGAAGACAACAATGCATAAGGATATGTACCTCACAAGCTAAGTAACTAATGTATTACCACTGTTATAATTTATTTTAATAATAAAAATAATTAGTAATATTAATTATTAGCATTAATAAAGAACTGCATTTTTTCTGATATCAGCAAATACACAGTTTATATATAAGTCTAAATGAAATTTTAAGCATTAGGAGAATTACAATATTTGCAACACAACTATTGTGCTCAGTATCTATCAAATTTAATACACAATAATAAAATGAATCAAATACAAGCTAACAACAGTACTCAAAAGTATTATAATAAATTGGGCGATGAGCAACAACAACAAAAAATAGTCAAATACAAGCCAAGTTACTATTGTACTAAATAGTAATTAGTATAATATTAATAAACTGAGTGATAAGCAACCAATAATATACAAGTCAAAAACAAACATAAAGTAATAGAAATATCATATGATATATATTAATCAGAGAAATGAGTAATGAGTAACTGCCAGGGACCCAGTATTTCTACATTATTTTCCCGTCACTTGTGTAAGACAAACCCATTCAACTATTGAAGACTGTTAATAAATGTATTTAATTATTTAATAACTGAATCATCTAAGCTTCATACTGTTCTGTCCAATCAGGACTTAGAGCGGAGCCCAAGACTAGAGCACATAATTGCATCTTTTTGACTACAGTTAAATGGAGCCTAAGACTGGGGTGCATAATTGTAGCTTTTTGCCCAGAACTGAGTGGAGCCAGAGCACAGAAAATCCTGACAACTCGACTGCTCCACTTTTTTTAATGTCTATTTTAAATCCAAAATGAATTAAATTTAGCAAGAAAAATCATTAAAGGTGTCAAACAGTTTCACAATATACAACTGATATTAATATCTACATTACCTTTTATCAGCTATTTTACGTATCACATTATTCTTGACCAAAATCAAGATTAAATGAACAGAGACAAAATTACAGATATTTTTTTAAAGATATATTTTAATTTTTTTTTAAAGAATTGGATAATTTAAGATATCTAGCAACACTGTAGACTGTTCCCACCCTTGTACCAAGGTTAGGTACATAGATCAGTTTAGTAAAGGTGGATCAATAAGACATATTTAAAATCCAAGTGAAATGGAATCTATGTCAGTCAGATAAGAATAAATCCAAGTAAAATGGAATCTAGGTCAGCTACAGATAAGAATAAATCCAAATGAAATGAGTAATTCCCATTCTTAGAATGAAGACTGCAAAATTTAAGCTTTCAGAGATTTGTATAAACGCTTTTATTATGGTATTGAAAGTCAATATTTCTTAAAGAAATCAGAGCTCTCGTTCATTTGCAAGACTGACTTCTCATCATAGCATCTGACGTCACAAGTGGGAATACAATCTGTACGCACTGTTGGACATATTGTCTTGCATTAAACACAAAGTAGGAAAAATTAAAACATAGTTAAATATTGCGGCATAAACCAAAAATATTAATTTTTTTTACATTTCCCAAAGATCACAAATTACAAAAAAAAAAAGAATTACAAAGAATGAAAGATGAAACGGGAAAACTTTCATCCGAAAGCACATACGATACTTTTGTAGTGTGCATTTCCAAGACTATAAAATGCAAAGCAGACATTAGACAAGTCTTTTCGGAGGCTGAATAATGAATTATATATTAACAAATGCAGTTGTAATGAATTATTAAAACAGATACTTCTTGCAGTTATAACTTGATATATATTGGTAACATGATTATTAGTATGATTAATTAACTTTCAATTAAGCAACCAACTATTAATGAATAGCTCGTATAAATAGATTGTTGTGTATTACTGTACAATATCATATTTAAAAAAATCAACTGAATAAGATTCTTCATATATTAAATATATATTCATCAAACCCTTATCATCATCTTTTAATCTGAATTTGTATGAATGCATTTTATTACATCAGCAGTTTGTGTGTTAATTGCATCCTAATATTTTACTTTTATATACTGTAGTATTACTTTTAACACTATTCATAACATAAATGGAAATGACAAATTTTCTTGAATAGATAACCCTATTACTCTAGCCACTTCCAGGATAAAAACTGGTCTTTAATTTCTGCTGCTAATTTTAGATGGTAAATCCATTAGAACTTTTAGAAGGCATTTGATACTTATTAATAATAATATGCATGCATCTGAAATAACTACTTGTGTACAAATGAAAAGTTGAATAAACTTGTGTATAATTAAATATTTTACTTTACAGTTTATCGATTCATAATTTTTTTTTAATACTGTAGCAAAGTTATAGAATTTTGTTGCACTAATTATACCACAATTATTACCATTTAATTCTACATTTCTAGCCATTTTTTAAAAATAACTGTACCAGATAGATGAGATACATGATAAACTAAAAATTAAGATACAAAACAAAATATAATCATACAACACTTATAAAGACATCCATGCATAAACTGGCAAACAATATATATATGAAAAAGAAAATACTCTACTACTAGTACTACTGTACTAGTACTACTAAGTAATTAAAAATTATATATAATAATATAATATGAATAATAATCACTCACTTAAAAATATGACTTCTGCCATTCTCTATTGTTCATCATTAGTAAGTAGAGTAATTTAAAATTATATACAGAATGATAATCACTTATTTAAAACATAACTCTACTGCTAATAGTGCTATAATCAGGGGTCACCAACACGGTGCCCGCGGCAAACTAGAAGAGTGTATCAAACTGGTAGCCCTTCGTACGACTCAGTAACCATGAAGTAGCTCTCAATATAAAAAAGTTTGCCATCCCTGCTCTAAATGTTAGTATAGAGTGTTAATACTATCACTAATAAATATCAATAGTAAATGCATATATAATGACAATTACAAAACTGTACTTAAAAAGCTTTCATCATTCATATAAAACTAATACACAACTCAGTTTAATAATACATTAATAGTAATAGAAATATGTCTATGAACTTAACGAGAACTAAACATACAGTAGACCTATGCAGTAGGCTGACTATATTAATTAGTATAAACATAGAATTAGAAGCTTCAATCTATATGCATTCTGAACTGCAAAATACTATAGCTACACTCCAGCTAGAAAAAATAAAATATTGCAACACTGCAAGATAGTACACTGTTACAAGTGTTAGTGTTAAAATAAAATAATGCCGCACTGCAAGATGTTACACTTACACTGTTACTAACACCAAGTTGCAATATGCTGAACTAACACTGCTACTAGTGCTAGTGTTATAATTAAAAAATGCAGCACTGCAAGATGTTACACTTAGTACACTGTTACTAACGCCAAGCTGCAATGTGTTGAACTAACATTGCTAGTGTTATAATAAAAAAATGCAGCATTGCGGATGTTACACTTACAGTCCCTTTAAAGTTTCATATAATAAAAATTATGCACACATATCAGCACTTCACTGATGTTAAAAAGAAATTAAGTTACTGATAATTTCACCAATGTTAAATGAGGAATGGGTTTTTGAGCATTGATGCCAACTCTTAGTCCCTCCAAATGCAAAATATAATAGTAAGAAGAATCTATAATTATATTCATTTCACTTAATAAAAATAATAATTTTGCTTTAAATTCAACTGTTTATTTCAATAGATAGGCCTAATACTATAGCTTCTGATACAAGACTTTGTACATAGTATGATCCTTTGTACAGAGCAGGCCTACCGATCTGTCATAAAATTGAAATCACCAAGTGTTCAAATAGTGATCAGTCATAAAACTGTACTCAAGTAGTGATCACTGATCAGTCATAAAAAATGAAATCACTAGTAGTGAATCTTTGTGAAATGTCTTTTTTAATATTAATTTTTTAAAAGTAAACACTAATTTTATTTCTTTTTTTATACTGTATATATTCAATGAATGTGTTTAATAACAGTTAACATTCATGAGTACTCGTACTTTCTAGTTTCTTAGCACGGCATTTCCTTCCTCTTGTCCTATTAACTCTGGAAAATTATCGATACTTGTAGCTGCACGCATCTAATTCTGTTGTTTTGGGTGCAGTAACTTTACTGAACACATACATAGGCCTACTTTCTTTTTTATGGTCACTGTGATATTTTGATTCACCTAATGCAGTAATCTTGCTAACAGTAAACAAACGCGTTCACTCTATTTTTAACACCTTCCATTTTCTTGCGTAAATTACTAAATACCATGCACAATACTTTTTTTCTTTTGTGATTAGTAGTTATCGAGTATTAATGAACAGTTCTGCATTACTATTATACTAAGTAAACAAATTACATGCTCGCTAAGATCAGTTCGAACTTCGATGCTTTGGGTTTATTTATATTTTTTTAACAGCATGCTATCTATCGATAAAGAAAGTAGGACGAGGCAGCCTGTGAACTTCCAAGTCCCAGTAGCACAAATGCAAATACAACTCAAAAGGTCATAACGTGGTCAAAGGCATTTCGCAGTTCTAGATTCGTATCTATGTCAATCTAATGTTAATGATGATAAAAGTTTCTCGCTCTATCACTGATATTATAAATATGATACTTGCTAGTTGTTAAAGTAATAATGGACTAAAGCTAGGCCGACTGAAACGATTTTACTTGGCTGCAATGTACAGTTACCAGTGTAAATTCTCGTAATAACTTGTTTTGTTTGTTTTTTTAAAGAAAAGGGAAAGTAACTATTTACTGTCAACAGAATAGTTAAGAGGCTTTTTTCTTCTGATGACTATTGTTTATTTATCAATCAACTCGAAAAATTAAAACGTTTGCTTATCATGACGAGGACTGAAGGACAACCATTTCACTTTGAGGACATAATTTTCTTATCAAGGGACAGACACGTCTGCTTGGCTAAGTGGGTTGAGCTCACACTTCCACCTTTGATTGGACACTGTGTCAGCTTACACAAAACTCTCACCAAGGAATAATCAACATTACAAGAATACACTAAAAAGTTATAAAAGAGTGAACATAGTATCTCATAAAAAGCTAAAAATAATTATTATTTGTACTAACCTGCACACAGAAGTCGAATCAACTTTCCCGCGAAGTTTCCTACTTGCGGCAATGGCGGCGGTGACATGCGGTAAAACGTATCCCATGATTCATTAGCGTTTCTTTCATGAATGCGAAAGTATTACCTGTCCCGCTAACTTAAAGACTTGCTCTGTAAAATCAGTAACATATTACGGTTGTTTAATCTTGATTTCCTCGATTATGCCAGTTGACAAGATCTGACTTTTTTTTTTTTTTTACAAAATAAAATGTCTTCCAAATAAAAACAAGGCAATTAAAGCGTTCAGTGAATGGAAAGCGAAATGTAGATCTTCGACAGGACAAAACATTGCTAAATGACCTAAATTTGCCATTAGTCGTGGGTTCAGATCCCAACAAGTAGTGGAGTTGCAAACTTTGTCAGCTCCTTGGTTGTGAACTGATGTATATGTTGACGACTCTGCCGTTTGGGAAATTAAAAGAATGCAGCTGAGCGGTATAACTTTGTACAAGCAACTCGTTATAATAAGATAAAGCTTTATCCTATACAGTCGGTCCTAATCTGTCAAGTGTCATCAAGTCACCTTTGACTTTACCTACGGCCATTGCCCAAAGGACCGGTGCTAAAAAATTGTACGTTTGTGTGGGCTCCGGCCGAATCGAAAAGACTAGCAATCGAGGATTTAATCACTGAATGGCCGCTGCGGGGCATCTAGTGATCTATCTCGCATGGGTGATGATCAAATGGGAGGGGAATTGCTCGGCTTCGCGCCATTTGTGGACGGTCGGAATAGATGTAGATGTCAGCAACTAGGGGTGGTGTCCTCCGGCACAGGACATTACCTGGTCTCTCTCCAGTCCCTCAGACCCCACATGCTTAAGGGGCCTTTCAAAAGAATGGGCCCAGTATCAAACTGTCCCACTTTGGACAGCACCAAACTTACTAGTTTGAAAAAGATGGAAAACAGATTCTGTGTAGACTACCGTCAGCTGAACGCTATCAAGCAGTATCAAGTGGAGACACTACCTACACCTGACTACATCTATTCTCATTTAACTCATGCACAATATTTCACCCATATGGATTTAACAAAAGGTTATTATTAGATGTGTGTCCATAAAGGCTATCAAGAGAAATTAGTGATCACCACACCCGGTGGCCACTATCAAAGGAGGGTTATGCAGTTGGCATACAAAAAATGCCCGCTACCTTCACATGTATGATGAGGAAATTTATTGATCCCATCAAGAGTGACTATTTATCCGACTTTATGGATGATCTTTTGATTGCTTCCCCTTCCTGGACTGAGCATATCGAATTGCTCCATGCTTTGCTTTGCAGGTCACGTGACAGCATGCCCTTCCAAATGTCCGATAGGAAGTAAAGCACTCAGTTACCTCGGCCATGTAGTGGGCCAATGCCAACTTCGGCCAGAAGACAAGAGAAGTCGTTTGCGAGATGCACCACACCCTGTAACCAAGAAAGATGTTTGGTCCTTCTTAGGTATGGCTGGATATTATCAGAAATTTATTTCAGGTTTTAATCAGGTTGCAACCCTACTATCTAATTTGACTCATAAGGCTGCCCCTGAAAAAGTAGTATGGACAGACGAGTGTGAATCTGCATTTAGAAAGCTCAAGGACACACTGACTTTGTCACCAGTTCTACATCTTCCCAATGTCACCCTACCATTTATCATCCACGCAGACGCATCGTGGGTAGGCATCGAAGCAGTTTTGTTGCAGGAGCACCCTGACAGTGAAATAAATCCAGTATCAATCATGTACGCAAGCCGTAAGCTTTCTGATGCAGAAGCATGCTATTGCACATCAGAAATAGAATGCATGACAGTGGTTTGGGCCAGAGAAAAATTTCAACCCTATTTGTATGGTCGCGAGTTCGGACTGCAAACAGACCACCAATCGCTCATTTATTTATCCAGAGCTAAACACCCTAATGCATGTATCATATGTTGGTCACTCTTAATGCAGCAATGTCCATTTCTTGAAAGAAAAAATGATGCAGATTTTCTCAGTAGGCATATGGCCACTGAAGGAAACACAGATGCATTCAGTCGTGCATATGCACCCCATCCAGTTACCCAGCTAAGGCCGGGTGCTTTGACCCATTGAACTTGTCCTAATAAAGTCAACACTTGAATTTCGCCATGTGGCAGTACTTTGCCTGACATTAACTATTTATTACCTCCCTTGATGTCGTTAATTATTTGACTTTAAAGCTAAATGCTTTGCTTGTTTGCCCTATGTAAAGGAACCCGTATTCATATATATGCACTATTTTCTAAAGAATAATTGAACTCGTCACACGTGAGAGGAATGTACGTAAGAATAGATTGCTGTTAACTTGATTTTTTCTATTTAATCGAGTTTGTCATTATTATTAATATTTTGCATTTGAAAAGCATATATTAATTTTATGTAACTTTGTATTAAATTATCATGTTGGAATTATTATGATTACTACCATATATCTTCTATTTAAAATTAATGAACCTAATGTTATATATATATATATATATATATATATATATATATATATATATATATATATATATTGCTAAACCTGTAGAATAGCTACTTTTACTGTTAGTGTGGTTTTAAGAACTTAGAACCCCTATTTTATTCTTAGTTGGGGGGGGGTGTCACATAATGGCTTATGTAGCCCACACCTACCCCTCCTCTTAAAATAGACTAAGGCTGACCCTTATCCCCAAGCTGGAAACATACCTGAATGCTCCAGACAACTCAAAGTACAATCAAAGTACAGCTCAGCCACCTGAACGAATATACCAGTAAAGTGTTAGTCAAATGCAGCTGACCACCAAGGCAACATATATTTTGGCTCCCTGTGTTAACAAAGTATATCCCTATTATTAATATAATTTTGGTTATCCACAGAAGAGAATCACCCTCTGTACAGATTACTGCTTGCCCCTAACTAATATTATATTTATGTTTGTATCTTCTCATTAACTATAATTTATATTGTTATATTTTGCTTATGATATTTAAATTAGGGCTGTTAATGATTTCTTGGCAGATTAATCTTACATCAATTAATAATTAATTAATTAATAAAAAACAACTATATTGAGATTTTTAAATGACACTCAAATTTAATCCTACTGTTACTGTAATTGTTCAATTCACTCAGTCACTCCATAGATTTCGACCAGTCTTTTAAACAGACTAACTTCTTCACACTGTCAGGAGTTAAAGATGCACATAGTTTATTCACAATATAACTGGATGAGATGTGCTGAACAGTTTCTTACATGGAACCGATGTGGCTGGTATGCATAATACTGTAGGAACAAAAGATGCCAATTTCGGAAAATGACAGGCAATTAACTTTCCACCAGAGCACAGGATCTTGTGACTCCGGAATGTTTGGTTCTTCTCTGTACTTCTGCAATTCACTGTCAATAATGTCAGGTCATCTCCAGACTAAGATTTTGAATCATTACAAGTCAGCATCATTCATGGTTTCTTTTGTGGCGGCTCCAGCTCTGCACTTTGACTGTTTTCCTCATCATTTTGCTCGTCTGCATCAGTCTGCTTATTACAATACTGTTCATCTGCAACAAGAATAAACTTCCACAATCCTCTCTCGACTCTTTGCTTATTCTCTTCAAACTTTTAAACTGTGGATCGAGTGCTGTTGAAGCTTTCTAGATGTCGAGTGATTTCATATTCTCAACTCTGCTTTGAAAGTTATTAAGTGCTGCCGTTTTGAGGCGTGCTAAGTAACCAGCGTCATCGTCATTAACATTCAAACTCTTGGCTATAGTCGTCAACTGTGGTAGCACACAGCGTCATCGTCATTAACGTTCAAACTCTTCGCTATAGTCGTCAACAGTGGTAGCACACAGCGTCATCGTCATTAACGTTCAAACTCTTCGCTAAAGTCGTCAACAGTGGTAGCACACAGCTGCAGGTAATCGTACTTTTCTACACCAAGGAACTCTGTCGCCTGGGCAAATATCTCCAAAATTGAAACATATTTCTCCATCTTCTCCCAATCATTTTTGGTCAACTTGGGTCCAGAATAATTATGAGGATGATGCTCGAGGTTGCTAATAATGTCATTCTTTGCTTCTAGTAGTCTGACTAGCATTAAGTAAGTACTAGTAGTCTGACTAGCATTAAGTAAGTACTAGTAGTCTGACTAGCATTAAGTAAGTACTAATAGTCTGACTAGCTTTAAGTAAGTACTAGTAGTCTGACTAGCATTAAGTAAGTACTAGTAGTCTGACTAGCATTAAGTAAGTACTAGTAGTCTGACTAGCATTAAGTAAGTACTAGTAGTCTGACTAGCTTTAAGTAAGTACTAGTAGTCTGACTAGCATTAAGTAAGTACTAGTAGTCTGACTAGCATTAAGTACTAGTAGTCTGACTAGCTTTAAGTAAGTACTAGTAGTCTGACTAGCTTTAAGTAAGTACTACTAGTCTGACTAGCATTAAGTAAGTACTAGTAGTCTGACTAGCATTAAGTAAGTACTAGTAGTCTGACTAGCATTAAGTAAGTACTAGTAGTCTGACTAGCATTAAGTAAGTACTAGTAGTCTGACTAGCATTAAGTAAGTACTAGTAGTCTGACTAGCATTAAGTAAGTACTAGTAGTCTGACTAGCATTAAGTACTGTTCAGACGAGTAGGAACTTCCTGCTGCAACTTTCTAAGAAGTTCTTGGCTCCCAGCTTGCTCATGGCACACAACTTTCTAAGAACTTCTTGGCTCCCAGCTTGCTCATGGCACACAACTTTCTAAGAAGTTCTTGGCTCCCAGCTTGCTCATGGCACACAACTTTCTAAGAAGTTCTTGGCTCCCAGCTTGCTCATGGCACACTTGAAGTTCATTTGTGTTTGCAGCACTGTGTTGAAGTCTGCGCTCATCTTTCCGGCACTATAGCAGACAAAGTCATCATATGTGGTTAAATTATTAGTGCATGAACTTTGCTTAGAACAACAAAAGACGCTTAAGTTTACACTTGTCCCTCCCTCCCTCAGCAGCAGTTACTTTATATTAGATACGCTTAAGTGTTCCTAGACAACAAATGTCCAAACGAAACGGTCAAGAATGGCTTAACTTTTCTTGATATATATTGTCAGTCTACATTTAAGTCTTCTCACACATTATACATCTCACTTCAAACAATGCTATAACATTCTCATTTCAGTACAAGGAATACTAAAATATCCTTATCTCACTACAAGAAATATAATATTCTCATCTCATAATACAAGAAATACTCTGACACTCTTATCTCATGACAAGAAATACTATAACACTGTATTCTCACTATAGAAATACTATAACACTCTCTCTTCACTACTAGAACTACATTCTTGAAATATCAAACTGCCTTACGTGTGGGTTATATACACGACCTATAGTATTCAGTGTTGAGATTATTAGTTTAGATTTTCAATATTAATACTAACAGCCCAACAGCCTAGCTTACCCTTCATATCACAATAGTATCACCTACTGCAATAATTTAATTTAATGGGACAATTATTCAACTTAATGACGGATCGGCGAATATTATCTTCTCTTAATTAATTTACACTCATTCGTCCAATATACAGCTCCCATCCACCCCCTACCCGCCAGCTGATTCCAGTTAACAGTCATTCAAAGAATTAATTAAGATATGGAGAAAGATAACAACAATTTAATAATAGGAATAATAATTAAAAAAATAATAAATACAATGAGTTAGAAAGTAAGCATTCTAACTTCTATTCCCGCTGTTCAATCTACTCAAATAGTCAGCAATTCACAATAGTTCTGAGATTCTAACTTGACTCTCAATCCAAGATGGCGGTGATAGACCACAATGACAATGCAACCATGCGGTGTCATGCCCCCAGCTCCTCCAACCAGCAGCAGTTGTCTTCTTACCACGATACCTTCCACTTTGTCCACTGGTATACTGTCTCCTCATTTGGTTTTCCAGATTACCTTCACTGGCGGACTGTAGTTCTCCAAGACTATGGTCCCCAGTCGTAGTCTCCGAAACTCAGTTATACAAAATATAACATTCTTTTTTGTAGTATAGCATAATTATATTCTAAAATGGTAGCACTAGTGAGAATTTATAACATGCTTTCTTACAATAGAACTGTCCTAAAATCAATAATATTGTATATAAATCCCATAATATTGTCGCATTAAATCAATAAGTGTAAGCATGGTGGCTAACTGAATAATCAAAAAAATCTCTGCATGTATGCCTACTAAGGATTATACCTCCATCATTTATTCAAGGCCAACAACGATATCAATTATTTCCAAATAATCAAGAGAACATTTTATCATTACAACTCACAAATAATGTTTTCCACTTTACACATTTCATTTACATGTGAATAAAGAAATATGTTTTACAATTTACAATTACAAGGAAACATACCACACACAACACGTGCTTACTCCAAATTGATCATGATAAAATGACTAACTGAATGATCTCTAATGCCATAACGCATCTCTATAAAAGAGTACATATAATATTCTTCACACATATAAATAATTAAAGTCGAGAAATAGTAACATTTCCATTTCTAAATAGTAAAACATGTGTATTTCACTCTCACACAGTTAATCAGTTAATGTACATATATATATATATATATATTAGACTTAGACAAGTGGTTCTTAACTATTTTTGAGTCACAGCCCCTTCTGAAAATCTGGTTAAAGCTATCCCCCCCCCCCCCCCCGAAAAATGCACATAAGCAGAATATAAAATTATAGTGAATATTTCACTTTCACGGCTCCGCCCACCCCTAAAACCCAACCATGGACCCCAGGTTATAGACCCCTGCCTTAGATAATGCTGGGTCTTCAAATGGTTTCGCTGATTTGCTATTCTCAACCTCTTCCTTCGACGGATGCAGTTGTAAATAAATGTTTTCTAGTGGTAAATTACCACGTGACTTTGTTCTCTAGTTTGTCTTCATTATGAGGCAGAAAACAGTTACCCATATATGGTCTTCAGATGTCCGATTAAGACACACACATACACACACTTCCTTCCATATACATCATTCCTTTTCTGTTTTTAACCATTTGTCAAACAGCTTCTGAATCTAATTTATTGTTAGCTTCCAACGGTACATGCAGCAAGGTGTGAAAGAGATGATACGGTTGACTGCGCAAATAAACAAAAAGGCTACCTCATGCTAACAGTCATTATAGTAAATATTACACATTACAATTATTATAAAACGGAAACAAATTTTCAAGGAAACTAAATTATTTTAGGATATTTCCTTGCAAAATGGAATGAGGTCAAACGCCAACGGAATTTCTGTCGCTTGTTATTTAAATGAAATCTGTAATACATTATATATAAATGGGAACCAAAAAAAAAAAATACTTCTCAAACTTGACTGTAGCATAATTGTATATACATGTCATTCCCTCTGCTGGAGAGTCAAAAAGCCTCAAATACATATCCAATTTGTATATATCCAAAGCCATTCAGTTCAGCTAGAGTTGTGTGTGTCTGTCATGTGACCATTATTAAAATACAAAATTATTTGATACTGTTCTTGTTATTAACTTCTAAGATTAGTATGGTGGTATCTTCGATCCGAAATGTAATGGGTTAGATAGCATCTTGCAATTAAATATCTCGTTCGGTGTTTGAACAATTCTGGCGCCATATCACTTTATGTCTGTGACATATCACTTCAAGTTTGTGATATATCACTTTATGTCTGCGATATATCACTTTATATCTGTGACATATCACTTCATGTTTGTGATATATCACTTTATATCTCTTATATCACTATTAGCAGGAAACTATTCACTGTATATATTACTGCAGAAGGTATGTGGTTTTACTTGCATAAATAAATATTATAAAAATGCTCTTTTAATCTTAACTATATTCTTGTTTCTCAGTTATTTTTGCAGTGGCGTATATTAGACTATTGGTTTCTTTTATATCTTCTGTGTGGACGTGTCTTAGTATTTTATTTGCATTGTGAATTGCAGTTCTTAGAGCTTTGTTGTTTTGCAGCCTTCTTGTTGCTTACATGTGACTATTATTTTATCCATTAAAACTTTTCATGTTTTCTAACAAGTATTGAAGTATTTTACTTAGATCGTTGGCTATTTCTCCAGTGTGGTCGTAAACTGGGTTTACCTGTTGTGGGTTTGTTAACATTTCAGTCTTCTATTCTATTCAGTAAGTCAGTTGCATCACCAAGCAATCTAAAGACACGTTAATTATAATAGTTCTGTCTTATCGTGGACGGAGGCATTACATAGAGCGACTTTAGAAACGTCATTGGGAAAATACATCGTCGGCTAATTTGTAAAATCGGGTTTATAAACGTCATTAATCGGACTTCATCATCAATGATCTAAGTTTATCGAGATTACAAACGTCATTTCGGACTTAACTGATGCATCCAGGGAATAACAAACGTCATTTCCAGTAGTTATTTCACTGACTGAACTAACATATTGAATTAACAAATGTCTTGTTTTTTTTTTTCAATTAGTCGTTTCAATGAAATACTGACTTAACGAATGACATTAATTTTTTAGTGACTCAATGAACGAGTTTTACATAGACTTTACAAACATAATCCATTTACACCACTGACTGGTTAATGTAGCTGCAATTTAATTACCAAGTCCTGTAAACAGTCATTGAATTAATATGTCGGGTAAAACAGCGACTTAGCGACTTGAAAATCATCTTTCTTACAGTGAAGTGATTAACCACTAATTATAAATGACAGGTTAGTTAATTCAGCGAATTTACAAACGTAATTTCAAGTAGTTATTTACATGTACATCAGTGACTGGCAGTTAATTTAGCGACTTTACAAACGTCATTTTAATTAGTCATTCACAGCAATGACTGAATGAGTGGCTGGTTATTTTAGTGACATTATAAACATTTCAAGTAGTCATTTACATCACTGACTGATTGATTGACTCGTTATTTTAGCAACTTTAATAAAACATGATGGTTTTTGTGTAAAAGTTTAGTTCATGCATTTCCTTTATTATAGGCCTACAAACTGTACATTTACAAGTCTTGGCAAATATGTTACTTAATGTCATGACCGAAAGCAGTCAGTCATCCAGGAAACAAGGGCGAATACTGTTTTATTTCTAGTGTACCAATTGTCTTCAGTTCATAAACAAAATTAAATATTAAATGGACCTTAAATCCCTGCAAACATTTTATTTCATGCAGATTTTACCTTGCGCATTACAGTGCGATAAGAATTGTTTCCCTTGTATAGTGGCGGTATTTAAATAAGCCACGTTGAAGGCGCGAAAGCGGCGGAAGCCGGAAGCGCCCCCTACAATCCATCCGGTTATTAAGGCGCGAAAGCGGCGGAAGCAGAAAAGGCCTCTACACTCAATCAATCAATACATTATAAAATTGAATGTAAGCGGAACAATAAAGGTACATTATAAGCACTCTTAGCGGAACTACTACTAAAGTACATTATTGCATAAGTACGATCCAGTTCAGCATTCGTAGATTTTGCGGACAGTGAGACGGAAGATTTACCGTTTAGTTCTAATCATACCTTCGCTGAGTGCAAATTTAACTGCAGCCAGCGCTTACTGCACTAGTTTTTGATTGTTATTTTTTTAAATTTTAATTTTAAAAAAAAATCAGCTTCCGGCTATTACTTGTCGATTTCGCTACCTGGCACGAGGTGTGCCGCTGCTGAAACTGTGAAAGTGAAAGGGTTGAAGATGATGAAAGACAGAGTGAAATGGTGATGATACAAAAAGCAGTGATTTGACAATGTCATTGATTCGACACAAATCAGAAGCTTCAGGGGTAAGTACTTGCACCTCCACCCCACCAATAAAACCTTAACACTATAACAGACTACTTTAGACTGACGTACCTGTTTAGTGTTTACTGTTTAGTTTTATGATTAAATTTCATCAAGAGTGTGCTGACTGCCAGTGTACAGTTAAGTCCCAAGCCGCGGATAGACCAGTAAAACCCTTAACCCTGCGGCCTTTCATTTTATCACAATGGTAGGCCTACATCCCCTTTAAATAGGCAGATTAATAGTAGCTTGGTGTCTCTCATTTGGGCATGAATCATTGAATGATGTTTCTCATTGACTTAGTGAAGTTTAGTACAGGCAATAATAACAAACAACAAGCATGAGTTAACATTTCGTTACATTCGTGACAGAGTGGCAGGCTAATATTTTAATAAAGTAATATTCTTTCTCATTATTCATGCAGGCTGAGCAAGAAATAAAATTGCCTAAGTCATATATGTGGGAGCTTAGACAGTTCATTCACTTTCACCTTTCACTCAGAGTTTGAAATTTGAAGTTCTTAAATACTCTGCTTAAATAGCAATTGACAAGTTTATTACAATTATTTATCTGTATGTAATATGTACATGATAGTTATAAGTATTAGTATTACACAGCATAAAGTGAGCTAAACTTGTGTTTAAGATGATTGGAATTTTGGTAAATAATACCAAAATTTATTTACCAAAATTTTGAATTTTGAATTTTCAGAAAGGAAAAACATTTTACTTAGAAAGAGAATCTGAACTTATTCCCTCAAAATTTTTGCTACAAATGCTTTACTATGTCGATTTTCTATAGCAAAGTCTATATTTGCTCTTTAGAAAGTCCAGAAAAAATGGTCAAAAGCCTATTTTTAGGCCTTGGTTACAGCTACTTTTGTTCCTCTAGTATGACATATCATATATCAAAGTAAAGAGAATGAAGTGAGTTTGATTCTGCACTATTGTTACTCAACTGAATAGAAATACTGTCTATTGCTAGCACGAAAAATTTTATGCGATAGGCTTGAGAGTTGAGTCATTCACATGACGTTTTTTTTATTGCTTCTGATTTGCTGTCTGCGACCTTTTACCCTGGTGACCACCATTCTTACACTCTCTCAGCACAGACAGTAAACCACAGCATGACAGCTGATCCATGGTGCTTTTACCAACAAGACCTTGCCAACAACATGCCTGCAAAACCACACAGCAAATTGCTGCTGCCTGATATAGAAGAGGTCTTCAAGCCTGTCTACAGGTGACTTTGAGACTCACAGCTTAGCTTATGCAAGACCCATAACTCTAATGGAAGTTTTCATTCCCTTTTGTGGTGATTATGTCCAAGAGAAAGGTGGAGCAATCACCACACCGTTGACACTGCACTTGCCATGTGAGAGATATTTTGTCTGGGGCATTTCACATAAAAAAACATAACTTAGTTGGAATGTATAATTGCTAGATTCCAGTAGATCTCTAGATGTTATACTAAAGATAAGTTAGCTCCACTACTTCAGTGCAATTTACCTCATGTCATTCACCATCCCTGTTATAATTACAAGAAGACATCCAGATCTTGTCACTCAGAAGTTTCCAGACCCTGTGAGCCAGGAAATATATTTCATGCATGGATTCATTCCTGAAGAGAGCAGTTGAGCATCAGACACACCACATTGCCGGTCTTGCAAGTTTTGCCTGCTCACCAGCTCAACTTCCAGATGGCGGTAAAATTCTTTACCACATGCCAGCTCGGCCTCCTGATGGCAGCAAAATTCTTCACCACATGCCAGCTCGGCCTCCCAATGGCGGAAAAATTCTTCACACAAAGGATTATTTTTTCACCACCATTGCACGAGTCTGCAACAGAAACAACAACCTGCTTAATTACAAAACACTCCAGATCGGCTACCTGATGGCGTCAAACTCTTCACACATTGACCACTTCATCAACTACATGCCTTATTCTTTTTCCACCATAAAAGATTCTAGCATGGTCACCCAGTGGCAGAAACTGGATTATACTTTCGCCATCAACACACAATTCAAGCTCCACTGCAACAGAGCAAGAAGGTAGCCAATTTTAATTCATCGCAATCAATCAAAACAAACCACCATACCAGCATCCTGAAGGTGGAAAATTGTGTCGTTCTACTCCATGGACACAAAAGTTGGTTGGTCTGAAACTGCTGATCTAATGCCTGCGGTACAAGCAACAAAAACAACAATGAAAAACTGCAATGGTTCCGAACACAGCTTTCTGGCAGAGTGGCCCTGAAGAGAGACAAAGAGGAAAAAAATACACAGTTAGCAAGCACCGTCAAAGCCACACACCACCATCGCTTCACCCACCTGCACACCATGCTAACCACCCTCTTCAGAATAAACAGAAGATGAAGGTCCCACAGGAATCTCCCAAAAACTGAGAATATCCAAGGAGGATGAAAAGTTTTAATGCAATTCTTGTGGGGCAAAAAAAAAAGTTGAAACAACAACATTCCTAAGGAGTTAGTAGAGTACTGGCATTTGCAATAGCACTAGCAGTAGTAGATATATGAATACTAACCATAATAAATTAATATTGTTTTACTAATTCCAACATGTACTTGGTAGTTTTATATTGATGATACTCAGCTATACAAATCAGAACAGCATATCTTTGGTGGTGGCCTCTCTCCTACAGCATGTCTTTAGTGTTTGTCAAGCTATTTAGACCTGAGATGAATCAGAACTGTTCACAAGTTTCTCACTGCAAGTCCTACAAAAATCCTTGTGTTCACTGGTTCTCTCCTAATTTGACTGTTGTTAACTTTCTTCTTTCTGGATCATCACTGTGTCTTCTGAAGAAACTTCATATAAAAACTGCAGCTTAGCTTAGGTTCTAGGAGCAAAAACTAATCATGTCACTCCACTTTGCCAATCTTTACTTGCCACCACTGACAAAATAATAAAATTTAATAACACTTTTCTTTGTTATGCTTCACCATTGGGTTCTAGTCCAGCCCTTGTATCTGCCAGTATCTCACCTGTATCTAACCCTGCTAGAAACTGGCACTCATTACCAGACTGACTGACAAATTTTTGACATTCCAAAAGCAAAGTTGAAATTGTATTCATGTTCATTGCTTATTGAGGTCTATTTACCATTTCATTGAGATGCAAAGAGACCCTGGTCATTTGCAAGAGGATTCTCAAGACAAATCTTTTTAATTAGCATTATACTCAATAGCAAGAATAAAACTTGTCTGCTCTGTAATTGTTTATTCAAACTCTACATTTTGTAAATTCATTGTGAATACAGTGCATTGTTTGACATTTGTCTTGTCAATAGCCTTATGTGTTCATCATTTTGTTTATTATTATCTTTGTTTTTTTATGTGTTTAAGTAAGTTATATAAATACTTTGCTTTTTATATGTAATTAGTGTTATTTTTTTAAGTGATGATGATTATTATTATTATTGTTATTACATGTATTATTTATTATTTAGCCTTTTCTCATGACTTCTGTTGATTGCCGGTAATAAACCAAGATCTCAGATTTTTTTTTTTTTTACCATGATTCTGGGAGACCCAAGGTTTTATGTATTTAATGTATGGATTGTCTTTGGAAGGATTTGACTCTCCTCACTAGATTTTAGGGAGCATACCACCTCAAGTGTGCCAATCAGTAACAGAAGCCCCACTTGGGGGATGTATCAGATATATCAGATATTTTGAAGATGTGTTTTGCTAGCACCTGGAGGAACTTCGCTCCCCTCACTATTCCATTTCCAGGAGAACTGACCACACTGGGTGAACTATAAAATATGGAAATCCTTTAAAAAAGAAAAAAAAGTGCATAATAGAAAGCTCTCTGAAAAATCCACTCCTTTAATTAGTCATTGGTTTTTGTCTTTCAGGAATTATACTGAGCAAAGGTTCCATTCCTCTGTTTATCTGCATTTAATTTTAAATTAAACAAAGTGTCAGACATTATATATCTTGAAGTTTAAAGGTTTCATTATTGTGTTTATTGAAAATTGATTTTAAATTAAACTAAGTGTCAGATATATTATAACTTTAAGTTTAAAAGTTCATTTGTTATGTTTAGCTAAATTTGATTTTAAATTAAGCAAAGTCAGGCATTATTCTATCTCTAAGTTTAAAGGTTTCATTATTGTGTTTAGCTAAATTTGATTTTAATTAAACAAAGTGTCTGACATTCTATTTTTAAATTTAGAGGGTCAATTATTGTGTTTATCCAAATTTTGTTACAAAGTTTAAATATTCCATTAATGTTATCGAAAACTGATTTTAAATTAAACAAAATATCAGACATTATATTATTTTTAAATTTAAGGAATTACTCTGAATAAAGGTTCAGTTGTGTCCAGCCCAGATTGATTTAAATTGAATTTGTCCCACTTGACACAGGTTCAGATCTAGAGTGCATATACCAAAGAGTGATAACTACTAGACTTTAAACTTTTTTTTTAAGATGGAAAAATACAATATTGTTATGTTTATGTTGCATAGTTTAATGAAAATAAGGATAACAGACAGGTTCCTATGTTTTTATAGTATCTCTTTGTTCATGTATCCACTAAACCCATCCATCCTTCCATTTTTCTGTCTTTCCACTTATTTATCTATCAAATAATATTCATTCTTCGTAATGAAGATTCAAGATATTTTGTGACAGGCATCCGCATGAATGTGTATACGTGTGAATTAATATATGTATATTGTGGGTGTCATATGTCATGATTGAGTATACAGGTGAATTAATGCGCATGTATATATATATTATGGATGTCATATGACAGATGTATATACATTTGAATTTAAATGTATATATATTGCAGGTACCATACTTGACAGATGTGTAGACATATAAATTAATGTATTTATTTTGTGGGTATTATAATGAATGTGTGTTGTATCCACCCATCCTGGATGAAGTCACCCAGATCAGTTCAAACTGATTAATTAATGGGAATATTTTTATTTGAACAGGATGGGGAGCACCTACATAATGTCCTTAATGAATGGCTGGAAACGATTAAGCGCTGGTACCCAGACCTTCATGAAATTACATACTTTGTACCACCTTTGTTCTTCAATAGAATACCAAGTGGCCGAGAGTTTTGCATAGGAGGACAAAAAGTACAGAGACAACAGCCAGCTAAAAGTAAATATGGTAGATCGGCACCATATCCACGCGTCTATGAAAGTGATGTTCAAGATGATCAAGCACAGCAGCGCATTTTTCACAGTTTGGCAGCCATTGAGAATCAGGCAATGATGGTCATTTCCCAGTTACAGTTTGGGAAATATTTAAATAAGCCACTCTGGGCAGCAGCTGCTAATTATTTTCCAATCCCCAGCCAGCTAGATTTTCTAAACAAAAGTCAAGGCGATTTTGACATTCTGATAATTCATAGACAATATGGATTAATAGCTTTTGAAGTTAAAAGCATGGGCAAATTTTTTAAACAGATAGAAATGACCCAAGAAGCCGAGTGTGCAGAAATTGTCAGGATTGTTGATAAAGCAGTAGATCAACTTGAAAAGTCAGAGTCTGTCCTTGACCACCTCATTTCTGACCTTGGTGGTAAGGGTAAAATACCAATAATGAAATCATTAATTTTTACAAACATTGAATCCAACAAACTGCACCAAGTGCTTGACAGTTCCCTTGATGTTAAAGAGGTAAGAAAAACACATAATTTCTGGGCTTTTAAAAAAAA
This sequence comes from Sinotaia quadrata, assembly GCA_028829895.1. Lineage (NCBI taxonomy): Eukaryota > Metazoa > Mollusca > Gastropoda > Architaenioglossa > Viviparidae > Sinotaia > Sinotaia quadrata. Next base: position 117,008,857 of record CM054181.1, on the reverse strand, counting down.
ATAAGCTAGTTAGAAATATATTAGATTTATGAACTATGGAAAATTGCATCTGTGAAAACATGTATACTCATTTCCTCTAAAACGTTTTAAATGTCATAATCTTGCAACTCTTGACTTAAAGCCTTTTATATAAGAAAGAACATAGCAGCAGCTCTGGACAGGTTAAATGGCGTGATTACTTTGCTCATCTGCTAACAAAAATGAAACCTATCTAACTCTAAGTATCTTGCAATCGTAACTATACCTGTATCATGTAATTATAAATAGAACTTTGTTATGTGGAAATAACTTAAACTTTTTCTTGTAGATTGTCACATGCACAGGTTTATTTAATGACCCTGTTGCAGTATTAGACTCAGAATTATTAATCATGAGATTTGTTATATTAATAATTATCTCTAATACTGACAACAGCCCATGCAGTCTAATCTGCCCTTTCTGCCCTTAGATCTGTTCTTTGGGACCTTTTACTTATCTCACATAGCGATAGACAAATTAGCTGACGTGCCTAGAGTTGGCAACATTATCTGTCCCTTTGATTAATTATGACTTATATAACATATTTCAGGCTCAGAACCCCCAGCCATCTCTTCTCGGTCATACTAACAAATTAACAAAAATGTGGGTTTAACCCTTTTTGTGCAAAGCGGCCGATCGTCTGATTGGGCAAAATGTCTGAAAGCATCCTTATCAACCAGTGTTCCTTTCTCACATTTTGTTCGATAAATCGTGAGACTTGTGGTTGCCTATTTCCTGTGTAGTCAATTCTGCGATGATTGAAGGGCATTTCAAAATGTATTCTCTTTGATGTGTTCATTTTTTCATCAACTTTCTTTTTCACATTGGTGTTTCAAATGGATTTTGAATCGTCGAGTGATAGTGAGGATTTACAGGATTTAATTTGTCGGACATTGAAGTGAGAGAAGTTGATTTTGAATCGGACGATGAGATCACACAGTGACATTAGCATTAGTAGCATACACACATGTAAATAGTGTTTTTACATAGTATTTGTGGCTGACATTGTGACAATCACTGGAATTTTTTTTGTGTGTAATTTTTTTTGTAAATATATGTGTTCACATATGGATTAAAATTTGTCTATATCTGATAAGTATACTTCACTTGAGGAAAACAATAAAGATGCTTTCATTTCCTTTTATTTGCATTTTATTTCATTAATATATATGCAATAATACCTAAGATGTGATTTTTTTTACTAACATAACCCTATATCTCACTGAAATCCTGAAAATTCTTGCCTGCGCAGAGCTAAAAAAAGGAAAAACAAATGCCCTATTTCTCTTAATTGTTTTATAAATTGTTATTGTTAATTGTCAAAGTGACCCGACCTTGGCCACTCCTTATGATGGTATTTTTGTAAGTGTCAGAGTTGGAAGTAAACAACCCTAGTTGAGAATATACTAGAAATTGCTGATTGAATGCAAACTAGTTCTATTGGGTGAGTAGTTTTATTATCCAGTGGTTAAGATTTATGAGAATAAGACTGGGCTGAGATAAAAAAAGTTTATCTGCTGTAGAAAATTCAATTGTCTAATCACTTGAATTTAGACTTAATGTGGCAAAGAAGTTTGGTCTTGAAAGGTGGCTGTTAACTTAATAGTGAGTTAACTGACTGGGAGAGAATGAACTTAGATATTTCATGTATTTTTGCCACTGATGTGTTGTGTTTTATGTAGAGATGTATTATGTGAGTAGACTATTTTTTCTACAAATATTTGAAATAAAATGTTTATATATAGTATGCTAAACATTTGACAATGTTTGATATGCTATATTTATTATGCTGTGTGCGTGTATTGAGCTAATAAATGCTGTTGCAGGAACTTGTAATTTGTAAGTTGAGACCTGAATGTAAGAAAGAATGGAGTTATAAAGCGATAAACTGGAAATTTAGCATTTGTTCCCTGATTATATATTTACAGGGACAAGCAGCCTTTCTTTGTGTTATTTGAATCTCCAGGTTTACTGATTGTAAACTGCAATGACCAACCATGGTAGAGGTGGGGAGCTGTGTGTAAGTGTAAGAATACTTGATGTATGGTGGCAATATATGCTGATCACATTGAGCAATTCTATGCAAGGAAGTTTGTTATTCTGCTTGAAGAAGCTGGTAGGGTGGAAAAAGCACCCAGGTTGGCTTAGCAGTGGAATAGCAGTGGATCCATGTTTTTGGCGTGGGGAGAGAAAACACATGGAAATTGATGTGGACAATGAACTTGTGACTTTTGATTTAAAAAAGCATGCAAAAAAGACAGTTGTGGCTTTTTCTGTACAAGGTTACGTAGAAGCTTTATTGCCTATCTCTGATAACTCCATTTCAAAACTATCCTGTGATTTGTATTGACACTAATGTTGAATTGTATTTTAGGATATAATACTGTGAAATATAGAAATTATTTGAATGTGGTTTAGTGGAAATATTGATGTCAAATAATCTTTTTTTTTGTATTTGTCAAATGTATGTTTGATTATTGATTTAATAAATTTATTGACCTTCTTACACATATTGATAACCTTATGTTGGAGAAGAAAGTGAGTTGATTGGGGGGGCTCACTAAATATAGATTAAAGATGGATTTGTCTTCTCCTTTAGTAAGAAGTTTTCCACCTACCAGTACATAATATTGTGTGACGGTAAATGTTGTCTTAATGTTGTGGAAGAGAGAAAACATTTACAGTGCCCGCATCTCCACCAAGTGAGGGAGATGAGTGACGTCTGCTGGAGAATTATTAATTACATAAATTAAGATTCTCACCACTTGTAATTAGTTATGAATGATTAATTAATTAATAATAATTGTAATCATTAACTAAGTGGCATTGGCATCACAGATTTTTTTTATTGTCAAAAGACAACATTGAACCTGAAACACTTATCAATCATTTTTTATTGTTATCATCAAATACTTTCATATATGATGAACTATTTGATTCCCTCATGGCAACAGAACTGTATTTGCCAAGGAATACCAAACTCTTATGAGAGATATGTATTTTAAGTTGAATTGTAGATCTAGGGTTGTTGTAAAGATTCTGATATTTGTATTTATTTTATAGTTATTTCTATTCTTTTCTTTTGCCTATACAAAATATTTACTATCAAACCATATGACCTTTACAAAGATTTAAATAAAACTATTTAATATATGTCTTAACCAAACAGTTTATAAATGTAACATCCTGAAACAATACCAGTAGATTAAATTTTAATTTTTAATTTCAACCTATGAGATATAAAAAAAGTTAACATTCATAGGTAAAGCTATCTGTAGCATGAAAAATGCAAAGCAATACATTAAAATACATTAAATGTATTTTTAAAATTTTCTAAAAATTTAATTTTCTTATGACAACAATTTACTCTGAATTTTTGCCATGTAAGCCATTTAGACCACTGCCTTTGGTCCAGTCTATGATGAAAAGAACAAAGCGTCTTGAAGTCGTGTAGTACAAGCCGAGAGGGTGCGAGAGGGGGGACACTCAACATGAGTGGCCAAGTTGCATAATCACTCTCACATCACAGGGGCAGACAACGATGACCAGCGCATCGCGGTTATCAACCACTGGTCCGTGACTATTGCACTAAAGGGTAAATAAAGGAGTAATTTTTGCCTGAGGGGTAAAAGTCTGCGCGATACTTGATGCAAAATGCAAAACACATAAATACCCGACTCAGCCACAAAAATAATTACTCTTGAAAAAATCTGTTTCCCCGTGCTAAGATTTCCCATGGAGAGTGAGACAAGAAATGGGCACGCCTGAATGGTAAAATTCTATCTTTGTAAATAATGATTTTTGTTACAATTTTCCTACATTTAATTTTTATTCTTGTAATTTTAAATTTGATTTGTATTTGTAATGTTATTGTTGGTGTAAAAAAAGAATTCAAACAAAAAAAACATGTAAAGGAATTTAATATGAGAACCAAGAATAAAATTACAGATTTATTGTTTAATATGACACGAACTGATGTACGCAAAACCCTTATGTTTTATCAGTCTCAGAAGTCAAGAGTCAACACCAACCAGGAGAGGTGAAGTTACTTGAAAACTCCAACTACCACGTTGCTCAACTTTAAATTGGACTTAGAGATCTCGGCCGTTTACCCTGGTCTGAAGTCTATTGTCACTTGGTATCATCAAACTGCAGCGTGAAATCCTAGTCATCGGGGAGACACAGAAGGATAGCTGGGAAGAAATTCGTCTAAAGCCAGGACCACTTGTTTATAGAGAGACAGAACGCATACTGTGTTTTGCGTGACGCAAATTAGAGAATTTGTGATAGTGCTATCTGGGAGATAGGTACTAAATTACGGATTCACTGTGATAAGGTTCTATAAAGTGAAGGCTGATGAATGGACATACCAATAACAAGAAAGTGACTTAAGTATTGTGAGCTACATATTAACTTGATCTACCTACATCAGTGTAAAAGTGCGTTAAGTGTGTTACAGAACATTCTTCTCTTTTTTTAACATAATTGTGAATGTGTTAAGTAACAGTACCTGAGTAAACTAGAATTCTAAAGGAACTGAATTTGTGTGAACATCCTAGCAGAGTGCTGAATAAAGATAATGTTTCAGACTTGATGCAGATGACCAGCATTGCGTCGACCAATACAAACAGCCGGGACAGAGAATTACGCATGCAGAAATCAGGTGAATTCGTGTCACACTTATTGTACATTCTGTAAACTGTTCTGTGATTTAGTGTAAACTTCCTATTCAATTCTGATGTTCTTTATACAATTTTTCATTCTTAACTAGAAAGCATTGATGTTATTTTTACCTAGCAATTGTTCTAGGAAACATTAATCTTATTCTTCTAAGTCTGTAGTCCTAGTAATTGTTCCAAGGACTAATTGATGATAAATATTATTTCTTAATTAATAAGCTTTTTAAGAGATCTGCGATCTCTAAGCCTGACCTTGAGTGTGATTTTCCAAATATCGTTAATTATAAACTTGAATTTATTATTATTTTTCTTTTAATAAATTTGTTATCTTTTAACTATCTACTCATTTTTTGAGGAGGGGTGCATGTGAAACTGATAACGGGTGGGGGCTCTGCCAATGACATAATAACGAATAGTAGACGGTCTATGGCTATGCACATGTTTTAAGATAGTTCTCGTTATTGACGATGAGAGATTTGTGGAAGGGCTAAAATAGCGACAGAACAACTGATAAGATAAACTCAGTAGAGTTCACTATTCTAAGACAGGTAACACTTGAGGAGAGGGTCACTGGCTGACGGACTACTAAAGGCTTGACCTAGTCACTCTCGGACCACACGACAAGACCCTTAAGGTGATTGTGAGCGATTGGAAAAAAGAGAATAATTAATATACATTATTTATGAGTATAATATCATTAATTAATTAATAACCAAAAGACATGCACAGAAATTCCTGCCACACTATCAGACTGACAAGTTATTTCATAAATAAAACTGTCAGACTGATAGGTTATTTCATAAATAAAACTGTCAGACTTAGTTAATTCTTCAGTAAAGCTATCAGACTGATAAGTTAATTCTTAAATAAAGCTATCACACTGATAAGTTAATTCTTAAGTAATGCTAATTAAATTAAAGATCAAAGAATGATAAATAGCTTCTTTGTTGTGTGTAACAATAAAATATTCAAAGTAAATCTTGAATTTTACGTTTTAATTTTATAGAAAAGTGTTAATACATTTTTTCTTCATTTGCATTGAAACAGCATTGGAGAGATGTGCATTAGTAATACAGATACAGTGATTTAGAATGATGATGAACTCCAGTATTATTTTTTTAAACAGAAACTATGTCACTGCCTTGGAGTTAAAACTTTACATGAAGCAATAGGGTTGTGTCTTTGTCAAAATCAACTCTCGTCCGAAACTGAAGCAGGGAAGATAACACAGGCCGTGAAGTGTGAGCTGAATGCTTGGTGGCACAGAAGAGTTAGCCTAAATGGCACCACTTTAGAAATGACACCAGAATTATATGAACATCTTGTATCGAGGTAAACTCAACTGAAGATATATGCTATATATATATTCATGGTCAATGCTTTTAAATGAGAGTTAGCAGCATTCATTAACATCCATTCTATGATTTTGACAGTTACAATATAAGAGAAAATGCATTCTTTTGTATTGACTTTATATTGTTTACTTAAATATTTATTGTCCTGTTTAAAAACACAGTTGTGTTAACCTTTCATTAATAAAATTATTGTTAGAACATGGTGATGTAGTAGTTAAATGTTTAGACTGGTAGCCCTCATTTTTATGACATTCTTTGCTCTTGAAATAATGTCATAAGTCTGTAAGTGAACCTTTATGCATTGTATTCATGTAAATGATGCATTTCTAGAAACTTATTAATATCATACTTTTAAAAAAAGCACAAAACTGACAAGATGAAATAAATTATATAAGCCGCTGTGTCTCTACAAGCATTTATTTACTGAAAACAAATACTAAGCGAAACAATGTGATTGCTGATTGTCGCCAGTCCCATTCTCTCCGAAGAAAGGAGGGTGGTGGCTAGTCGACGCCACCTAGGACTTGCATAGATATTATTACAAATCCACAGACAGAATACCAAGATGGTTGTTTGGCTCGGATTTTATTCTGCATGTAGGTTACGTATTGCCGACATTTGTTTGCATGTGTGATTGCATACGGGTAAAGGTGAAGTGTAGACAGCACAGACGACACAACATGTAACAACCACCACAACCACTCTTTCAAAACCATAGACAGGAAAAGTCTCAACGTCAAAATACAAATTCAGATTTATTGATCTATGGGTTTCCTCTCACACGTTGGTTAGTCATCCATCCACAACTCACACCCATGGGGTAGGGGGAAAGAAAAGAAAGAAAGAATGATAAATGATGAAATAAAATAAAAGAAATATAAAATTCAAGATTCATCATGCAGTACTACTTCTAAAATAGGCTAGGCATTTTTCAACATAAAATAACGGTTACTATTTAAAAGTTCTGGAGCCACTGCTCCTCTATCAAAATTCAATAGTTCAACAGTAAACAATGTCATTCGACTTGCAAGCCCCCTTCAATCGGTCCCATCTCAATATTTTCTTATACTAATCTTAAAATGACTCCTCACTGTTCAATGTAGATTTAAGTTTAAGGTTTATTTTTAATTTAAGGTTTAATTCTTAATTAAGATCCTAAGCTTTAGTTTTAAGTTTTAGGTTTATGTGCTCTGAGATTCCTACACTAGTTAATATTTTTCTACTCACATAGTTATTGTCACTTTCTCCTCATGCTAACTATGATGATACACAAAAACACCGTCGACGTCATGGTTTGCTCCCTGGAACCCAAATACAGCCATCCTCGCTGCTACTATTTCACTCTCTCACTGTGCTCCTCGTTAGGCCTATTTCTCAACTCTTGTTACATTTTCTCATTACTTCTCATTTCGTTCCTCATTTCTTCTCTTCTCTTAACGTTTCTCATTTCTTCTCATCTCATTGTGTTTCTTGTTTCTTCTCTTCTCTTAATTTCTCATCTCTTCTCATTATGATTCTCATTTCTTCTCTTCTCTTACATTTCTCATCTCTGCTCATTATGTTTCTCATTTCTTCTCTTCTCATTACGTTTCTCATTTCTTCTCTTCTCATTACGTTTCTCATATCTTCTCTTCACGTTATTTAACGGTCAATCTTGCCGTTACTACGATATGCCACACATAATCGCAACTGCCCATCTGCAATATCTCCCAGCGCAGTGACATTAAATGTCCATCAGGAATTCATCTCTGCATGGAAAATAATCGATCACTCGCAGTCTTTGTACAGAGTCTTTGAAGAACCCGAGATGACTATACGTACGACTGGTCCATCTTGATCTGTTGATGGCCCGCGCCTCCAGAATACAGCTGGGTAGATGTCTGGCACTCTATTGCAGTGTCCAAGCGTTCTCTAGCTGGTTGCCTCCCAGCAAGTAGATTCCTTGGTACAAAAATCAGGGAGAAACTCAGAGGGTCTTTTTCACCCCTCTACCAACTTCTACATTCTTTTCTCGTTTGTTTCTGTCTCTGTCATCCTCTTTTATGCGCAAAGTCCTTGTACATCATTTTCACTGATCTGATTAGAACCCCCCCTCCTCCAGCACACAGTACCCCCATCCATATCCATAAGTCAATATAATTCTAATATATCTCAATCGAATAATTCTAACCCAACATGTGAATAATAGTTTAACACAATTTATTTCTAAGTCTAGATCGAATAGACAGTTTACCAAAGCACATTGACAACTGCCTTTCAAGCCGGACCAAAATCCCACACAATGACTATTATCGCAGTGCCTTGCCATGGGATATGATGGAGTATTTACGGGCTCGGGTTTCAGTGGGTAGGGACTGTCCATCTGGACCTGTTTACATTTGTTTGCTTCAACACAATGTCCTAACCTCCTTGACAGCAGTTACCACACTGGTTCCTGTTTACATTTGTCCACCTCAATATCGCGCGTCCTATTCGTCCTTGATGGGTTTACCCCTTCCCCTCTCTATCTCTAGCCAGAAAGTGATTGTAGCAGACTTCCTTGATTGCAATTAGAGAACTGACCAGAGTGCTCTCGCCCGCGACTGTCCATCAAGTGTGACTGCGCTAACAGTTTGACACGGTATAGTTCTTTCTTTCGTCAGTACAGCATGCGAGTAGTTAAATGTTAGCCCAAATCAATTAGTGACGATTTTGTCTGTCAAGCGTGACTGCGCTAACAGTTTGACACAAGGCCCTTTTTTTTTATTTCTAATGCTCTCGAGGCCACATAATATCAGTTGCTGGGCCGCATGTGGCCTACAGGCCGTAGTTTGCCCACCCCTAATTTAAAATGATAATTTGACCATTGAAAACAATATGTATTCTTTTATAAATATTATTAGAAAATTAATTAAATAATGAAATGATAACTAATAAAGTACATTCTGGTCCCTAACATTTTCTGCAGCTTCTTCTTGTTTAAGTGTCTGAAAATTCTCTTCCATGGCTTGAATAATAGTAGTGGACTTTAGTTTAGCCTTGACTTAAGTAATAGCAGTGGTCTTTGGCTTATGTTTAATCTTTGTTTGAATAATAGTAGTGGACTTTGGTTTATGTATAGCCTTGAACTTAGCAGTGGGCTTTGATGTATGTTTAATTGAGCATTGAATAATAGTGGTGGATTTTTTATTTATGTTTTTCCTTGCTTAAATAATAGTAGTGGACTTTGGTTTATGTTTAGCGTAGCCTTGACTTGAATAATATAGTGGACACTGATTTGATTAGCCTTGGCTTGAATAATAGCTTTTAACCTAGGCCTGGATAATATTAATTAGCCTCATAGATAATAGCAGTTAGCCTTGGCTTGACGAACAGTAAACTCTGACTCTTGATAGTTTCCTAGGCTTGAATTGAGACCAAAAGCAAATACTATGTTACATTTAACAAAATTTTCATTGATTTACATGCACAATTTTCTTTTGTTACTCTATCTTCATAATTTTGTTTCTCACTTAAAATTTTCCTAACTGTGATTTTAGCTCTATAAAGATTTTAGCCCTCTTGTAACTGATGCATGGATTTCCCATTTTTCTGATCTTTAATTTCACATTCAGAGTTGTAACATGACACTAGCAGATTAAAAAAAAAAAATTTCAAGTCAGTTTTTAAATACAGACCCCAATGTGGATTTAAAATACCAAACTAACACACTAAATCCAAATGACAATCAAAGCATTAGATGCTACATGTGCAATGCACTTGGACAAAAAATTGGAAAGTGGACAAATAGCAAATAAATGGGTAATAATTGATTGTGTGGAGAGTGGCCACTTTATATATCTTATCTCTTAATCTCTGCTTATGAGTATACAGGAATCCATTCATTTATTTGTGTGTTGTCAGGTTTTGTGGACCTGCTACGACAATAGACGTTCCCTGTGTGTCCGGCTCTAGGCTGGAAATCAGAACACAAGGGGAGGCAATTTCAGAAGCTGGAGAGAGGTTTACTCGTCTTGCACTCACACCTGACCAAAGTGGTCTTTTGAATGAGAATAGACGAAGAATATTTTTGACCGGCCCACCAGGGACTGGGAAGTCAGTAGCACTCCTGCTGCAGGCTCTTGAGTGGTTGCTTCAAGGTCATTCTGTTTGCATCTTGAATACATGGTGGAAGAGCCCAGCAGCTACACACCTAATGCATTATTTGCTGGAGCAGTCAGTGACTGACATGAATGACAGTGTCATCACACCATCATTGGATGTACCCAAAAACAGAATTTACAAAATAATTGAATACAATTTTGTAAAAAGTAAGGACATTTGGAGAGCTCTCAACAAATTCACTATTCAAAACAGAGGGCTGTTTATCATTGCTGATGAAGCTGGACCTATTCAAAGGTTTGTCTTTCAATGACTACTTTAGAAACTAGACTATATTGCATATCCTGACTTTTGAATTTTACCATAATACAAAAATGTATAATCCAATAAAATGTATAATCCAATATAAACTCATCCCAATTTTGCCATCAGCATTGCAGAAGATAAATTCATATACATATTCAGTTGTTGTTGATATATTTGCTGCTTTTATGTGTCACTATTTTTTTCTTTCTTTTTATGGTATTTCTTTATTCAAGCAAATTTTATTTTAAAAAACAGTTGGGTTTCTCAGAGAGTTACTGTTAAAAACTTGTTTTTTTTTAGTGCCTGCTCCAATACATAAAAAACACACTGACTTAGGTAAACTTTAAAACTTTTGTAAAGTATTCATTATACTTGAAATTTTATGGTATTTATCATCTGTTATATACATTGTGTTTATTGTCTAGTTTATGTTGTGTTTTTGTCTATTATAATTTATACATTGTGTTTATTGTCTAGTAAGGTTGTATTTTTCATCTATTATACATTGTGTTTATTTTCTAGTTTATGTTGTATTTTTTTGTCTATTATACATTGTGCCTCTCATCCTCAATACAGCATAATAACCAGATATGAAAAATAATTTCAGTCACAATGATTATTCCTGTAAATCAGTAAAAGTATTGTAATAACTTTTTTCAATACAAATATGTGAGATAAACAATACTGGAATTCATGAGATATGAAATGAGAACTAAATCGTAAATGCATAAATTTTCTGAAGCTTATAATTTTAAAACTTTATAGAAATTGCTAGTCTTGAATAACTAAATATCATTTACTTTTGTCTGCTTACTTTTTTTTTTGTTAGTGATAACTTTGGATCATTCTGCCAGAGTTTATTTAATAAAGTGCCTGACGCCTGTTTATGGGCTGCCTCTATTGAGCATTGTCACAGACCAGAATGCCTTGAAGAAAAAAGATTGACAGTTTCACTCAGACTACCACCAGTTGTTGTGTCTGAAGTGATATGTTCAGATCAAATCAGAAATGGATTAATTTACACATACACTAAGGAGGACCTAGTTGCTCCAACTGATGGACCAAGAGTCATTGAGGTCCAGCATACCACTGAACATGGTCGGTCACAAATCTATGCACAGGAATGTTTTCAATGTGGAGAGTGGATAGCTGATTTCCTCATCAGGCACATTGGTAAGTGAGCTTTTATTTATGGTATTTAGCAGAATTTGTATTAACAAACAGTAATTAGAAGAATTTGTTTAAATATATAAGTTACCAACAGAATTTGATAATGCTCTTTATTAATCCTGTCACTGTTGTTGATTGCCAGTGCTGAATCAAGTTAGTGTGTGGGTGCAGAATATATATTATTAGAATAAACTGTAATAATTTATTTTGAGCTTTTTTTTTAAAGCTAATTAATTCTTTTCAAGACTCTTCTGTAGACACTTACAACAGAGATTTAATGTCCGAATGAGGTGTTGCCTTCTGATAGTATATCTTTTAAGTGACTGGTCCAAACTTCATCCCAAAGTGTTTGCAGACATGGATTAGATGGAAGTAAAAAAAACCAAAACATTTGTTATCCTCTTGCATATGTGGATACTAGTAAAACAAAATTTCTTCTGTGGACATGCAAGCCGTGAAAGGTTGGATGTAATTGTAAATAAGGTCTTTGCCCTTTATTTTAATTACTGCATTCTATTGGAATTATTTAAAATAAATTAATCATGACCTAGTGTGCACAATTGTGATCATTAAAAGTAGTTTTAATGTAGTTAAAGCAATTAAATTTTAACAAAAATTAACAAAAATTATGCAAACCCAAAAACAAATAATAAAAAGAGACTATTTATTACAAATGTTTTATTGAATTAATGTAATACATAACACTTTTCCTGTTCTTTGTTTGCTTGTATATTTATGAAATGTTTGGAATTTTAGCCTGCATTAGTTGGAAAACAAAAATTCAGTATGTTTGCCACTTCCTGAATGAAATCACTATCGGTCTAAACAGGTTAATTGTATCATCCATAAGTATTTTTAAATTCCTTTTCTGCAATGTGTAATAATTGGTACCAGTTAATCAGGCCAAATGGAAAGATATGCTATGTAAATAATAACTGCTGAATTTATATTCATTTCTTACAGTCAGAGAAAAAAAATTGATTTTTATGACTCTGCAATGAAGAAAATTCTGACTTGTTTTTCTTATGTTTTAGTTCCTTCAATGAAGAAAATTCTGACTTGTTTCTCTTTGTTATGTTTTAGTTCCTTCAATGAAGAAAATTCTGATTTGTTCCTCTTTGTTGTGTTTTATTTCCTGCAGTGAAGAAAATTCTAACTTGCTTCACTTTGTTATTCTTTAGTTACGGCAAAAAAAATTTCTAACTTCTTCCTCTTTGTTATGCTTGAGTTCTGGAAATGAGGAAATTTTAACTTTTCTTTCTTATGTTTTAGTTCCTGCAATGAAGAAAATTCTAACCTGTTTCTCTTTGTATGTGATAGTTCAGTCAGTCCAGACTTAGACCCCAAAAACTGTGATAAAAATTGTACACAATAGAAATTAGAATAACACAGAGCAATGGTAACTTGTTATGTTAAACGTATTAAACAAACTAATAAGGCTAATCCTTAAAATAAATATATATATATATATTATATATATTTATTTATTTCATTACTTTTCCAATGTTCACTAATTTTTTTCAGTAGGCAAAATAGGGAGGGAATAGAGTTCTGGAGGAACGAGAAGAGTGCCAGTCATAGCAAGAGCACAAGTGTAGTGGTTTTGCTGTGAAATTGTTCCATGCAGTTTTGTCCAGGCAGCATTCATTCAATTTTCAAATGCTAAGAGATTTTTACCATTTGTACTAGTGAATTTGTAGCCACAAGAAGCCAGCTTTATTATCACTGCTGACAGAATCAAGACTTGTGCTTACCACTACCAGCAAGACCACAGAGTGGTTAAGAGTCATTAGTATGGGTTTATTTATGCTGAGCTGGGCTTCAACCGGAATCTTGTAAGGGAGAGACGTGTCCTACTTCTGATTGTTATAAATGGGCTTGGGTATAATACAGTGCCACTGGACAACAGCTCTACTTAGGCAATGACTGATATTTAGCTGCATTTTTATTTCTACAGTCATAAATTTAATCAGTCATTAACAAGGAAAAGATAAATACACTGAGTCGTCAAAAAAGAACTGTAATTCTTAACACAGAAAATGTTAGGTAACTACAGACATTTCTGCTTTATTCTCTTATTGATTGAAATTATTTGCAAAATAACACTAAATTCTCTTTTTAAAAAAAAAAAATTTATCTTGTTTTAATTTTAGGTCAGACCACCAATGACAGAACTCAGCCTTTGAAGTACAAAGATGTACTGGTGATATGTGAAAACCCTGAAAATACAAATGGACTTGTTCGTACTCTTCGTGATCATAATGTACCAATCCGAGTAGTACCAAAGGGCCAAACAGATGACTTCTCCCGTCATGATGTTTATTACACAGCTATAGCAGCAAAGAATCAAGTTACAGTGTCTCATTATACACACGTCCATGGATTGGAAAGGAAAGTTGTAATAGTCATCATGGATATGTTCAAAGCTGATGCTTTTAATCGACTTTTTGATATGTCTCGAACATCATCTCAGCTTGTTTTGATTTGCTAAAACAAGCAAATGAATAAGGATATAAAAGAAAATAATTTTTACAAAAATTATTTTTCAAATGTATCTTATTTTTAAGTGTAGTAATTTTAGTAGTATTTGTATAATATCGTGCTGAATATTATTTTATAAATTATGTTAATTTTTTTTTTATTCTTTAGGTATTATAACTAAGTGTATATTAAAGGAAATTTTAAAATCTTATTTGAAAAATGCATATTAAATGGTAAATTAGTTTATTTATTTAAGCATATTTGCTATTCTGTAGTTCTGAAGTGCACCTCAGTTTTCTGTAGCTACAGGTGTTACTAGATTGTACAGTGCAGGAGCGAGGAAGTAGAATACTAAATAGAAGCATGATTTTATTTGTATGAAACTGTTCATATTTATTATTGTATTGATGCCTGGCTGCAGTTTACTGGCTTATTTTTTATCTTCATGTACAGCCAATTACTACAGCTTCTGGTTACAAAATGCTGCAGTTTGTTTATTTATTTGTTTATTTTCATGTACAGTTAATTGCTAGTTTCTAGGAAGAAGTGAATGCAGTTTGCCAGTTTATTTCTTTATCTTAACTTCTTATACAACAATTTGTTACAGCAAGAGCCTAAAAGTTGCCAACTTTGAGTAAATTAGACAGTGCAAGCTACATACATTTGTTCATATTTCCAGTCTATCTTTTTCATTTACCTTAAGATTGTCTGCATATTCTGCTCTTGCATATAGCTGTTATTTATACATTATAGAAATATCAGTTTTCATTTACATTAATTCTGTGAACAAAATATATGTGGAAGGCTGAAACTTTTAAAGAGTGTTCTCAGACAATCTGAACTGTTTCAAATTGAAATTAAGCCTAGAATAAAGTTCCATTAATGATTAATACTATATAAAATATAAACATAATGTTAAAAACAGACATAGATATCTAGCATTATTTACTGTTTGTAGAAATAGTATTTGATTCACTAATACTTTAATTTAAATCTGCTAAAAGAGTTCTTTAAAGACTTTCTTACTGTTGTTGAATATCAATGTATGTTTGTTGTCTCCTTTTCTGGTTAGAGTTTGAACATGCTTGTGCACCTTTTGTCAGTGTATTCATATCACTATTGTTATAATGTTAGCTTACAGTACATCATCAATTTTCTTATTCATGAAACAAGATAGCACTTAATTCACACAAGTATAATTGTCGTTGAAAGATTTTTTACATGACTGGTATTAAGAAGAAAGATTGGCAAGAACGCTGTCATTTGCATTATTCCAAGATGTCTGTAAATTCATTTTATTTATGTTTCTCTTTTATAAATTATAAAAAAAACTTTGCTAGAAATAGTAAAAACCCACACTCTATTTTATTGCATTCTCCGTTGGGGGTCAACAAATATGGTGTCAGAATCTCAGAATATAGCGAGGGAACCAACCCTCCTCCTTCCCCGAGCCATTCAGGGACTGAGAACATCTGAAGACAAAAGGCCCCATGCACACTCTGAAGGAAACCATCACCCTACCAACACCTTTTTACTCTTTATGCTATTTGTCACTTCATTTTACTTCTGTTTCTCTTTTGTAATCCAGTTTTTAGATAGTTGTTTGTTATACATTGTCACTTTGCAAGTTGATTTATTTATTTGTATTATATTACTTTTAGTTTTGTATCATTAGTGTTTATTAGTTTTTTGACACATTTATATACTCCACTCATGCACACATTATGAGTCCCCACTTCCCTCTTGTCACAGAGACATGACTGGGTGTCTCGTTTGGCTGTTCCTGTGTATCTCCCAGGGGAGCGGACTGCTTGTGACGTGCCAGTAATACGTCATCTTTAAGATGTGACAAAAGACAGACACCATTGATGTTTGAATGGGGCCCGGTTTATTCTGTCATGCAAAGGAACGTTTTATTGGCTGTGCATGCGAGTGAGCAAATATGATGGTAGTGAATATTGGTCAAACAGCCGAACGGAACAAAACAATACAAATACGAACTCTTTTGCCCCTCTCAAAAACTGTGAATAACGAGTTTTAGAAAGTGAGAATTAGGATTTATTAACCTAATGGGGCGTTACTCTTTCACACAGTGCTTAAGTCAATCATACACCTTTCCAATGTCATACACTGTGGGGATGGGGGGATGAAAATGATGAAATTCAAAAAAGTGAAAACAAAAGTAAATACACAATTCTTATACAGTGAATCGCACCACTAACATGTAAAACATTTCATACATGAAATAGGTGTGGATTTACCACCATATTAAAGTTTGTATTACATATAAACAACAACAATAATGAATGTCTGACAAGAATACGATTAAATGTTCTTATTCTTAAATCAGCTATAAAGTCCTAGATGCACTTTTGCCTTCTATAACACTCACTTAATATTGTCACTGTTCAAAGATCAGTGATGCATCATTGCGTCACTCATTAGGATGCCTTGAAGAGAAGATGCATCGTGTTGCTAAACAGCAGTGAGCTGCAGATCAAGGCGCTGTATCTCAGATTTCCCTTGTAGGGGTAGATCTGCGTTTTGGCCTGTTGCCAACCTTGGTAATTATCACTGATTTCTCTGGTCACCCTTAAGACGGGATGACCTCAGGATGTCCGTCATTACCAGATGGATCATCTAGTGAAGTATGTCCTCGTGTCTATGGATGCAGTACCTCATGAATCCATAGGACTCCAAATTACTATCCTTCCAACTACAGCATAGAACTTTCAAAACAAAGCTCAGACAGAGAGACGAAATGACTCATCTGTCATTAACTGCATGCAACTTCTGTTGCCTACATAAGCTGTCCTGAAGGTTGAACTTTTCACTTTGCCACGATGTATTTAAGCAAGTTGCCTTGTTGTTTTAATACTTGGCGATTGACGGGTGGAAAGAGATATTCCCAACTCTCCTTAGTAAAATTTCCTTATATGAAATTTCACCACAAAAGTTAATGTCTTCATGTATAATTCCCATTATCATCATGAAAATTCTAATCTCACCTCCTCCCTTATATACTTTTCCTAAGAGTTTCAGAGGGCTCTAGAAGCTTTGCACCTCGTGATTCTAATTTGCTGATGCATGTGCTTTATCTGCACGCATTTCACTAGCTAAGGCAAAAATCTACTGCACATTAGCTAATATTCCTAGTTATAGCTCGCCAACAAGCTTCATACATGCATATGTCTATGAATATCATGCATTCATTCAATATATATAAAATCCTCCTTATATATATATTTATATGCATGAAATGATATACACATACTAAGTCCACACATCTGTCTGTCTGTCTTAACTAAGTGAAACCGGGTGAACAAAATAGCGTTTACATATTACAGCTATTTACATGTGAGTGCGTCTGTGCATTATCAAAATCACATTTTTGACAGTGGATTACTTCCCTTAGTTCACATTTTGCTTACATGATCCATGAAATAAAAATTTAATTTTGGCTCCATGATTTTCCCGTGACACACAGCAATCACTGTCTAGCCCTAGATAGTTCTCCACCTTTGCCACAGACAGACACTGCTTGGCCAAATTCTCCCAGCTTGCCCAACAGATCTACTGTTATAATTAGATTAAATGCTTTGTTATCATCCATTTGATACTCAATGCAGAGCTGATAAGCAGTTAAAATCACAAATTAATATCTTCTAAAACTAGAATTTAACTCTGGAACATAAGAGCAAGACTATAATGCCTTGCTGTTACTTTATTGTGTATACACTCTTTTGTGGGCAATCATGCACAACATGTTTCCTGATATAAGACAAAAACAAGGTGATGCCCTCTAAACGGATTAAATTATATGAATATTGTTTACCTGATTAAATTATGTGAATATTGTTAACTGGCTTAAAACTGATTAAATTATATGAATATTGTTTATCTGATTAAATTATATGAATATTGTTAACTGGCTTAAAACTGATTAAATTATATGAATATTGTTTGGCTGATGAATAGTGTGTTTTAGAATAGTGTTTAACTGATGAATATTGTTTAACTGGTTTAAAAGGGAGATAAATTTTGGCATGTCAGCTAAAACCATGAACAAATTTACATATGTAATCCAAATGGTTGTCATCTGATTACAAAAGAACAGCTTATAGCTCTTGAAATAATAGTGAGTTCATTACTCGTGAACAATAAATGATTAGGGGAGCACACTTTGGATAGACCTGTAAAGAGTAATTTTCTTTTCTCTTACCAGTAAATTTTATATTGATCACAATCTAATGCAGATAGCTTAATGATTGTGTGCATTGTAATAATTCGTATTTTCACTGCGTGATAGTTTTTATTTTGGATCAGTAACGAGCTCTGTAGTGTTTAAATGATTAAACAAAGACCAGTAACTAGCTCTTGTACTTGCAGTGCATAAATGGTTAAGCAAAGATCAGTAACTAGCTCTTGTAGTTTTTAAATGGTTACACAAAGACCAGTAACTAGCTCTTGTGATTGAATGGTTACACAAAGATTAGAGTGCAATAATTTATTTTTGTATACTATAACTAGTTAGTCAAAGCATCATTCGGCTCTTTTTGCAATTATTTGAAATGTATTTTCTTACTGCTTGCTATTGGAAATAGAGCTTTTTGTATAGTCTTTCCTGATTGTACTGATAAACTTTATATATTTCTTGATTATAACTGATAGACTTTAGTGTTTTGCAAGCATTGCTCTGCTATTCATCAGTGATTGCTTAGCAGAACTTTACTTCCCATATTGATTCATAAAGGTGTACTTAATTTTGATTAATAAAGCTGCACTTCTTTTTTAATTAGTTTTTATTATTTATTTTCATTTTTAATCTTGTACAATCCAGCTGTCATATATTTGTGAGGATCCCAAAACAGTGTGAATCAATTTTAATTGGGTCCATCTGTGTTTAGAGTAGGGATACTTTTTTAAAAATTACAATTTTCTGTTTGTATACATTTTGCTATTGCTAGTTAAGCAGAAGCGGTGATATTTGTACACTAGTGGTATGTGATTCATGTAGTTCACTGATCTTGTTTGCATTGATATTTGATTTGAGTTTTAAATGCAATGCATTGGCAACCTACCTGACTGGAAACTTTGCGAGTGACTGAGCCCACTGTAGGCTAACACCATCAAGCAGCTATACACCAAAGCCACCATTGCAGTACTTATCCAGCGATCTGTGGGAGAATGGTTTCAGACAACAGTTGGTAAACGTCAGGGATGTCTTCCGTCATCCACAATTTTCAACATCTACACTTAAAACACATCATGAATGATGCTCGAGCTTGTCACTTTAGTGATAGCCCTTGATGAATCCTCCTCCAGATTTGGCATGCTGGATAAATGCAGAAAAAAAACAAGCCGATGACAAATGTTTAAAAGCAAGTTTCAACCAAAATCAAGGTCAAGAGGACAAGAACTAGAAACAGTGAGCCAATTCAAGTATCTAGGCTCTGTCATCAGTGACAAGGGATCAAAAACAAAAGTCTTGTCTAGAACAGCTCAGACAACAGCAGCCATGTCAAAGCTCAGACCCATTTGGAATGACAAAAATATCTAAGTACAAAAATAAGACTGATGAAAATGCTAGTCCTCTTATTGTATATATGTGAAGCATGGACCCTGAAAGCAGAAATGCAGTGCAGAATACAAGCACTTGAAATAAGATTCTACAGAACCATCCTTGGCATCACTGACAAAGATCACAACACAAACGTTGTGCATATTACTATATTCCCAGTAGACCCAGGCAGATTGAGCTGTCTTGTTTGTACTTGGGTGCCCTGTTAGACCCAGGCAGTCATCTGGGCTTTGTACATGGGTGGCCCCGTTAAACCCGGGCAGTCTGGGCTGTCTTGCAATTATGTAGGTGGCTTGCCAGTCTTGTCATTAGATCTAGGCAGACAGGAATTTCTGCACTCTACAATACTGACAATTTTCTGTGAATGACAGAACCTGGAATAAGTTCTTCACACCTGTGGGACTGGCCAACTTTTGGGCACGAAACTTCTACCATGCTGTGTTATAGAGACAGTAACCCACATGAGCAGTGTGCTAAGCCATGTGAACTATGCACCAAATTAGTATTTCCAAGATTGGAGGCTTGAAAGTATTTAGTGTTGTAAGGTTAACTGTCATTTCATTAGTAGAATATTGTTTATGTTTGTAACTTAAGTTCACCCCTTTGCCGAATGTTAGGAGAGAATGTGTTTAATATTTTTCAGCCCCGTTCCCAAAGTGAAAGTGTATTTATAAATATATTTTGTTTCCCTTTCCACCACCCCCATTTAATTCCATTGTGTATAGCAGTAAATGATTTTTACCTGAGGTGTTTACTTCCAACTGACACTTAAAAATTTCAGCACAAGGAGTGCCCAAGGTCGGGTCAATGTGACATTTAACAATATATATAACAATTTAGTTTAGAAATAGGGATAGGCAAATTTACTCCACCACATATATATAAAATCAATTCTGTACAATTTATCCAATAAATTTTATAAATATATATTTAAACCAGCAGAAATATAAAAGGCATGCATTTGAAGTATATAAACATATTTTTAATTTAATTAAAAAATGACAAAGCAATGTTTCTACAGCATGAACCAATGGCTATAATTGTTTCTTTACTGGAGAATTCAAGCCAGCCAATGAAATTTTCTCATTTAAGTCTTGTGTAATCGTAAATTGTGAAGATTTCTGTAGTCAAGATCTGGCAGTAAACTAGCATTGTCTAAACTTTTAAACATATTCCCTCTAATATCAATACTGACTACACCACTCTACCTGTAACATTTGTATTAAAGTGCGACAGCAGTTCCTCTCTCATCTGCTTTACTAATCCACCTGAATACCCCTCCAAGAAGATGGTGGAGTTATTTTAATTTATAAGCAAATTCCACCTTTCGTTTTCCAAGATAGCTTTAGTCTCCTCGAAAGCAGAGTTGATTATCACCATTGTTCGTTACATTAAGTTTAATTATCTTAAATTCTGAAGTTCTGCTTTAGCAGGATCTCAACAAACTACAAAATATGTTTTGGAGGATTTTCCTGTGATAATATTTGTGGAAAGAATTCAAGATCTAATTCTCGATTTGCACCCATAACGAATACTGACATCGGACCCATTGTACTCAGGTAAAGTTTACAAATAAATGAAGTTCTAAATGTCCAAACTTTCCTTTAGTGTTGATTTAACTAATGACCATCTTGTTAAAAGTAATTAAATCTTTAGCAACGGGGATATAAAAGACAAACTTCTATATTACAAGTAAACCGTAGCAGTACAAAGCATCAACCATAGGCATATCTAGACAGATTTGCAACAACTGTAAACTACACACCTATATGACCAAATGAACCATGACAGTAAAAAAGTATCAACCGTAGACCTACAATGGTATCTAGACCTATCACTAGTAACACTATGGAATCAATTAAGACAACGCAAGGTGCCTGCCAAACATTTTTGTGTGCCCGCGTGTAAAAAGTAGTGCAGAGCATAGATATATTTCTAAATCTATGTGCATATGCTGTTTTATCCAGTCTCACATTTCAAAGCCAAATTCTCTTGTAGTTCCCAAGTAGGAAGAAAGCAGCATGTGACAGTGATTTGAACTACTGGGTATCCACGTTCAAAAGGCTCTAGAACAGTTTGAAGAGAGATTACAACAGTTCATTCATTAATGAGCCTGTGTGCTGCCTTGCTTGTGAATACGTTTCCTTGCTAACTAGAGGTAACAAACATGGCTACGAATCGCAGTCAAGTAAGAAAGAAGTGGAACAGAAGATGTTGGACTTTCAGAAAGATGATTCTAAATTGTGCGCAACAGATTACTTTTGGAACCTGCTTTGACCGAAAAGGATTCCTGCATTAAAAATATATTGTACAAAATCTTATTTCGATTCCGCTTATTTATGTGAGACTTTTAAATCAATATAATCGGCTGTCCATATATCGCCATTTTGTAATGTTTGTGTTGTCTTTGTTCTGTTAATTGTCAGTGAAAACACTGTGGGGGCTTTCAAGTTGGTCACATTAGCAACCCTTTGTAGTCTGTTCATCCTTCACCATCGCTCATAATTGGGGTAGGCTTTTAACCAGGCAAAGAGAAGCACAAGTGTCCAAATGCAACAGTTCTTACCAGGTGATATTCTGAAAACCAACATTTATGCTAGCAAAGACACAGACTTGCCTTATATATATAATCACACAAGCATATTAATATTGGAGAGGCTTAAAGATGTCTTTGCCATGTTCTGGATTCAGTATATATATATATATATATATATATATATATATAGATTTACATCACTTATCCCAACCACCACCAATATACACCATCTATATTTACATCACAGTCCAAACAAACTATGTTTACATCCAGGGCCGTCTTAACAGCATCACATTTTCATAGGCCCATAGGTAAAGGAGTGCACATAGGGCCCATACCTACACAATTACTCACATGAATAAAACATACATGGATTAGCATGGGACCCCTATGCTCCTGAGGCTCCCAGGCAACTGCCCAGCATACCCATGAATTAAGATGACACTGTTTACATCACACAGTCCAACTATTATCAACAAACTATATTTACATCACATAGTCCAACACCCCTATATTTACATCACAGTCAGACCACCAACAAACTATATCACACAGTCCAACCACTCCAACATTTACATCACATATAGTCTAACCACCCCTATATTTACATCACCTAGTCCAACCACCAACAACCTAAACTCTATTTAAATAACACGGTCCAACTTGAATTACCCTCTATATTTTTAATTTAAACCACACAATAAACATAAGTACATTTTAATAAATCACAGTCTAACCACCAACAATAAACATAAGCTATATTTAAATCACAGTCCAACTGCCTACAATAAACATTCAAACCACACAAAGCAACCACAAAACCCCCACATATTTTAATCAACTATTCCAATCAACATTAAACATGAACTGTAAGCATAAACCAGTTCACATCACATATCCAAAATGTCCCTCAAATACTCATTTGTATTGTGTGACCAGCTAGAGTGCATATAAAACTATAGGGTGTTCAATAAGAAACACAACCCATGGGCAATGCATGTTTATTAGTAAATAACAAGAATTGTTGAATATGTTTACCGTCACATTTGTGCACTTAAAATAATGTATTCAATGAATCACACTGTCCAGTCATTTCTCAACATTGTTGTATTTCAATAATAACTATAATTTCAATAGTATGTGCATAAATTATAAATGAGTTGTAGTTCTTTAAGGACACCCTATATACTCACATCATATACGCAGCATACTATTCATATGATGAAAAACAAACAAGCAAATGTTCTTTATATCTGTTTATTTTGTAGCACAGTAATATCATAGAGGATGCTAAATAAAGATAATAATACACAAATGCTATGTCCACTGTTACTATTAAAAATACCCAAACTGATATGCTAATCATCAGCATAAGCATGAAACATCCAACACACCCAGTCCATTCTACCAAGACGGGTTATCCAACACGAACTAGAAACACCCGAAACACCTAGATCATTAATTATGGTGATGGTTATGTAACATGACCTAGGAACACCTGTTCCATTTTTTTGAGATGGGTTATGCAGTATGAACTAGGAATTCCTGTTCCATTTTATGAGATGGGTTATGCAGTATGAACTAGGGGTACCTGGTCCATTTTACCATGAGCTATGTCAACGTACAACAGTCAGTCAAAGATGCTTGCTGGCAACATAGCATTTATCCAGTATGTTTACATTAGTAAGGCTTATGAATGGTACAGTTTTGATAATTTTGAAATATACCTACAAAGACCAGCAACATTATTTGTGGAAGATCTTCAGGCATTTAATTTGTATTATTGATGATTTGATAACTATAATTGCATGGTGAGTTCTAGCATTAAAATAGTACAAATAGTAGTTATGGGACAAATTAATACATAAAGATGCATGAAAGAAATAAGGACATAAAAATACTTTTCTGTTCAATCAACAAGTTAATGACAGTATGAAAACTTTCTGCAGAATATTTTTTGATTTTGACTAAAATAAACAAACAATTGATTTAGTGTAAAAATCTACATAATTTGTATGACATAACTTATTATAAAAGAATACATGAAATAGATTTAAGGAAGAACAATTCTAATAAGAATTTAAGCAATGCAGCTTGTACAGTAAATGGAACTTAAAAAATTAATCAGAGCTTGTATTTAAGATCTCGTCAATGCAATTTGCACAGTAATTGTATTTAAAATTTATCAGAACCCATATTGTTTTTGTCAAAAATACAACTAATGAGTTAAGTGTATAAATAAATGACTTCTGTAAATGGTAGGGAGAACTTACTGTCAACTCTATTAAAAATACTTACTTAAAAGTACATTATTTATAACTATTTATATTTATGTGTAATTATAGAGATAAAAAGAATAGTTCAAAGCTTTTAAATAATACATAATTATAGAAAAACAACAATGAAATTAATCTAAAACAGTTTTTGCAAATGTGCATTCTTTGAATAAAAGAATGAATATATTAGAGTGTAAATATACACTTTACTGAAAAAGTACACCAATAAATAAAGCAGAAAACACCATGCAAAAATTAATATTGTTACATAAAAGAGTTAAACATTGAAACGCAACTTTCTGTAGCTCTAAAATATTATAGTATATTGCTTCCAACAAATATCTGACTTGATATGTATAGAATTGTATGGGAAGAAACATTTTAAAAAGTATATAAAAACATTTATATTTATATAAAACATTTTACATGCATAAAGACATATTACATTTTAGTGTGTAGTAATATTAGTATAATCCCCATTGATACAATATAGTGAACCAATACTGGCCCACAGAATAAAGCATATAGTAAAAGTAGAAACAAACATTTTTGTGTGTACTTTATAAAGCTGGCCAAGGACAGCTTTCGGTTTTCATTTAAAAAAACACACTGTCAATGATGCAGTCGTAGACATATAATAAAGAGATGCAAAAGTATTACATTTGAAAATATTAAGTAAATGTATGAAAATTAACCATTCTGTAAACAACTATCAGATTAAAATTTAAAAAATAGAAATAATCAAGTCAGAATTATTTAATATAAGAAGAGTTATTTGTAGATGAATAAAACCAGGCTTTGAGCTGTTAAAATGCTGACGTTTTTCCTAATATAGATTAATAAAAAATTTCACAATAAAGATATAATTCAAAATTATACTGATGATATTTACTTATATATCTTTATATAGTAAGATTATCTTCAGCCAAATATGAATGAAAAATTATTAAGAACAATTATTTTACATGTATATAAATGTATAAATACATGTATACAAGACTGGTAGTTCAAATACCACAAGATTTACAAAATATAATAAAAATAACAAAACAACAGCAACTCTAAAAAATGTCAATAAAACAATGCTTTAGCAATTTACTTGTATTTTAAACACCCTAAAAAGTTATGAAAAAAGGATGAATTCATATTAGCTTGACTCAAGAAAACTGAAAAGATTAAAAACAAACAACAGTATGAATTCAAAAAACAGATCCAATTCAAAGTACTCAAACATTTTTTCCCAAAACAGAAATCAAGCACAAGCTGTCAGGTTTATACATATACAGTAAATATGTCAAACACACAAAGCATGGAAATAAAACACAGACTGCACTTTCAGGGAGAAACACATAAAAGTAATTTGTTTATTCTCTTTAAATTTTGTTATATGATATGAGAAACATAAAAGGCTATGGTGATTTGCAGAAAATCAAAATTAAAACAAACCCCTATGAGGAAATGTGTCACTACAGTGTGTTTATATTTAACTAAATTTGACATATTTGTTGGTGCAAACAAAATACATGTAATATTGTATCACTTGTTTGTTTTTTTGTGTAATAAAATCAATCTTTTATTACTATACACATTAAGCTCTTTGCGTCTTATAATTAGTAGTTCTAATTCTTGCAATTAGAGAATTTTAGTACTGAAATATGAAACTGACAATGACAAAAACAAAACGAGAATTTTAATGAATTTTAAAATATATGAATACTATTTATCACTATGGTACACAAGGAATGATCATGATATACAGAGATGTACAAAATAAATTCTTTGCTAATATTATTATTTAAATTAATATATGCTAAACTGACCCAACAGCCCTTTATTTAAAAATAAAGAAATCACAAAGTATAAATCAATGACTGAGTATCAAACGTTGCAAAATTATATACTTAACAGATAAAAAACTCACTGTAATTAGAACCATGTGATAAAATAGCAGTAGATGAAGCATACAAACCATTTTTGATGGTCTGTATTGGTCTAATGGTAAAATAAAGTTTTTAGATTACATTTTGCTGGTATATTGGCATAAAGCAAGCCTCCAAAATTTTTCCCATAAATGAAACAAGTGGTAATAATAATAACTCATTAACTGTCAAACAGTTACTATAAACAAATATTTACATAGATTTAAAGGCATTCAACATTATCTCGGTTTACACTCTACTCAGTGCAGTGTATAGACACCAGTAATACCTCAGTATATACTTCATTTAATGCAGCACATAAGCACCTGTAACACTTTGGTACTCACTAATACTACACTCAGTGTAGCCTAAAGGCAGTATTAATACCTACACTCCATAACACCATCCCTCAGTTTACACAGATGCTTAATTTCTGAATTAAATGACCACTAAGCAAGCAAATTTATGACATACAGATAAAGTACAAGTCACACTGATGAAAAGTTTAATGATAAAAGTTGTGTCACATTTGGTATATCTATGTTCATGGAAGAGTCTTCAGTACTTGCATAAGCAAATTCAACAGATACATATCTCTATCAAACCGGACAGCGAACATTATCACACTGGAACCAGTGGCCTATGACCCTGTATGATAAAACTCCTCAAGAATAAATCAGTAATATTTTGCATCATACAAAAATAGTAAGTTTTAGGAAATACACAAACATCAGTTTCACAAGCAATAATATTTACAAACTGTCATGCCAATGCATCAAAATACTTCAAGCAAACGAAAATTCCACTGAGCCTCAAAGTTAGATTTAGTGACTACAAAATTCTCTCTTCACACTGTAAATAAAGTTCAATTAGGCTGCAACTACTTGTCAGTCCAAATGATGTACAAAACACCCCCACCCCCCTCAAAAAAAAACCCCAACAACAAAACTACAAATTTCATGATGAATCAGAATATGGGATAATTTAGTTAAGTGATAAAAATAAATGAATAAAAAGAAATGTTACACAGACAAGTCTAAACTCTAAATCAACTAGTAAATAAAAAAAGCACATATATAGCACCTTTAATTAATTAAAGCATCAATATCTGGGCATATTAGAAGCTTGGTTGTTTTGCAGACACAAATATCCAGTGGTCAATTAATGTCTTAAAAGCTAAGCCAATGACTGTATGATGATTTCAAAATGAGTAAATATTTTGCTGACAATCAGCAATCAGGCAAAAACTTAATGACTTTAAAATGCATGACTAAGCAACTTTATTTTAACGTCAATAATAATAAGCGATGAAACAACTGCTGACAAAGCAATATATTTATTTATGAGTGTTGAGCACCAGAACTGTCATAACATAAAAGACACTGTTGGATGGTTATAATGTTCATCATACTCAAAGGAGTGATGTTGAAACAAATGAGCTCTTCTAAACAGAGGTTCTCAATGTGGATCAAAAGATGAGGAAGGATGAACAGGTGTTGAACAATTCATAACAAGACAATGTTAAAGAGGTCTTGTTATTTCAACTGAACAATGAAATTCAACTCAACAGTATGTATATACTCATCACAAAATAGTGTCCAAAGCCATGACTTAAAAATGGGATATAAAAAACCCCTGTACCTAAAAGGAGAAATGAAAAGCAAGAAAAATCCCTCATGGTCAACAAAAACAAAGACCAGTTAAAAATTAAGAAGATATATTTGAGTGTTTCAATGCTAAGCCACCCCTAAAGAATTGTTGTAGTGGTTGGTGTTAAACAGGAAAAAAGTACTGAAATACTAAAGATTGAATGTCTCTCACTGTTTCAAACTTTGAATATTAGACTAATTAAATAAATTTATTTTTTATTGGGATAATTAATTTACACATGTGTGAGCTGATAAAGAAAAATGTGTACCATAACATGCAGTTAATACAAAGTGTGAGCGTTGAAATAATGTCATGGTTTCAGCATATTAGGTCCAAATTGGTCATTCTATCTTTGTGGGTTTCATCATTTATACTTCAGGCTCTAATGTGAGCACATAATGGAGATTATCAGAAACTGGTGGTCTAACCTGGATTGTGTCAATTGATTTGCCTATATTTTGAAATCACACTACAGGCCAAATTTAGATTGTATCAGTTAAAACAGATATATTTTAAAATCAAACCACAGACCAAATATAAATTGTACTAATCAAAACATCTACATTATTAAATGAAGCTAGAGGTCAAATCTTTATTGTATTAGTCAAAATATAATTTTCATATCATCTTACAGATTTAAATTGGACTGTCAGTCTATCAATATTTTAAAATCATATACAGTCTAAACATTGACACCGAAAAATCAAAGTACAGGCCTAAAAAGTTTTAGTATGCACCACACACACAAACAAAAAAATATTAAACAAAAACTACAAACACATTGGATTATGTAAAAACACAAAATGCTTAGATTTTAAAGGAAATGAACTGTGCTTGTGCTGCAAATTCAGTGTGAAACTTTGAGTCTTCAGCACTGGATAGGTACAACTGCCCCAGAAAGACATGGCAGGCATCTCAAACAATGCCTTAATAATTCTTCAACCGTGCCCAGTTTGTGTATTACATAGAAAGTCACAAAATGGTCACCTCAAATAACCCCCCAGTCTAAGCTTAAGATGCCTCAACTGAGCTCATATTTACATAGAAAGACATGGCAAATCCAGCAAATGATGAGAGGCAAAATATAAACCAGTCACAATTATTGCTTATAAGTCTGTAGATCCCACATAAATATAGATTTTGTTCACTCTTCAGCTTCTTCTGTGTCAAGTCAGCACTGAAAGACACAACTGATCAAATTTGGATTTACTGCTTTGTAAAGGTCCATAAATGAATTATGAATTCTACTTGAAATCTTTTCCCAACATCTGATGATCGTACACATGACTGGACCCATTAAAATGTGGCAGGGCCTCAAAGGAGATATGTTTGGCCCTTCAAAATGAAAATGTTTGCTTGAGTTGAATGATACACTTTTTGATCCACTCTTGCCCCCTTCAAAAACATTGCAAAACTGGCCCAAAAAAGATTGTGAAGAGGCTGGATGTGCAAGGCAAGAATAAAGATTCTGCCAAAAAGTCATACAATCCTACACACTGGAGCAAACCTCTCCCTTGATTCATTAAGGTATTTTTAAAAGAAAGACCAAGGAAGATGTAAGATAAAAGGCCAACTAGTTTGATTTTCTGTTTCTCTAGTCTCACTTCTTAACAATGACTTTCACATTTTTTAAACAGATGAGGCAGAATCATATTCTTCAGGTGGCCGGTCCTTGTATTTTTCTTTACGTATCCGTTCAAGCTTTTTTCGAGCATCTTCCAACTCTTTTTCCTTTCTGAGAATTTCTTCTTGTGCCATAATTTCCTGCAAAAAATATCACTCCATATCACAACGTTTTTTCTTGTGCCATAATTTCTAAAAAACATAACAATTTACCTAATAATATTTCCTTTCAGATCATGATAAATAAATGAACAATTTATTTTTAAAAAGTAGGGCTTTTAAAATTTATTTTTATTGATATAACTTATTATTGTTTGGATATATTTACTGATAGCTTAAATGTCAGAAGTCATTAAACATAAAGGAAATGAAGCGTTAATGAAGTAAACATAAAGAGGATAATGTTAATTATGAATGAATATAAAATAGATGTAATTTAAAGTACCTGGGCAATTCCACCAACCATTCGCTTGTTGATTGTTAAACTGACTTCTTCTACTTCACGTTCTTGCTGGGCAGCTCGTACAAGGGCCTCTGATGCTCTTTTGACAGCATTACCAGCCGCCTAAAAATAGACAAACAATATTACTGGTTGCCTAAAAATAGACAAAATAGATAAATAACATTACTGGTTGCTTAAAAATAGGTAAATAATATTACTGGTTGCCTAAAAATAGACAAAATAGATGAATAACATTACTGGTTGCCTAAAAATAGATAAATAATATTACTGGTTGCCTAAAAATGGACAAAGAATACTACTGATTGTTGTAAGTCTCTTCTGAGACTAAGGTATTAAAATAATAAAATAGATTGATTCAAGCAGTATAAAGTGTACTAGCATAGAAGTAAAGGTGGTGAATACAGGTTTGGCCAAACCACCTAAGTTACAAGGAGAGGTAGACCGGATACAGTGTAGGGCAAATGAAAGCTAATTAAAATATATTATTTAACTTGTAAATCCGATCTTGACACAGTAGACACTATATATGGAATTGAAATTGTACTTGTGAATTTTAACTTGATTGTTTCTAATTTTTCCTATTTATTTTTTTTATATAAATTCTTCATTAATTTTTCACTAATCTTTGTGTCATTCCTTATCATCTTCACTTTATGTAAATTTCACCTTGTAATGTTTGTGCTGTCTATGTTCCTGTTCTATATTTAGCAAGGGATCGTATGGGGGCTCGTAGAGCTACAAGTGTTGACCTCAGTTGTGTTGTCTTAGATTATTCATTAATTTACGGGCAACCAAAAGTTGCTTAAAATTAGACAAATAAGAAAGATGTATATCACATTGTGGAATACAGAATACATTCATGCTTAATGTAGTCTCTTCACACTTTCTTGAAATTCCTGATAAGCCAAGCATGTAGTTTCTACAGCTAAGTTAAACTGTATTCATACCTGCAAAGTGTTAAGTTCCCATGATGTCAAATGAAACAAATTAAACCCTTTCATAATAATAATAATCAGAACAAGAAGAATATGAAACAAACTGAACAATTTCATAATAATAATAATAGAGGAAAAGCGTGCAATAAGTCTGAAAATCAATTTCCAACTCCATTACCTGTAATCGTTGCATTGCAACTGACCCAGGGTCTGCTTTGACCTTGCACGCCATTAAGAGCTGTGCTGTAGATCCTGCAACCTCTTTAGCAGAGGCAATAAGTTTTTCTTCACTGGCATGACCTTGAACCATGGCATTGGCAGCTTCACACAAACTGTGGGTTGCTGCAGCAACCATTCGTGCCTGAAACACCAAATAATCTTGTCCTACAATGTCTGATTGACCAAGAAAAGAAAGTGAAATGATCTTTAGGACATTTTGTAAACTATTTGACAAACAGGAGGAATGCTTTTAATGGTGTCAATCATTCTGAATAAATTATCCCTAAATAAATGTTAAGATTTCTAAAAAAAATGTGACTTTTGTAATGTTTGGTTTCTGACGAAATCCTGTATTTTAAATGAATGTGTGGTTTTAAATAAATCCCAATTTTAAAAACTGATATTCTGAATAAATCTATAGATTAATGTGTGTATTTACATTAAATTTTACTAGCACACCCCCACACACACCCATCAACCACCCACCCCCGAAAAAGAAAGGAAAAATGAAGGAATACTGAATGAAATGCACTTACTGCAGAAATAAGACCTTGTGACCATTGTCCATCCTCATCCACAGCATGCCGAGTGAATGTGGAGCTCACCTTCAACAAACAGAACCCATTTCCCATCAAGAGGTTATACATTTTACATACAAGTAAGTGAGTTCTCTTAAACAGTTCATACTTTTACATACAACTCATTTCTTATAAAAGGTGATGCTTTTTGCATGCAACTCATTTCCAGTAAATAGGTCATACATTTGACTTACTACTCATAAACAGGTCACACACTTTACAGTTCACACACTGGATGAAGAAGTAATTTCCTTTAAACAGTTCACAAATTTTATATTCAACTTGTTAACACATTTTATATTCATTTCTCTAAAAAAAAAAAAAATCAACATTTTACATATAAATAATCATCCCAAAATGTTGTACCATATATACAAATGCATACACACAGACATTCCTTGATTTACAAACTTAACTGTTCCAAAACCTTTGCTCTCAAGCAAAATCTCAAAAGCAGATTGTTAAATTTCCATTATTTTGTATGTAAAGACCTTGAAATATGTTTCTGAATTCTAGAAAATCAAATAATACAGCATATTGATACCGTAAAAAGTACTTAAGTATGGTAGTAATAATATTCTTGCTTATTTCTGGTATTTACTGTACCTTGATTAACATAGCATACTAAGTATTACTATACATGAAATGTTTACTTCCCAATTCCAACAACCAGACATGATTCATGTGCACAGGCACACAGTTTCTGTCTGTCTGTCTATCTATCTATCTATCCATCCCTTTGTCTTGCCGACTGTTGGGGCTTCCTCCATTCCATTCTGTTCTCTGATAATTTTACGGTGTCGCTCAATTTCAATCTTGTCCACTGAGATTGTTGTCCTCCCATTTTTTTCTGTCTTCCTCTCTTTCTCCCTCCCTGTACAGTACCTTGCATGATTGTCTTGGCAAGCCCTGTTGATCGTGTGATATACCCATACCATTTCATTTTGAGTTTTTTCACAATGGCTAATAGTTCTTCATAAGGTCCAATGGCTTGTCTAATTCTGTTTCCCACTTCATCAATTGTGACATGATCTCTATATGAAATGCCAAGCAACCTTCAAAAGCATCACATTTCAGTGCCTGTATTCTCCTTTCGAGATTCGCAGTGAGGGTCAATGGTTCACAGGCACATAAGAGCACAGATATAACCAAGGAGCGCAACAGTCTGATCTTTGAGCTGACTGAGAAGTTTCTGTCTTTCCAAATTGTCTTCAACCTTGCCATTGCTGTTATTGTCAGCACAATCCTGGATAATATTTCTGGTTTTGATCCCTCGTCTCTCACGATGCTCCTAAATATTTGAATTTATTAACTGTTTCCAGTTTTTGATTTTTTTGGTTGTTTCTCATAATAACTCTCCCCCAAAAAGGCAATTTGCAGCAATGTCAGAAGTATTGTACGATCAGTCTTATATGCCGCCCAAGCAAAGTCATGCTAAAGATCATATTAAACAGATTGAAGCTGCAGGCAAAGGAAATCATAGCTGAAGACAGGGAGGCTTCAGACCAGGGTGAATTATATAATTCTGTAACAATGACTCTCTAATGTCAACAAAGCTACTGTTATTTAATTTGAGACTAATGTATGAAGAAATATAAGTGAACAAAACCAAAAAATAAATTCTGTCTAAAAATTAAATCAGTGATTTATATGTCCTGCAAATAAAGCATATTTCAGACATAAGTGCCATGGCCACACTGGTTACCATTCATCATCACCACTCTACAACTTTTCTTTCAACAATACTCCACTTTGTCTTTCATCATCTTCAACCCTCCCAACTGTGGCAAACCTTGTGCCGGACAGAAAAAATAACTGATAGCCGGAAGGTGCTATCATCCCAATTGAATTCCCCACAATTATCATCAAATAAGCATATTTCTCACTTTCAAAGACAAGGCTAAAATTACAGTGATGTGACATTTTATTTATGAGGCATATTTCCTTTTAGGGGTTAATGGTTCATCTAAATTTAAACACTGCATAGCATTACATACTTTGAAAGAATGTATTTAATTTCTTTTTTGTAGATCTTGCAGTGAGGGGTGGTGGCGGTGGTGTAAGTTTTCTACAGTGCTTGCATTACCTTTGCTCTTAGATTATCTGTGCAACCTTTTCCCCAGTTGCCATGGACACTAGAGAGGCACTGTGCATGCACATTCATGAAGCATACTCTCATATAAGTGAAATTTACAAGAAAAATACAGCTATTAAAAGTACTGCTATACGTGAAAACGCATAATCATTATATGGTCCACATGCACACATGTATGAACATTCTTATCAAATGCAGATCCTCCTCTTCATTATCATCAATAAGATTTAGCTTAAACAAAATTCAGATAAACTGAGATAAAATAAACAAACCTTGCCCTGTGCAACAAGTTCTCGCTGTGCAGCAGATGCTGTCTTGACTAATGCTGCTGTTGCTGCAGCAATAGATTTAGCTGCTTCCAGAATTTGTTCATCAAAGTTCAGACTTTCATCTGCTTTCTGAAAATTAGATTTACAATAAAAATAGCATAATTCAAGTTAACAGAATGTGAGGACAGTTACATAAAAATAGTGTAATTCAACAGGCAGAAAGTGAGGACAATTACTGTACATAAATTATAATATGAAGTCTAGAAAGATAGTCAGTCAATGAATCATAGACCAATAATAACAGTCTAAGAAACACAATTACTGGAGAGGAACATCAAACACAACCCAATAAGCACAGTGAAAAATACAAATATGTGTGTGTGTGTGTGTGTGTGTGTGTGTGTGTGTGTGTGTGTGTGTGTGTGTGTGTGTGTGTGTGTGTGTGTGTGTGCGCGTGTGCATGTGCATGTGTGTCTTACAGAAAAAGACAATCAAACAGCCCCATAGTAGCAGTCATAGAGAGAAAGAAAAACAAAGCCCCATAATAGCTGTTATAGAGAGAAAGACATTCAAACAACTCTATAAAAGCAGTCTTAGTGAGAAAGACAATCAGACTCATAATAATAGTCTCAGAGGGAAAGACAATCAAACAGCCCCATAATAACAGTCTTAGAGAGAAAGACAATCAAATAGCCCCACAATAAGTTAGAGAGAAATACAAAACAATCAAACAGCCCCATTATAACAACAATCTTAGAAAGACAAAATGAACAGTCCCATAATAACAGTTCTTAGAGAGAAAGACAATCAAGTAGCCCAATAATAAGTCTTACAGAAAGACAATAAAACAGTCCCATAATAACAGTTAGAGAGAGAGACAATCAAACAGTCCCATAATAACAGTCTTAGAGAGAAAGACAATCAAGTAGCCCAATAATAACAGTCTTACAGAGAAAGACAATAAAACAGTCCCATAATAACAGAGTTAGAGAGAGAGACAATCAAACAGTCCCATAATAACAGTCTTATAGAGAAAGACAAACAACCCTATGAGTTTTAGAAAGACAAGCATGCTGTTAAGAACAGTCTTAGAGAAAAAGACAAACAGCCCTAGAATAACAGTCTTAGACGCAGCCAAAGAATGTCATAGGAAGACAATCACACACAAACAACCCAATAATAATAATCCATAGAGAAAAAAGACAACCATACGTAGCCCAGTAAATATAAATAAATCATATAGCTCAGTAATATCATAAGTAAAAAAAACAATCACATAGTCCAAAAATAATAATCACTGAGCCAAACAAAACAAAAAGACAGTCATACACAACTCAATAATAACAGAGAGAATTACACACATTTTGATAAAAGCAATTGAAAGACAACCATATCTGTCCCAGAAATAATATTCAGAGAGAGAGAACGACAACCAACTATGTCTCAATAAATAATATTCAGAAAGACAACCACATCAGTTCATCATCATTGAGTCTGTGACTGCCTTACTTGGAATCCTTTAACTTGCCAACTAGAGGTAACAAAAATGGCTACATCGACTGCAAGTCTCATTCAAGTAAGAGAAGTGGAACTTGAGATTTTGGAGTCTAAATGATGTTCTCAAATCGACCGCAATAGATGATAATTTTTGGAATCTATAGCGTACACACAAAATATTAATTTGATTCCATTTATTTATGTGAGCTGTTTGTAATGATGAGCATAATAAAGTCAATATACAGACCTTAGCTTACAGGCATCTTGATGATTCTTACAAAAGGGAATATCATTTTACTCGCTCAACTTTTAAAAACTGGCTAATGAAATGTAGTGCCCCAAATCATACTGATATATTACAATAAAAGCATGTAAATTAATAATACTTTTTTCCTATTCAGTTATGGTGAGCACTTATGAATATTCATATTTGTATATTTACAGAAATCTGGATGTATGTAACAATAAAATTTGTGTGTAACTTTTTTCACATTTATGTTTACTTGATGAAATCCAAATCCAAGTAAAAATACAAAAAAATATTTTTAATTAACCACAACTGACTTCTATGCTAAAGTAAAAATAATAAATATATTTTAGCCACTAGTTCAACAATATTGTACTTTTAAAAATAAATAATAAGAAAACTGCCTGCTTATGATATTTATTTTGTAAAAGCTACTTAATCCATCTTCCAGATAGATTCCCAAAGAGCAAATTCACATTGTAATAGCAGAAGAGTGGTATAGACACATATATTAAATATTACTAAATGTACGATTTGTGTATTATTTAATGTCCAGTACAAAAATAAGCTTTGAAAAACTGATGGCTGCCACCAAACTTCTGAAAATTTGAATATGCTCTTGGTCACAAAAGGTTAGGAGCCACTGAGATAAATCATTTAAACATTTATATTAATTATTGATACAAAAACTATATAAAATCAACTATTTCACAAAACAAACCATAAATATATATTACTGAAAATTTAAACTGAGCTTCACATGAGTCAATGACATCATAAAGGCTCATTAAATACATGTAGTGATAAATTAAAATAAACTTTATAAAGAAAAGAGTAATCTTCATTATAAAGACAAGTTATCAACTGGCAAAATTATTAGTGATGAATTAATGTAGACTCATTATAATTCACCTCTCCCTGTGTGTGTGTGTGTGTGTGTGTGTGTGTGTGTATGCACACACACATACACACTGATAAGCAGCAAACAAAAGCTTTATAAGGGCAGGTAATCTACAAACAATAGCATAAACTTTATAAAGATGAGACATCTTCACTAACTCTTCAGTGAAGGAAACTACATAGAATTAAGCTATTCACATAATAATAACAAGGTTTGTGTTCATCATACAGACAAGTGATTTGTATGACTGGTTAAGCTTTCGTAAACTTCATAAAGATAGAATGATCTATATCCTAGAAGAGAGATGTCAAGCACGTGTATTGATGATCTTCCATAAAGGCGCTGTGCAGTTTGTGCTGACAGTAGCGAGCAGTGCAGGGTTAAAGCTCTGGCGCTGCTCTGACATGTTTGACTACTTGGTTGTCATAACAACAGCACCAAATATATCAAACATATCTGGCAGAGGCAGGCAGGAGGACAGGTATGGAACATGAGCACACACCTAGCTGGTAGTCGGACTGGCAAGGATTGCATATGCAAAGTGATGAATGAACTAACAAATAACAGCCATGGGTCATGGGTCAACATGCACAAAAAAAAAGGCCACAATTATAGGATATGCCTAAACCACTCAACGTCTACAAAATCAAGCATCACAAGCTGGCCATCAAATAATTATTAACAACAATGTGAAATGATCAACAGAGAACAGAGATTTCACCGACTAACATCAATAACATCAACAAGTATGGAAATGCTATGGAAATGTACTTGAATAAAGCCAATAGATGTAGTCTTCATCACCTAACGTCAATGACATTGTGTAAAACTCACTGTACACACTATATGTACTTTGTATAAAGCCAACAGATGTACATTCTTCATCACCCAACATCAATGACATTAAATGTGTGAAAATGCTTGTGTACAGCATATGCACTAGTGTAAAGTTCACGCATATACAATCTTCATCTCTAATATCTATGACACTGTGTGAAACCACTTGTATACAGAGTGTTTTGAATAAAGTCAAAGGGTCATCTTTAACATCAAAACATAACTGTATCAAACTGTGCTTGAGTATAGTGTGAACACAAAAGATTCGAAGCTTTCATCATATATATATGCATATACAGATCATCACCAATCAACAGTTTAAGATTTTTGGAACACAGTGTGAATGAAGCTTATATAAACTATGAACACTGATAGTAAAATTTATAAATAAGTGAACAATACTTTTATAATATTACAGGTATACATTATAGTGTTCACCACCTAGTATCAATGGCATTAACAGTATGAAACTATTTGTAAATAGTGTGAACACTGAATAGCATCAACATATGCACAGTCTTCATCAGCTAAAATCAACATAATGGCTGTTTGTAAATAGTCTGAACAGTATAATATCACAAGATAAACTGTCTTTACTTGTTAGCATCTACAACATTATCTGTGTGCACATTACTTGTATAGACTATAAACACTCTTAATGTCAACAGATGTATTTTTTCATCACCTAATGTATATAAATAATGCCTCTAACAGCACTGACATTAACAGTGTACAAAGTATGACCATTGCTTATAGACTCCTAGCATTATACACTGACTTCAAGATTTAACATTTAACACATCCACTATGGCCATTGCTTGTATATGTTAAGGGAGATAAATAAAATAGGCTGTAAAATACTTTTCAAATGATTGTTTTGACTTCTCTGTAGAAGTTATCTCTATTTAAAACACAATTATTTACTGATCTCCTTTGTCTAACACTGAGTCAAATATTTTTGTATGTAGAAATCAATCATAAATTTACACTTATTCACTGAATAAAATTAGTTTTGATTGCAGACATCAATCATAAATTTACACTCATTCACTGATGATCAAAAAGATAGCAACAAATAAATATTCCAGATATTCCAACACAAAATATTTTCAAGAGTAGATGACCTATACAACAATCCACTAGCAATTAACCCATGAATATTTCATCTGTATCTTTAACATAAGGGGAAAAGTGATAAAACTACATTGATAAGCTAACAAAGACACTATATCTCCACAAAAAGATGAAATCTATTTAATTTTCAAGACAGACAGCTGCTTAGCTAAAGAAAATAAACTGCTTCAACTACACTACTGATGCATATTTTAATTCTGATGCAATTCAAGGAACGTACAAAGGGAGACAAGCCCTTCCAAAGGCCAACGTCCATCACAGAACAATAAAAATCATAACAAACCCGAATCTTATTTCCCAGTCTGGCTTGGATATTAGAAAAGATTGCCAAAAAGTTCTGTATAAATTTCTGCAATATGACACAAAATTATTCAGGAAAATAAAGCAAAATGATCCAACTGTCAGCATAATGAATTACTACAATAGGACACATAAAATTAATGAAAGGATTTTTTAAATTCCAAACAACAAACCAGCTTAGGACATTGCAGCAATTAAAAACCAAATCTTTGAAGATACTATGATAAACGGGACAAAGGTTTTCAAAATACCAAAGGGCCAGCTTGGGATATAGGTGCAATATAATATAAATTAATTCAGGGAATTGGGATATTATTTTCCACAATACTCTTATTGCGTGTTTGCATTCTGAGCAATTCGCTATAATAAATAAAAATGATTAAAAAATTGCAACTAAATGAGACAAATGTTTATTAGAATGCCAAATGACTGTCAGCTTAGAAAACTATTACAACAGGATGGATGGACAGACAGATGCACACACAAATAATTATTATAATAAACAAAAGTTTTTCAGAAATCTTAATGGTAATCAGCTTTATAAAATTGCTGCAATACACAACATCTGTCTGACAAATGTAGCTAAATGAGAGAAAATGACAATCACCTTAGGACACTGCTGCAAGATAACAAAACTATTTAAGAAATCATGGATATATAAATGTTTCATTCCTGATAGCTATCACATTAAAGTCAGCAAACAAAATTTTTCAACTGCAATATAACAATGTCAGTGATCAAATGCCCTCACCCTAGCAGCAAGGCGTGGTTTCAG
This sequence comes from Sinotaia quadrata, assembly GCA_028829895.1. Classification (NCBI taxonomy): domain Eukaryota; kingdom Metazoa; phylum Mollusca; class Gastropoda; order Architaenioglossa; family Viviparidae; genus Sinotaia; species Sinotaia quadrata. The sequence continues at coordinate 116,968,933 of CM054181.1, read as the reverse complement.
TGAGGACAGTTTCTTAGCCGCAGCCTCAATGGAACTGGCAGCATTGAGCAGCTCATTCTCTGCAATGACAGTTGGATCCTCAGGGTCCACCCAGTCACCTAAACACAAGAGTGATTAAACTATCAGAACTTGCAGTATAAGTTTTCTCTTGAATATATAAAAACATTACTTGTAGCCTTGATCAACAACACTAACCTTGTTTAACATTATCATCTGACTAACTATATTAATTGTAGACTTATTTAATAGTATTAACAATGGCATTCTCTAACACTCACTGCAGCAATGTTTAATACATTGTCTATAATATATGTTGAACATTTCTAAAAAATACTGTCTGTAAATTTATTGTTAAATTTGAAAACTTTAACCCACAACACCAATATATATATATATTTAATTCTGTGATGACATCTGTCAAACATTAAAGTTAACCCTCGAATAAGTTTCTTTCCTTTAAATTTTTGTACCGCAAAGAAATTCTATATAAAGTCTCAAAATAGAAAGTAATCCATCATATGAGGTTTTATTAAAGCTAATGTTAGCACATTAAAAAGTATACACTAGTAAGTCTCCATGTATTCATGTTCTTGTATTGCCAATATGTTAAGATCACATATTTTTACAGTTTGTTCAAAAATAAAATTATCAATGCCAAATACCTGCATGCAGCAAATGAAATTGATTTCGTTATTTTATTTATTTATTTATTTTTAAAAAGCAATGCAAATTAATAAAAAATGAAGTACAATTAAATATAAAATGAATATGCACTTAAAAAACTAAAATATTAATTAATCAACACAGAATATTTTGCTTTAGTATTAAATAATCATATTTACTGAAAGGAGGTTGATTGAACTAAAAGAAAACATATAAAGAGGTCAACTGATGTTCAGGGCAGACAATAGTATGATGAAGGGGGATGGGTGGGTGTTACATTATATCTACAAATGTTTATACTAAATGGTAGGATGTACAGAGAAATAGTTCAAATGATATTCATTGTACACAACTAGGAAGGGACAGAGAAGTGGGCATGGATAAATCATATCTACAAGTAGAAAAAAGAAGCTTTTACAATGAAATGGCAGGCTATATATAGGAATGATTCAATTGGCGTTCAGAGCAATTGGAATGGACAGAGGGATGTATTGGGTGAATGGCAATAAGTGGCAGGATTTACTGATTTGTTTTAATTTTAGCCGTGCTGATGCAAAGTTGTAAACGCACACCAGCAGTCTTGGACAAGAACACTCAACTGACCACATGCAATTCAAACCACAATACATGCAGGTCTTGTCAAGTTAATGAAATGAAAACATAAAAAAATAGAAACATAAAGAAGAAAATAACTTTAAATACTACAATGTATATTATATTTTAAGACAATGTATTTATGTAATTTGTATAATCAACAACCTATTATTTTATATATTAATATATATTATCATATAATGTTATAAAACAATTTTATATGTATTAATTAATTAATGAAAGTCTTCAACTGTACAAATTATATATAAGTTTTGCTTGTACTAATTGCTGCACAATGTATCTATAAACTAAATGTTCTACTATGCAAATTATGCATACACATAGTAAATATTGCTACACAAATTATGCATTAATTGTTTATGCTAGGGTAAAGATAATTATCCTGCAATGCGATTTATACTCAATACCACCAGCAAAAAGAAGTGATTTGTGATATTTTTGCCATCATGAATACAAGAGTCATGTAACACCAGAAAGCTATGTGTCTATATAACATCAATCATCAGTAACCATAATACTTTCTATTTATAACAATGGCATCACACTCCATACATCATACTTGTTTCAAATAGCTATGACTTTAAAGCACACTTCTGGTTTCAAACAGCTATGGAATTAAAACATTTTCAAAAGAATATGATATTGCCTAATATATCCTAACGAATAATTCGTAAGTATTTAAAAAAAATATTTATGCTAATAATAGTTTTACACTCTGACTATGATTATGTACATAGCAACAAACTAATTTAAAATTAAAAAGTACAATTCATCTTTTATAACTTTTTTTCAAAATTTAAAACAAATGAAAGGATTGTTTTACCAAAATAAATAAATGTGGAACACAAGGAGCAGTTTCTTTACAACTGCAACCAAATATCTGAACACGGACCAATCACAAGCCTTTCTGAATAAGCATTCAATATAAAATAAAACAAAAACAAAGCAATACTAATACATGAGTGAAAAATGTATAAGGGTGGGGGGAAGTGGATGAAGAAAACTTCACGTCTTCATCAAGCTTTGTTGCCTTGGTATTGATGATAATGGTGATGATGATTATGGTAATGATGAAATGTGTTGTGAGAATAAAATTATTTTGAGTCAGTGCATACTGGTCTGGAAGATGGTAGAGTGTTTTAAATTGAAAGATATTAAAAAAAAGACAATAGTCATGTATGGTGCTGATAAGAAAGTGAAAAAAGTGCAAAAGGTTAAGCCTTCATATTACAGAATCAAATCTTCATGATATATATATAATGAGTACTATAAAATAAATGTGTTTAAGAGTTGAAATATATTGACTGGTAGTGGTAAAGTTTGTGTTATTACAAACTAATTATACTAGACAGTGATAAACAGCCCCTCCTCCCCCACCCCACCCCAATTGCATATTACTAACAAGAAAACATTAAAATAAAACATATATACTGTAATATATTAAATCTAATAAAGTTCAGCACACACTGGATCAATCAAATAAAATAAGTAGAAATGAAAAATTAATGTAATTCAAGCGACACCAACACACATATTAGTAGTATCTAAATTAATACCATAAATATAATTCTTTTAATTCAAGTCAACTCACTTTAAAGAAAACTAAAAATAGCATTAGCTGATAAGAAAGATCTTAAATTATTTACAAAAAAAAAAAAAAAAGAGTGAAAGGTGTTTATTATTAAACTACATAAATTAGGAAGTGCTAGAAGGAAACTGCATTTAATATTCTACTGGTTAGTCACCCCATGTGTTCATTTTTATGCTCACATGACTAAATTATACTACTGCATATTCATTCCACTGTTTACAAAACTAAGTCCTATGCATCCACAGGCAAAGACAATTGATAGCTATACCTTTACCTGGATTATAATAGGACCAGCGAAAATTTACTGAATCTGAAGGGGGAAAAATGAACATGTATATGATAATGAATGATAACAATATATATGACAGTACAGGTCTCACACTCATACAACAACACACATGCAAGCAGTAATAGTATCGTGAAAATAATAATTTCTACCTAAGAGATAATTTCCTCTTCTAAATCGGACAATTAATACTAACTTTTTATAAGCTTTGAAAAATATGTAGACATATATATACATATTTAAAAAAAGCAAAATAAAGATTTTAAAATAAAGTTTAAATCATGCGCAGAAGGATATAAAGCTTGATAAAGGCCAGTTAAATTGCTCACATACCCCCATCTTTTTTTCCAGAACAAAATTGCAGCCATTGGTTGGTGAAAAAGAGAAGATTCATAAATAAATTTTAAGAAAACAAAATTAATACAAAAAACAATTTACTTAAATTCAACAACCATCTAAATAAGTTTTCTTGCTCTTTCTCCCCTTGGCATCCTTCCTTTCAGGCTGCAGAATGTTTGGCAAAGTTACAGATACAATAATTTTATTGGTTCTATATTCAGCAGGGCATCTCAAATATTCTAATAGTAATACCTACGAAAAGTAAACTGCTGGAGAAAGTAAAATTAAATCATAAGTGAAAGACTTTTAACACAGAAGATGCACACTAAAATGTCTTTCTCAATCAAGAATGCACAAAAAGCCTGAAAATTTGAATTTTAAAGTCTGAAAAATTTACATGAATGCAATTGAAAACTGGCTTCATTAAACAGTGATTCATTGAAAGCCTCCATATAACAGCAGAAAGTACTTTTAGAAAAAAAGTCAAACAGCTATATTTAGTCATCCTTTCAGAAAGATTATCATAAGTACAGTAAATATAAATATTATGCAAAACCGACAATATAAGAAAAACTATTAAAAACTAAAACCATCATTTTATTACATCCTAATTAATAAATTGAAACAAGTGACACATTGTCAAAATTTTAATGAAATGTTCGCCATATGTTTACTTTTCATACAATGCACAAATTGCCAAAATTTTATTTAAATGTTCACCATATGTTTACTTTTCATATAACAAACACATTGCCAAATTTTAATGAAATGGGTACCATATGTTTATTTTTCATACAACACACATAAAACAATTTTAATAAAGCATTGATCTTATTGCTATTTTAACAACACAGATTTTAAAAAAAACAACTTTAATACAACAAGATAATTTGCAGAGCAAAATTAAGTACAGTTATACATGTACTTATAAAAATAAATTAAAGAAGGCTAGATAATTAAACAGGATCAAGCCCAAGCAGTAGCACAACTAAAATCAATGCAAATTAAATAGGAAAAAATATGTCCAACACTAAACAATATAATATGACAGACAAAAGAAAAAGTCACATAAGAGTCTTCATAAATGACATACAACATCTCTGCCATAGAATGACAGCAGTATCTGCACTAGGACAATAGTAAGTGATTTCTTATAATATTGAGAATGAAGAGTGATTTTCTTTCTTCCTATATACTACTGTGTGTAAAAGAGTTTTCTTTCTAACTGGCTCTGCTCTTTGTTCATTGTCAAGATTGTGAAATATTTAAACCAGTAAACAGCAAGTGCTCTGCTCTTTGTTAATTTTCAAGATTGTGAAATATTTAACAAGTACAACAGCAAATGCTCTGCTCTTTATTCATTTTCACGATTGTGAAATATTTAAACAAGTGCAACTGCATGTGCTCTGCTGTTTGTTAAGTGTACATTCAAGATTGTGAAATATCTTTAAAAAGTACACCTGCCTGTCCTCTGTTCTTTGTTCAGTGTAAATTCAAGATTTGTGAAATATTTAAACCATCAAACAGCATGTGCTCTGTTCTTTGTCAGTGTAAATTCAAGACTGTGAAATATTTAAACCAGTAAAACAGCTTTCATATATTTTTCATGTCAAGAGATAAAGCAACTAAAGCAATGAACATAATACTGCACTTGTATATTACTTCTAATATTAAGTATGTCCTTTTATATTCATTCTTATAATTATATCACAGAATGTAATGTTGATCTTTAAAATTCTTTTTTATAATTTATTTTAATTCATAAAGTGTAATATTTCTTTCTTATAATTGACTTAACTAACAAAGTGTAACAATACATTTTTATTTTATCTTATGATAATTCTAAATCAGATTTAAAAATTGCATTTTTACATTATTTCTTATAATACAACATTAGATTTATATGTCATTTCTTATTTTAATTATTTTTTAAAAAAGTAAATATTACTTCTTAATGTTAATTAATTCTAAGTCACAGAATTCAATATTGTATTTTCTCATTGCATCTCATGATAATTAATTCAAAGAATCTAAATAGTAGAATTTAATACTGGATTATTATTATTATTATTTCTTATATTAATCAATTTTAAATCTTAAATCTTAAAATCAGAATTATTTCATCTGTCTGTAAGGTAATTTTAAAATTTTACTTCTTATAATCAATTCTCTGAAAACTGTTGCATTACAAATCTGAAACAAAAGTGGTGTCTATTCTTATTTTACTGTTTCACTATTTGTCCATGTTATGAATAGTGGGGACTCCCTGTATTACATATAATTTTTGTATATGAAGATCCCTGTTTTATATAATATTTCACATACGTGCACGCACACTGGGGACTCCCTGTGTTACATAAAATATTTATATATGAAGATCACTACATTATATTTCATACACACACATTGAGGTGTTATCAAGCTTACCCCTATGTGTAGATATATACTGATTTTATTACTGTTAGTAAATGTATACATGATAAATTTGAGGACTCACATTATAATACAGTTTACATTTCATATTTGTATATATAAATTCTGATTTTTTACTGATAATAAGTGCATATAAATAAATACTGGGGATTTTCACTGTTATAAATATTACATTCTATGTTTATGTGTGTATACATATAAAATGCATGTATTCTAAACTACAAACATTAATATTATTAATAATGACATATACACCAGCAAATAAATAATCCCTCAGGTCTCCAAGGAAGTAAAAAGAGTAAAAAAAAAAATCTTAACACATTGGCAGAAAGTGATGAAGGTAAAATGAAACTGCAAATCTCTGTTACTACATCCATAACCTCTTCACGAACTTGTCCATGACAGCTACAAATGCATGATATCCAAATACACCACCAATAATACATTTACTTAAGGGTCATAAGACTTTCAAACCAATTAAGCTCAATGTTGTTTTTACACAATCAAATGTACATACTTAAATCAAGTGACAAAACAGAACCAGAGGGTTAGCTACAGGTGTAAAAATACAATTAAAAAAAGGTTCTTTAAATTAATAAAATTGGGATTAATGACTGGAATGACTTATTAACTTGATAAGTCAACTGCAAAAATCATTCATGTTTTAGGAAGTGTCAGACATATGAACGGATCTTTTGTTTCACCCAGAACTCGGGGGGTGGGGGGGAGGGAAGGGATATACATAAACAAACTTTTCTATGGCTGGAGATTTTCACATATCTACACTCTCCTGTCTAAAGTGAGTTGGTTGATAAAACACATAGAAATGATGGGTGTGGTATTTACTTCAGTGCCTAATAACTCATAACTGTTTCTTTAATGTATATTAAAAAAAAAAATTATAAAAAAGTCTCCAGGATGATTTTATTTATTTTACAAACATTGCTGTGAAATCCATTTAAGTACAACAATCTGTGGCAGATTGAAGAAGCACACAGCACAAGCATGGAATAATACACAGTATTGTGTACAGCTTAAGTGGATTTCCATTGGAGTTGATTAGGAAAAGGATTTTCATTTAACTGGGATACTAGGAAAAGGACTTTCATTGAATTAGGGTCTTAAGAAAAGGATTTCATTTAATTGGGGTACTAGGAAAAGGATTTTCACTGAATGGGGATACAAGACAAAGGATTTTCATTGAATTGAGGTTTTAGGAAAAAGATGTTCATTTCTAGAAAATGATTTCATTTCAATGGGGTACTAGGAAAAAGATTTCAGTTTAAAACAAGTCTGAAAATAACAAAATATTTAGCAAACAAATGACGACAATGTGATAAGAATGTCAACTTAAAAAGGGTAGCATAACAACTAACATAAAAGAAGTGGATTTTTGTACAATTTAAGCTGGGTAGCAAGCAACTGAAAAAAATGTCAACTGAAACAGGGTAGTGTACATGCTAACACAAAGAAAGTAGATTTGTGGAAATTTAAGATATCATGAAAAAACTTAAAAAGGAGACCATATAAAGCAACACATGGAAATGAATTTCTTGATAATTGAAACCAAGCAGCATAAACTAAAAACACCAGGAAAAGAATGTCAACTTAAACATGGTAGACAAAAACTAACATAAAAAATGTGAATTTGTGGACAATTTAAGCCAGGTAGCAAACAACTTTAAAATTTGATACAGTTATAAAAAAAAAGTGTAATGTAATTAGAGAAACAATTTGAATCTAGAGACAAAAGCTAAAAATAAAAAGTTCTAAACCAAAACACAATTTAAAAAAAACAGTATTAGAGCAAATTATGTTGAAAATAACAATTAACCTGTGAAACATGGTGGACTGGCAAAACCGCGCGGAAAGATACTCAAGTACTGTCGCGGTAGGCAGTCTTCATGTTCACAAACAAGCAACCAGAAAACATGAATACTAACTAAACAGAACAAACTGGTCCAAAAACAACATGAAGTCTAACTAAACAGATGAAACTCTTGCAAACATGTACAATAAATACAGTGTTAGCATGTAATATATCACAATTAAAAAAATTATTAGTCATGCTTTGTTTCATTAACATCCATAAATTTTAGAATTTTCCTTGTTGAAACTAGATCATTCCTTGCCATCCCACAGATAGCAAGCTTTAAAAGTGGTTAAGTAATGAAAGCTCTAGTTAATGGAAAAGTATAGTCTAAAATCAGTCTGCAACAAAATTACTGCTTGTTCTGTGCTCTCTTTAAGAGAGTCTGTGACAAAGATATTGCTTGATCTGTGTCTCTTTAAGTCAGCCTGTGACAATGATATCACTTACTATGTGATCTCTTTAAGTCAGTCAGTGACAATGATATCACTTGCTATGTGATCTCTTTAAGTCAGTCAGTGACAATGATATCACTTACTATGTGATCTCTTTAAGTCAGTCAGTGACAATGATATCACTTGCTTTGTGATCTCTTTAAGTCAGTCAGTGACAATGATATCACTTACTATGTGATCTCTTTAAGTCAGTCAGTGACAATGATATCACTTGCTATGTGATCTCCTTAAGTCAGTGTGACAATGATATCACTTGCTATGTGATCTCTTTAAGTCAGTGTGTGACAAAAATACTGAATCCTCTATGCTCATTCTTTAAGTCAAAAGATAAGTGTATAGATAAAAGATAGTGATTGTGCTCCATGTCAATCTGTGACAAAGATATTGACTGTTCTATGTTCTAGGTCAGTCGCTGATGCTTATTGCCAACATTACATTCTCTGTGTCAAAGATACTGCATTCGTTGTTACAAACATATATGTAGTCTATGTGACAACGATACTGTCTTTTTTGTGATAAAGGTATTGCATTCTCTGTGGCAATGATATCTGCACTCTCTATGACAAAGATACTGCATACTTGTAACAAAGGTATTTGCAATGTCTGTGACAAAGGTATTACATTTTCTGACAGAAGTAAGTTCCCTGTGCTCCAATCAGTCAGAATCGAAGATGGCTTGTTGTCTTGTCTTCCCTAGTTATTACTGTTATAATTTCCCCCCAAACGTGGGGGCATTCTAGTCAGCCAATTGTGAACATTTTGATAATTAAAATATTGGTATACTGGATATGTAAACAAATATCCGTCCAGCAGAAATCATGTAACAATATGTTTCCCATATAATTTAAATTTTAAAAAATAGAAATCATAAGAAAAATGAAGAATTATTTTTATACCACAGACTATTCATTTACTGATAATTTAAAATAAACTAAAAGAACTTTAGATCAACCACAATTTCTAATGAAGTCATGTTAAATACAAAGTTAATATACTGACAGATTCACAATGTAATGCAATGTAGTGCATTCACTAGGAATTACAATACCTGGTGTAATGAATCAACTGTTGTTTCTAACAGCAGAGGCAAACATCTGCGATTTGGTCAAAGCAAACTTAGAAAGGTATGGCATTATAATATTTATGCAAAATGTTATCAAAGATGTTATAGACTTATAAAGTTACATTTTTGTTTATATAAGACTATGCAAACAAATGTCCACATATTCTTCTTTACAATCAATAATATCTGATGTGACAAGTCAAAGAAAAGAAGTATGATGCGACATAAAGTTATGATCCAATAAATTTAGGGAAAATAAACAATTTTCAAAAATACATGACAAAAAAGGTTAATAAATTTTCACAAAATGTAAGATTAGAAAATGTAAATGCTAACAGAAAACGTGCCTGCAGTTAATGTATTTATAAACATTTCATACATTAAGACCATACATTATGTGAAATAGATTCCAAAATAAACCATAGTTTGTAAAATGGCCACAGTTTGTAAAATCACAACAAAATACTGTTACTACTGCTAAGAGAATTCTTTCATAAGTGCTTGACTTATAAAATACATTTATACAGGCCATTAGTAGCATACACCAAGATGTGTTTCACTTTAGCAATTGAATTAAAGTAATGGATCTCTTATCTGGAAGCTTTGGGAACTGACCTTTTTTTGATTCCTAACTGAAGACCAAACATATGGAGCATGTTCAAATTTTGCACGATGTGATTCCAAGGTTCTTGTAGGCAAATGAACTGATATAAATTTATTTTCAAACAATGCACTAACTTCTGGAACAGTTTTGTAATTTTAACTTTGAGACCAATTATTATTTTAAAATTTTCTTGATTAATGACATAGGAATGTCTTTGCAGTTAGTTTAGGGAATATGAGAGATGACACCCTTGTAGGTGATTTGATCTGTTGCTAGCTAGCATTTCAAGTATCAGTACAAACTCAGGTGATCCATGAGTTATGGCAGATCGACTTAGGGTGGATTTGAAGTTACAGAAATTTGTAGTTACGGTGCTTGGTTTGGTGCCACACTAGTTTTGTCTGCATATCGAGAGCAGTCTTGCACCATGGTAGTAGACAGGCTTGTGGAGAATGGTTAAATATGTGATAGACTTTAGCATGACTGCTTCTACATGCCACTAAAGATGTAAAAAATCTGACCTAAGGCCAAAATCGACTTAAGTTGGGAAAAATCAAGGAACTCTGCCATATCTCTGGGACTGCCTGTATAAAATATGACAGTAGCTGTTTGGTAGAAGTGATGATTTAAGATTATCACTAGCTAGCATTTCAAGTGTCTGTGAAACAAGAGTGGTAATTCATGTTTATTTTAAATATATGTTTGTTGCACATTAAATGTTTAAACTATCACATGGCTGTCTTTTCTAAGATACTAATGAATCTTATAATATACACCAATTAGTATTTACATTTTTTAATTGCTCTAAAATCTTCCTTAGTTGTAACAGCATTGACATTCAGTTGTCCTTTTTTTTAACCATACTAGTTTTCTAGTCATTTCAAATTTCTAGATAAGCAGTCAACTACTGTACTCTCTGTGTGTTTATTTCAACATACCACTATTTTTCACAAAAAAAACCCCTAGGTATTTAATTAAGAAGAAAAATAAAGAAATAATAAAAACTTAACTTTATGCTAGAAAACAGTATATGCCCAGTTTTATAAAGAGCTTTGATGGTTTGTTTAGTAATAAAAAATGAAATCATACCTTTGATGACTTCAGCAGACTGAACAAGTTCTGTGACAGCATTTGCAACTTTTCGTGAGAGCATTGCAACATTCTGTCTACCCTCAGGTGTGGGCCGCAATACTACCTGATAATAACAATAATAATTAATATGCAATAATAGCAGAACAAACAACTCAAGATACATAAAATTAAAAGTAAAAAAATTTTTTAGTTTTAGTCTTAATAACCTCAGTGCAGATACAATTCTGGCAGCTGGCTGAACTGCACGAGTGTTTGAACTGCATAGCTGACTGTGAGCTACATGGTTGACAGTGTGAGCTGGATGGTTGATTGTGTAAGCTACATGGCAGACTGTGAGCTACCTGGCAGAATGTGAACTACCTGGCTGATTGTGTGAGCTATATAGCTGACTGTGGGCTACCTGGCTGATTGTGTAAGCTGCATGGATTTATATGAGCTGCATGGCTGATTGTGTGACATGAATGAATGAGATTGAAATAATGAATATGTGAGATGCAAGCTGAGATGAATGAATGTGAGGGATGAATGGCTGATGTGAGATAAAAGGAAAAATTATGTGAATGCATAAATGATAGATGTGAGATAAAGGAATGATTGAGTGAGATAAATGATTATGCGAAATGCATGAATAACTGTGACTGCACGAGATGCATAAGTGATTGCTAGCATGATTGCCTGGAAAACGAGTAGTACAATATTGAGGATTGTAAATTTGATTTGTGAAGCATTAACAGAATTATAATGTGCCAGTGTAATTTTATTGGAATACTGAAAATTGCATCTGATGTATGAATGTTCGCTACATGATATATTTTTATAATTACAAGTATTTGAGTACCTGATGTACACCCTCCAACAGTTCCTTATATGCTACAGCTGCTGAACGACCAGCATTCAATGCTCGTTTCTTGATCTCTGCAGTTTCAGCTGTAGCAGCAGCCCCCTTTTCATAAAAATCAGTCAAATGAACTCTTTTAATTCTTACTTTAATCTAATTATTATAAGTTATGAATAATGTACTAAAAACAACACATATAACTTAAACAAATTCTACATTCTGAACATCTCTAATTTGAAAAACATCAAATATTTAAGCTACTTTAAATTAAACTAGCTCCTATTATTTGAAAATCTGTATGTTGAAAATATATGATTTAAACTCAAGAAATGCTGGTAATTTAAAAAACAATCATTTAAGAAGTTTATGAGTAACTGTACAGTGAGGGGAAATTTTCCTTCATTCTTTGCGATGACTCACTATTTTTCTATTTGTTTTCTTTTAATCTTCAAACTTACTACTCTGAATCAGCCACATAAACAAAACTGAAGGAAATTGCTTCACCTTGATGACTGCAAATAATTCAAATATGCATTTTCGGCCAAGATTGGAAGCAGAAATGATATCTTCTTGTCTACAAGAATTGCTAGCAGCAACAGCCTTGGCAGTTGCCATGGTGAGTGGCTTAGTAAATCGAATCAGGTCTTCAGCTGTTGCTTTGCGTATAACCTCATCAGAACTGTCAAAAGCCTGGAGAAGAGTGAATAATATTGTTTAAATATTGTACAATGTAAAGTTAACATTAAATTCTTTACATGTAAAATTAACTTTAAAGTTTAAACAGCATAAGTTAACCTTTAAATTCTTTACAACCTAAACTTTAAAATTTTGTACAATGTAAAATTAACACTAAAATCCTTAACATTATAAAATTAACATTAGAATCATGTACACTTTTTTCTAATTGTAAAGTTAACACTAGAATCTTTTACACTTTAAAAATTACATTAAATTCCTTCATATATAATTTAACATTAAAAAACATTAAAACTGTTTAAACTTTAAAGTTAACATTAAAAAGTTTTACAGTGTAAACATGAGATGCCCCTGATTTTAAATTTAAAAGAATTCTTTAGATTATGTAATTAATAATTAATATAAAAACCTGTAGATCATGAAAATAAAATTAAAGTTCTTTACACTGTAAAGTTTAACAAAATGAATATTTTTAACTGATAAAATATTTTATCAGTAAATATTTATTTTAAACACCTTTATTAAAACAAAACGCAAACCTTGCGGTCAATTCTAACAGTGCTGCATATTAAATTATGCTAGCTGTGGTAAACAAAATATCTTGCTACAAGAATGATTTCACATTTCAACACAGTGTGCACTGGTATGAGAATGAATTTCTTCACAATGTGTGGCCCACAATTCCAGCAAACAGTGTGCACAGGAGAATGAATCTCTCCACAATGTGTGGTTCACAATTCCAGCAGTGTGTACTGGTATTAGTCACGGTATGAGAATGAACCTCTCTGCAATGTGTGGTTCACAATTCCAGCAGTGTGCACTGATATTAGTCAAGGTAGGAGAATGAATCTCTCCATAATAGGTGGTTCACAATTCCAGCAGTGTGCACTCGTATTAGTCAAAATATGAATGAATCTCTCTCTACAATGTGCAGTTCATAATTCCAAATGTGTGCACTGGTATTAGTCAAGGATGAATCTCTTAACAATATGTGGCTCACAATTCCAATGAACAGCAAACAAAACATTTATTGCAATGAAAGAAAGATTTAGTGATGGTCTATTTCATTTCTTGCACTTATGCCAATTACAGCATGCACACTTCTGCTCTACGATGTAATAAATGTGAGAAGTAAAAATACAACAAAACCCACCCAACCCTTCCAATAACTATATACTAAAACTTATTTGTTATATTTTACATACCTCCTTCTATTGGTATTTAAACCAGACATCTTGCTGTGACTAAGAATGTATTTGAAACAGTTAATGCTACCACATGTTGTTTACAGGAACCACAGGTATCTATAATAGGATGAATGAATTAACCTTAACTTCCTGACCAATAGCCTCAATTGTAGACTCCAGTGCACGGGTCCCACGCACAGCTTCATCCTCAACTGTCTTCACTGTTTTCAGTAATGATGTTACATTGGTCACCATCACCTGCACCAAATGTCACATAAAATCCAACAACATATTTTGTGTTAATGTCTTATGCTGTTTATATATAAGATAAATTTGTTAAAATATCCTTTTAAGGTAAAAGTCAATGATATGTTATGATGCTCTTAAAAGGCAAAAGTCAGCAATGTATTATGATGAGTCATACTGTTGTAATAGTAAAAAAGTCAGTGAAGTGCTACTGTATTGTTGTTAGATAAAATTCAGCAACGTGTTACTCTGTTATAAGGTCAGCAATTTGTTATGCTGCTATAAGGTATAAGCCAGAAATAAGTTACAGTTTTGTAACAGTAAAGTCTGTGAAGTGTTACAGCGTTGTTGTAAGGTCAAATTTAGCAATGTGTTATGTAATTATAAGGTAAATTCAGCAATGTATTATGTGTTACAGGATAAGAGAGAGCAGAATCTTGTAGGATAAAAGACAATAATGTAACAACTGTCAGTAAAACAATGTTTTAAGGTAAGAATCACCAACTTGTTATAATGTTATTATATGAAAAGAATTATCATAGTGTTATAAAGTCCAAGGGTAAAACCTAGTAATGTGTGATGCTAAAGGTGAGCCACCATGGGGTTATGGTGCTATTACAGGAAATGTTCCAATGCATCATGACATAGTTACAAGATAAAAGTCAGCAATGCACCATGGCATAGTCATGAAGTAAAAGTCAGCAACACGTCATGACATTGTTACAAGGTAAAAAGTACATAATACATCATGGCATAGTTACAAGGTAAAAGTCAGTAATGCATTAGGATGTCATTTTAAGAGCAAACAATCTATTAAGGGAAGATATACCTCCTATAACTTAGGTTCTTAATATACCTTTCTTAACTTAGATTCTTAATATTCTGACATGACTTTACCTGATTCCAAACCAACTTTACCTGATTGGAAGTTATACTTGACCTTACCTGATTCCAAAGCAACTTTACCTGATTGGAAGTTACCCATGAACCTTACCGGATTCCAAAACAACTTTACCTGATTGAAAATTACCTTGGCTTACCTGGTGGTAAAGTTACAAAGACAACACCTTTACTTTCATACTGTATGATACAATAAAAAATTTTCCTTGGTGGATGTGTTGCATACACCACACAATATTTTCTACTTCACAAGATGAAAGTTAAATCAGACCACACCAGGACAAAATCAGAAATAACCAAACTGTATCCAACTTTTGGAGCAAATGTATTTTAACTGCATTTATCTCAAAGTTAAACTGTCTTTAATCTTGCTACTTTCACACAGTGCTGTATATAATAATCTTTATCTCATGTTGTGTGTTTCCCAGGTATTGTGCCACTACTTCAAATCACTGTATTTTAATTTCAAACTTTGTAGTTGCCTCCTCTTGTTGTCTCAGTTAATCGTGTAACATTTCTAATTTTATAATTTCTCCATTTCATTAACACACAACATTTCAATTTTTTAATAATTTCTGGAAACTATAATAATTTATTGTGTTACTTATGCATGGAAGACATATTTTCCTTTCTGAAATTGAGCTTTAGGATATGTTTGCAAAGATATGGGGACATGTCAGGCTTTAATGTAAAGACCTAGGAATATGGGGACACTACAGGCTTTAATGTAAAGACTTGGAAATATGGGGACAGAACACGGTTTAATGGTAAAGGAAAACCTGGGAACAAAACAGGCTTTTTTGTAATGACCTAGGGATATGGGGACAAAACAGGCTTTAGTGTAAAGAAAGATCTGGGAACAAAACAGGCTTTAATGTAAAGGAAAATCTGGCAACAAAACAGGCTTTAATGTAAAGGAAAACCTGGCAACAAAACAGGCTTTAATGTAAAGGAAAACCTGGACACAGGCTTTAATGTAAAGAAAAATGGGGGGGGGGGGGACAAAATCAGTCTAAAGGAAGATCTGGGAACAGGATAGGTGTTATCCCTCCCTTTTTTTTGTTGTTGTGATAAATCTCAATAGCTAACTGCTAAGGAATATAAATATAATGATCTGAGCACACTCTTGAAATCAAATTATAAGTCAAAGATATGTACAAGTATAAACATAGGAATCTGGATATTGTGAAGACAAACAAAATATCTAATACTATAAACATAAGAAAATCTAGACAATCTGAAGACAAAACAGCATGCCTATGTATAAATCTATAAACAGGAGTCAATAGTTTAAAGACAAACATGTCTAAATATAAATCTATAAACATAAAAAAGAGTTTGCAAACAAAAATAAGGATGAAGACAAAAATTATGTCCAAGAATATAAGTTTAAATCTATAAATATAAGACTTTGGAAGTAGAGAGAATCTGAAGACAAACATTACATCTAAGTAAAAACATAAGAGCCTGGGAATATACTATGATGATGATAAAATTTATATTTACATGTAAATATTAACTTACCATTTTTAGAACTGCTGAGGCAAACTCCTATAAATCTATAAATTTAAGATTTGTGGTACAGAAAATAATTTAAACAATCTTCACATCTAAACTTAGTCATAACAGATTAAGAATCAAGAAGTATAGGGACAGGTATTCAATAGTAGCTTAAATTATTAAATGCTTGCCTCTGCATAAATCTATTAAAATAAACATATTAATTAATGTAAATAATAATTTTATTTAGCCTTCTGTTTTTCTTAAATGTTATTTATTTATTTATTAAAATATGAAACAATACCCTTAGCAACAGGAATAATAATAATAATAATGGTGACTCAGCAACATACTTAATGACTTTGCTTTAGATTTTTTGTGTCAACAACCTTAAACTCTGCAAAATAAATATAAATACTGCAAAATAAATGTACTGCAATAACCTAAAAGTTGGAGAAACATATTTCACAATTTTGTCATAGATAATAACCCAACCATTAGTGTGTGACAATCCAAAAGTACTGTTAAGATGAAAATGTGACACAAGAGACAAAAATTTGACAAAAAAGATGAAAATGACACATTAAATAGAAAAGTCCAGTACAAATAAATTAGTTTTTTAAAATTTATTTTGCATTGATGACTAACAAAATACATTTAAATTATATAAACAAATAACATTGTATGTAAATCAAGCAGTAATTTTGTTTTTTGAAAATGTAATATAAAATTATATTTTCGAGCTTATAGCATCGTAAAAAAATGTATTCTAACAATACCCATGTACCCCACAAGCTAAAAAAACAGTGTGTTTTACCAAATATAAAACAAAATACGCACAGCAACAACAACAAAAAAATCTACCCTAACAAAACCAATAAACCATTACATTCTGACATCACAAATAAACCGTCAATACAAAAAAATACTATGAGTATGAAAGAAGTAGCAAAGAAGTATAACATAGGAATTACCAGAAGTTTTTTTTAATAAGCACTTCCTACTTCACGCGCAAAAATAAACATATTGCAATATGTCTATAGATTTACTAAAGAAAGGTTTTAATGACAAAATCAACCTTATATGAACAAACTGTTGTATTTAAATGAAAACACTATTTTCAATCTACAAATTTTCTAAAGAAAGGTTTAATGACAAAATCAACCCATTTGAACAAACTGTTGTATTGCAATGACATAATGATGTGCACGTGTGAGAAATTGTTTTGTCTCCCTATATAAAGTCTGAAGAGGAATTATCAAATGGGTAAAGAAAACCACCAACAATAAGGCTCATGTACATTTAATTTTTTCTATATTAAAAATCACAAACACAAAGGGCAGTCTTAATTCTTGTTCAGTATAAAATATCAATTAAATAGTAAGAAAATATACAAATAAATTCACAGCAGCTTACAACAGCATAGCAGTACTAATGTACTGGCTCTGCTAACTGTGCTTCAGCACTCTAATATTATACAAGGAAATTATAACAGCAATGTACACCAGCTTCTAATATACAAAATCTGTACACTTGTACTTAAATGTATAATGACTACATCATCATACATCAGTACAATAAAAAAATACAGGCACTTCTGCAGTCCCTTCAGGACTTGGATATTCAATATAATGTGAAGCCACTATATCATTCTACATTCTAGTGATTTAATGCAGTGGTACATCATTATATGGGTACAAGAGTTGCTATATTTGTATGTATTCAATATCATAACAATGGAGTTAATATACTATCAATACACATTACTATGCTTAGACACAGAGTTACTAAATACATCTTGCTCTAAGAACATTTAACCATTATTTTAATGTTATGCAACAAACATAGCAAAACTTTACAATAACACATGGTGATTAACAGCAAAATTCATTAGCACTCCATGTAATTAACTTAGTAGTGACATTGTAATTTGAAATAACTTATGTCAGACTTCAGAAGGCCTAGGCAACAAGTCATCAAATTTCAACAAATATTTGGAATCAATCAAGCAGATTCTAATTTTCACAAACTATTCTGACAGTAACCACCCCTCCAAGATGGCAGGCTTGAATTCTTGTCCAAAGGACCATCTGTCCGATAAAAGTGCTACAAAAAGGATTGGGTAAAATATTAAATTTATATTTAAAAAATCCATATCTGAACATTTCCCTAAATTATATACTAAATTGTTGAAAATTCTGATGTTGTGACAAGAGTGGATAGAATATATTATAATGATGTATTACTGATATAACAGTAATAGTTTAATATTACATTTATATTTTATTTAAAATCAAATCTTAATAGAATTTCCCCCCTTTCTTTATTGAATCTTAAGTAGAGAAAAATGTCTAAATACATGAAATAAACAATCAATCAGTTTCCAAACATCAGCAAATTTAAATACATTTCAAAGTCCACTATTTCTGGTATCTAAAAGTAATCATTTTATGCATATATTATCATGACAAGCAAGAACCATTTAAGAAGATAAATAACTTGAGTACTGCTATTTTAATGTTTTTAATGCTTGGTTTATTTATGGCAAATAAATTGACTGGCAACTGAAGATTTAAAATATTTAAAACTGTTCTTAAGAGCTTTGAGTTAATCTCTCTCTCTCTCTCTCCAATTATTCAATTCACCACTTCTTAAACTTTAAAAATAAATGTATTTTAAACCCAAATATAATTTTTTCAAGGATATTATTATAACTAGCAAAAAGGCATACTTGGATTATTTAAATCTTTTCTAATCAGTAGCAACTTCTCAGTCTCGTACTCAGATAAGTTGTTCCCATATGTTTAATTTTCAAAGTCAGGCATTTATTATTAGCATTATTGTCTGGTCGAGGTCTGTCACTGAAACACTGAATTTTATTACTGTGACTTGCATGTGCATGTATATACAGAGAAAAGCATTTGAAAATTTTAATGTTGCATCAAGTTTTTATTTAAATCTTAGCTGTTTTGCAATTTATATTTTAAAAGCTATAGCCACACAGCACGTATGACAATCACACACATTCAATCTGTTAAAGATTGTATGATAATATTAAGCTGTAAACTGCTTATTGGGTTAAATACTGAATAAAATTAAAATAAAAAACTAAACAATAATGTCAAAACAACTTGCTCTTTTAGTATTCAAATAAGGGCACATTATTTTAATTATATTATTCAAATGAGGGCACATTAATGAAAGTAGCAGTAAATTTCCTTGTGCTAACACAATATAATTATAAACCTTACTTGTAGGTCCTGTGATTGAATTTCAAGGCAGATTACTATGATTCTGAAGGGCAAGTAGAAAATAATGTGGCATGAATGTAGGTAATATATTTCACTTGCATTAAATCAGTTGTGTACTCCTTTAAAAATACTAAATACTTGCTTTGTTTATTGCCCAACATTTAAGCTATTTATTTTATTCATCTTGTAAGATTTGAAGCTAAATGTTTTATTACTTTAATAAAAAAAAACAATTTGTGCTATTTGTTTTGCTTTTTTAAAATGTCATTACATTTTATACTTTTGGGTTTTGTGTGTTTCTTATGTTTAGCACCATTTATTTTGTTCTTTTGTGACATTTATGCAATTTACTTGGGTTATTTTTTTAGATTATGCTTTATACCATATACTTTTTTCTTTCATTACACATTATGCTACTAGTTTTGTTCTTTTATGACATTTTATGCAATTTGCTTTGTTTTTTTCTTACATATTATGCTACTAGGTTTGTACTTTTTGACATTTTATGCTATTTGCTTTGTTTTTGTTTTTTTAAATGACATTTTATGCTATTAGTTTTCTTCTTTTGCTATATTTAATGTAATTTATTTTATTTCTGGTTCCTGTAATTTTGCTATCTATATATTTTGTTTCTTTTCCCTATAATTTATGCAATTATTTTGCTCATTTTATTCTGTTTTGGTTCCCCCTCCCCATAATTTCCACATTATGTATATTGTTTAAAAGAACAATTCAGGGAAATGAGTGACTTTTAATGACACTGATTAAGTCAAGCATTCAAAGATAAAATTTCCAGTACCTGGATGAAATAATAATTTAATCAGAATTAAGTATAAACGGACTGTTATCATTGTTAAACACTAATGCAGATTAGCTATAAAGATCTTTGGAAAATAATTTAATGAAACAAGACAATTATGCTCAAACATTAATGTTTTACTTCATGCATACACACGTATTCTTTAGAATTTTGTTATTAAAAGCTATCTGAATCTATATATTACATGGCTCTCCAAATGGTCACTTGATTCTGCATTATGTGTTTATCCTACTGGCTGCTTTATTCTGAGGTAAACTATTATGTGATTATCCTACTGGCCGCTTGATCCTGAGGTACACTATTATGTGATTATCCTACTGGCCGTTTGATCCTGAAAAGCGCACTATTATGTGATTATCCTACTGGCCGCTTGATCCTGAAGTACATTATTATGTGATTATCCTACTAGCCGCTTGATCCTGCATTATGTGATTATCCTACTGGTTGCCCAAATCTGCATTATTTAGTATTATATACCTGGCTGTCCTATTAGGTGATGATATTGGAGGGTATCAAAACTGCTAGGTAAGTAGCTGAACAAAGAGTGGGTACGTGATTAATTAAGTAGCTAAATGAAGAGTGGGTACCTGAGTAATTTAGTAGTTGAATGAAGAATAGGTACAGGAGTAATTTAGTAGCTGAATGAAGGGTGGGTACACTGTAATTAAGTAACTGAATAGTGGGTACATAGTAATTAAGTATCTGAGTGAAGATTAATTTTCTGGTTAGTCTAAAGATGACTAGGGATATCTGAGAATCACCATGTCAAATATACACAAAATGCAGATAATTCATCGTAGATCTATACTCCTAGTTTTGATAATGTGCATCTTTCAGAACATTTTCCATAAACAAATGCAGATAATGACTCTCACATTACTGATAGAGCTAAACTGCATGCTGTAAATCACTGTTAAAGCTATATTCTGTGCTGCACTATGAATCATTGGCAGATTTATACTCAGCACTTCATTATAAATCATTGTGTAAAGCTAAACTCAGCACTTCAAGTTATTATATACAACTATACTCAGCACCTCACTATAAATCATTGTGCACATCTATACTCAGCGCTTCACTATAATAAATAACTGTGTACAGCTATACTCAGCACTTCACTATAAATCATTGTGTACAGCAATACTCAGTGCTTCACTATAAATTGTGTACAGCTGTACTTGGCACTTGACTATAATAAATCATTGTGTATAGCTATACTCAGTGCTTCACCATAACTCATTATGTACAGCTATACTCAGCTCTTCATTATAAATCATTGAGTAGAGCTATTCATATAATGGTGTTAATGAATTAATGTGTACCATGCTAGAGTTAGATTCACTGATGCAGCTAATTGGTATAGCTATATCCTAAAATGCTGATTTATTGTGATTTACTTCTATAATTTTAAAGCTGATAATGAATCACTGTGCAATTTTAATAGTTATAAACAATAGTGATAATAAACAATATTATTGTATAACAAATAGATTTATACTCAGGATTCTGATGATATGCATTCACCTTTTGGTAGTGATATATACCCAATGAATATATATATATATATATATATATATATATATAAACCATGAATCACTGAGAGAGCTAGGAGTTAAGCTAATAGTGAATCATGATATATCACTGGCAGCTCAACTAAAATCCAATGCTAAGTGATAATTAACCAAGGTGCACCTCTGACAGAGTTCTACTAAAAACTTGATGCTCTTAATGAATCTAGGCAGGCTGATGGTAGACGTACAAGTAAATGATACACGTAAAATTCAGGTAAATGTATATTAATATATTACAAAATAAGTATGTACTACACAGCTCTAGATTAGAACTTGTGGTTGTTATCAATGTGATTACTACAATCACATTGGTGAGTTAACAAAAACAATCACATACAATAGTCAAGGCAAAATAGCAGTGGTGCATACAAAACACTAGGGGCGTGCTTTATCCAAACACAAATATCGAACCTCCGCTGCGTTCAAACATGTGGAAATCTGAAAAGTGCCACACAGGAAAGAAATATAAAGTTTATCACTTGATAAAAATTTGTATCAAATAATTCTCCAAAAATGAAATACTATTCTAAGCTTGACAGTTTATGACTAAAAAAGATAAATACTACCATGAAATTTTTACAGAATCATGGTGCTTTTGTTGTTTGTGACTATGATATATATGAATTGCCAAGAGTAGCTTTATAGTGTATATGTGTGTGTGGGACTGTTAGTAGAAACTACTCACCACAACACCCATGCAGAAGCTTCATTCTCTACAGGTGCACTGCGCAATCACCACATATATGATCACATGCCAAGTCTGACCAAGGACCCTATAATACTATGTATGCTGTATATGACCACATGCCAATTTTGACCGATGACCCCATATGCTGAATTTTAACATGCAGTTTTAGGAAATACTCCCTTAATCAAAATGAGTAAACTTTCATTTAATACATTTATAGTAAAACTATAATACTGAAAGGTTGTATTTCTGAAAAACAATGTTAATAATACAATGTCAAATTTAATCCTCACCTATGCCTCTGTTCATTAAGAATGTAATTTCTAAAGTCCAAAGAGTAGATTAGGAAATTGGAAGTATCAAATATATATATATATATTCAATTGTTTTTGTCCTTCAAATAAATTTTCAATTTAGAAAGTTTAGCATCTCAACTAGAAATAATAATATAAGTTTTAATTTAAAAACATATTTGTAGAAAGGTACTGATTAGTTTTCATATATCAAAGTATTCTGAAAATTAATAATTAATGAAGCAAGTGTTTCAACACAATCTTCATACAAAACTAAAGACTTTGTCACTAAAGTATTAACTTGATCAAATTCCTAATTAGTACTATTTATAGCTTCAAAACCCATTAAACCACTGTCTTTATCTAGTACTTAAGTACTCATAGAGATTATTAATGCACTGCCAATTTGAATTTTTAAAACATTACCAAAAAACCTCAACAACTGGTCACTTAAAAGTTCAATATAAAATAAGTATGTTGAGTCTCTGAAAGGATTAATTCTGGCAATATAATTGTACTGAGCCTTTGAAAGTATCAATTCTAGCAGAATAAATATACTGAGTCTTTGAAAGGATCAATTCTGGCAATATAAATATGCTGAGTCTCTTTGAAAGAATTAATTCTGGCAATATAAATATGCTGAGACTTTGAAAGTATCACTTCTAGCAGTATAAATATACCGAGCTTTTTAAGGATGAATTCTGGCAATATAAATGTACTGAGTCTTTGAAAGGATGAATTCCGGCAATATAAATGTACTAAGAATTTGAAAGGATTAATTCTGGCAATATAAATATACTGAGACTTTGAAAGGATTAATTCTGGTAATATAAATGTACCAAGTCTCTGAAAAGATTAATTCTGGCAATATAATTGTACCAAGTCTCATAAAAGATTAATTCTGGCAATATAATTGTACCAAGTCTCATAAAAGATTAATTCTGGCAATATAAATATTCGGAGTATTGAAAGGATCAATTTTGGCAAGGTAAATATACTGAGTCTTTGAAAGATCAGTTCTGGCAATATAAACATTATTAGTTCAAATTTTCTGTTCAAACCAGGTTATCTGTGCAAAAACTTATAACCATGTTTCACAAAGCAGCATGTCAAGTGTAAGTGAAATAAGAGTAACAGATTAATAATATGCACATGTACAATTGCACAATGCAAAGTATTGTGGTGACTCACACATTGTGAACTAGTATGGTTTTGTTTGCCTGACAATTTCACACACAGTGAACAGTGTAGTTTTGTTTGCCTGATTTTTAAACTTCCAAGTACCTGTCTAAAAACTCCAATCAGACTAAAGATGGATAACATGCCCTACCTAATAAAATTCTTTAACTATTTGTGATTTCACACTTAACAAAGGTACACCTAAAGGTCACAGCATATGGACTTAATGCATCACGATCAGTTTTAACTTGCCCCAAATTTCTGATCGTAGGCTGCTAGTTTCACACACACACAAATGCATGCACACACATCTGGATAAATTCTATTTATTTATTTTTATTTATAAATGATTTTGTTTAGAAAGGAGTCTTTGCAAAAGTACATTTAATTTTACAAAAATGCTGCCACCAACCAAATTTCTTCACTGATCCATTTGTTTTTGTTGCTCTTCTGTCCAGAAGAAACCAACTTATCTTTTTTAATTTCTGTTCATGAAAAATCTTTTCTCTTTCCTGTTCCTGTATGTGTGTGTGTGTGTGTGTGTGTGTGTGTGAGATTGGTAGTGGTGAAGAGAATTAAATACCACAAAATTCAGACCCCTGGACACACGTGGTATAGCGGTAATAAAAAGCAGAACCCTGGTCAATAAATTGTACTATTGTATTACAGTATTATATTATTAGTTCATATTCAATTCAGTTCACTGTATATATAGTTTTAGATCAAGAAGACAATCTTGCAAATAATCAAATAAAAATCAATGTAACACAAAGATGTTTTGTTTAATTCTGCCCTATGCTGTCTCTATAGAGTTTACAATTTACTGTCACTAATGCTATCTCTATATAGGTGTCTAAGTTATCTATCACAAAGACACCAGAATAGCAATTCTTTATTTCAAGGACAGTTGTATACCAGAAAGATGCTGAATCCACTAAAACTAGTAAAAGACATAATTCATACTATTATTTTGTATGAACAAACTGTAGAAATTAAATGACATAGAGCAGGGGTCTCAAACTCATTTTGCCTGGGGGCCACTGGAAGTAGAATCTGGGTGAAGCTGGGCCGCATCATTATTCCCTGCTGCCAGAGACCTGGCAACACTTCCTCTTACACAGCTCAGACACATTTGGCTTCAGGGAGGAAGCCACTGTGACCCTCAGTATGGCTTGAAGATGCTCATCAGTAAGTTTGTCCTTGAATTTTGACTTATTCAAGTTCATGGTGGAGAAGAGCTATTCACACAGATAGGTGCTCCCCAAAAGGCACTTGGTCCGCTTGAACATCCTGGAAAGCTCAGGGAAGGTAAGGGGCAATTCTCTCAAAAACTGTCCAAGCTTGTCTGCTTTTCCACTCACCTCCCTGAACTTGGCTTTGAGTTCAGAATTACACTTATGTCAATTAGATCCATTTGAAGCACAGGAGGAACATCTTCCACATTGAAGAAAGGGTCAGCAAATATTTGAAAGGTGGTTCTGTGTTTCTTGAAATCTGAAAACCTGTGATCAAATTCTTTCCTGCAACATACTTCTCACCACTGAATGGTGTGCCTTACACGCTGGGAAATGGCAGATCCTGAGGTATGGTAGCCCATAGGTGACAAAAACTATAAAAATTCCCAGGGTGCATGAGAAAAACGTGCGGGCCGCACTATCACTTAACTTTAATAGCAAGTGGGGGCCACAAAATATCGTCTAGCGGGCCGCAATTGGCCCGCGGGCCGCGAGTTTGAGACCCCTGACATAGAGAGTATAAAAAATGTCATTATCAACTTATCATTAAAATATATATCTTTTTCACTATTACTAGTATTATTATATGTGGACATAAAAAGCACCATTAAGGATTTTTACCTCTATCTGATAATTTGAGTGACAGGAAATAGACTGTAGAAATAATGCGTCTAGTATTATACTATATAATATTTCTCTGACTTGCTAAGTGTATTCAGCATTCTTAATATTACTACACAAATTCATTCAACTACTCTTGCTATTTTCTTGTCAAATTAAAAAACAAACAAACATGAAGTACATTAAGGTGCCATCACACATCACAGCTTGAGGAAACTATGATCTTGAGACTTTAAGCATACATTTGTCATAGACAGCAACAAGAAACACAATGATGCCAATGAGGCAACTTGTTGAGCATGATACTGTACAGTGTCATCCAACACTGAAACCAATGTCATCTAGCCTCACCCTAACATATCCACAAAGACCCTAACAACTACCAAGATCCTAACAAACCCACTAGGACCTTAACACATATACAACTTACAAGTGAAGCATATGAATTGACTTCAGTCTATGACCTCTATAAAAAGTCTGATTGTGTGTGTGTGTGGCCTGTTTAACTTATTCAAGTGTCTTGGAATTCTAAGAAATTTAAATGAAATACTGTTTAATTTAATATTCAAATAGATCAGGGGTGCACAAACTTTTTAGGCCAGAGGGCCAAATTTCCAATTGATAATCCGTGGAGGGCTGCCACATGGATGACTCAGTAGAAAAAACAACACAAATAATGAAACAATGTGCTTTACATTCATAATAATGGTAACATCCAAAAATCATCCGGGGCTGTATAGAGCACTGTCTTGGGCTGCAGTTTGTGCACCCCTGGAATAGATCATTCCCTAAAATCTTAATAGCAATTAAATAAATTAGTAGAAATATAGAGTTTTGAATTTTCAGTCAAGTTTTATTGATATTCCCAGCAGCTGGCCCATGCTTTACAAACTAAAATTTACTGGAATATGATTAATTAGGCTTAGAATCACATGTGTATCTGAAAATTTAGATCTACATAACTAAACAGTACAACTTATGTGAGAAAACATGAAAACATGTCAGATAAGATGAAAATCACACGCACACATTAAATCTCAAGAGAATCTGTGTAATAATTCTCTATAATGTTGCATAGTGAGATAGTCCCTTGAGAGTTAAAAAAAAAAAGTTTAATGTCATTACATCACTTAGAAACGAGATACAATAGATTAAATGAAGTACACAACTGTGTAAATGTGCTATCATGTCTTTGTGTTTGTGTGTGTGTGTGTGTGTGTGTGTGAATATGTACAGTGTGCATTTGTCCTTGAGTTTATTTAATGACATATAAAGTTTCTGATTTGTTTACACTGAAGTATTAATAGCAAAAGACATTCTGATATAACACATATTTACATTTTGTCATAAGACATATATTCTAACACACACTTACATTATGCCTTTACAGCACTTTACTCTTTTTCTGATCACTTGTTACATCTTACTAAATTTACAGTAGTACTGTTGATGTTTATTCTGAAATAACACTTGCTGATATTTGTCATTTAATTTGTTTATTTTTTGTTATGTTTAAATTTTACTAGAACACCTTTAAGTTTACTTCAATACTTGGATACATCCTAATAAATAAATAACTATAATAAATTTCCTTAATGCAGATAATATTTTATTACAACACTTCATCTTGTTTACAATTTGCTTGAAGACTTTATGATAAACCTTAAATGTAACCTATCTAATGCTACTACACACATTGTTATAAAAAACCATTACAACTTTAGTACCAATTCATCTAATGCTACTTCATGCATCATTATAAAAACCACAAACAGTAACTTTAGTTGGAAATGATCTAATGCTATTTTGGCTAAGGAAACCACATAAAAAGTAATAGATGTAACCCAATGAATACTAATGTAAATACATGTACCACTACAAAACCTATCAAAAGAAACTACCGTAGGTGTAACCCATCTGATACAAGATATTAGTTGTTACCTATGTAAAGATATGTATCGCTATAAAAAGATTAAAAAAGCAATAGCTTCAAGGTTTGTACTCAGACTTGAAAAGGAATTTATTCTGTATTTGACAATTATTTCCTTGGTTGCTCACCTGTTATACGACCAAGCTTTGACTCATTTCACTGGTATACCTAGGTTATTATTTTTACCAGATTCAAACTCAAGTTTCTAAAGTTCTACCCATGCATGTTCAAAGCACCACCATCAAATTTTCTCTCTCCATTTCTTCATACTTCAAAGAGAATTTGAATAGTCTGGTCTTAAATGTAGTAATCAGTAGCCATTTTAAAACACAAATTTCAGTGAAGGGAAATAATCAAGGTCTTAAACACCATGGATGAAGACATTCTTCCAAATGGTATGATATAACACAACCATGACAAAGTGCAGTCAATTAAAAAAAATAATTATTAAGCACATTTCTAAGTTTATGAATAACACAACCATGACTGTGCTTAAAAGAATGCTAATGATTGGAAGTGTAAAACTTATAAGATGAATGCTTATTGTCTAGAAACATCTTAAATTCATAAACAAATCAGTCATTTTTTTTTTTTTTACAAAAAAAAATGTGTATTTTTAATAATTAACAAATAATATTGTGAGGTTAAAATTATGACCTACTCTGGCAAAATGACTTCTAAAGATTTTGACATTTTAAATTTTAAGTTTTGAATTTGTCATCAGTTTTCTTTTATTTGTAGAAAAATTATAGTTTTAATGTAAACATAAGAAAATTTCAAGCATTTAAAGTCAATTTTGAGAAAATGAGGTTCAAAGATTAGTCACAAATTCAGACAATTGACTTTGTATAAAAACCACCCTAAGTTTGGTTTATAAATTTTTCTTAAAATTTGTCTCTCTAAGGGCTTTCCAATTATGTATAACAAGAGAGGTACTCTTTTATTCACTGAAGGAAGAAGTTGATTAAAATTAGATCAGTTCCTATCAAAACACTCAGGGTTCAGTATCAAATGAATTTTTCACTATTTTAAATCAACAGTTTGCAATAAAGATTACTGATGAAAGAGGTGAAATATGATGAAAAGTTTAAATAACACAAAGACCTGCAATGAATTTTCAGTTTTATCCCTGTTTTTATTGAGATACATTCACTTCACCAGAGCTGGTCACAAAAAAGGTATCAAAAACATATAATAACATTATACAGCAATCTATTTTTTTTAAATACTTGATGCAATAATATTTTCCTGCAAGATCGTATGTGACTTTAAACTGTTTTAACTCCTTGCATTTGCCACTCCTTCCCCCCAAAAAAAAAAACAACAGGAAAAAACCCAACACAAAACCCCCAACAAAAATCCACCCAATCAAACTTGTCACATAAATAAATGTTAAAGTCACAACTAAATGGAAAAATGGTAGGAAATGATACATGCAAATGAATAAGAGTATGAACAGCTTGAACATTTGAGTTTTATAAGAGAGAAAGAGAGAATACCTTCCACTTAGTTTTATATTCGAAAGCAAGAGAGAGAGAGAGATGAGAATGTGAAGGCATCTAGTGATTTACCATCTTACATCTTAACAATAGTTAGGGGGAGAGAGAGACAGAAAGAAGATAAGGAGACAATGAGAACAACCTCTACTCTTTAGTTCATCATATGAGAGTAAAATAAAGCACAGAAGAAACAAAAATAAAATCATACGTTTTTGGATTGTCACACACATTTTAAATATAATTACATAAATAAGTTATGTCCAGGTAATTAAAACTGAACATATATTTATTAATAATGATGGTAATTTATTCATAAAATAAAGAGCATCAAGAATGCACAAGAAAGAACGGCTTGCACAGTGATGGGTCATGGTGGAAATCAAAATGAATTTTTGTTCTTCCCATTAGGCCATTCACTGATTTCAATCCCATTAAACATTAGGCCAAACAACGAATGAAGAAAAAGAAAAGGAAAACAAAACTTGGAACAATACAAACACATGATTATTTACAATACAGCATTCCTGTCAGTGTCATTGTACACTTAGACCTGACTTGGATAGTTCTAGAAATGTCTAATAGTTATGTGCACAGAGCACAGCTAGACCAGACTTGGATAGTCCTAGTAAAAGATAAAAATGAGCTCTGTACAGTGTTGACAGCTAGACCATATTAGTTCTAAAAAAAATGAATACTGAGCTATGTACAATGTACAAAGCTAGGCCAGATTGGGCAGGTTCTAGCAAAAAACCTAATACTGAGCTATGTATGTTGTGTACTGCTAGATCAAACCCCATGGCTAGCTCTAATACAAACCTAATACTGAGGTCTTACTGGTATACAGCTACAACAGACTTGGCTAGTCCTAGTAAAAGTTAATGCTGAGCTATGTACATTGTTATAGCCACTGAACCTGGACAAAGGAATTGAGGGGAAAATATAATTTAGTGAAATGTCAGTGATCTTTAAATATTTCTTCAAGTAATGCATTAACAAAAGTAAAATTTAAGTTATATTCTAAAGGATTTTTGTTCACTACTTATCTTTTAAAAAAATGGAAAAAAATGGTAACATATATCAATAAATTTCAAAAGCAATTTCCTAATATATTTCTGAAAGAGGTAGAGAAAATATCTGTCCAGATTCAGATTGCTTTCATTTAAATAGGTTGTGGTAGCCAACACAGTTAAGTTTTGATAGAAATGTATTATATTTGAAGTCCTATTAAATTCTTTTTAATAATCAAATAAATACAATTTCTTAATCTTCATGAATAGTTAAGTTTTATTTGTATTTAAAAAAAAAAATTCAAAATTTATACATAATTGATTTTGAAAAATCTTTTAAGTAGACAAATATAAAAATAACCTGCAAATTTAAATTATTATTATTATGTATTTTAATTTTCTGGTCATACTAATCTATATTTATTTTCAAAATGTGAATTACAAAGTCAGTTTGATACTGAATTAGCTGTTAAAAAAATTTCCAAGTGTTTAGTAATAATAAAATATTGCCATTTTAATCAAAGTCAACTCTGATCATTGCAGTTAGCAACTTAAATTATTCAACTATGTACATTTAAAATGATTTCATTTGTTAAATGCTGTGCCACTTGTCATAAAAGTTGCACTCATTTTACCAACTGCATGATTGTATACAATTCATACATAACACTGGAGAGTAATACTTCATTAAAGACTCAATTCAAAGAGATATGGTGGAATAGAGGATAGTCAGAAATAAGCCTGAGCTTTATTACAAGAGAAATAACTCTTACTCTAGCTCATACAGCAATTGGTTAGAAAACATCTACAGGTGTACTCTAAATCCTTAATTAAATTCTGCATTGCCTAAATGCTCATGTACAACTTATTTTTATATTTAAGAAAGTCAAAGATCTGTATGATAAAACTTGCATTTCATTGACTGGGATAATTCTGTTGGTAAACACATGGCACAGGCTAATAATAATTTAAATTCTCTGTAGAGAAGAACAGCTATATAGAAGTTAGCTTTTTCTGAATCATAGGGCAGTCTGAACTCAAGATATCATCTCATGTACTTGATAATCAAATACTGTTTAATGTAAGTAGGTGTTTGCATGGTTGGTTAATGTATGGGCAAGCTTTAAACAAACTCTTTGGAAATGGAAAACATGAAAGACATTAAAAATAGTTATTTTCCAGCTGTATTTTATATTCTTGAAAGACATCACATTCTTTTCATTAATATCACAGATTACTTAAACTGATTCATTATTACTTCCTACAAAAGTGTCATATTAATTTGAAATACTTTTAGTACTTTTTTAATTCTGAAAAAAAAGAAGTAGAATGTAGAAGTAGTATAAAAAGGAATAAAATATTTATTGACAGCTGAGCGATTACTCTGAAACTTCAGTAATTTTGTGTGTTCCTTGCCAATTGTCTTCTGTCTGGCTATAATGTTACACTAATCTTAGTTCCCCT
This sequence comes from Sinotaia quadrata, assembly GCA_028829895.1. NCBI lineage: Eukaryota > Metazoa > Mollusca > Gastropoda > Architaenioglossa > Viviparidae > Sinotaia > Sinotaia quadrata. The sequence continues at coordinate 116,936,997 of CM054181.1, read as the reverse complement.
TAGACTGGGTCTATTCTCTATGTATAATAATAATAATAATAATAATAATAATAATAATAATAATGATGATGCAAAAGCAAATAGAATTAAAACAAAAAATAGTTCTTGGTGAATTGCTCCATTTTGATTTCTGGAAATATTTTTGCATTATTATTATTCAAAATTAATTAATTAAATAATCAATAATTAATTAATCCAAAGCTTAAAACTAAAATCAGTACAATGGATAATAAAAACTTTCTTTAATATCTGATTGTAATAAGTACAAATTTAAAAAAAATAAAAGTCTTGAAATTAAAATTTGGCTGCCACAACCTAATTAAAAGGAAATTTGTATATGGTTGGATGCTAAATATAAATAAATAGCCTTTACTCAACCATTAAACAAACCGTAAAATCAGCTGTTTAAATAATGGGGACAAAACATGCATTCTTAAAAAGTTGCATAATTTGTAGTACAATAAACATTAACTGAATTAACATCCAGGAACTAACTGAAAGCACACAGAAAACCAATTCTATTTAATACAGGACAAGTGACAATTAGACAACCAAGAAGAGATAATGCTATTATTGCTTAGAAGCAGTGCTAATCAAAAACAAAAACAAACACATGACTAACAGTTAAGAATAGTGGGAATCAGGAATTATTATTTTAAGAAAAGGGTGATACAGATTATAATTTTAACTTTAAATACTATGTTATTGTGAGCTAAATTTGTATTATTATTGATGGTTACTGGAATGGAAATTTGAAAATAAAATATAAAAACTGACAGTGGATAGAAGTTAAAATGAAACTAAAGCGGGAAAACAACCACAACCACAACCACAATGACTTAGATTGAATAAGTGTTGGAGGGAAAATAGGAAAAGAATATGACTGCAGCCAAACACCAGAGCGATCAACCATGCACAAATCTGCATTTAATTGTAAACCTTGATAAAGATTATATCAAGTTAGATTAAGTGCATAAAAACGTTTAAATAATTAAAATTAAAAATGGAAAACAAAATAACAAATTGAGTAATTCAAACCAAACTGAAAAGAAAACACACAAGACACATTAAACAAAACTGAACATTGAGAAAATACTATAACTAGATGTCATGCCGTTAATATTAGAGTGGGCTTCTAATAAATAAAAGAATCTTTATAGTAGTTGAAGAAAAAATAATTAAAAATGAGTTTTGCAAATAATATTCTGGGCTAATAATAATATACTAAAATAGTTTCAAAAGAATATTTGTGTCAAATGGTAGGAAGATATAATGTCGTGTTCTAGAAAGACTAGTATTTGTGACTGAAAAGAGTGATTGGGACAGGTGTCTCAGATATAATGTTCTTACCTTAGCTGACTCTTTCAGATGTAACATGGCAGGATCATTTACAGGTTTTCCAGAAGCATTTTTTGTGGCACTTATCAGATCAGACAGTGCAGAGGCGACATCTTTGACAGCATTTATAAGCAAAACCTTCAGCAAAGGGAGGAAAACAGAGCATTCTCACTATCACACATTTGACTAGAAATACATAACAAGAGATCAAACCAAAGCAGGCATCACACTTGAATCTTTTCACACTTTTTTTGAGCTTGCTATCACACTTGAATCTTTTCACACTTTGTGTGCTTGTATCACACCTTCATTCCATTAAAAGTATAAATAGTGCATTAAAAAAAATAGTTATATGAATACAAGCATTCACAATTACCAATAAAAGTTTAAGTAAACTAATCTATGTTACAAAGCAGACCCAATTCTCAACTGAAAATGTTTCCATATAATACATTTAAATAAAAAAATAGTTTCTGAAAACTATTTTAAAAATCAATATTTATTATTCAAGATTTTTTCTTTAAAGTTGCTGCAAGTAATTTTGTAGTCATTAAAAAATAACATATGCACCAGTTTACTAAAAGGGTATCTAGATGGAAAGTTTTTAAAAAGTTAACATATCTTTAATTTTGAAATGTATTTCAAAAACACTAATCTAACATTTAATTACTGGGTAAGGAGATCTCAGCATGGTTAAAAATGTAACTTAGACTTCAACAGGCAAAGCAAGTAAGGCATCTCATGACTGCAACAGGCTTTATGTGACACCCACACATCTCCAAGATTTCAACAGGCATCACACGTTAACCCACATCTTTAGCCTCAACAGACATTTCCTGTCAACCCATATCTTTTTTACCTCTACATACATAACCAATAAACCCACATCTTTAGACCTTTGTAGGCATCCACACATCTCTAGACCTAAAAAAAAGATCACAGGATGCCTATACATGTCTAGACCTCAACAGGGAACACGACATTCACTAACACATCTCTAGATCTCAACAGGCATCATGCAATATTTACACATCTCTAAACTCAACAGGCAAAACACATGCCTCAACAATCATGATCTGAGACAATCAAACCGTAAGATGCATCCAAATGGCTGGTTTTGAACTATAACCCTCACAGACTTGCACATCATGTCTCAAAAAGCAACACTTGGCACACACGCATACCTGAGCATCAGGCTGGTCAGAACCCAAAGCACCTGCTCCCAGTTTGACTACGTCTGCAAGACGTGTGATGGTCTTAACAGCTGCTTGTGCTGCAGCAGCTAACTGTTCTTGATTTGATGCTGCACCAGCCACAAGCGTTTTTGTATCTTCCACTAATGCCTTAGCTGTCTTCAAGATGTTTTCTCTGCAACACAAATGAAGAAATGTATTATTTTTGTGTGAACAGCTTAATTCATAATATATGTAAAAGTTAATATAAATTTAGTGCATGCATAAAGAAACAATAGTACAAAATAAATAACTACTCAATAAATCTATTTATTAATTATACTTATTTATACTTTATAGAAAGACTGTATTTAACATCTGGTCTTTTCTTGCTTCGTTTTTACTGATCAGAAACAGAAAATTATATCTATTGGTAAGGAAAGATAACTCTAACACGTAAATAAAGATGCAATGTAGGGCAAAAACTCCAGCATAGAAAATGTCTGATTAAAAAATACAATACAGTAAAAAAAAATTTCTTCCACCGACTTCTTTTTAGCAAGGTAAATGTGTTATTATGAAGAACAACTCCCCAGCTACTCTCCCACTTTTTTCTTTCCAACATGATAAATGCATTATAAAAACAACTCACCAGCTACTGTTTTTCACCCACTCACCTTTGATCAGCGAAAGTTTCATCTCCTTCTGGGTTAAGCGTGCCTGCAGTGGCAAACATGATGGTGGTATCAAGGTCACCAATAATACCACTTACGGTGCTTGCAGCATTGATGCAGGCCTGTGTTCCTCTAGCACCAGCTTGCAGTGCCGCAAGTACATACGAAACCTGTTAAAACATGATGTAAATCAGCTAACATTGGCTCATAGGCAGACTTCTGCTAAAAACATACAATGGTCAATACTTTTTAAGGTACTGGAGTTACAATGACTACATCAGGCTGGATCCAGTTCCTAAGGAAATATCACTGGGTTCAACTCCTCACTAATAATGTTCTCCACTTGCCTGTAATGGGTACAAGGAATGGGATTCCAAATATGATTCAAGTATATTGCTTCAGTATTAGTTTGTCAATGTCCACTCCCTCAACAGGGACAAGGAATGGTGATTGTACATTCAAGTTTGTTTGACAATAACCAGTTTATGTTCTCCCTCATGAGGGAAAAGGAGCAGCGAGTGCATATTTCTTGTCAGCTTGTTTCCTTAGCATCAGTTTATGTTCTCCCTCATGAGGGAAAAGGAGTAGTGAGTGCATATTTCTTGTCAGCTTGTTTCCTTAGCATCAGTTTATGTTCTCCCTCATGAGGGAAAAGGAGCAGTGAGTGCAAATTTCTTTCAAGCTTGTTTCTCTAGTACTAATTTGTCTGTTCTGATCTTCAAGAGGGAAAATGAACAGTGAATGTATGTATTTCTTTCAAGCTCATCTCCCTAGCACTAATTTGCAATCTCTCTTGAGAGGTGGAAAAATGAACAGCGAATGAATATTTCTTTCAATTATTCCCTAGTACAGTTTGTGTTCCAGCACTTAGGCACAAAAACTGTGAAAAAATACGAGAATAAGTGATGATATCTGCAGACTTATTGTCAGTATTTTGGAAGTATGCCAGAAAGTCAGAACAGACTAGTCTATAAATTTAAATTATAGATGTAGTTAGTTTAATTAATTTCAGTTAATCATTAGTGGTTAAACTCACTTATTCTACTAAAACAAACTGATGGAACACTCTTTCACCTTTTCACTGATGGCACGTGCATGATCGCACAAATCCCGTTGGGCATATGTGTCACCAGGATTACCTTGAAGACTCCCAGCATCTTGGACAACTTCTATGCAGCTCTTCCCAAGATCTTGAACTGTAATGCGGATACGGTTAGCAATCTGCCAAAAACAGATTCCAGAAAGAAAAATAATCAAGGATAGTGAGGACAAATCAATGTTGCACGACACTGATTTAAGAAATTCTTATCTATGGAGATTGTGTTAGGTAAAACAAGCATGACAAGCTGTATTAAGAAATTGTTATCTATGGAGTTTGTGTTACATAAAACAAGCTTGACAGGACTGTATTAAGAATTTTTTTGTGGTGATTGTGTTAGGCAAAATAAGCATTTAAAATCAATTTTTTGTCAGATACAAAATAAAATCTTATGACTTCTTGCTATATACAAACCCCATTAGTTACCAAACACTCCCATAAGCACACAACTGCTGGCATTAGAGTTATTTGTGAAACATTCAGATCGCTGACATTAGTTTTATTTATTTATAATAGTATCATAATTTTTTTGTGACACATTCAGAACACTCAGAATATCTGAGACATTCTGACAACTCATATCAGAAAACATGTGAGACACTCAGACAACACATCAGAAAATATAACACATTCAGAACACACACATTGGTACAATGGTGCCACATTCAGAGGACACACTTCAACAAAGCTAACATTTTCAGAACACTCACATCAGCATTGTGTGTCACAGCTGCAGCACCACAGGAAGAGCTGGCCAATTGAGCAAAGTCTCGCGTCAACTGATTGGCCAAAACACCAAGCTGTCCAACATTAGTTGTTGATTTTCCAATCTAAAAAAAATAAACAATAAAAAACAAAATACAACAAATAAATCTGACTGTATATTAATTTCAAAAGTAAAGATGCTTGGTATGGTTATTTTAACATTGTTTGAAATACACTCAAGTATTTGCTTCTCTAAATATATTACATTAATACAAACCAAAATGTAATTTAACCTGTTGCCTTTCTGCGTTCCAACTCTAGTTCATTCAAATGTGACACTAGTAGTCTTCGTACTGTATACCAGTTCATTGGCATGCATCCATTTTCTTAGTCCTTTTTTAAGTGAGCCAAATACTGTGAAGCTAATATGTGTTTGGTTTACCATACAATTGGTGACCATTGGACAGTTTTAATTAGATTGCTTGTGTAATGGAAAGAGCACAATTTCTGCACCTACTGCGGTCTTTTTCTTGCTAGCAGCCATTGCTGTAGAAACTGTTTTTGTGTTTTGTAAAAAAAAAAAAATTGGCAAGTTATGGCTTCATGCAGAAATGCATTCATCTTTTTTGATATTCTAGTAGAGTCTACTGAATTATGCAGTGAAGGAGATAATTCATCTGTTGAGCTACTAGCAATTTTCAAATGAATGAGTGTGATGACTCTGAAATTCGACCAGTTGAAACGGCATCTGGAGTGAGGAGTTCGCTATGCAACAATCAACCAAGCACCCTTTTGCAGGAAACAGCAGAGTACAGATTCTTTTGCAAAAAAAATGCTACAGTACTTAATGTATTCCAAGCATTTTTCTCTGAAAATATCATGCAAAAAATAGTTGAGTACACTAAAATGCATGAAGCCACATTACTGGCCCACCCAAAATTTCTAAAGAATCTTGTATTAAAAAATAGCATGAAACTCAGGTAAGGGAACTTTATCAATTTTGGGCCTTATTTTTTGATGAGGATAGAAAACCATGTACTGAACATTATTTTTCTAACGAGAATTTCTCGTTCATCATTTCTTTCTTAAAGTTATGTCAGGTCATAGATTTTGTTTGTTGCTGACTTGTTTACATTTTTCGGACAACAGCCTGCCTATAGCTGATGATCAAATCCAGAAAATCAGACTGATTATACACTGATCATCACTGTCAATTTATTTATTCAATGGACATTTAAATGGAATTGTGTTAAAAGAAATGTGCATTAGATTCCTGTGCTAGGATATGTGTAAAAAAATGATTTTTACTTCACTTGAACGTGTCAACTTTATTTATTCATTGGACATTTAAATAGAATTGTGTTAAAAAAAATGTGTATCGGACTCCTGTGCATGGGTAAAAAAAGTTTCTTTACTTCATTTGGATGTGTCAACTTTATTCATTCATTGGACACTTCAATGGAAAAATGTTAATAAAATGTGTATTGGACTCTTGTGCTAGGATATATAGAATAAAAAAAAAAGTTTCTTTACTTCACTTGGATGTGTCAACTTTATTTATTCATTGGACATTTGAAAGGAATTGTGTTAAAAAAATGTGCATTGGACTCCTGTCTAGTTCTAATTTATTGTAAACAATTATAAATCTCTACTCTTATTTGCTAGGGGCTGGCTCTCTTTGCCATGACTTGCAACAAGTGCTATAAATAAATGTATATATATATGTATTTCAAAATTATACATAATTTCAGTGATTTTCCTTCATCATTCATTTTTGTCATGTATACCCAACAAGTACTTTCACTTGAACTTTAAAAAATATTTGGACTTTAAATATTCAACTCGAGGAAATAATTTTCATTTATAAAATATCTGAAAACTGAAAATTATGCAGAAAAAATAGTAATTTTGCATCTAATTGACAAGGGACTTTACAGTTCTGTGATTTATATTTTACTTAAGGATGAGATCTGTTTTTATACATTTTGAAGCTTTCATCAGACACATCTCAGGCGATGCAGCCATTGAATAACAGTACTTGGTGGTTGCTTGCTTGACACTGTCCAAACTTTCAGGAGTGAGACCTCTGATGAGGAGGCATCCTGGATATTTATACAGCCCCCAAACCATTTGGACATTATAAAATTAATATTTTGGGGGTGTAAGGTCCTACTTGTCGCTGATTGTGAGAAAATCGAGATAGACACTGATAATCATCATGCAAGTTCAACTGAAAGGTAAGGGAACTTTTTATTATTTAGTTTTTGAATTTAAATAATTTTAAAATAATACTTTATGTTTAGCATAGGTAGAAATTAAAATTTTAAAAATCCATTTATGATTACAGCCACTTTTTATTTTTTAGTAAGCTCACCCATTCAATTACTGCTGAGCAGCAAAACAACCTGCCAGGATGGCACATTATGTAACTATGTGACCTGACAGGCAAGAGGTTAAAAAAAAACATGCATGCACACATGCACAGATGAGACTCACCATATCCTGCGCAGTGCGAGCAATTTGCTTGGCCAATCGCACCATGCTCGTCTGACAATCCACGAAAGATACATTTTCACTGATGGCGAGTCGTTCATCTGTCTGATAACATAAATTTAATCAATGGATGATGTTACATGTGAACTCCTTTGATCACATGAAGACAAAAAAGAAATGATGAAATCAGATGATTTATGCTTTAGCATCGTCAAGATCACGTCAATGGCCAACACTAATAGCTTAAGATAGACATTTTTTAGTGCATGGAATGGAAAATTTAACATAATTAAATCTTTTTCTGTCAATTTGCATCCCAAGAAATGATTAATCCATTTTGTGTTACTAATGACCCAAGAAATAAAAACCCAGACCAGAAGATTTGTTTGTGCAGATATAAACATTGAATATGCATGTAGTTAAAAACAGTCTATGTTCATGTTTATCAGTTACTGGTGCATTATATACAGTGAGAAATATTAACCAAATCCCACACAACAACTAGAACATCAATTTTTGTACTTAATAAAGTGCCAAAAATAGTCACCTACAACTAAATATGCATCGTTTTACTTAATGTAGCCATAAGTCCCAGAAATGGTTACAAATTATAGAAAAGGCAACCATACAACTATAAATGCACATTCTGTACTTGTCACAGGTACCAGAAAAGGTCAAAGTTCCAGAAATAGTCATATTACAACAACAAATGCACATTTTATACTTAATGATAGGTGCCAGAAATGGTCAAAAGTTCCAGAAATGGTCACAACTACATATGTACATTCTATACTTAATGAAGTTACAGGTGCCAGAAATGGACAAAAGTTCCAGAAATTGTCACAACTACATATGTACATTTTATACTTAATGAAGTCACAGGTGCCAGAAATGGACAAAAGTTCCAGAAATTGTCACAACTACATATGTACATTTTATACTTAATGAAGTCACAGGTGCCAGAAATGGACAAAAGTTCCAGAAATGGTCACATTACAATAACTACAAATGCACATTTTATACTTAAGTTACAGGTGCCAAAAATGGCCACCATGTATTTATAATTCTACACAATATAAAATCAGTACAAAGATGTTAAGATGTTAGAGTTTAATCAAATCCAAGGATACATCTTTGTGCTATGAGTAGTTTGGATGTTCTGAGACTAACAATATTGCAAGATGAAATCTTCATTAAAAAATAAAATTATAAAGAAGAAATTAAGTTTCATACTCGTGCCATGGCCTTTGAGATACTATCAATCATGTTAGACACTACACCAGCTTGAGAAGCAGCCTCTTCGATTGTCTGCAACAAATCTTGAAGCACATCTTTCATGTCATCTGCAGCACTGTCAATTGAGCCATGCACTTGGGTTGCCTGAAATAAATTTAAAATATGTGTATGACCTATACACTTTGGTTGTCTGCAATAAATCCAACATATTACTGACCAGTCACAAAAAAGACCTTTTCATTTTCTGGTGAGGTCAATGGTGCTTTATAGGCAGTGGTAATTGTTATTATCATTATTGTAAGAGATGGAAACATCTTTAGTAATAAACTTTTATTGTTTTTTTATGACTCATTTAAAATTAATTAATTATTACTTACTCAAGGATAGAAAAAAATTCATTATAAAAGACTGTTAAAATCTTTAGCATTTAACTCTAAACTTATAGCAACATAATTAAAATTAATTAATTATTAATTGTTTAAGGACAGAAAAAAACATACATTCATGTAGGAAGCTACTCAATTCAAGGCCATCTTCTGCCAATACGAGACATCTTTCTTGCACACATTTCTAGAGCAATTTTCTGTTATCTGATAATCATGCTTGCTGGGTTCTCAAGTTTAAATATCAAAGAAAAAAGTGTCTCTATAAGTTCTGTGTCCAAATGTTCATCTGTCATACAGTAGTTCTCCCAGCCGTCTCTTGCACCTTTCCAATAGTCTTCCAGAAATCTCTTGCACCATGGCCCATTATTCTCCCAGATATCTCTTGTACCATGGCCTGTTGCTCTGCTAGCAATCTCTTGCATTATACAGGGGTGGGAATTGGTGAAAGTGTTTTGGGCTTACTGGCAAGTGACGGCGCCAAAGGCGCCGCGAAAATCTAGGGGGGTCCGGGGGCATGCCCCCCCGGAAAAATTTTGTGTCTAAAGAAGCAAAATGGTGCAATCTGGTGCCACCTGAGCTTAGAAATCGCCACACAATCTGCTTCCCAAATTCCAAGTAAAAGACTAATTTTCTCAATTGCAATTTAATAGTATGCTTTAACAAGGGTGTTTTTGTTTGAGCTCGTGTTTTTTGGGGGCTTTTTTTCACCTGGAATGCATGAATTTGTTGCACGAATATCAATCACTTGACGGTGTCCTTTGGTGTCAGCATGCTTCTGCAAGGCACCAAATCCGCAGTTTGCGTATTTAATCTCTGCTCGGCACAGCTCGCAGAAGGCAAAACCAGAGGTTGACAACTTTCGAATCCATTCGCCGAACCGAACTTTCCTGATTACTTTTGATTCTTTTTCCCCATCGATAGTTTCCACCCAGTCTTGATCGACCCAATCCCAATTCCATTTGTAGCGGCAACCAGAATCGTCAAAGCTTTCCCCACGCTGAACAACGTTCGACATGTTTGACTAGGTAGAACCAGCCATTTTTTCAAAGTCTTTGGAAATGAATGAAATTTACACCATATATCTATCATGGTGAAAGAAGTCAATTTACAAAAGATGGTTGTTTAATCTTTCATAGTTTTTTTTAAATGCAATTTTGAAAAATGGAAAAAAAACGCTTTTTTCAAGTTTTTTACATTTTGCCATTTTGCATGCACCCTAAAGTAAAAACTATCTATCTGACAGGGCTAAATTTTTGTATTCCTCAAGTATCCAATGCTGACAGGAAGCCTGATTTATTTTAAGGTGATAGCTTTGTAATTTTTTGAGTTATAGATTCTCAAAAATGAGAAAAAACACAATTTGTGCAACGGCATTTTGAGCCAAAACTGAAAATGAATGATATTAATGCTTTTTTGCTTATTTTGAGTTCCATTTGACTTGTTTAAGTAATTATAATGAAATAACAATTAAAATATCTGATATTTTTAGTTTAAATGCATTTATTCATGTCTTATGTTTTAAAATTTATGATGATTTAAAAGGGTTGAGGGTGAATGAAACTAGTGACAGTTGATTATGAACATCTACACAGCAGTCTATTATTTAGTACTCTTGGAAGCTGTGATAAACTGGCAAATGGTCTACCCTTATTTCGTGGTTGAATCTAGGATACTATAATTGTGGTTATTCTGACACAGGGTTCCTCAAAGTCTTGGCCAATTAACTCTAACAATAATTTCTCCTGTTCTAATCCGCCATAGTCAGCGCCCCCCCCCCCCCCCCCCCCCGAAAATCTGCACAAACGAAAACTAAATTAGTAATCGGGCTAATAACTAATTAATGTGTATCTGAATCTGTTACTATTGACGCTACCATTAAATAGCTGTAAAAAGTGTCATTTGTGAGCCATTATAACATACTAAACATATTACAGTGAAAATAAATCAGTAACTTATTGTGGGGGAAAACGATCTAAGATTGTCATATGGTGTGAACCAAAGTGAAGAGATTATCAAAAATTATTAAACAAATTACAGCAGAAATTGTAAATAATTATTGTTTAATGCAATAATACCTTGTATGTATAAATATAGTATTATTTCAATTCACTTGTCTACTCTCACGTCTATGAGTATGACCGATGACGATCTCGATCGCTACCGTCTATACCGCTACGGTGTACAGATCTATAGTATATTATACATCCGACAAATAGCAGTTAAAAAAACAAGAATCGTCCATACAATTAAATAAAACCTTTTTTACAACTTCAAGAGCTATAGTAAATTAAGCTTAGTGAATTACTTAAGGCAGCACTGAAACAATCACAGCCGGCGACTCGATGATAAACAACGCTTCGTGAACAACGTTTCCTCGTGTTTAGGTCTTCGCGCGTGCTTAGGGTACACACTTGTTTTCTAAACGGACTCCGCTACGAATATGCCACTTTATCATGCTATATATCATTTTAAAGAAGATATTTTCTACTTTCTATTGATATAAGACAAAAATCTATATTTTCAGAAATAACCGTGCAAAAACGTAATTTAAAAAATAGTTTTTTTTCAATCAACTTTTACATACAATAAAAATACAGATTTGAAACTAACACGGTTGCATTCTACATTCATTTTTCTTTAATTTGATATAAGATACATTCTGATAGGACAATCGTAGCGGAGTCCGTTTTAGTGTTTGCAAGGTATATAAAAACACGATGGTAAAACCGGAGATTGAGATTTTTGCCACGGCCATTGAAACACGCCAACTGTACCTAATTTAATGCGATCGTACACGCTTCCACTCACTCTCTCACAAATAAAAAATACATTAATGAAAAGTTGGAAGATAGTTTTATTCAACAAACTATTTCACAAGCATGATAAATACGGAACATAAACACAGCACTTGTGGCAAAATGATAAATTTTTCGGAATTTAGTAGTTGTCCGCTATCGCTATTTAGAGGCTGGTTCTACCTAGTTTGACGCCATAATTTGGATATGGCGGATTTTACTCAAAGTTAAGCTAAATTTTGTTTACTACGCCCATTTGAGGATGCGCATTATGGGAATATATTTTTTTTTTTTTACTTTTTTTTTTTGGGGGGGCGTACTGAGCTAACAATGGGCGTAAACTGAAAATGATTTGGGCGCTTTTACGCCTTTAGGCGTACAATTCCCACCCCTGATTATAAACCAATGATCTGCTAATCATCTCTAGCATTATGACCCAATGGTCTTCTAATGTCTTGCACTATGGCCCATTGTTCTCCCAGCCATTTCTTGCCCTGTGGCTCATTGTTCTCTCAGTCAAATGTTGCTCTGTGGCCCATTATTCTCCCAGCCATTTCTTGCACTGTGCCCTTTGCTCTTCCAGTTATCACTTGCACTATGGCCCAGTGTTTTCCCAACCATCTCTTGCACCATGATCCACAGCTCTCCCAGTTTTCTCTTGCACCATGACCCATTGTTCTCACTTTCTTTAGCACCATGGCCCACTTTTCTCCCCGTTTTTTCTCTTGCACCATGACTCATTGTTCTAGCTCTCTCTTGCACCATGACTCATTGTTTTAGCTATCTCTTGCACTATGACCCACTGCTCTTCTAACTTTCTCTAACACCATGTCCCATTGTTCTCCCAGTTTTTTTCTTGCACCATAAACCATTATTCTCCTAGCTTTTTCTAACATGACCCACTGTTCTCCCAGTCATCTCTTGCACCATGACCCATTGTTCTTCCAGTTTTCTCTTACATCAGGGTTTGTAGTTCTCCAATAGTTATTCCCCAGTATTTAGTATTTATTTAAGAAAGCATACAATAAAATCATCTACAAAAAAATCATTTCTGTCATGTGACAGTCTTCTAGCCATCACTAAAAGTTGACTGTTGCTGTTGCAGTAATAGCTATTTGAATTTGAAGCACATACCTTTAACACTCTCAAAGTAGTTCTCTCAGACATCATTAGAAGCCATCCACCCATCACTATATGATATTAGTGACTAGATAGCTTGGTGACTATTTATTGTACAGAGTATTTTTCATGCAAAACTATTCTTATTCTATTGTATACTGAAAAACTGCTTTACAACTTTCTTGTAACTTGAAAATTAAGACCACAGGAAATAATGACAGCTGTATTATTTACCTTAGGGTTTCCACCACCTTCTTTGACAGCATACATATACTGGAGAGCTGACTCTGCCACTGTTTTTGTCAGATCCAGAATACTCATCTGCTGTTTGGAGTTTAATGTCTTTGATGCGGATCCAATTGCTCCCTCTGCCAGAGGTTGGAAGTAAGAGATGACAGTAGTCACCTTTTCACACAAAAAAAAACATCATGTTGCTTGCTACACCAGTTTAAGAAATGAGCAAATCAAGTAAAAAGTATAAAAAGTTGAAAACCTTAGCTAGAAGGCAAGGCATTTTAATCTTTAACCCTTCTGTAAGTTTCATACTGCAGAAAGTTGTGTGTTTTACCATTCTTGACAAATAGACTTAATGGCAATTTGGGTAATGTCAGAAATTAACACAAGACACATCGACAATTAGACTATCATTGGCATTTAATAAAACAATGCAGCTTTCATACTACAGACAGTCAAACAAAACAAAAACATGCAATCACTGTAGAACAAGAAACACTATATAACACTTCATATTGCATAGTCCTTTATCCTATGAAGGAAGAAACACAATCAATGACACCACAAATCTGCTACAAGTCCCACTCTCTACTCAATCACTACTTTATCCACAGCCACAAACAGAAAAAATAATCCAGAAAGCCTCCCCAATTTCCTTACGGAAACAAACACAATACACCTTTAAAACATTTTAGGTAGTAACTTAATAAAAACAAACAAATAAACTAATAACAACAACTCAGCCATCACCTGCATTATAAGGAACTAAACATCGCCATATTTTAAATAAATGGTAATTAATTGCCTTTATTTACACATTCAGTAAATTTTATTAATAAATCAAATATACAAAAATCATTTATTAAAATAAATTAATGAATTCTTTATTCTGACTTAAAACTTATTGCCTTGTGCATGCATTTGCATTTCCAGTTAAAGACCCCAATATTTTAAGACTTCACTTTTATGACTTTTTTCAAAAATACTTCACTAAAATAAATTAATGACTTTTCAAATACTAATTTAAAATTGTTGCCTATTCCACCTCCATTTAAAGACACCTACATTTTAAGATCTGTTTTCATGACTTTTTCAAAGTCCATAAATGAAGATTTAATATCAGCCTTGGCAGAATGCAATTATCAAGCTTTACAGAATGTAGTATCAGCCTTGGCAGGATGTAATTATCAGGCTTAGCAGAATATAACATCAGCCCTGGCAGAATGCAATTATCAGTTTTGACAGAATTGTATTTAGTCCTGGTGTAATGTGATACCATGAATCCAAAGACCTTAATGAGATAATAATCCCCAAGCTACATGAAATACCATGAATCTAAAGACCACAATGAAATATGATAAATCCAAAGACCACAATAGAATAAAAAAATGAATCCAAAGACCATAATGGAATACCATGAATTTGAAGGTCACCATGAATCTAAAAAGCACAAATAGAATGCCATGAATCCAAAGACCATAATGGAAAAACAAGGAATCCCAAGGCCACAATGGAATACCATGAATCCCAAGACCACAATAGAATACCATGAATCCAAAGACCACAATGGGATACCATGAATCCAAAGTCCAAGACCGTAATGGAGTAACATGAATCCAAAGATCGCAAAAGAATACCATGAATCCAAAGACCACAATGGGACAAAGATGTTTCAGAGTTCTCTCAAGTAGTCAGATTGTAGATGGTGAAATCCTAAATGATTCAAATTCTGCCTAAATCAGGGTTGATGAGCTTTGCATCTTTCATGAGAGCTATGGCACAGTAATGCAGCCAAAACCACACCTGATTCAAATTTATTTATAAATAATGAGACAACCAAGGATTATTATTACTATAACCATCATTATTATTAATTACTCCATACCAGATGCCCAATGTGTTCTGGCTCTTGTTTGGCAGCTTGCCGAATATCATCAACTCGGTCGAGGATTTCATGTGCACTGGTAATCATCTGTTCCTGGAAACCCTGTCAGCAGAAATTAATTTTTTTTTTTTAGAAAGCACACACAAATCAATGTACATACAAATAAACATCATGTGGCAAAAAACAAGCAGATTTAAGTCCAAAGAGGAATAATCATCACTTATTAAGTAATCCAGATAAAGGAATGAACACCAACCAGCAGTTAAACACTGCAGAAACACCCAGACAGTGAGCGCTAATTAGCAATTAAAACAAATTAATATACAAATTTCAGACTTACTGATAGTTAGGTTTATCTACTTTAACCACTAACTATTCAATCAATGAAAAGCTGCACATACCTTAAGTGTATTGTTATCACGGGGCAACAGGCTCTGACGAATAGCCTCCAATGAGGCTTGATCGAGCTGGTGAATTGTGCGGTTCAGATCTCCAATGGCAGTGTCACACTCTTTTTGTCCTGGAGCACTGTCCCTGGTGCAAGAGATTAAATTAACAATAATGATGGCCAGACTTAGATTAATATATACAGAAATACAAACAATAATCATGAATGGCTAAATATGTAGAGAAATAATAATGAGAGCCATACATAATGCACACACACAACAGTAATGAGGTTAACTCACACAGATATAATTTGAGTAATTAGTCTGATAAGACTGGGATGCAAGTGGTAACACTTCTTGGTAGAAATATTGATAGCATCAGGCATTCTCTTGGAGCGTTCAAAGTCTTTTGTCAGATGTAAAGATCTAAAGCCAGTAATAATACTGTAGAAGACTTACTTGATGGAAATTTACCAGATACATGATAGCATCAGACATACTCTTGGAGTAACTAAAGTCTTGCTGACAGAGTAAAGATCTAAAGCCAGTAGTAATACGCAGAAGACTTACTTAATGGAGGATACGAGATGCTTTATAGCATCAGACACACTCTTGGAGTGACTGGAATAGAGCTGGTATGTGGCAGGATCACGTGGGTTGACGGCAAGCTGCTTAGCACCTTGTAGCATGTGACATGCCCCATCAATCATGGATTTGCCAGCAATAATAATTGGTTCCTGTGCTTTTCGTGCCTGATTAAAATAAAATTTTATGAATTTTAAAAATACAGGAGCAGTGTATAAAGTTTTTATGGCACTGCAATAACTGTGACCTGCTAGCATAGGTTTCATAGTGATGTGATACTTTTGAAGTGGATCTATAAGTTTTATAATGAAATATGGACAGGACTAAATAACTGGAAAATACAGGTTGGTAGAGGTTTATTGGAAATCTTGCAGGAAGGGTGAAGGTAGATTAAAGGTGTGTTTGCACAGGCTGGGTCAATGCCTGTTTGAAGTTAGGCAGAGGCATTTTGATGTATCTTTTAGAATTGGACTTGGACATTGATGATGTGTGCTGAAACGAGTAATTTGTTCAGATATGCTCAAAGTCTGTTGAAGACTATGCAGGCATTTTGAAAGTCGGCTGGTAACCTCAGAGATGAAAAAAAATGTAGAGAAATGTACCCATGGAGAAATAAATGAGGTGACACATAAAGATACTCTGACATTTGCCAGACTGCTAGCGGCAACCACAAATATTTAAAACCACTGGATGGATTATTTTGATCTCTCTCACCTGGGGACTGATTTTAGCAGGCTTGCTGGCAAACTCAGGTGATGAAGCAAATGTGGTCAGTTCTTCCACTGCATCTGTTAAGGGTTTAGCTGCTTCAGCACATTTTCGTCGATTTTCTTCAGTGAAGTCACTGTCCAGCGCCTGCACACAGAAGAATGTTATTTATGACTTAGTCTAGAGCATGCATATAGAAGAATGTTATTTATGTTTTAGCCTGCATACAGAAGAATATTAAAAAGTCATTATCTAGAGTCTATGTACAAAAAAATGTCATTAGTTACTTTCTGCAGCTGCAGTGAAAAAAATCAGTGTGCAATGTCTACACAATTTGGTAAGTTACTGAATACACATATGAATCTGACAAGTCAAAATATAACACCTGAAGAATCTGACAAGACTGAATCATGTCTCATAGAGCTTACACAAACAAAAAATCTGGCAAGTCACTGTCTAGAACATATACAAAAAAAAAAACAAAACAAAACCCACCCTGCAAAGTCATTGTCTAGAACTTATACACAGAAAAATCTGGCAAGTCATCATCTAGAACTTACACAAAGAAAAATCTGGCAAGTCATCACCTAGAACTTACACAAAGAAAAATCTGGCAAGTCATCATCTAGAACTTACACAAAGAAAAATCTGGCAAGACATTGTTTAGAACTTACACAAAGAAAAATCTGGCAAGCAACTATCTAGAAATTATACCAAAAAAATCTAGCAAGTCACTGTTTACAGCTTACACTAGAAAGTCCTAAATCCACCACTTTACAGGCAAAAACTCACAAACTCACAAATTTGCTAAAATTTACCACAGAGTGGTTTTCTTCAAATTAAACCTCAACCAACCATTTTAATATGAAAATAAAGATTGATGTTTTGTCTTTTGAACTGTGTTGTTGTTTTTTTTCTGAATTTTACTATAGTATTTTGATGAAAATACCTAAGGGTTGCAACAAAATTGGGACAAATGTCATGTTGCAGCTGAAAAAACAAAATTTTAAGAAAAAAGGGGAGCATCCAAGATTCTGTAACCCCAAATCTGATTGGTCCACTAAATAGAGGACAAATAACTCTATACACTCATATTTTTTTCATTGGCATTAGTAGCCATTATCTTTAAAACTGATTATACAATAACATTATCAACTTTAAATAGTGATGGTGATAACTTTGAATAAGAATAAGACACCATCTTTAAATATTAATGATACAATTAATTAGTTATTATCTTTCAATTTTAATGATATAGTTACAATAAATTTTGATATCTGTGAACAGTTAATACACTTCACTTTATAGTAATAAATATAGAATGCAAACCCCTTTAATTGTATTATTTTACAAATTTGTTGTAGAAATTTTTTTAAAAGTGTCTACTAGTTGACTTTTCTTTCATCAATTTTAAATTTAACTTTTTAAATTTTGGTGATAGAAATATTTTTTAGGTTATAGCTTTACTGTGAAAATCTTCAATATATTGTTTAAATAGTGAAACATAATGGTAAGGGATATATATATGACTATGAGGAGGACAGACAAAACTAGAGCCCCAAGAAAAAGGGTGATAAATAAAAACATAATTTCTTGTGATTGTTGGGTATAAAGATGTAATCAGTTCTTTCTGGGATTTTTTTCTTTCAAACTTACATAGGAATTTACAAATATTTTAGTTTTTACTGAAATGGTTGGTAATGTTAATGCTCAAAATAAAGTAACTCTTACTTTAACAAGTTTGACTTTCTAATGGCAATATTCTAGTAATTTAATTCACATGAGACACCTCAGGTTTTAGCTGGTTATATTGCCTGCTATGTCCTGATAATCTTAATACTTATAATGAGAAAACTAATATTAACTGCTTTAACAAGGCTCCGTATGTCCTGGCAATTTTAATACTCATAATGAGGCAAGAGCAACTCTTAATATTGGTGAAATAAGACTGGTTGTACTATCAATTATGTACAGGCATACACACAATATGTATAAACTCTTATATTAATTGCTTTCACAAGATTGGATACTAAAGTACCAGTTCTGTTTTGATAAAATGAATACATTAATTGCTTTAACAAGGCTAATGATAATATTAACTAATCATTACAGGGCAACTCGTACTTTAACTGCTGTAACATGGTGGCTGTACTTTGGCTACCTACTCATGAGGAAACAACTCTTACTTTAATTGCTTTAACAAGGCTGGCTGTACTGTTGGCTACTTCCTTAGCACTCTGCACAAAATGGCGTTTGGCAACAGGGTTGGATGTTTTGGATGATGCTAAACGGCAAGCATTGCACAGCGCTGAAGTGTGTTTGGCCACAACTGTAGCTGCAGAGAGAACCTGGAGTGAAAAGAGAAATATTTGCATAAAACAAGTTCTTCAAAACATGAAACTGCCAAAAAACATAGTTTAATTTAACTTGGTTTGAACAGAGAAATATTTGCTTAAAACATATTCTTTTAAACATGAAACTGCCAACAGTTTAACTTGGTTTAAACAGAAAATCATTTGCATAAAACAAGTTCTTTAAAACATGAAACTGCCAAAATAGTTTAATTTAACTTGGAATAGAGATATGTTTGTATACAACAAGTTTTTAAACTAATAAATTGCCAGAAGAGATTAATTTACACAATTTTTTCCCCAATGCATTTTATATGTCTACAATTTGAACTGATCTATCATTATCATATTTAAAGTAGTCAGTTTAATAGGCATTCTGTCAGACTAGATGATCAAAACAATATAAAATAACATGTGTCTGTAATGCATATATGTATTTGTGTGCATGCATGTGTGTGTGTGTGTGTGTGTGTATTTATATATGTGCATTTATGAATATAAATCTATTCAATCTATTAGAAAACAATTAAACATTATTATATAATAATAATATATATAAAATTGTTTAGCACTGATCAACACAAGAAAGTTCAATGATACTGATATCTTATTAGGCATTTCTTTTTCGATATAAATTAATAATTTAAATTAAAAAGAGATGCGTTTGTAATCTATTAATATGTCTTCTATAAAAACTTTAGTGTTTGAATCTATTTAGGTCTTTGTGTCCTATGGAAAAGGCACTACTCCTAATTTCTATTGTAAGAAATAATAACAGGTACACCCATCCTATAACGTAGAAAACATCAGGTGTGTGTGTGTGTGTGTGTGTGTGTGTGTGTGTGTGTGTGTGTGTGTGTGTGTGTGTGTGTGTGACCTGCCATCACAAAATGAGTAGTAATCAATTTTGATATTTTTAGAGACTGATATCAGCAGAATATGGAAACAAAAGAGTTTTAATGGTGCAAGTTATGAGGCCTGACAACTAGCCACTGAACAAATGATCAAGATAATAGAGGTATTCTTCATTTTGAGAAAAAGATGATTTGCTGGCTATAATCAAAAGCTAATTTTCATTAGAAACCAGAGAGAAACACCATGTTTGGCACAAACAGACATAAGTCAAGTGATTTTCTATAGTATCTGCAAACAATGTTTGCTTTTAACAATTTAAATTTTAACAAAAGGAAAAAGGTGCATTTTCTAGTATTGATAAAAGTGCAAAAAATGAAATTTGCTATATACAACTAAACAATGACAGAAAAGAATGAATAATCTGTAGAAACAGTGATAATTAGCTTAATTTTCATGGTAATTTTTAAAATCTAATTTGGAGGTATCAACAATGGGCTTAAATGTATCCCCTACAATCCCCTTCATCATCACGAAAATCCTCTATGGCACAGATTCCATCAACATAGGCTTAGCACAGGATGTTACACGACTAGTCTCACCAATAGGTGAATCAAAAAAGGAAAACTTGCTTCAGTGATATGTTGATATGATCTTTACACTCTTCACCTTATTTTTTAGTTTTCATTGGGAATTTTTTTAAAAGGTCATTTAATTAAATCAGCACAAATAAACACTAGAATTTTCCACTAATGCATAATTATAACTGGGTCAATTCAGAGCAAAGAGAAAACAGTTTAAAAAGTAGAGTACTTTGGCAAGAGGAAGAGATAATGGTCTTTCAAAATGCTTATATTTTAATATTCAGAATTCAAAAATAGCCAAAATATTATATACATTCTTATAGAAAAGTATTAAAATTTCCAAATCAAGTGAAATCTCAAAATCAGCCTTTGGTTTATTTTATCTGCTAACAGGAATTAAGCTCAGATAGAAGCAACTCATTTTGTGGTGGTGGATCTCTCTCTCTCTCTCTCACATTACACACATTCTCCCTCTCTCTTCTTTTTTTCCATTGTTACTCTTTGTTTTTAATATATATGTTATCTTAATGTTCTCAGTGTTAAAATTTAATATAAAAATTAAATATGTTATCTTGAAGACCTGAGTTTCTCAACTTCATTTTTCTTTTATAATTTATCTTGATTTGGTCTGATTTAAAAAAAAAACCCCAATCATTAAACTTTTAAACAAAAGCAACAAGACTTAAAATTAAACATTAATAACCCCATAATACACTTCTAATCTTGTCTAATGAAATATTTAAAGAAATGAAGGTGTGTGGATACAGCAATTAGAAGCCTAAATTCAGTCAAGTTTGAACTGCATTTATGACACAAATATTTTATACTCAGTAATAACCTAATTAAAAATACAATTATGAAGAGTATTTTGATAAAATTATACTAAATGAGATTTACTAAAAGTATTTGTTTGATCTGCAATAAAACAAAAAAAGTTAATGCAGCCTTAATGTATCTTTAAAAAAAAAAAAAGGCTCAATATAATGATACAATCATATATATAATCTTAAAAACATAAATAAAATGGGTGAATTGTGCTCAAACATTCAAAAGTTGGAAAGCATTAAACAAGAAAAACCCAAACAAACAAAAAACACAAGAAACCATCTTAAAAGACTCAAGTCAAAGAAAGCTTAAACGTTCAAAATTGGAAAAGCATCTCCTTTAAAAAAGGATAAATCAAAGAAAGCTTTTTACTGGCAAAATTTGAATAAACCATAGAAAATCAAATCTGACAATAATTTATCATATTTACATTAGCATACATATTTTTAAAAAAGGGAGATAAAAATATGCAAGCTTCATACAATAACAAACAAGTTTGGGTAGGTTTGATCTTGAAACATTCCATTTCAAAAACAGGCAAGTTAATAAAAGCTTGACCCCAAAACATACATGACATTTAATTCAATTAAAGATTGACCTTCAAACATTCAAGGGAGGTGCAAAGTCAATGAAAGTTTAATCTTAAAACATAAAATTCTAACAGACTGAGAACTTTCAAACAAACAAGATGGGTAAGCAAATGAGATATGCTCAACAAGAGAAATAAGAATGATTAAGCTAGATCTTAAAACATGAGATGGTTAGGCAAAGGAAAGCATAGGCCTGAAAACATCACATAAAATTAGTAAGCATCAACTATAAAACAATGATGAGTAAGCTCATAACAGCCTGATATTATAATATGTAGAATGTAATCAAGAACTGATGAACTTTATATAGACAAAAGTTGCTACCTTTCTTAAATATAATGAAGAATTTGTAAATTTGAAATTATTTAATAATAATAAACTAGTTTTTAACTTATATATGTAGTAGGTAAACTAGTACATGTACTTATATGTAAAAATTCATGAATGAGTTAAACTGATCTCTTTTTCCTAATATTTAATAACGAAACTTGTTATTTATACATCTTTGCTCTGAAATAATGCAGTCTTTGAGAGCCAAAAAAAATCTTCAATTATAGATGAAGCTGCATTATACTGAACTTGCTTTGGATTTGAGCATTGACATTTTTAATAGTCAACAAATTATAGCTATGATCTCACACAGGGTTTTTATTGTCTGCAAAACAAATTTAAACTTTCAATGGTTGTAAACTATCAACAGATTTAAATTTTCAAAATTTAATTAAAGTCTGCAATGAAGGTCAGAGTGAAAGTTTAAATTTGACTTTGCAGTTTGATTTTCGATTAAAGGCATCATACAAACATACACAATGAATAAACATGAGGATCCAAGGCTGGCTTGTACAAACATTCATAATGAATATACATATAGATCCAAGACAGGCTTGCACAAACATACACTGAATGTACATGTAGATCCAAAACAGGCTTGCACAAGCATACACTGAATATACATGTAGATCCAAGACAGGCTTATATATATACACAAATATATGTAGATCCAAGACAGGCTTGTACAAACATACACAATGAGTATTCATGTGGATCCAAGACAGGCTTGTACAAATGCACACAATGAACAAACATACACAATGAGTATACATGTGGATCCAAGGCAGATGTGTATCATTCACAAAAAAAATACATGTAAATCCAAGACAGGCTTGTACAAACATACACTGAATATATATGTAGATCCAAGAAAGGCTTGTACAAACACACACAATGAATGTACAAACACACACAATGAATGCACACAATGAATGTACAAACACACACAATGAATATACATGTAGATCCAAGACAGGCTTGTACAAACATACACAATGAATATACATGTTGATCCAAGACAGGCTTGTACAAACATACACAATGAATGTATAAGTAGATTCAAGGCAGGCTTGTACAATATACACAATGAATATATATATATGTAGATCCAATGCAGCTTATACAACATACACAATGAATATACATGTTTATCTAAGACAGGCTTGTACAAACATACACATTGAGTATACATGTAGATCCAAGACCAGCTTGTACAAACATCACAATGAATATACATGTGGATCCATCAGAATAAAAGTATGATGTAAAGGTGATAGAAAACCATTTCTGATTTACTGCATTATTTCAGAATTCACATTATATCAGAGTATGTTCAAAGTCATATCATTCTATATACAGCAAATAAATTTAATGATAAATTGGTAAATTTTGTTTTTCATATAAGAAGAATGGGTAAAATTGTTCTCTTAAACCATACATGTTTTCTTTAATTTGTTCTAATAGGGCTATGATTGTTAAGTTATAGCATATTTTTATTTGCATAAGATGACTCCAAGTCATAACTTAATTTTATTTGTAAGCCAAATAAATAAGACAAGAATATTTATGAGCAAATGTCTTAATCAACATGGGCATTATGACACAAACTGTAGCTAACTTTCATTTGAGCCAAAAGACTAACAGGACTAAATAAACCTAAAATATTTGTGACCAAAGACTGTTTTAACTGGTTTAAATCATAGAATATTTGTAAACAAAATAAGTTGTAGCTTAATTTCAATTGTACGCAAAAGAATTAATGTGACTCAGAATACTTAGAACCATTAAATATTTATGAACAAAAGATGTACTCAATGGGGCTAAGCTATGTTATGTTGTAGCTTAATTCAAAGACAAAGACAAACTTAATGGGGCTTAAGATATGTCACATTGTAGCTTATTTCTAATTGTGAGCTAAAGCTGTAATGGAACTAAGAGTAAGAAAGAAAAAACAGCCACTGGTTTAATAAACAGTACAACACAGACCGTGTGTTGGACAAGTAACAAAATGAAAGTAAAGCATGACACCTATATATATATATATATACATATCTGACACCGAGTCTTACCATGGACCGAAGAGACCAAGACGCATAGTACTTTAAGAAATATAAACAGGCACCATTACTGAAAGTGCCAGTTAAGTAATTACAATAGTAATTATTATTAAAATTAATCCATAAAAAAAGCAATATATCTATAATAAACATATTGATGAAAAGATTTTAAAACTGTTTCAGCCCTAGTATACTGAAGGGCAGCAAAAATCAGTAAAATCTCAGAATTGTTAAATCCTTCAAAACCTTAAGGAACCATGAGAATACCAAGTGAAAGGTACTGGATAATAAAATAAATAAAAGAAAAACAACAGCTTAAACTGTACTTAAAGAACTTAAAAAAAACAATCAGGCAACACAAAAGACACCCCCAAACAACCAAAGTTTTCACTAAATGTCCATTCAAGAGCAATTTGCTACAACTAGTACCTATTTATGTCACATACAATTTAGTTAGCTGCAACAAAGCTTTTACTAAACACTCATTTAGGAACAAGCTTATTCCAAACTGTGCATTCGTTGCATACAATATTCAAGCTAGTCAAAAGCAGTAACCAGTTTTTACTAGTCACTATTCAAGAGTGGAACTAGCTACATGCTATACACACAAGCTAGTCAACTGAGACAACAAAGCTTTTATTAAATACTCATTCAAGAGTGGCTCGTTGAAACCTGCACAAATTAGCTACATACTATATTTACAAGCTAGTTAAGTGAAACAATAAAACTTTTACTAAACACTCATTCAAGAGTGTTTTGTTGCAACCTGCACAAATTACTTAATACTATATGTACAACTAAAAGCTAGTCAACTTTTACTAAACACCCATTCAAGAGTGGCTTGTTGCAACTTATACACATTTGTTGGATACTATGAGCTACTAAGTACTATATATACTCGAATATTGGTCGAGAAATTTTTTCACCTTTCAAAACAATAAATACTGAACTTCGACTGAGAGTCAACGAAAAATATGCTGACAATAATTTAGGGTAAAATCATAAAATGTTAATGTATTGAGCATAGAAATATTAGCAAACACTTCAATAACATATTTATAGTATGCAAATTTACTTCAACATTTTAGACTGGCGAGGTGAGACTGTGACAGGACAGATTGGAAAAGTGTGGGAAACTACGCTGTATGGCTTGTAAATGCAGAGATCATATTTCTATTTAATATTTAGTATAGGCCATTTATCATAAATATGGAGTAGCCTCTATAGGATCTCATTTTTAAAATTATGGCACACAGTATATTGCAATCTGTAAGATATAGGACTTTAATATACGGTAATAACTAATCACCTGTTTTATTTTACACTAATTGAAAATGTTTCCCCAAACATGAAATAGAGAATGGAAGTTATCCGTTTTACATGATGATTGTTTACAAATGATTTTCAAACAGTTGAAATTTTATTTCAGTTTTTATTACAGATGATTTTATATCAAATTATATTGATAAAGAATGGAACAATATGTTGTCTTTTGCATTGCTCCATTTAATTGTTTGGCCCTTCGACTTATAATCGGATGCTGAATTTTGGACAAGGATTCAGCCCTTAATTTTAGGTTTCGACTTATACTTGACTCAACCAATGTTTGAGTATATACAGTAATCAACAAAACCCACCAAAGATTTTACTAAACACTCATTCATGAGTGGTTTCTTGCAACCTATACATATTTGTTGATTACAATACTAAAGCAAGACAAATGAATAATTGTCTGCTTTCCTCTTGTTTGAATTCTAGGAACACAAATTTTAATAGTATGTAGCAGGGGGCGCAGGGGGAATGTTAACAGGAAATTGTATTTCACTCCCACTGTAAATATACCTGGGTAAGTTAGCAACAGTATTATCATATTATCAATCACTTGTGCTAAGTTGAATTAACTTAGAGGATATCATAGTTGGGGATATTTTCATTTCAATACTGACAGAGAGAAAAAAACATTAACTATGAGGTTGATCATTGCAGGGATTATTTTTATTTTAGTATTGGCAAAAAGACAAAAAGATATTAACTATGAGGATGATCATAGCAGAGGTTATTTTTATTTTAGTATTGCCAGAAAGATAAAAAGATATTAATTATAAAGATGATCATAGCAGGGTTTATTTTTATATCAGAAATGACCACAGACAGATAAAAAAATGTATGAAATGTGAGGATAATCAAATTGATTTTTATTTCCGTGCCTGACAGAGATGAAAAAAAAATGTGAACAGCATCACAGTGACAGTTATTTTTATTTTATTACTTCACAGACAGTTGGGTAAACATATATTAAATATGAAGACCATATTGGAAAAGAAACAAAATAATAAGTATGAAGATAATTCCACTGAATATGAATGAAGGTAAGAAAGTTCTTCAATACAAGATAATGAAACTGATTAATATGTCATTTTATTTGCTTGCTGGACAGGTTGAAGGATTTTAAGTAAGGATAATCAAATTAATAGTTACTGTCATTTCAGTGCTTAATTAGAAAGAAAAGTCTAAGTCTGTGTATCAACAGATAACTTAGTTTCATGGATGACTAGAAGTTGTCTTAAATGCATTTATTATTGTAGCATAGCAACTCCAAGTCAGTTCCTTTTAATTTTAATAGTTTAAAAACAAATCAATTAACTCAAACAAAATACTGAAAAGTTTGATAGTATGAACCCTGAACAACAAACTAAATTATTATGAATATAAAGGGTATAGGATTAGGTATAAGATGTTAATTTTAATGAATAGCGATATTTGTATGATAATAATTTTAATAAATGACGATTAATAGAAGATGTGTGATGTTAATTTTAAAAAATGATGCTTACAACATAGCCCTGAATATAATTGATGTATGATGTGAATAGCAAAAACATGTTAGTGAATGAAGCTGGTTATACTTATGTTATAAATGGTGATAAAAGCACAAATAAATAGGAATTAATTAAAATGTTATAAATGGTTTTAAAAGCATGGCAATAAAGAAGTTGGTGACACTAATTGTCATTCCCCTGATAAGTCAATTGATTATTGAATATTATTATTATGCCATGGACAAAGATCAAGAATAAACATTTTGACGAGCTTTCCAAATCTATATCCAAACTAGCATATATGATTATGTTATGCTTCCTATTATTAATATCTTACATATATATATTTTACACACACACCCAACCCCAAATAAAAATGAAAATAATGACACCAAATTAAGAAAAATAATTGTGTGGCAAACAAAATTACTTACTTTTCCAAAACAATATGAAACTTAAATTCTACCCCCAATAGATCAAAACAGATCAGGGATATGGCAGGTGGTGGGTTAAAGTGTCTTGACCTTAAAATAGGATGTGAACTTTTAGCTAGGTGGGTGTGAAAGGCCAGGTGGGTGTGAAAGTTGAATGGGAGGCAACAAGTCACTTACCAATCTATGATCATAAGTGTTCAACTGGTCCTGGTGTTCAGCATCATGGGGTACATTCATAAAGAAAATGTTTCATTATAGGGGTGGAAATGTAAAACTTTCAATTTCTGTCATGAGACTGTTATAGAATTTCTACACCTCTACTTTTGAACATTAAATTTAATGGTCTGCCACCCCACCTAAAATGACAACTATCTTTGTTATTCTGTAAACATTAACAGATTTAATGGTCTGCCACTAAACTTAAAATCATAACTGTCTTCCTTTATTCTGTAAAAAATGATCTGCCATTAAATAAAATAAAAAAAATCACTATCTAATTTTGCCTGTAATCTATAACATATTCTGACATTGCTATTTGGTCAATAAATATACAATTCTAACAGCAATAATCTGTAATCATTAACAAATTTGGACAGTCTGTCACTAAACTGAAAAACCATTTTTCTTTTTTATTAATTTATTAATCAATAACAAATTCATATGGTCTGTCGCTGTTTAGTATATTATGAAAGATACTATTTATTTAAACGTTTGCACACTCCCCACCACGTTTTGGGTTGAAAAGCAATAATCATAACTAACATTAAAAACTATATACTTATTTAAAATTATATCAAAATATTATATAATAAAATAGAAATATTCTAAATGATTGCATTTTAATAAAGGTCCAGCAATTAATATTTAGGATCAACCCTGAATAAAAAACCTAGAATCCAGTAACAAAATGGATGAAGCCAGTTAAAGAATATTGGACAGAATAAATAGAGAGATGACACATAGATGTATCTTGATTTCATCATTTAGGAATTAAAATGTTACAAGAACACAAATCTGACAGCATACTTAACAATAAATGATTTAAGTTACATTGTAATTATTTAACACTGAAATACAATTTTAGACAGTAAACAAGAACATTGGATTTAAAAATAAATATGACAGTATTTCCTGCAAAAGAACAAAGCATTAACTACAATGAGAAAGGATTTCTTTTTCTGTCACATGATTCTTTCCATCAACAGTGGGCAAGGATTTCTTTGTCTAGCACATGATTTTTCCTCACAAAAGTGGGCAAAGATTTTTTATCTAGCAAAAGATTTCCCCATAACATTGACTATCACAGAATTCTTTCCTTGTAACAGGGGTAAGGATTTCTTTGTCTAGCATGAGACTTTTGCCTCGCAACAGCGGGCATTTCTTTTGCATAGTTGTGTTTCATAAGCTAAGATGTTAATATAGATAAAACAAATAATAATGATAATACTTTGCAGTAATATGCTAACATTAATATTTATAATAAAGGCAGTTATTTGTATTAGTTTTAGACATTTCTTATAATACTGATAATATTTATTATTTGTAAAGCAGGTAACAATGAAATTTATTCATTACAATAAAAAAAATATAGCCTGAAGAAATATGTTATGTTCACATACAGAATAGAAGAAACAGTGAAGAATCCAACTAAAACCTCAACACACAAGCTGAGAAACACCCTACAAGCACTCACACATTTAAAAGAACAACATAAAATAATAAACATATTAAATAAATGGTTACAAAACAAAATATATATCTATAAAAACACAAAAAAACTGCCAAAACCAATTAGTTATAAGTATACACATATATTTAAAGAAAATAGTTATAAAGCCCCAGGGATTATTGAAAAGGTTTCAAGCCATAGGTGGTGGATTAAACATGGGGTCAGTCTGGTTAATACCACATACCTGCGTTTCAACGACCTGAAGAGGTCCAAATTTGGAAGGTCAAACACATATTCATTTGCAATAAACTAGGCACTAAAAAAAAGTACATCTGTCTAAAAATCACATAAAGTTCTGCAGTTATGGTCAACAGAAACTTGCCTGTGCTTGCTAAAATTTTACTTTATAAATTTTAATCCTTAGCAGCTATCTATCTATCTATCTATAAAACATCAGTTGATTCTAACAAATCTTAATCCTTAATATCCTAATGGCTGCTACAAGCAGCATGAATTACACATTTCAAACGGTTAATTTATAATTTATCATTTGTAGTCAAAGGTAAGCATTAACTTGATTTATGAGACACAGCTCTAATAGAAGATACACATTCAAAACAATATTCTAACTTTAATTTAACACTCATATTTAAAAACTAAATATAAAACTGAATATGCATTTAAAATGAATGGGTATATCTGACTTTATGGCAGTTATGAAAACTTATTTGTTATTTCAATAAGTTACTGAGATTTACATATGACCACTTTAGAAGCAAATGCTGTTTGTACAAGGACAATTCATTTGGCATTGTACACCTATCTGAAATAATTATTTATAATAAATCGATGCTTTTGAAAATACTTTTTCAAAGGTCAGAAATAAGATATTTTCAGATAACATAGTAATTTTAATTTTATAGTTAATTCAGTGCAGGGTTAGTCAGAAGAATTATAACTGGATTTAAAGTTCATGTTTCCAGTACCAGAGATAAGGTGGGTAAAAATTGTTTTAAAAAATTAAAATACCATTTGCATTTTTTCCCCAACAAGAAATGAAACGCTTATTTTATAATAATAAATATTCTCTTTTTCATGTTCTATAGTTACTGTAATCTTATAATAATCAAAACTATTAAATATATGCCCAAATTCCAAAGTACTCATAATATTATAAATTAATATTATCACGAAATATTCTGATACTTACAGATTAAAACAATTACCAATAGTATTTATTTATTACAAAATTCACATCAAAATAATTTTTCATGAAGGACGCTTATTTTTTTGACAAAAAATTAAAATTTATTAAAACTAAAAAAAGTTAATTCAAACAAAATTATCAACAAAATTTTTCTTAAAAACTGTCATTTGGAAAATAACAGAACATTCAATTTAAAAAAAAAAGAAAAGCACTCACTACCACAGATGTTAGAATGTAAAAGAAAATAATTACAGTTTACTCAAACACACCTAAAGTAACATTGCTCAGTTTTATTTTTCTTTAGAATTTACTTACATTCCACATGCTTAACAATATATTTCAACATGCCAAATGTAGCGCATGAGTGAAAGTGCAAATTTACTGAACAAGCAATTTTTAAATTTTTGTTAGAAATAGAAATTATTTTACTGGTAAAAAGGACCCCCTACAAACATCTACCTACCCACCCACACACACTCACAAATGCACACATACCAATTTAATATCAATAAATCAACTATAAATAAAACAAAAGACAGAAACCAAGCACGGGACAAATGTAACGAAGCAAGAGCAGAGGAAGGAGACAAAGACATCACTGAACAAGAACTGGGAATTAGAACAAATACAATGAACCAAGAACAGACAAAGGGGACAAAGACATTGTAAGAACATGAACAGACAATGGAGGTTTAATTATATAACAATATAAATAAATAAATATAAAGGAAATATAACAAATATGGAAAAACAAATTAAAAAAAGAAAACAAAAAAAGAACATAAGAACAAGTACAAATACAAATAAGAAACAAAACAAGAACGGAGATGGAAACAAATAACAAATAAGAGAATAAGAACAAAGGAAACATACAAAAGAACACGAACAGAGAAACAAATATATATACAAATAAGAAAATAAGAAACAAAAGAACACGAACATAGGATGGAAATAATTAAAGTAAAAAAATAAGAGAATAAGAACAAAGGGAACAAAAAAAAAAAACAGCCTCTGAGTGTGGCTACAAATACATGTGCAGAAAAACAACTTCTCAAGGATAGAAGCCAATGCAACAAAATAATCAAAAACAGGGAATGGATACAATACATTACAACAAATGAAAACAAAAGACAATGCAACAACAGAAAACAGAACAAAGGATGGTTACAAATAAATGTAAAACAAGAAAAAGAACATCTAAGACAGAAGACATGCACAACAAAAATACAAAAGAGAGTACAAAAAGAACAGGAATGGGAATAAAAAACATGTATAACAAAGGAACAAAAGTTGGGACAGAAGACGTGCCACAAAATAACAAAAGGACAGAAGACGTGTACCACAAAGTGACAAGAATGAGACTGAAGATGTGCCACAAAATAACAAAAATGGAATAGAAGACGTGTGCCACAAAATAAAAAACAGGTTCCTTAAAATGTAATTTACATTTTGGTATTTAATCTCTGGAAATATTTACTTTTATGTTTTAACAAATAATTTGCTTTAAAAGAAAATTAAAAAAAAAACTTAGCAAAATGAATCAATTTGAGTTTCAAATGCATTTTCACTCATGTTTAAATAACATTTAAAACATATTTTTAATATGTTAAATTCTAAAATTATCATGCTTAGCTAACTGTTTTGTATTGCATACCTTATAGATTCTTTCAAATTGACTTAAAACTCAAATTCTCTTTTCTACAACTTACTTGCTGTTGAGAGCTGGCAGGGTTAGTGAGGTTCTGACAGGCCATCTGAATGGCTTGGTTGGCACGGTGAAACTGGGACTGGTCAACTACACCTGGGCGGCCTGGTTCAGAAGCTGGATCAGAAATTCCAACTAGGTAGGCAGCCTTGAAGAGGAAAAAGGGTTTCTGGATTATATTCTTTGCCTTGATGTGAATGTTTTCAGTATGCTACATTATTTTATGGTGTGAGGAGACTGACAGTCAAGTATGGATGCGCGCACGTGTGTGTGTGTGTGTGCATGCACATGCAAGCACATAAAATAATAGTGATAACTGCTTAATCCACTTTGAGAAAGAGACAATTAAAAAATTTTTCATGAAAGTATTAAAACTGAAGTTAATACTAGTCAAGTACTCTTCAGCAATTATTTATCTACAAATTAAAGTATCCTCCATTATTTTAAATCTCATCCTCCCATTCTGTGTCTTCAAAAATAAAGTTTTTGATAGAGAAAGCAAAGTGATAACTTAAGAAAGTTTGAGATAGACTATAGTGGCTAAGCATGGCAAAATGACGAGGTAAAGTTTTATTTAAGGCAAGGAACTAGTTTTGTTACTATTACTAATATGAAATAATATGTTATTGGAAAGGTAAATCAGAAATTTCTTTATATCTCAGTAATTTTGATTATAATTTAGTGTCTAACAAAAACTGATTATAAATTAGATATAATTAGATATAATGATAGGATAACCAGTGTTGCTGCTTTAACTATATTCAATTTTGTATATTTTATATGTCCTTATCCTGTTGATAAAAAGTTATGCTTAATATTCCAATTTTGTAAAATTAATTAAATGATTAATCACAATATAAACACCTCTAATATAATCAGTCTAGTATATTTCACATGGCTGCTTGTCACAACATCTA
This sequence comes from Sinotaia quadrata, assembly GCA_028829895.1. Lineage (NCBI taxonomy): Eukaryota > Metazoa > Mollusca > Gastropoda > Architaenioglossa > Viviparidae > Sinotaia > Sinotaia quadrata. Next base: position 116,903,839 of record CM054181.1, on the reverse strand, counting down.
GAGCTACTTGTTAACATTCAGATAAAACCAACTAAAGTAGTTAAAATGCATGAATATGTTCTGTTGTCTTGATCTACTAGTGTACAATGTTCAGGTCAACGGGGACAAACCTGAGCTGAAGCCTCAGTCAAGCCACACACAGAGTTTGCGAAATTGCGAACAGACTCACAAAACTCATCAAGATCACCTTTTTTGGCCTGGTTAGAAATGCCGGTCATAGCATCTCCTAGTGCCTGTAAAATTAAACATTTTTTAAAACAATTTGATAATCATGGTTACTTGTGCTCACTTCTAAACAAAGAAGTCTTTTCAAATTTAATCTGTGAAAGTATGGCTCTACAGAAACAAAAACATTTAGAGTAAATAAAATTATCTTATATTTATTAATTCTAAACTGCTACATATTTTCTTCACTGTTTAATATTTAAAATAAATGCTAAAGCACTTGCAGGCAAAAAAAAGATATCTGATTAGATACAAAATTCTAAATTCACAACATACATTGAATAAATTTGTACCAGCCTCCTTACATACAATTTTCTTGTTAACCAAACTATTTGTTCAGTTTTGCTGATATAAAAATAATAATTCATTATGAATAAATTAATAAACAAATTTGAAGTATATCTTTATATAGTATTTCTAGGTACTCCAAACATGCGCTGATTGTGACCCAATTTTTCTGCATTTTCAACACTTATTTTTCACTCTGCATATAGAAGCTTTGTATAATAAAAGCACATGAAACAAAAAGTTTGTTCTCTGTTCTATCTTTCTGTATTTTTTGTTTAAATAAATAATTGTGAAACGGTAATAAGAAGTTATTCAGAAGTTACCAATCCATTGACTTTTGACCAAGCCGCCATTACTTGTGCCAGCGGTAATGCTTAATACCTGCACTCTTTTTCAATTTGTCCATATGTGTGTGGTACATTAATATAAAAATAATAACTGTTTTCATGAAGGGGAGAGAAAAGGTTCATTTCCATATTAAATAATGAGCAGTAATTTCAAGATAAAATGCGATATTTTAGATTCATGGTGATTCAGAATATATAGATCTTAAAAGCTTTCAGACTAATAGGAAAATTCATCTATAAGTCCATATAATTTGATCGAGACCAACAAAAAAAAATTTGCATGCTTAACGAATTGTATTGAAAAAACTGTAGTCAGTGACCCAAATCGCCAGTGACTGTTAACAACAATGGCGGATTGTATTGAGCAGGTGGCAAAGTTGAACCAGTTTCCACTTTGCAATCTCATGCATCATTCTGTTTGAAGATGTTTGGTGTGTATTTTTTCGTTTAAAGTACCATATTAACTGATAAATAAGAATTTTCAGGGTCTATAAGCCTACATGACTTTATGCCTGCCTTATCCATGACTTACGTGTTCTATCATTCAATAGGGGACAAATTTATTTTCAATATAATGCATTTGGTTTATTTGGATCATGTGTTACTTGTTTTAATTCTTTTTATTTTGTGGTGTTGTAACACTTCCCCCATCCCCCCCATCCATTACTGCATTAGCAGGGCAGTGTAAACAATGAGTACATCACTAGATGATTGCATAGTGGTATTTTTATTTTGTAGTTAATTTTACCTGATTTTCTTTTTCTATATCTGATAGATACAAGTGAATTATATATTTATTAACTGTATTTTGCAAGCTTATTTTTCCACAATAAATAAAAGAGTGAGTTGTGAGCAGTGTAAACAATGAGTACATCACTAGATGATTGCATAGTGGTATTTTTATTTTGTAGTTAATTTTACCTGATTTTCTTTTTCTATATCTGATAGATACAAGTGAATTATATATTTATTAACTGTATTTTGCAAGCTTATTTTTCCACAATAAATAAAAGAGTGAGTTGATGATGCACATACTAGGCCTACACTACAGAATTTAACTTTGAAGGTGGTGGTGGGTGAACTCTGAAAATGACTTTATGAATTTATATTCCTTATCCAAAGCTTAATTGTTGTACCATTCAATAGGGGAAAGATTCAATTTGCAATATAATGCATTTGGTTTATTCTGATAATACTTTTTAAAATCTTTTTATTTTGTGGTCACGCAACTTTTTTTCTTTCCATAGCATGGCAGAGGAACAATTGTTGGGTAGGCCCTATGTAGAAATTTTTAATTATAATTTTTAACTGATTTTCTTTTTTATTCTGATAGACACATATCAGTTATAATATAATTAACTGTATTATTATTATTTTTTAAAAGCTTATTTCTTCATAATGGATATAAGAATAAGTTGATGCACTTATGCAAACAGCATGTAAGAACTTTCCTTGAGGTACCAAGCTAGTCTGGACTAGAATCACTTAACTGAAAAAGCATTAAATCAGATGAATGATTGGCAAATGTCTGAGTGTGTGTATACAAAATATAAGATTTCTTAATTGTGATGAGTGCATTCTTTCCACACTGAATCCAATGGTACCTAAACCATCTCTGTAGTTCAATTACAAGCAGAGTTATTAGAGTTTTAACGTTTATAGCAGTTTTGTCCATTTTTGTTAACTGCTTTAGAACTTTTTCCAATCCGAAAATGAATAAATTGCTAATTTTGACTGACAGTATATTTGAAAATAACATTGCAAAGCCTCTTTAAAATATTCAGCCATATATGTATGTTTGATACTACTTATGTGAAGAGTCTGAACTATATTGTTCATCATTTCTTCATTATGTGGACCTTCAAAGTGAGCTATTTATACAATTTCATTTTAGAGCATAAATATTTTTGAAAAATAAAATACTGAAAAAATCCTAAATTTGTTTCTAATTGAGTTACAAAATTGATTTTAGTGTCACTGATATCAGCAGAAAAAGTTCTATCTGTCTACATATTTTTAAATTATTAATGATGATTTTAGAAAATATGTTTGGAATACATAGTATTTCATTTACTATTCTTATTCATATTAGATGAGGTCATCATTAGAAAAACAAAAAAAATCTACTGGACCACAAATATTTAACCTAAAAAAACCCCAATAACTTCATTATTTATTTCCCTATTCTGTTTATTCTCCTCCCCACCATCCACACTCAATGACCTATGCACTCCATCCAGGATTTACCTTTGACTTCTCCATGACACTGTCCAGACATTCAAAGTATGACATGTCACTGACTGGCTCATTGGGGTTGTCCAGCACATTGCCCATCATCTTTTTTTTTAAAAAGAAAAAGAGAAGGAAATGGATAAAATCCAGAACAATCAAGATCTTTCTATAAATAAAAAGATTTCAACATTGTCCTCTTAAATGCAAGTGAATCTTGAGGATCATGTTCACTCAAATTGTACCAGCTGGACTGTATGAAGTGACATTTCACTCAATTTTACTAGCTACTTGACTGTGCTTGTGGTGATAATCATTTCACTATAGTTTACTAGCTGACTTCACATGTACTGTCTGACATTTCACTTAATAAGTTTAGTAGCTATTTGTGATTGTGCTGATTGTCCATTCACTCAAAGTTTCTTGCTACTTGACTTCAACTGTGTTATCTGTCATTTCATTCAAAGTTTAACAAGCTATCTGACTGTCTGTATTGACTCATTTTACTAACTACATGATTGTGCCTACATTGACTGACATTTCAATCATAGTTTACTAACTACTTGACTGTGAATAAACTGACTGTCATTTTATTCTAAGTATCATAACTACTTATAACTCTGTACTGGCTATCATATTCATGGACTGCATCTGCTCTGGTTTGTTCTTGCTATCAAAATTTGTGACTACAAATTTAGCTGTGTCTAGGCAATACAAAAAGTTGCACTTGCAATGTTCACACCTTCAAAACCTATGCCTAAATGTTCAATAGCCATCTTAAGACACTATACCAATGCCTTCTATCATGCAAAAATCATGCCTTTAACTGCAACTGTTATGTGCAACTCATCTATTATATGCAACACTCAAACCTTTAATAACTCTTTTGTTATGTGCAGCACTCATACCTTTAACTGCAGCTATGTGAAGTACTAACACTTTTAACCAAGGCCATTATGTACAACACTCACACCTTACACAACTATAGCTGTTATATGTGCATGCTCAAATCTTCCAAAACATTATTAATTTTTGCATAAAACCTACACCTTCAAGATTTTACAACTGTTATGCTCAAAACTATTTTGTATAAATATCAACAAAACTAATGATTAGTAGCTGAATAAAAATATTATATGATTTGTAGAATAATAAGCATTATACCACACCTGGTTTGCAAATAACAATTCTCACCATTGCACTGTGATTACTCATGAGCTATTGTAGTCATTACTTATAGCACTTTTTATGCAATCATGCATTTTGACTTACTTTTGATTGTTTGTCTGGTTATTATCAGGGTTGGGGAAACAAGCAAGAAATGTACTGTCCAACAAACACACTGATGTAAAATTTAATGAAAGGTTCTTAACTAAAAACTTGTGTTGATTTAGTAAGCCAAGTTTAACTTAATGATTTAAGTGACTTACTTTAAATGACCACTGCGATACTGCATAATATGGTACTGTAAACTATCTACAATTATCAGAAGTGGACAATGAACACATTAAAGTTATAATAAACTGTCCTTAAGGGCACATACGGCACGAGAAATCAATTTTTTTCTTATTTAATTTTTTTTTTTTCAGTTTTGAGATTTTTACACATTTGCATACTTTGATATCTTCTTTTGCAGAAAATATGTGTTTTCTTATTAAAAATTGTGTTTTTTGTGCAAATAAAGTTGTTTTTCCGACCTACCTGTGTTCAAAAAAAGCGTTTTCTTTGCACAGAATCGCCGATAATAGTCCACTTTGCTTCACAATACCCGCCATTTTTTAAAACTAAACCACAGAGTGTTATATATAGAATTAAAGGGAATTACCTCCCTTATACTAAAAACGTAGGCTCATCGTATTTTAACACGATATAAGCACGTGGTTTGACGAAACCTTGACCCACTACAAGGGCTTGTGTGGTGTGTCACGCAGTACAAAAGTGAAAATCGTTCTTTGATTGGTTAAAAATGCGGTTGCTGCGGGTTACATATCAAATCCGGGCATTTTCAAAATGGCCGCCAATGAATTTTGCGTCACCTCGTGCTCAGTTCTAATCATACAAAATTAGTTTCTCTAAGCAATTAACAATGTCGCACAGGAAACAAAAATCGTCTAAAGGTCTAAAAGCAGTCGAAGTTCGATGGGGAAAGCGAAAAGCAACGCAAAACAATCGTAGTAAGCCTAGCAATCACACTTTGACTGCTGCAGACGACGTGTAACCGAATTTACATGCTGTGACACCCCCACCCCCACCCCTGTTTACCAAAACAAACGATGTTTCGTAGATGCAGACAGTGTACTAACTCCAGATTTTGACAATATCTCTTCAGCCACTTCCCACCCATCTACTTCTAGAGGAACAATGCAAGATGTTTATTCTGCTCCTAGTCCTAGAGCTACCACACTCGTTGCAGACGACGCACATAGTTTAAATTTGCAATCGTCCAAGCGATCACCTCCCACCCGCCTACTGCCACAAGAAAACAAACTTTGATTGTTGCTGGCAATGTAAAACATCCTTTTTTGCCTGCTCTACCTTTGGTCAACCCCAATCTGTCTACTTATAGAAGTGTCATACCGGATATCTATAATGTTCCTGCGTTAGCGTGCTGCCCCCCCCCCCCCCCCCCCGTCCCGACTACTACGTCCCGAAACATAACATTGCTTCAGCTGAAATTAGCAGCCGTTGACACTGCTTCAGAGAAGAATATCAGGTACATTGTTGAATTAGATAATTTGAATGCATTGTTGAATTAGATAATTTGAATGCATTGTTTTCATCGGCTGCTTGATCTGAATGCAAAAGTGTTGGAAGTTTGGGAGAGAATATGGGCTGTACCACATGAATCGAAAGTTGGCTTATTACTTTCTTTTCAAGTTGCCAATGTGCCAATATATAGAAGAATGTCTTACCCCAATCTCCTGTATGGATAAGGCATAGTTATTTTTAAAAAAAAGTAAATACTGAACACAAAATTAATGTTTTACAGTCTTTATTATACTTTAAATGAGTTTTTCTCAAAATTTTGTTTTTCTGTCCGTGCCACTTACTTGCAGACCTGGAACACCAAATCTAGTAAACACACATAGATGAAACTTTGCATATTTGTTCCCTATATATATGTGCATAAAATCAAGGATGGATTAAAACCTGCATGCATTATTTTTTTTTTTACAATTTTTTTTACTTTGACATTTTATGTTCATTTTAAGATTTTTGATGGGTATGTCAATAAAAAAATTGTAACTTTTTTCCTATTTAAAATTTCTTTAAACGCATCCTTCACTTTTTTAATCTTGCATGAAGGATAATAAAAATGTTATTTTAAAATTTTTCAGACATTTGCAAGTGTTTGAACTATTCAATTTAATAAAACGTATTTTGGGTACCTAAAAAAGTCTAAAATTTTAATTTAAAAAAAACTATGCATGCTATTCAAAATCTAACAACAGATTATTCTTACCTAAATCAAAGACAATATGTGTACCAAATTTGAAGGCTATAGCACAAGAGAAAAAAGTTTTTTGTTCTTTGCCTGTAGTAATGTGGCCAAAAATGTCAAAGACGCTGAAGACGTGTGCAGTGGAGAAGGCAGTACCTATGGCTCAGGATTATTAGGAGGACTAAATGATTGTTAGGAACTCATTGTGCTGTGGATAAGGCATATTTATTATAATAAAAAGTAAATATTGAACACCAATTCCATGTTTTACAGTCTTTATTATACTTTAAATGCGTTTTTCTCAAAACTGTGTTTTTCAGTCCGTGCCACTTGCTTGCAGACGTGGATTACCAAATCTAGTAAACACACATAGATGAAACTTGGCATATTTGTTCCCTATATACATGTGCACAAAATCAAGGATGGATTAAAGCCTGCATGCATTATTTTATTTTTTACAATTTTTTTACTTTGACATTTCACGTTCAGTTTAAGATTTTTGACGGGTATGTCAATAAAAAAATTGTAACTTTTTTCCTATTTAAAATTTCTTTGAACGCATCCTTCACTTTTTTAATCTTGCATCAAGGATAATAAAAATGTTATTTTAAAAATTTTCAGACATTTGCAAGTGCTTGAACTATTCAATTAAAAAATATGTATTTCGGGTATTTAAAAAAATCTAAAAAATTAATTTAAAAAAAACTAAACATGATATTCCAAATCTAACAACAGATTATTCTTATCTAAATCAAAGACAATATGTGTACCAAATTTGAAGGCTGTAGCATGAAAAAAAATTTTTTTTGTTCTTTGCGTGTAGTAATGTGGCCTTAAACCTACCTGAATCTGCCGTAAGGCATTGTCACATTCCTTCTGACCAGGTGCAGATACTGTGCAGATGTTGATCAAGTGATTAATGCTTTCAGTTACAGCCCTATTAACACACATAATACAATTAATAACAGAAATAAAAAAAAACATTTATGTACTAACAACAGCCTGCAAATAATATAACAACCAGAACACATTTTAATGAACATTTACAGTAAACTCTTTGTAAGTTAAATCTTGATAAGTTACATTTCTCTACAACTCAATATATTTTTTTATTTCAAATTTGATTTCCCTCAATTCATGGTAGGATAATATTTTATTATATTAGTTCTGATTTTAGTGAATATTTGTTTGTAGCACTTGTAAACCTAAACAGGTTGATATTTAAGCCTAATTGGGAAATAAAGCTAACATACATTAGCATTTTAGGGTTTCTAAAAGTGAACATCTTACAAGATAACAAGTATTTTAGCATAATGTATTCATGTATTATGCAATTTTTTAATGTTCATTGAATATAATAAACTTGAAAAGTGTAAAATAAATAATTGGATCTGTCTTCACCATGTGGATTCAGTGATTTTCAAACCTGTCACAGGCAAATGCAATATTCATATTAAATATCTAAATTTTACTTTATGTTATACATTTTTATGGACAATAATTATCACCTAATTTGTTGCATTTAACCACAAGAGTGTGTATTTAATCAGAAGAGTGTGCATTGAAGTGCAAGAATGTGTATGTATCTCTAACAGTGTATATAACACTAATAGTGTGTATATCTAACTAAAAGAGTACATAACTCTAACAATGTACATAATTCTAAGGGTGTGTATGTAACTTAACAATAAGCATTAACTCTAAGAGGGTGCAGGTAACTCTGAAGGTGTATATAACTTTAACACTGTACATTTAACCCCAAGAGTATGCATTTAACTATAACAGTGTATATTTAAATCTAATGGTGTGCATTTAAATAACACTACATTTAACTCTAACAGTTTGCATTTAACTCTAACAGTATGCTTTTAAATGTGTATTTAACTCTTATGGTGTGCATTTAAATAACAGTGTAAACAACTCTAACAGTGTACATTTTACAGTACAAGACATCTTACCGAGCAGCCTGAGCAAGAAGATTTTTAGCATTTGGCGCATTAGGATCAGCAGACACAGACTTTGCTGCCAACAACAATTTACTGGAGACCATGGATACACTTTTCAGTCCACCAACAATCTGGTTTTGTGTCTCAGCATCTTTAGACAAGCCAGCAATGGTCAAACCTGTATGGACAAACTCATCGTAAGCCTGGCTGTAGCGGTTGGAGGATGTAGCAAGTGCCTGTGGTGTGCCACGAGAAGCTGAGACGATTTCACTGGCTGCTTGATTTAGATTTACTGCTGTGTTATTCATATCTACCTGCACTTCAGGATATGATCTGTCTGTTCGTGGGAACTGTTACAAAAAAGAGAGAATAAATAAATCTTATATGACAAAACAAAAAATCTATTATGCTTTAGATCTCTTAATGTTAGGTGAATATTATAGCATAAGGAAAGTAGGGTACTGGATTTTCAAGGGCCATGATTTACACTCATCAAAGCCTAGCCTGCATGTTTATAAAAATTTTCCAGCCATTGCATTTTTAGGGGTTATGATTTACACTCATCAAAGCCAAACATGCATGGTCTATTGCTTGCACTACTCTTCCCAGTCGGTGTATGTTGTTGTTTCCTCAATTTCTGTGCCCCATAGTTACTGCAATAAACTTTTCATCCTCATAGGATGTTCTCAGTTTTGGGATGTTCCTGTGGGGCCTTCCTCCCTTCATTTGAACTTCAGGGAAGGTAGATGGAGAGGTGTGGTGCTGTTGTTTTTATTGGCTGTGGTGCTCACTTTTTGACTCATCAGTTGTTGAATTCATCTCCGCCCCCAATTTATTTTTGCCTTTGCCGTTCTTTGGGGATTTTAGAGCTTTGAAGTGGTTTGTTTGTGTGAGGAATGTGATGAGTACTAAGTGTATGAGGTTCTGGTTGTGTAATATTCTGACTGACTCTAAACTAGAGTCAACTGCATCAGCAATTACATGGCTGCTGTGGGCATGATGTGTTGAGTGTTAGTTTCCAAGGGCTTTGTTTTAGTTCATTCTTTATCATTCTCTGCTTGTTTGAATCTTCAGTCTTTTATTTATCATGATTTCTTAGCTATTAAAAAAAAAATTAAATAATTAAAACTTCAACATAGTAAGTGACAATAAAGCAGTCAAATATATCTTCGTTTTTCAGAGAAAAGTGCTACTGAAACCAATTGCATGGAACAATCATTGCCCAGCACATCACAGCAAATTAGTGAATCTGTAAGAACAGATGAATCTATTTTACAGGTGGTAGAGAAGAGGAGTGCTGTGCAGAAATTAACTCCTTCAAATGCAAATAAAAAAGCAAGATGGCAGTTCTGATTTATAGGTTAGTAAAAATGATTTTAATAGAAACTACAATTATTATGTTTAAAAAGGAAGTAATATAACCAAAGTATTTCTTTTTAAAGAGAAATATAATCATGTTTTTTTTCTTCTGTTGTTTACCTGAACAGATTGATTATTATATATTTGATGATATTTGATGCTAGCAGTTGTCACTTTCATAACTGAGTTACTCATGGCTACAAATTTCGAGGTTTGAATATATGTTTCATATAGACATACCTGTGGAGAAGATAAATGTTGGCTAGAGTCTGTGATACGTCGGATAGCATTGTCAACATCTCGCTGACCGGGTAAACAATTGACACAGTTATTGAGAGAATTTGAAACATCTTTAGCAACCTGCAGAAGCAAAAATAATAAAGTAGATAAAAATAAATAAGCCACATCCAAGGTAACTATAAAAAATGGTTTAAGTGCATATTTACTTTAGCTGAATGAATCTGAACAACATAAATAAAATAGACACCCAAACTAAATATAAACAAAAACAGAAACAAAGTAAGAAAGTGTTTATGACAGATTCAATTTCAATAGCTGTTCTCCCCCCCCAAAAAAAAAACAAAAAAAACCACACTTTGCTTTCTGTGTATTATTACATACTGCAGTACAATAAAGAAAATCAACAATAATTCTAATCCATTCATCATCAAATTATTTATACTTTCAGTTATTATTTTTCAAAGTAGTAGTAGTAAAGTAGTAGTAAAGATAACTGGCTTTAATTGTGTTTCCATCTTGTATGGTTATATCAAAAATACACACACTAGGATGAAGATAGGAATAACAAAAAACGTCACCTGTGTGAGTCTTGGTTGGTTGTCTGGGTTACCAGGCTCCTGCATAGCCCTTTTAGCTTCCTCCAGTAACCTATATGATTTTTCAATCACATCACGTGCACTATCAATCACTGCTTGTTGAACCTGTCGATCAGTTGTAGTAGCTGCTACTCCACGCACAGCATTTGTCAACACCTACAACATAAAAAACCCAAAAGTATTTCATCAGAGAGTGCTTCTTCAAACATCTACATCCATGAAGAAGAAATTTTTCTTCATATAGTCAAGTGCTCATACTAACAGTTCAAATAGTGTACAATACAAAGAGAAGATAATCCAAGTAATCATACAACAGAAGTTACTATTCATCTCAAATAGTGCCTACAAATACGAAGAGAAGGTAATCCAAGTACTCATGTTTTAACAGAACTTCTTTGTTTGGGATGATGGCAGTTTCCAGCTTGCTCATTGCACAAGGGTTGCCACTGTTGGGGAGATTTCAGATGAAGGTGGACAAAGTGGAGAATTGTAATTGTAGATATTGTACTCATTGTCATCATCCTGACAACTGGTCTACCCCAGGGTTTGCTGGTCTGAAAGGTAAAGGCTGTATAGATATGTGGATTGCTAGGTAGATGATCAATAGGGTGTGGCTTTATTTCTGCTGTCTTGTTTTTTATCTTTATTGTTGCTGTTGTTGCCTTTAGTATTGTTACCTTTGGTGTCCAAGGTGCTTTTCAGTGGCTTTATGTCTGTAAATAGCTGGTTGCAAGTAGTGATAGTCTAGTATTAACTAGATCATGTCTGCAATGGGGTGAACAGGAAAAAAAAAATCAAAATGGCTACTTTTTCCAAGAAGAAGTCCTATTCTATAACTGAAAAATTATGTTGTAAATTAGAAATTGTTCTTTTTATATATTTATTATTTCAGCTAAATAGTTGTTTGTAATATGCACTTATCTTCTTTTAGTATTATGTAGTGTTTGAGATGAATATTGACATCTGTTAGTATGAACACTTGGATTATCATCTATTTGTATCATGCACTATTTGAAATGTATGATAACTTCTGTTAGTATGAGTACTATATCATCTCTTTGTATTATGTACTTTTTGAGATAAATATTAATGTCTCTTGATATGAGCACTTGGATTATCATCTCTTTGTATTGTGCATTATTTGAAATAAATGCTAACTTATGTTAGTATGAGCATTTTATATTATGTGCTGTTTAAGATGACTGCTAATATGGGTACTTGGATTGACATCTGTTTGTACCTTGCACTATTTGAAATGAATGATAACTTTGGTATTGAGTGCTATTTAAGATCAATGTTAAAGCAACTCTGGATGCCCAGTCTGCACTGAATATTCAATCTGTGAGTGGTGATACAAGAGCAAAAGAGAAATAAAGGCAAGTCACTTAAAGCAATCAAGCAGTAAATGTAAAAACGTGTGAGTGAATGAGTGCTAATTTAGCCTTTGGTACCAAACTCTGGGTTCAATGTTATCTTGCAGAGGTAGATAAAAACATAGTTCTTTCATAACTTGCATGAGATTTAAATTCTAAACGGAATCTAATAAATTTTTTAAAGTCTCTTTCTGATGGCCTTAACATCAGCTGGTAGTTTCAGTGAAATACATGCTCCATTTTCATTTTCTGACTTTTAGATAAGTTTTCAATGAGTTATGTTATAAAGTACAAATGTCAAGAGTATAAAGAAAAAAAAAAGAAAGATATATGGCATCATTAAAAATTAATGCTTTGTTAAGAGTTACAAACAACAATTATTTACAAAGCAAAATTCAAGGCATTTAGAAAAATCAACATAAATTCAAGCCCTTTAATGTTTAAATTCAAGCTCTTTCAAGTTCTTAAATTTCCATGTTTCTATATATTTGGGAAAATATTTGAATTATTGGACTTTCCATAATTAATGAGAACTTTTAGCAAAAGCAACTTCCAAATATTTAGTAAATTTTCAATTACCTCAAAGACCTGTTACATTGTATGCTAATATTAAATGAAACTCTACACTAATCATATCAGGGCACAGTGTTAATGATGAAAATAGGTCATACTAGATAGTAACATGTAGCAAATGTAAAAGCTTACACAAACCACACTGCCCTGAGCTATACATCTAATAATATGTGGCAACAAAACTTACCTTAAGTGCATTGGCAGTGTCACGTGCAGCAATGCCTACATAATCTTCATTGCCCTGTGCAGCAGCTGTCAAGAGCTGAGCCATGGCAGATCCGACAGTCTTAGAGGTAGCCCCCAACTGTATGGCAGCTGACTCTGCCTGTAAAAAGATACAATGATGACAACTATCAGTGTCAATGCCAACTTTACCTGTAGACACAGAGATTATAACTTCCAACTTTACCTGTAGAAAGACACAATGATTATAACTATCAGTGTCAATGATGAATGTATCAATGTAAATGATATTGAAGAAATTAAGGAAACAAATAAAAAATATGAATACACAAATAAAAGAAAATATGAATGAATTCAACGGTAAATCTTTAGACTTAATTGTATTTCGAGTTAAAGTGAATTAGGCAATATCAGCAATAATTTCCTTAAATTTTAAAAGTGATAAAATTAAAAGAGAATGGAAATTAGTTTTATACAAAAAATAAGAAATATAAAAAAAAGAAGGAACTTGAAAGTAAAATAACTAAAATATTAAAGGCTAAAAAGACCAATTATAGATAAAGTCTAACAATACAAGAAAAAAGAGACCATTAAAGAATAACGCCAGATTATGAAAGAAAATGAGACCATTTATGGATAAAACCAGAGTATAAATGAAAAAGAGATTTTTACAAGAGACTATACAAGAGAAATGAAACCTTAAAGACACCAAGAGATTGCTTACTGTTTCACCAGGCAGTGGGCAAAGGCGACCTGATGCGGCAGCCTGTTTGGTGTCATCCAGTTCTCGGTCAAGTGCTGCCAGCTGGTCCAGTGCACTTTCTACTTCTAATGAACCACATGCCTCCTGAGCCTAAAGCCAGACAAAAATAGATGACAAAGTGTACTATTGCATAATAAAATAAAACTTTAAGTTCTTATCAGGTGCATAATTCCTGGGCCTACAGCAAGAGAAGAATATATGAGAAGTGCACTAATGTTCACATAATGCACACTTTAAGTACTATTGAGATATACACCTCTTGGGCCTACTTCCATTAAATAGAATATGATAAATTGCACCAACATTTACTATAATACATTCTTTAAGTTCTAATGAGAAAATAAGCATCCTGGGCTTAAATGAGAGAAGAAAATATAAAGCATATAAACATAAATATGCTAATGTATAATATACTTTCCAGTTCTAATTTGTACACTGAGCCTCCTAGACCATCATCCAGTAAAGAAAAATATTCTGAAGCACAGTTAACCGTGCACAAATGCTAGCAATATACTAAGTAAAATTAGTACTTTCCAGTATCCATTTATCAACCAATCAAACCCTACCTTTGCTGCAGCAGTTCTTAGTTCAGCCATAGCAGCTGACATTGCTTTGACTGAAGAATGAAGATTCAACACTGAAGACTGATCTGCAACCGTTGGTGCAGCTGCATTTGAGGCAGCGATCATACGAGTGGCTGGCTAGAAAATGACAAATACAAAAACCATTTGTTAAAAGTAAAACTTTTACAAATTAAACAATAATAATTTATTGGCAGAAGAAAAAACAGCAAGATAAGCTACTTGTGTGTAAATGATTTACAAATATATATTACCTGTATGAAATCTTGACTAGCATTAATTAGTGTCAGTTGAGCTGAGGCAGTGTCACGATTTTTCTGCACTCCACGCAGTGCTTGCACCAGTTCTGGGATCTGTTCATCTAGTGCTTGCGCTGCAGCAAAAAGCTGTTGCTGGGAGGATGGGTTGCGATTGGACTTGTTGGCTTGGTGTGAAGAGTTGACCAGTTGTGTTGAAGCTGAGACTGCTTGCCTGGCAGCATTCTATGGAGAAAATATGAATAAATAATGTAGTGATGTCAATCAACTCTGAAAAGAAAAGTGCCAAGAACATGAAAACAATATTATCTCACTGTAATCCAGTGTTTACCCATCTGCTGATGTAAGCTAATAATAAGAATAAAAAAACTATCAATATAACCTAACACAACATTTGGTGATCCTTATCTTCTTGTTACATTCAATGGTATGCATTAGTCCTCATTTTAAGCAATAGGTTTTTATGGCATTAGGAGATACTTTTATCATATTCAATAACTGTAAAAAATACATCTACATACAAAATGGCAAAGACAGAGAACATTGTACATTATTATACACTCGCCGGCATAGACCTTCAAACACTTTATTTCATACCACATATTCTAGCAGTCTTCACAATAACAATCTAAGCCCAAATAAACACTCCTTGTGCTTGAAACGTTTACTACAAAAATCCATTAGGTAGTACCAGCAATCAAAGACTAGAATATGACTGCTATCTCTAACTTAGTTTTAAGTAATGAATAGGCTATGATAATCAATTACTTTTAACCAACAGTTTCTCCTACCTCCAATCTTCCCACCAGTTTGCGTTTCAGTGCATTGCTGGCAGCAGTGTTTGTGGCAGACCTCAGTTCTTCAGCAGCTGACTTAAGCATCTGTTGTTGCATACTATCATTAGGACTGGATGCACAACCCTGCAAAGAATTACAATCTATCAAAACAGTACCATAATTAACAATAAATATGAAGAAAAACTTCATTCAAATAAATTTTATTAATTGTAGTCATATACAAATTTAAAGTTTATACATGTGCTGCAGTTACAGATACAATTCAATTGATGCAACATAAACAATGGATTACACACACATGTGCTGCTTACCTTAGCAGCTTCAACAAGTTTTGCTGTTGCATCTGCCAGCTGTTTAGCAGCTGCTAATAGACGTCTCTGCATGTCTGAATCTTGCTGTTCCTCAGCCTGGCCCCTGATGGCAGAGACTAGCATGGATGTGGCCTGATGATAACAATACACAACATGCAATCAGTTGACAAAGCAAGGATGGTCTGATGATAATGCGTATGGATTTCTTGTTATATTACATATTTCAATGTCTTTTTTTCTCTTCAGAAAAAATACTGCAATTTGCAGGAATATTTCTATTAAAATCAACAGAGATGATTTTTTATAATCATTAAAGAGTATTATTTTATTTTATTAACTACATATTTAAAAAAATGCTTTTTAAATTTTTCTGAGCAACAAACATTACCCACAGATATGCAGGATAATAACATTTTAATTATCTCCCCTACATTATAGTCTACCTACATTTGCACATTTGTGTTATTTAACAATAATTATTTTGTGCTTTCCAAAAGAAAATTCCTTTTACAGGCAATGACATAATTCTGATTCAAATGAGTAAATTTGATAACAAAATCTTAGCCAGAACAGATGGAAAAGCCAAATATGCCGAAGATATAAGATTTTCTGTTCAGATAATTAATTATCTATTCAGTCCACTGAATCATTTTTATAATGCAGACTGCATTGCTGTTGACATTTACATCACTTCACAACAATGTTCGATTAATACTAGACAATTGTCCAGTTTATCCTAGCATAGACATCAGCAGTCAAATTAACATATATATATATAGAGAGAGAGAGATAAAATCAAGTTCATGGATATAATTCATCACAGAACTGAGAGTGGAGAGATAATTACTGTTAATGTACATAACCTTTCAATGCTGGCAGTTGTCGCTGGCACATGTTCACAATCATGTGGTTTGAAGCAATCGCTTTTTCTTTTATTAAGTGAGGGTCCAACATACCCTTTAATTGATACGTTACACAACTGTTCCAGAATCTCCGATGAGCTCACAAAGCACACTGTGGAGAATCGTCCAGAACTTCACATGTGCTAGCAAATCATACACTGAGGAATGATCAAGAAACTTTCATGAATTCTCGAGACCAACTCAAGCCTCATTTTTTGCTGTATTGGCTCTTGAATGGAATTAAAAGGAATCAACATACAGCAACACGTTACTGATAAGTTTGATGACAACGTTGGATACATCCACCCACAAACCAAAGTGATCTGTAGAGTGCAATAGTCACTGCAGTCTGAAGCAGATCAAAGCATCAAAGAAAAAAGGCATGCTTCTTTCTGCAAAAGTCAAATTAAGGCATATTTCATCTCTAAACTCCTTTCTCTCTACACACATTCTCAACTTACAAATCCTGCAACAACATTCGTTAGCCCAATACACATGCAGCATAAGAAATATAGCATCAAACAAAATTCATAAGTATAATGTACAACGTAATCAAATTAGTGAACACAGAAATAATGGTTCAATTACATAAGCATTCTCGAATTCAAATCATAGATCAATAGCAAACGTATGAAATATTTCTAAGTACATTCTTTCTTTATCATCAGTTAACTTACCATAAGCTAATGATTGCCTTTTATGACTGGACTCGAGTTATGACAAAATCAAAGGGATTAAAACATAAGACTTTCTTCAATAAAATAACTTTCGGTCCATTCCTAAGTTGTTGTTAATAAGCATGAGAATATTAGACAGAAAAACTACTCATCTGCTTGGAACTGGTTTGGATTGCAACAGCAAGCATATTCTTTACACTTAAAAATATCAGCATAAGCCATGCCCAAGGTCAGGTCACTCTGACGTTTAACAATTTATATAACAATTAAGTTTAGAAATAGGGATAGGAAAATTTACTCCGCCATACTTCTATTTCACTATCGCTTTCATTGAACTCTGTAACAGCCATGGAAGCAACCATTTTGCATCATCATCAGATCATATGACACACTGCTTTAAATGGTATGAAGGCTAGACTAAGTATATGTGACTTGGAAGTGTTATGTGACCTTGTTTAATGTGTGTAAAGGAAAATATTATAAATATAATTTTGTAAAAAAAATTTCACTTGCAATTTTCTCTAAAATAGTATTCTACTAGTATATCAAGTTTCATAAAGATAGAGCTAACAGAAATTCATCTCCTGGCATGCCATGCATGTATTGTTGTAATGAGAACTTACTGTCAAAATGAGGAAAGGGCTGGCTTTTTTCAAAGAGATTCAACAATTGGACTTTTAAAGATCATCAAAAATGCTCCAAATAACAGAGAGCAGTAAACAATGTCAGTAAGTACAAGTGGTAAGGCATCAAGGCATCCAAGAACAATGACGTATGGACTGGATCAGGCTCACAATAATATAAATAAAATGGAAAAATAAGTTACAGCTTCAAAATAAAAATGACAAAAAGGAGATGTTTGCTAATTTGTGTTATGAGGGTTACTGAGGATGAACTCAATGAGGTTAGAGTATAATGTGTGACTCTTATGTTGTGATGAAAAGTGTAAGGACTGTCCGTATCATGAATGAGTTTGTGGTGTAACTTACCTGAGCTAGATACTTAGCTTGCTTCACCATCTCGTGAGCATCACCTGTGCTGCTGATAAGACGATCAGTCACATTGATAACTGTATCCACCCCTTCTTCATGCTGTTCTAGTGCCTAAAAATATATAATCATAGGTTACATATGCTAGCATCTAGAAAGAAAGGCACTGCTTACATAATAGATGTACTGAAGTTATGTAAGAGAATATTTGGGAAGATGATTAGCACTTACTCAAAAAAAGAAAATAAAAAAATAGAAAAAATAGGAAAAAGAATGTATTTTAAGAAAGAAAATTCTCATAATTTGTCTTCATTTTACCTTTGTGGGCCCTGCTGCTTTTTTAATATGCTGCAAGAGGTCGTTAAGAGCACGAGTTACTGCTGTGGCAGCTGTGCCCAGATCTTGGAGGACATGGTCATCATTGCAAGCTGATTGTGCAGCAGCCACAATCCCCTCCACAGACTTGGCAACCAACTTGGCAGCTTCAATCAACTGTTCCTGGCATGCTGGCTGACCAATGGTTGGTGCCACCACCTACAGATAACAAACATAAATAGAACTATTTTTTAATTTTAGAGTACATTCACATCTTTTCTGGTCAGTAATATTCTATGGCCAGAAGATATCATTTATGTTTTGCCTTTCTAAAGAGGACAAGTTTCCAGGGGCAAGTGATTATGTTCTGCCTTTCAAAAGAGACAATTTTTATGGGCAGGAAATATCAGTTACATGTTAAGCCTTTTGAAATAAGTCAAGTTTTTTTGCTGCAAATGTTTACTTGATTTATGCTTAAATTTACCAGCTCAATTGTTAGACACAAATATTTAATTAATAGGAATATACAGAAATTAATGCATTATTTGGATAGGTCTGACTAAGCATAATGCAATCCTTTGTATCAGTAGATGGGCTTAATTAAAAAAATTCCTTCAAAACAACACACCTTGGAGCAAGCAACAAGTTGGGAAGTGGCCAAAGCACACTGGGTGGCAGAACTTATGACTTTATTTTGAAGTGCAGGGTTATCAGTCTTGCTGGCAACGGTCTTGGCCTTCAGTACTAGTGCAGCTGTGGCATTAGCAACAGCTTTGGCAAGGGAGAGAAGTGTATTCTGAAACAAATGTCATGGAACAAAATGAACGGCTTTTCAAAAGAGGCAAACAAATTGAATGTTGTCTTAGGCTTGTTCTTTTATTAGTTTTTTTTTTTTTTTTAGAAAGGAACATGAAAGGGTCAATCAATTTTTTCAAAAAATCAATGCAAAACTATTCTTAATAAACATATCAGACATTTAACAAAAACATCTTGCTTAATCATCTTTAACAGTTTTATATATTTCAGCAAACATTTTTAATTTTAGAAATGAGTCAGAAATCTGCAAGCCCTCCAACTATGAGAACGGTTAAGATATGAGACATGAAAATACACAATTATACGAGACATGAAAATACATGATATGAGACATGAGCCTTCCTCACATTTTTAGTGCATTCTTTGCTCTTACGGCATTTTTGGCCAACCCGCAGCCACCACTAGGTTCTGAATTTGGAGTCAGAAGTCATTTTGGTGTTGTTCAGTCAGTCTGCGCATATTTATTCTATATCTAAGTTAATAAAAGATAATGTGAACTTGTTATTAGGCTTTACTATGCATTTGCAAAAAAAAGGCAAAAAAAAAAGTGATTCTTCGCTTTATGGTGATCTTCACTTTACAGCAATAGCCTGGAATCATACCTGCCATAAAGCAAGATTTACCTGTATGCAAAAATACAAGATATAAGAAGATGTGAGATATTACCGGTAAAAGATACATGAAGTTATAAGATGCATATATATATATATATATATACTATATCTATGACAATATGAGACATATGAAGATAACAAAGGTAAGAGAAAAATGTTTTACCTGGAAGACTTTGTCCATGTCTTCCACAGTCTCATTGATCTCATCCATGACTTCCTGGCTAGCCTCTCCGATCTTTCCAGCAGCAGTTAGTAGGTTTTGTCGTGGCTGCACAAACCAGTAATTTCATTAATTAATGTGCATGTTGCTGCACAAACCAGTAATCTCATTAATTAATGTGTTTGAAGCTATACAAATCAGTAATCTCATTAATTAATGTGCTTGAAGCTATACAAATCAGTAATCTAATTAATTAATGTGAATATGGCTGCTCAAACCAGTAATCTCATTAATTAATGAGCATGTGGCTATACAAATCAGTAATCTCATGAATAAATGTGCATGTGACTACACAAACTAGTAATCTCATGAATAAATGTGCACGTGCCTATAAAAACTAGTAATCTCAAGAACACTTGTGCAATAGGTTAACAAAGTGGTATCATACACAGGACTAAAAATAGATTACATTTATAGAGTGACATGGGAAGAAAGAACAAATACAAATAAATACTTAGTGGCATATTCTATATCGTACTGGCTATAATAAAAAGAAACTAAGATGTCTAGTTCTGTCTTAAATATGAAATAATCAAATAAAATGTAGAAAAGAGCCATAATCATATGGGAAGCACCATCACTGAATCATTCTTGAATCTGACACCTTCCTTGTTGAGTTATTCCATTAATGTATAAAAATTAAAGGTTTACTTTGTCTGAGCCAGGATATAAAGAATATAATCATATTTGATATCTACCTTAATAGAATCAGATTATGTGGCATTATTAAAATCTATAAAACCATAATATAAACTGGAATAAATAAAATGTCTCCCCCCCAAAATACAGAGCCATAATATAAAGAAAAAGAAATGTAAAAGTTCACCTCTTTAGAGCCAGGTTGTGCTGCGTTCAGAAGATCAGAGAAAGCACCACAAAGCTTACGTGTTGCATCAAGCAGCCGATCACCTGCACGAAGATCTTCCCCAAGAGCAGCTAGCATCTTAACATCTCGACTGAACTGACCCATGTTTGAGGAACTGAAAGATCCATCAAAAGGCAATTTAAATTTAAAAGCAATAACACTAAAGTATTTCTTTTTCTTTCTTTCTGTTTTCTTTCTTCTTAATTTTAGTAAAGAAAATGATGTGTAAAGGATATTTTCCCCTTACTTTTTTATTTTTACTTAAAATATATTAATGTACTTTTACATCTGTACAGAAAATGCACTCCCACCACAAAATAAATTACATTACACATAAACATGAAACTAAGAAGAACAATTTAACATCAAACACAAACGAAACTACATGAAACACTGAACAATTCAATACATGAATGAAACTAAGAAACAATTTAATACACATCATACATAAACACAAATTATGAAATTTACATTTGATTGACAGCAGCACCAACGGCAGTGAAATCCACCTCATCCTGATCACCAGAGGTCAAAGTCAACAACTGTGCAGTTGCAGCATTCATAGAGGACAGTTGTGCTGTAGCTTTCTGACGTGACAAGTCTAACTGGTTTTCACGCCATTTCTTGGAAGCCTAAAACAAAGCAAAGGCATAAGGCACAAAATAAAGGCATATCTGATCAACTGAAAACAGACACAATGCTATTTATAATTTCAATGCATGCATAAATTCATGAAAGAGGATGTAAGAAAAGTGTAAAGGAAAGACAGGATGTATTTGCACTACTCATTACACAGAAATAGCTACTCTATTAGTGTGAGATGAAGAAATCTGACTGAGAGATGTGAAAAGAATAAACACTATGTATTTGTAATATTTAATTCACAGAGGCAGCTAACTCTACAAGTGCCAGGTGAGAAAATGTGTTAATCTTACTGGATCTGAGCCAAGTGTAGGTACTTGAGCTTTGACATCCAGTTCATCTCTGGCTGCTCCCAAAGCATCCAATCCTTCCTCTATAGTTACTATAAATGCTCGCTGGGCTTGACTAAGTTCATGTTGTTGAATTGTCTGCCCCTAAAAAATCATAATAAATGACATTTTTATATAGTGCACTTTTCCTTTACTTTCTAATCATCATCAGTCTTGAATACATGAACTATAGTTGATCCAAGTTAACTTATTTATAATAAATGATAAATGTCTAATATAATGCTTCGTGAAATTGTTCTTTAGAAATATATACAAGCCTTTTCTTGCAAAATCTTATTTTATTTTATAAACAGATTTATTCATTAAGGCTATAAATTAACCCATGACGGATTTTTATTAATATACATAAAAATTCAACGCTATTTGTATGGTGGATGGGGGGAGAAATCACTTCACAGTAAACTTATTTTATAAACATTTTTTTTTTTATTATATATTTAAGGCTGTAAATTAACACAAGACTAGATTTTTATTAGCATACATAAAGATTCAAGGCTATTTGTATTGTGGGGGGGAGGGAGGGAATCACTTCACTGTAAACTACGTAATTTCTGTGAATATCAACCCCCCACAAATAATTTGTGAAAATCTCAAGAGACACGTGTTTAAATTAAAAGTAGGGTTTAAAATTTGGCTTGTGCAGTGTGCATAGCTGAGCAGTTAGTTATCATTTAAAGGCATCGAGAACAGCACAAACATGTACATTATCCATTACTATCAACACCAAGTAAATTTTAGTAAAGCATAAAACATGAACACATAAGGGAGAAAGTGATTTTTGTGCATAAAATGGCTTATCTGATACTTATCAGTCTAGTGCACTGATGTGGTATATTTTCACTATGAAGTACAGATATTACTCCACAATTGCATATGGTATCATTTATAAACAAAATAAAATACATTATAGGAGAGTTAATGGGTGAGATTGCAAAATGTTATGATTACTAAATCATAAATAAAATTAAAAATTCTAATAATCTATTCCAGCAGCCAAACCTGACATGCTCAGTACAAAAAACAAACCTTATCTGATACTTATCAGTCTAGTGCACTGATGTGGTATATTTTCACTATGAAGTACAGATATTACTCCACAATTGCATATGGTATCATTTATAAACAAAATAAAATACATTATAGGAGAGTTAATGGGTGAGATTGCAAAATGTTATGATTACTAAATCATAAATAAAATTAAAAATTCTAATAATCTATTCCAGCAGCCAAACCTGACATGCTCAGTACAAAAAACAAACAAAAGAAACACCCACTCATGCAGACACATATAATACAATTTAAAGTTTAATTCAAATTAAAAACAAACACACATCTTTATACAGAATTATTTCATTACTGACACATTAAACGTTATTCTGGTTTATGATTAATTATTCAGTTTTAAAACAATTTTATGATTAATTATTCAGTTTTAAGACAAATGATTAATGTGTATAATTTACATCACTTAAGTTACTAAGATATCTACAGAATCTTCATTTTAGGCTTTCTATTTCACAAGCCTATCTTTTATGAGAGAAAAGAAAAATTAAACAAAATGCTAGTTTTGCCTCCCAATATAAAAATTATTCTTCAAAACCCCTTGAATAAGAAAAATCATAATTAAAACTTAATCATGAATATCATACATCCCATAAAACATGCCAACAGAGATAAGGTGCTTTCATTAGGATAAAAATGGTATAATAACAAAGATATTTTCATTTAGTTAGCAATGGCATAATAACAGATATTTTAATCTGGTTAACAGTGATATAATGTCACTCATTATCTTCCTGCAAATATAGTTTGTACAAAACTCTCTGAAACTGGTAAGCCTTGGATGAAATCTTCTAATGCATTATCGGTAAATTTTGTAACTGTTGCCATAAATTTGCCAAAAGCTAATATTATTTTAAGTGGTCATGTCATGAGGTGCAACTGGATATAATCTGCTTTTTTAATTCAAAGACAATGACATACCAAGCCCAACACATAAACTTAGTGAATTTCATGCTTGTTATAAAATATATGATAAAATGAATCCATGACTGGTTAGGTCTTGGAAAAAGTTTATTTCAGTGGCATATCCAATTTTCTAAAATGTTAGCTATCAATTTGCAATAAATGTGCCTGATGACTTTTACTTTTTAATGACTTTCTTTTTCTTTTATTAAAATCTCTTGATAAGAATAAGCACTAACAAATACATATTCAAGTGTAGTCATGTGACAAATATGTATTTGGTTGGTACAATGCTTGAAAATTGTGTTGTATGGTTCTTGACAAGTATGTCTTAACCTGTCTTTGTGATTGAGATAATGCTTTGCAAGTGGGTTGTTTATGCTTAACAAGTATGGCTTAACCTATCTGCATGATGGGTAAAGTGTCTGATAAGAGTGTTGTGTGGTTTTTGATAAGTGTGTCTCAAAAGGTTTGTATGACTGGTACAATGCTTGACAAGTGTGTTTTTAGGTTCTATACAAATATATCTTAACATGTTTATATGATTAGTAAGATGAATGAATGAGTGTTGTGTTGGTTCTTGACAATTATGTTTTTTACAAGTTTGTATGATTGGTAAAATGCTTAATAAGTGTTTGAGTGGTTCCTAACAAGTATGTCTTAATAAATATGTATGGCTGGTAAAATGCTTGACAAATATATTGTGTGGCCTCTGACAAGTATCTTACATATCATACGTATGGCTGGTGTAATGTTCGACAAGTGTGTTGTGAAGTTTCCAACAAGAATACCATAACAAATAAGTATTGTTGTTAATAAACCATAAATGATAATTGGTTCTACAGGTTTGAAATTTCATATAATCATTTTACTTGAAACCAATATTGCCCAAGTTTTGAAAAGATGGCCATAAATGGTAAAAAAATTACTTTGCTTTCCATTTAGCTCTGGTATGAGAAAAGTCCAGGTTGCACCCTGATACTTGTTGGCAGGTTTTATGAGAAAAGGAAACAAGGGGGAGGTAAAACACAGCACACTGACATGCTGAGAAGATCGCCCCCTTCCAAGCGCTTGGTTAGAGGCTTGTGAAAAATGTGCCTTGTTCAGTGACTCCATGGAGAATTCATTCTCTCCCTGATATCCATCCCGCAAAACTGCAGGTATTGCAACAGAGCCAGATGTTGTGTGGCTAACATTGGATGACTGGTGTTGAATAATTGTGGCTCTGGAAAAGAATGAGTGCTGTTCCTAAGTGAAAGTAATGGTCATACTTAAGTAAACCTGAAACACTTAATGGAAACACAGGATGATGAATAAAAAGCAAAAGATTCACTTTCACTCTATGTTAAAAGCTATGAAAAGTTTATATGTCTTGATATAGTGTACTGCCTCTGAACAGTACATATATGTCTTGATATAAAAAGTAATAATTCTTTGTAATGGAGGCTTTCAAATTTGAAATTTGAAAGTTTCTTCATAAATTATCCTTAATATTATCCTTTAAGCACAAATGTAATATTACTCCTGCTTATTTCTTAAAACTTAAAAGTGTATTTAACTATTCAGCATAGATTTTAATCTACCTTGGTTAATCTACAATTTTCTTATACTGTATATAAACTGAAATGTCCAACAGATAATTCTGACAGACTTGTTTTGCACGTGCTAACTTTACTGCACAGTTTGTGCCTGTACAAAATAGAGAAACACATCACTGAAAGGTTTTACTACATAACTACTGCAACTTTCATGTAGGACTATTCCTAAAATATGTGAAGTTATCTGTCAAAAACATGCACTTTTAATTATTACTTCCAGAAATAAAAATAATCCTGCCAATTATATCACTAGAACATGCAAATGCATCAAATATTTTTGGTAATTTCTTACTCCGTAGCACAGATGTGAATACAACTAAGCAGATTAAACATATTTGGGACATCTTTTGTGAGGAAAATTTTCTAATGGAGTAGCAATTCTTTAATATGTGTGTATGTGTGTGTGTGTGTGTGTGTGTGTGTGTGTGTGTGTGTGTGTGTGTGTGTGTGTGTGTGTGAGTTATCTGGGACAGCTATGATATTCCATAAATAAAGCAAATAAAAAAATTTTAGTTGCAAAACTGTATAAAAAGAAAATTATAGATTTACTTTGCAGGCTGAACATTGTCTTCATACATCATGGAGTTTTCATCTCCGTCAATTCCAAGATGGTCTTTAGCCTTTTTCTGCAAATTTAAAAAAACAGTAAATGCAATGCTTTCCCAGAAATATAATGTCATTTAAGAAGATGTTAGCAATGAAAGGCAAACAAAAGATATAAACATCACTTATCACTAGTGAAATATATATACAGTTATCACCAATGAAATTAGGTTAAAAAAAAAAATTCTTTTTACAACTCCAAAACTTAAAAAAATGAAAATTAACTACAAAGTATATCTACAAGGTAAAAAGTTATCAATGAAGAATTAATTGGTTTCCACTGCTACATGTGATTATTATCATAAATATTGTTAGTTGATTTAAAAGTAGTTGTCAAAAAGAAGACTTCAAAATTATGTCAACAATATAGACAAGAATAAAGTTAATTCAAATACACACAAATCTGCCAACATATTTTAAAATATAATTTTTAATACTAATTAAAAGCATACTTCCCCTTCAGGACAAATAAGAACACTTTTAATGTATTGTAATAATAGTAGGATATAAAAATTGTTACTTGTTGAATAGTTCATCCCTTTGTTATATCTGTAAGGCACAAACAAGTCTAAATCATAGGCATTATTCTCACTACATAGCAGTACACTGAATGCTAAAATAAAAGAAAAAAGCAAGATAAATGTCCCCGAAAAGATATAACTCTAATTTTTAACAAACACAAGGAATTAATCTCAATGATAAGATTTTAAGGCAAAAGAAATAAAAATTTTGCCAAATGTTTGCACTTTTAAGAGCTCAAAACTGACACTTTTACATTTTCTATGGACTAAAAACAGCAATTTAAACATGGTGCATTTCAATCAGAGCCAAGAATTTACTCAAAAGTTATATGACAGAAATAATTGAATAAATTGGTATCTTTGTTTGAGGAATGTCTTTACATTCAAAGTTTTTATTTAAAGTTTCATGGCTGAAGCAGGCCTCCTAAACAGTTTCTGGATACTTACAACTTGAGTTAAAAAGAAACTGGGCAGAACATAGTATTAACAAGATCTTTAAAAAAAACTGGGTGGAGCATAATATTAAAAAGAACATAAAATACTGGGCAGAGCATAGATTTAAAAAGAACATAAAATATTGGGTAGAGCATAGATTTAAAAAGAACATAAAAAACTGAGTGAACTGTCAGAAGTCATTAGGCACTCTGGTAAAAAAAAAGAAAAAAGAAAAAAAAAGCTGAATGCATTAAGGGCCACAGTTACACAATCCCCATTTTAAAATCTATTTTGTTTTGAGCTTTAAATGATCTGAAGTTGAAAGCCTGATAATGAAAACTATTCTTTTAATTACTAGAGCCATAGAATATAAAAGAGCTAAGTAAGATCCAACCTTTTCTGAAAATTTTTGTATCATAATATTCCTTGAACTAAGCATATACCACCTTCTCAGGAGCATCTGACAGTAGTTATGTCCCCTTCTGCCTGTAACACATGATGACAATTCTATGAACAACGGAGATTTCCTTACATAAACCTTGACCCAAATCTGGTCACAACAGATCAATAAACCTCTTTTACTCATTCATTCCCTCTCTGGTGGAGGACACTTGCAGCCAAACCTTATCATTCTGGTTTAAACAGATCATCTGGGATGCCTACAATTGTTCTAGCCTTATTTCTGGTTGTGTCCAGTTCTAGTCCTATATCTGTTTGAGCCCAGCTGTTAAAAAGCCCTATATCTGCTTGACCCCAGCTCATTGTTTTATTACTATATCTGTCTGGGCCCAGCTCACTGTTCTAGCCCTACACCTGTTTGAGCCCAGTACATTGTTCTAGCCCTATATCTGTCCGAGCCCAGCTCACTGTTCTAGCCCCGTCCTATATCTGTTTGAGCACAGCTCACCATTACAGCTCAATAACTGTATGAGCCCAGCTCAATGTTCTAGCCCCACATCTGTTTTTGAGTCCAGCTCACTGTTCTAGCCCTATATCTAAATGAGCCCAGCTCCCTGTTCCAGCCCTAAATCTAATTGAGCCCAGCTCCCTGTTCCAGCTCTATATCTAAATGAGCCCAGCTTACTGTTCCAACCCTAATCTAAAATGAGCTCATCTTGCTGTTCCAACCCTATATCTGTTTGAGCCCAGCTCACTTTTCTAGCCTTACATCTGTCTGAGCCCAGCTCACTGTTCCAGCCTATTTCTGAGCCTAGTTCATTGTTCTAGTCCTATTTCCACTTCAGCTAATAAACAAAACCATTTCTTCCAGTTTAACTTACGATATAACTGTAGGTCATCTAGGACATTATACTAGCATCATTTTGGAAAAAGTCTTCTATTCTCACTAAATTCTATCTCAAGAGTCATATCATGCTGCTTCTGGTCTTTCTTTAAACCAATAGCCACAACAATTCAAAGTATAATCAGCAGTGAAAGGTTTTAATCTCACCTTTCTAAGAATGATGTCGATGTAGCCAGCAATAAGTTGAGAAATTTGTTCCCCTTCTGTTGTCTGCACTGAATAGTAGGCATCAGAATAGTCTCCAAAGTCCTAAAACAAGAGAAATAATTCACACACTATAACAAAATAAATATATAAGTAAACTTTAAAAATACTTTAAAGTATACTTAAAGTAGAAACACAAAATATTATGTGTTAAAGTTATTGAAATCTAAAATATAAAACAAACTGATATTTTTCACCAACAAATAAAATACATATAGAGTTGTGCAATGCTATTTAAATAAAGGGATGAAAGTATTATTTTAAATTAGTGAAATAGTTTTGATGATAAAAA
This sequence comes from Sinotaia quadrata, assembly GCA_028829895.1. Lineage (NCBI taxonomy): Eukaryota > Metazoa > Mollusca > Gastropoda > Architaenioglossa > Viviparidae > Sinotaia > Sinotaia quadrata. The sequence goes on along the minus strand of CM054181.1, from coordinate 116,875,018 downwards.
TTAATATGAAACAATTGTGAAGTCTACATATTCTTGAGAATTAAAGAGTCTATATGACTTCATGAAATAAAGTGTGGAGCTACAATTCTAGATTGAACAGTTTAGAATATTTATTTTCATACAACACTGGCCACTAAATGTTTTTTACAATTAAACCTTTTAAAATCTTTCTATCATGATAATATTTTTATATTGTCTTCTTTACTGTAGTTGAAATAAATTTTCTCTACCAAAAGTACCTGAACAATTGATATATAGGAAATAAAATAGGAAAATAGCCACAAAAGCAAAAACAAATCAACTAATGAGGATAGGTGTCAGAGATAAATTCCAAGCCACAGCTTAAAGACTTATTTGTTGATCTCATCGCGGCTGACATCAATACAGTGCTGATATTTCCACACTGTAACTTAATTGGGTCCACAATGATGGGACTAAGCATTTCTATACTTTATCTTAACTAGGTCCACAATGAAGGGACTCAGCATTTGCACACTATATTTTAACTGGGTCAACAACGAAGTGACTAGACATTTGCACACTATATCTTAATTGGGTCTACAATGAAGAGACTAACATTTTCACACTGCATCTTAATTGGGTCCACCAAAAAAGGGACAAAACATTTGCACACTATACCTTAAGTAGGCACAAAGTAAAATGGCCAATACTTAAAATGCAAAGTAGTTTCTGAAACTAAAAATATTTTTCAAGTTCAAATATGCCTTCTGAATTTCAATAAATGAAATCTGGCAATGGTGTTTACAATTAAAGGGTTAAAGAAAATCTCAAAAACCGAATATTTCTACATACTACATAATGGTTAAGCTATATCCTACTTCAAAGACAATAATTAGGTAAAAATAAGGGACTGAACTGACCAGTGTGAAGCTGTTGGGTGATGCTGCCCACCGTCTCACAGTAGTCAGTGGCCATGTTTTCAAGATCTGCAAAAGCAAATAATTGGCATCATTATTAGTCAACATCTACCTTGATATCTTATTAATCAAGGAAGTAAATAATGAATTAGGTAAGTGAATGCAGATGATAATGTGTTAAATCTATCTTACTATACAGTACTATGCTCTAGAGCAAAGAAATTTATTGACTGTTGAGACAAATAGTAAAGTACTCATTTAGTACATTATAACTGTTGAGGCAATTAACAAATACAAAGTACTAATTCAGTAAATTATGTCTGATGAGACAATTAGCAAGTGTAAAGTACTCATTCGGTATATTATATCTTTTGTTGAGAGTATTTCTTTCTCTTACATCAGCAGAGTAATAACATGATAATAATAAATACCTCTTTTGTTTTTTCATCCACACGCACTACACTTTCTTTGGTTATGCCCAGAAGCCGAGGGACAAGTTTGTTTTTGCCCTTCATTTTTTCCTGGAAAAGAAATAATAATACATAATATGTAAATAGTAGAATAATTATTTTTAAAAAAATGAATACATAACTTCTATTACAACCCTCTATTTTATCTATTATTACAACCCTCTCTTATTTTAATTACTAAATCAATCTTCTCTTGACTAGAATTATAACCATCAGGGATATCAAATCAAAAAGCCAAAACAAAACAGAAGTGGCATTTTTCACATGTAACTTAGGAATATGTATTTTTCTAGATAAAATAAGTTTTCATTATACTTACCAGAAGTACGTGAGTGTAAATATCTCTAATGTCAAGAGAGGAAGGCAGACATTTTTTAGACTTATTTATTTAGATTTCTAAGTATTTTTAATCACTGAATGACTTTCTTGTCAATGCTGTTTGAACATCCAGCCTGAAAGGCAGTTTGCACTGGAATTTCAAGGTTGTCATTGAATCTTGCTGCTACTAGAAGTGTAACCTCTCCCAGCAGACATCTGACCAGCATTTACTAAATATGCCCATCCTTTCATTCTTGTAATCTGTTGTATTATAAAAGAGGCGTGGGATTCAAACACTGTTGTGGTCGGCTACAGAGAAAAATTTATCATCAGGCATGGTGCATCAAATGAACAGTTGAGGTATCAGCTGATAAAAGTTAGAAAACCATGTCTTATCTTATTCTCAGGATGAACACCAGGATGACAGGAGAGAAATAAACGCATCACCTTAAAACAGTTATGTGGGGGAAGCTGATGCTACTAGATAACTCAAATGCACAGCCTGGCTTCAACAAGAAAAATGTCTTGCCTGTATTGAATTGAAAACAGTACTGATGAAGACCATCATTTATACATCATTGGACAAATTATCTTTATCTCTCCTTTATTAGTTTGAAAAATAAAAACATCTTACCTGTGCAAAGGTAAAAATAGTATTGATGAAAGACATCATCTGCAGGCTATAAATTAGCCTTTCATTTATCTCCCCTTTATTGGTTTGAAAAATAAAAATATCTTATTTGTACAAAGGCAAAAATAGTATTGATGAAAGACATCATCCACAGGCTATAAATAAGCCTTTCATTTATCTCCCCTTTATTGGTTTGAAAAATATAAACATCTTGCCTGTACCAAAGTGAAAATAGTATTGATGAAAGACATCACTCATTGGCTAATAGGTAAACTCTTTCTTTCATTTATTTCCTCTTTTGTGAATGCCCCCTTGGATCTGGTATGTGTATATATATGTAAATGACCAATATAACTTATACAGTATGGTTTTTGTAGTAAGTAATAAAAAAAAGCTGCCACTAATTATAAAAATAAATTAAATTTGTCAACTTACCTTCACCAAGAAAAAGGTTATTCCATAAGTCTTAAGTGAGCGGCAAAGGTGTGTGTATTTCACCTTGGCTTCAATCTCTGCCAGACCTGTATATTTCTTGTGTTCCTGTAACAGCAATCAATACAAACTCCCATTTTTACCACTAGCACCTTTTTCATCATAGTAAATAACATTTCAGTTGTGATACAAAAACTTCGTAAAGTAAATAACTTCACAACAAAATTTTTACAGTTATAATACAAACTCATTTTTACCACTAGCACCTTCCTCATCATAGTAAATAACTTAAAGCAAATCTTTACAGTTGTAATATAAACACTCATTTTATCACTAGCGCTGTATTTATCATTACTAAATATTGTACTACAAATTGTTTCAGTAACAAACTTTTACCACTAGCATCTTTCTCATCAAAACAAATACTTCACAATACTTTGCTCAGTACAATCAACATAAGAAAACTAACTCTAAAGCACTATCCTCATCAAAACAAATACTTCACAACAAATCAAATTCTTACTTTTATCATCCTTAATTATCTCTGTAATAAATACAAGACTTATGTTAATCTATTTATAATTTCTTTCAGTGGTCCTTAAAGATGACAAGCTCATGGCATGGGAATGCACAGGAATAAGGGTCTGATGGGCAGAACACTAACAGGATAATTTTAAAATAATGTCAGCAAAATAAAATTTCATATAAATTAAATGGTAGTAAATGAAAATAACTCATGAAAATTATACCTGGAAAAACATTTATAATATCAATTAAAAAAAAATGTTAACATTAAATAAAAGGGTTTTTCATCAGATTAAGTACCTTAATTAAATACCATCAAAGAAATTAAAGACCTATTAAAGCAAACTATTACAGAAGCAAAATTTACTTATATAAAGAAGTACACACCACAAAGATCTTCTTTTCAATGCCTTTGGTCTTTACGTACTCTCTTGGGAGGAACTCTTTGAGGCTAGTAAACAGATTGACAAAATGGTACATTCATTAACAGGGTAGGGTCTTAGCATAGTCTTTTGAGAGACCCCCCCAAAAAAAAAGAAAGAAAAAAGAAAAAAAAAGAGACATTCATTATCTGGACTTAGCATAGCATTTAAAAAAAACAACTAAAACTAAAATAAAATACATTTATTACAGAATAGTTTTGGAGAAATTAAAACCAAAAAGATCTATTTATGAACTGGATAGTCTTTGTGCAAGAAATAAAAAAGATCCATTTGTTAACTGTATATTCTTGTAGGAATTAATTTACTAAGACCCAAAAAACACAAATAAAGAGAAACTTCAACATACAGACATTTAACCCTTTGTTTGCTGGGAAGAAACTAAAACCAGAATGCAAAAAAAGAGATTCTTTAACACACTGACAAATAACACTTAATATACTGGGAAGAAATTAAAACCAGAAGAATGCAGAAAAAATTCATTTAACACACTGATAAGTAACACTTAATATATTGGGAAGTAACTAAAACCAGAAGAATACAGAAATAGTCTTTTAACAAACTGACAAGTAACACTTTATGTATTGGGAAGAAACTAAAACCAGGAGAATACAGAAAAGAGATTCTTTTATATTCAGACACTTAACACTTAATGTTTTGAGAAGAAACATAACAGAATAAAGAAAAAATTCTTTTAACACACTGATGTAAAACTTTATGTATTGGGAAGAAACTAAAACCAGGAGAATACAGAAAAGAGATTCTTTAATATTGTGACACTTAACACTTAATGTTTTGGGAAGAAACTAAAACCAGAACACAGAAAAGAGATTCCCGTAACATACTGACATTTAACACTCATGTATTGGGAAGAAACTTAATCTAGAATAAAAACTAAGAGAGATATCCCAATGTATAGAAAAGGCCCCACAAAACAATTGATAATTATAAATAATGACATAATTAAAAAAAATGAGTGAAGTGTAGGTCAGATAACTCCACTTCTGAATATGAACTAAAGTACAAGTGCATATGAATGCATAAAGATCTCAATAAAACAAAACGTCCCAACAATAATGAAATACTAAACAAATGCACCAGAATACATAAAGTCCAAAATTCAAAACATCCATGTGATAAAATACAAGAAAAGGCCTATTATTTTATTTATAATTATACTTCATAATAACTCAGCAGGAATTTATCAAATGAATATGATTATGTGATTTAAATAATTACACATGGTCGATCCCAAGCCCAGGTAAGAAAGGAGGAGGGTTGGGCATGGGACCAGCAACCCCATCCTGTAAAAACCCACATGCTAAAGAAACCAAAGCAACAGAATTGAATTGTTGTCGAGGCCCTTTGTTCCACGAGGAATCCAAGGAAATAAGAAATTAAGTAGGTCAGATACTTCATTAAATTTCAGTGTAATTTAATGTTATGAAAGCAGGAAGCTAGGGTTTTAGCATCAGTCAAAGCAATATAAACACTATTCATAAATATATATAACTGTATTATAAATACATATAATGTAAAAAAACACATAACTGAAAATCATAAATACATATAACTATATTATAAATACATATTATATAAAAAGTATAACTGAATATCATATATACACACTGTAAACATTTATCACATATACAAATAACTGTATATCATAAATTCATACCCAAACTCATATCATAAATACCCTAAACAAAGCTCATAGGTACATATAAAAAAAATAAATACCCTAAACTAGTATCATGAATACATATAAATTTATATAATAAATACACATCCAAAACATACCCTGCTCTTGATAATAACCTTCATTCTGAAATAAAAATTTCACAGAATTTATCAAATAAGTAATGATAGTTTAGATCCTTACTCAAGAAAACCAGGGCGATGCTTTGATTCCACATGGTCGCCAAACTGCACCTGGCATTGAAGACCAGCAAACTGCATGGCTTCTTCAATGGACACTGGGTGTGTTCCATTCAAAATGGCATCACGAGACTGAAATAAAGTACACATGAATGCCAAAAGTACTCAGTATAATGAAGAAGCCTATAATAGCAATAGAAAATACATATGTGCTTGAATGCAAACAGAATGGAGTATAACAGAGCACCCTTATAAAAGTAAAAAAAAAAAACCATTAGTACTTGATTGCATGCAGAACTTAATATAAATAAAGTATATATACAAAAGAATGCATACAGAATTCAGTATAACAAAGTGCATATATACACATGAATGAATAGAGAATTCAGTAAAATAAAGTGTTCCTAAAATGTTGAAAGAATGAATAAATAAATAAATGCAGGGCCCAGCAAAATAATATATATACATATGAATGTATACAAAATTCAGTAAATAAAGTATATACACATATGAATGCAAACATAATTCACTATGACAAAGAGTGGACACACACGAATGCATACAGAATTCATTATAACAAAGCATCCTCTTAACCAATCATTACACAAAAAAACAAAGGTCGCATAAGACCAAAATAAATGATGCAATGTATTTGCATGACAAATTTTGAATACAAAATAAACTGTTTTATACTGCTATTAGTATTAATAGTAAAAATTAGTGATTCCATTTTAGAAATAAATCAAACCTTTTAATCACACGACAGCACATTGATATACTTTAAAATGCAAGAACACTAATGGTCCATTCATATTATTTAAGAGAAAACTTTTGGTGTGCACGTGTGTGTGTGTGTGTGTGTGTGCATTTAAAATTGGTGCTCTGATCTGATATAATGATTAAAGATGGACAGGTATTTAATAAAAATAGAAGTAGATAAAAAAAAATAACAATCATTATTCAGCTGACAAAGTGAAACTTGAATAAATACTTAATAATACCTATATGAACAATGCTATACCTTGAAAATCATGTGCCAGAAAAATATATTATGTTGAGTTTTTTTTACTTAATATAATAAATAAATGCATACAGAATAGGCTGAACAGGCAGTGAGTTGATAAAATCACAAATGAAATGCAGAAAACCCCTCATGGCTAGTGGCAGTTAATAAAACTTGTATTTATTTATTGTTCCTGGTGGAACATATAGGTTGTTGTTTTTTAAAAGAAAAAAAAAAGCAAGAGGAAAAAAGACAGAAAAAAAGCAAAAATGCAAAAAGGAAAGAAAGAAGAAAAATGCCCCCTGCCCCCTCCAATGTAAAGGATATTATTTTTCTTAAATAACTGTTACAATGCTCTGTGACCTACATTATATCACACAAATCATATGCTGATAAGATTTTAACTGACAAATTCATCGTAACATTATCATGTATAGGCGTGTTAATTATTTTGTCCTCTCTTTAGAAGAACTAACATTGTCTGTTATTATGCATAAATAAATATATGTATAAAACTATTATACTATTCAACTAGATCAGCATACTTGCTGCATAAACCACCATCAGAAGAAAATTATGACAGGCATGTCACATAAGAAAGCACATTATAGACTATTTTTGCATATTATACATATTTTTAAAAAAATAAGAACCTCTGAATATGAACTAAAGTACAAGTGCATATGAATGCATAGAGATCTCAATAAAACAAAACGTCCCAACAATAATGAAATACTAAACAAATGCATCAGAATACATAAAAGTCCAAAATTCAAAACATCCATGTGATAAAATACAAGAAAAGGCCTATTATTTTATTTATGATTATACTTCATAATAACTCAGCAGGAATTTATCAAATGAATATGATTATGTGATTTAAATAATTACACAATAGTGTTATAATTTTTCTTATGATACTTTAATAGATCTTAAGGCTTAACAGTTACATTATTTTACATCTAGAATTGTATTGCCATTTTTTTTCAATCTTTTTGTAACTGTGTATGGTTAGCAAAGAACAGAAAACTTCTTCAGTGATAACACTGATAAACTATGTGTGAAATTGAAAGTTTTGCTTTAATTAATAAAGTAAACAATTTTGATTAAAAAGTGAAATTTTTTTAAATTATAACATTTTTCATCAGGAAAAAGATCTTTATTTCAAATCAATACTTTGAAAAAAGAACATGCATTTGGTCAACTGCCACCATTAGCATTAGGCAGAGTGATTATTTATTCTCTGCCATATTTAAGCATTTGATGCTCCTAGATACTCCTAGATTTAAAAAAACAACAACAACCCATGTTCAGAATTAGAACTTTTAAAAGACAAAGACAAAATGATGTTTTGAGTATGCAAAGTAAATAACCTTATCAGTGAAATGTACTGCCAATGTAGAAGTAGAGCTCATCATCCACAAATGACTAGTAAGGATCTTAATTATGAGTTAAATATGGTTTCATAACTTGCTCTGGGTGATATATGACTTACTTGGACATACAAGAGATTAAGCTGGACAGGATCACGGGCATCCACATTCTGGTCCGAATAGAAAAATTTGCGCCTCAATAGCAGGATCTCATTTGGATCAATGTTCTGTTCACGAAGTGTCTTAGAATGATCTAGCCAGTTCACTAAAATTAACACCAAAAACACAGTAAGTACAATGAGAGGGAAAGTTTCCTGTAAAAACAAAATGTGACAAGACAAAATAGTTGACGTAATGTAAAAAGCAGGAAGAAATCAGATGTTAATGATGATAATAAACAAAGAAATTGAAAAGTAAAAGATATTAAAAAAAAAGAGAACATTTAAGGGCAGGTTTGCACCAAAATAAAAGCATTTTTGGGTCCTTAGCATGGTTTGGGTTAATAAAAGGTCTCTCATGTCAAACATGGCATTGTGTGTACATCTATCTGCTGTGACTGTAATCAAGCATGTGACATATTATCCTTCTTCATCATCATCGTTTTCATCTCACATCTTGTGGTGACCCATAACACTACACCTGACGACCCATCACAAATATATCCACAACACATCACTCAATATAGCCATGGGTCATCATAGGAAAAAGAAAAGGCACACTTCTCTATGAAGTCATCAGACATCACATAAAAGCTATAAAGAAAGACATACCACATCATTAACTGTTCAAATGGGAATAGAAAAATCAACCACATGTAAATAACACCTAAATTTACAAAATATTATTTTTTAAAAACATGTTACTCTAAAAACCAGTTGTTTATCAAAATTAAACGTTGATTTATATAACTAATCTTTTAAAAAGTTAATTTTATTAATTCATGCTGATATTCTCATGTTAAAAATTGTAAGCAAAGGACAGGTCCATTGCTGCCTTTTTGAAATTTTCGCAAATTATGGCATTTCACTTGGTTCAGAAAAAATGTTCTAATGGATTTTAATTCTGATTATGAGTCCAATACTGAACTAGATTCAAGTGACAGTGATGATTACTTGATAGAATCTGAAAATGATATTACTGCTCCAAATATGATTGGAATGCTCCATATGGAGAAAGGTTTATTCATTTCTTGTTGTAAATTTTTGACAACATAGGTCAAAGGTTTATTTATATTAAGTTTTTATTCCTTACAGTTAGTTTTTATACTTTCGGTAGCAAAATTACTTATTTAAAGTTAGAATAATAAAATATTTTTTAAAAATCTTTTTTGCATGAAGTGCCAAATTTTCACTTTTCAATTTCATAACAATGAAATCTTGTGACGACTTTTTTTAAGGAGTTATTACACAAAAAGTAAAGAGAAAAACACCCCACTCAATAAAGATTTAAAGGACATCATATAAAACTAAAAAAAGACACTCTGCTTAATAAAGCCATGGGGTATCATGAAAAGTAACAAAGTTCATTCAATAAAGTCAAGGGACATTACATGAAAAGTAAAAAGAAAAACACACCTCTCAATAAAGCCATAGGACATCATGTAAAAACAAACAAAGACACAAAATTCAATAAAGCCAGGGTACATAATGAAAAGACTGGTTAATGGGGATTTTCTGTGTAAATAAAGTGCTTAGGCCAGAGTTTTAAAAGTCTACGTACTCTATTAAATCACTGTTATTATCATTTCAACAATACAAAAATATTACTACTACCATCACCACCATGACACCACCACCACCAAATTATCCAGTTAGAAACTAAAATAAAAACTTACTTTCATCATCTGTATGCAGTTTCTTTTTCATCTCCTCCAGTTTCTTCTGGTCCTTAGCAATGGTCTTGTCTCGCTTAAGGGTTGCCATCTTTTCTTTTTCCTCTTCTGGCAAGTCACGGACTAATGAATATTCCTCGTGGTTTGTGATACCTAAACAATATTAGCAAAACTAATTAGTCAGCTACAATTAAAGTATTCTGTCCCAGTAACTATTTCATACAGGACTGCAAGTTATAATTAATACAAAATAGCAAGATTCTACAATTTAATGAGTCTTTTCTAGATTATACCTACCAAAAATAATATTTTATAATTAAAGGTCTGCAATTTAAATAGCAAGATTATACTATTTAATGAGCTACTTCTACACTATATAGTACCAAAAGTGACTGTATAACAAAGGACTGCAAATTATACCAGAATAAGATCAGCAAGATTATTTAATGAGCATCCTATCCATAAGTATATCCATATATAATAGAGATCTGCAAGTTTTAAATGCATAGAAACAGCATGACTATTAATTGAAATGGTCAGAGGTATTTTAAATTAGTGGCTATAAAATATTAACAAAGGAATGGCAGTTGCTGTGCTTGTACACACACAAAACCAGACATACTATTTAAAGAAGTGATTTGAGCTATTTCTAAATTATTTAATTAAACAGTAACTTTACATTTACACCAAAATAACATATGGTAACTCTATTATATACAACAGCCTGAGTTAAAAATAATTTTCATAAAAAGTGGATATAAACAAATAACTTATCTGATAATTTTTTTTATAAAGTGTCAATCAAGATGTCAAAAAATATCTTTACTATGACCAGTGAGCAAAGGAAATACACAAAATATTTATATAATTTAACTATTCAAAGTATTAATACTTATTCATACAATAATTCATTATTATGTTTTTTAGTAATAAATAAGAGAAAAGTATACTTGTGTTTTAAAATTAAAAAATAAACATTATTGTTACAAAGAGACATATGAGTAGGAATTTGTGCAACAAATATGAGAAAGTGATTAACACAACATATGCATTTAAATAATAAACCTGAACAAGCACTTATATAGTAAATATTAGTGGTTAATAAAGAGTACCATATATACTTGAGTATGTCAAGAAATTTATTCCTATTCTTGATCAGCAAGAACAGCCAACCCCAAACCCATACTCTGGTCTAAATTATAAGGCCATTTTTAAAAGACAACATATGCCAATACCCCACCCCACCCCACCTCCAGTTCTAGTATACTAGAATCCTTCAAATATAAATTGTTACTTCATAACTGTTGTATCTGGTGTGTTGTTACAAAATGTTTTTATGGTAGTTTTTTTGGTGATCAAATAACAAATTTGATTAGGTGGCAGTAGGTAAGACCACTCAAATTTTGAAGTCTGGCCAAATAAGCTGATATTTGCAGGTTATGTTATGTACCTCAAAGTAAGTTTGCATACAAAATTTTGGAGCTCTAGCTTTAATAGAAAAAAAGTTATGACGGTTCAAAGTTTGATGTAAATTGCAGAAAAACTCAGATTTCACGAAACCCCCTTTTGAAATGACCACAAAACAAAAACTATGAAATATACACAGTTCATCTTTGCTATGTCAACTCTCTGTAACACAATTATACTGCTGATTTTTTTTTAAGGATCACAGATGCATAGAAAATGAAATACAGTCCTCTCAAAATAGCATTTTGTTCAAAATTTCAAACGGCAAGTGGTCAAAAACAGAATGTCTCTTTTGGAGTCTTGTAAAACAAAAACTACTTCATATGATATACATCATCCAGATTTGGTATACTTGCTCTTTGGAGTATAGACATTTCCAGGGTGAAGTTTTAGACAATCTTGTTTAATAGATTTAGAAATAATAAATATAACATATGAAAAATATAGCTTTTTGCAATACAATCGCAAATAATGCTCACTTGTTGAAGAGAAAAATAGGTCAAACGAAACAATTATTATTATAATACAGTGTTTCTAATTTCTATAACTGACAGCATGATCATTCTAACCTAAATAAAGTCATAAATTATATTTTGCATACTTATGTGCATATATTTAGCAATAACTGAATAAGTTGAATAATGCTCACCATATGTCATAACATGAACTATCCATTTGTGTACCTACATCAGCCCTGTAAATCCTGTTCAGTCAATTTCTTTGCTTGTTATGAACTGCATTGCCAATAACTAGTTAGTTGATTTATTTAATTTTAATGTCTCTTCACTTGTGGATATTAGACACATTCACACATATGCATAAATATACTTTGATACACCCATATTGTGTAACACATATGATCAGAAGAAAAAATATAAACTTATGAACAGATGCTGCTTTGATTTTAATTCTATTATTAACAAAGTATTAAGAACAGCACATTAATTTTAAAAACAGTTCAAAGCTAACAAAATTGATACTCTTTTTAATTTAATAAAATACTTTTACATTGTTACAATGTTAGTTCAATAGTTGTTACTATTTGCAGTTACTATTTGACAAAGTTGTATAATTCATTAATTGTCCATTATTTATTAACAACGTATTAAGAACAGCACAATTTTAAAAACAGTTCAAAGCTAGCAAAATTGATAGTGATACTCTTTTAGTTTAATAAAATACTTTTACATTGTTACAATGTTCAATAGTTGTTACTATTTGCAGTTTATTTTTTAGTCCCCTTCAACAGCAATTGTAATTATTAGTATCTTTATTTTTAATAGGTGTCTATTTGTTTCATAATATAAGACATTAACATTCTAAAAATATCTTGAAAATTGAAAGCTAAAGTCTTTCATAGTTTTACTTATTATATATCTACTATATTAGTGTATACTGTATGTCTGTAGAGTGTGTAGCATATTACTCATCCTTGTCTTGATCTCAATTTTTACCATACATCGATTCACTCACTGTCACATACACTTATTACTATATTAGTATATATCTTTACCTTGAACGGTCACTCAATGACAAATTCTCATTCATCATTTACTAGATTGTTTCTTAAAACCCGAATTATAATAAAATAATGAAAAGTACTGGTCAGCTGCAGACAGTAACACAGAGACAAAAATCCGCCAGCATTAAAAGTTGTCGTTCTTTATTTTGGATTGGTGCTTTGTAAAATTAATTTAAAATATCGCCGATTAATTAAAATATTTTCTAAAAAAATAAGTCTCATCATGAATCATCATTTAATCATTTGCAGCCAGTATTTTTTGTATAGGACTGCTTTTAATATAAGCAGTTTGTCCTAACAAATCATCACCCTCTTGCAACCGTACTTTAAATGGCCGATGTTTAGCTAACCTCGTTAATGATCAAAATAAAACTTTATAACATATCGTAACTTAAAAATAATAAATAATCGTTTTACAGTAGCAATATTTAGATGAAATTTAATAGTTTTTGTTAAAATTTACGCAAAATGTTGTCTGGTTGATCCATTTTAATACACGTGTGGTCCAAGATGGCGATCTCTCGTCAACTTCGGCATGGGCGCGAATAAAACTATTAGGGTTTCCCGCGTTCATTGCCATTCGCACTTCCGTTATAGAGACTTCTGGTTCATGTTATATACCATTTTAAAGGGCAAAAGATGACCTTTTCAACAGTATAAAGTAGGCGAACAGATGAGAATGGGTTTCGAAGTTATAATGCGTCAAACATAACACATAATTTGGATGATCATTTTCTACAGTAAAAATTTTAAAAAATTAAATCAACCGATGCTTATGTTAAAGGTCATTATCTTAGCTTTCCATTGATATAAGATTTATTTTTATTGGTTGAATCGTAAAAGAGCGACAGCGCGTTAAGTGAGCATACCCAAAAACGATGTCGGCGGTAAGCCATTTTCAAATCTCGCCACGGGTACTTTAGTACGCTTTACCGACTGTGAGTGTATCGATCAAAACGTAATAAATACGTCATTCAAATGTACAAACAAAACTTATATTTAACGTTGGAAGATTCCTTTATTTGTTAAAACAATTTCCAACCATTTCTTTCTTTTAATTACCGAGATAGACAGTTTTGAAAAAGAGTGAATTCAGTCAAAAAGTGACGTTGTCTCCAGTCTCCATATAGCGAGTGGTCTTACCTAGTGGCAGTAAAAAATAGATGATAAATGGCAATATTAGAGATGATTAAATAACAAACATTAAAAGGAGATTATATAACAAAATGCATAGGTGATTGAATAACAGACCCATTCTGGAGCAAATTGGAATCATAAGTTGTCCTAGTGTGTGTGAGTCATCCACTTGCAGTGTCTTCAAGGCACCATCCAATGTTCGAACCTTCAGGATTCGATATTTGTTCTTGTATTCAAGCAAATCCTAAATAAAGAACACAATTGTTTTATTATACAAACAATGCAAAACTTATAGTAAGAGAAATCTAAAACAAAATCTAAATATTATAAGGACAATAAAACAAACAAAGTAATAATAAAAAACAAACAGAAAAAAACCCAAAACAAATAATATATATATAAATCTAAATAAATGTTAAGTAATCTAACAATAAAAATTTCTATTAGTTTGTAAAAACAACTGCAAAATGATGTGTTATTTTATATTTATTCATTTTATGTTATTCATTTTTACCTACCAATAAGTTATAAACACTCAAGCTTTATGGGTACTTTTGATTTTAATTTAGCAGTTCATAATTACTAATTAAGAAGCTGTAATTAAAATTTAAATATGACAATACTATAGTACTTAGCACAGCAATTCCAATTTATTAACAAACACTGTTAAAGTGTGAAATATGATGTGACCTTATTAGTATAGAGATGCTAATTTAGCATTAAAAAAAGACCGAAATTAAAATGAGAAATTTGACACTGATTATAGTAAAGTTGTATTGTAACAAAAGCTGCTGAAATTAAAATGTGAAATTTGTGTGCACCATAGAGTATCCTTCATATTTAGTAGCAAATGCTTCTGTAAATTAATATAAAATCTGATGCAGCCATAGCACAGAAAAAAACTGCAATAATGAAATTTGATGTGGTCATAGCAAAGCAAAAACTGCTAACTGCAGTAATGAAATATGATGTGGCCAAGCACGACAACCACTGCTGAACTGAGATAATGAAATAAAGATGGTCATAGTCTAGCAAAAACTGCTTGTCTAGTAATGAATTGCAAACACTTCAGAACTGCAGTGATGAAATATGTGTTATAGCACAGCAAATATTACAGAACTGCAATTGATGAAATATCATGTATTATAGCATAGCAAACACCACAGTAATGAAATACGATGTGGGAAGAGTGTGAGAACAAGTGGGAGGGACAATTATTTCCTGTTATGAGTAGCAGTCTGTTGTAATAAAATATTAAACGAAAAATATAAGATCAAATTTATGCTAAATCAAGACAATGAATCATGATAGTTATGAAGCAATGAACTAAGAATACATTATCTTTATTATGATTATTGATTATCTTTAGTATGATTATCATGATTGTGACTAATTTTCAATGCACACATTATTTTCTTCAGTCAAAATAACTGGCTATGTTAACAAAAAACATTAAGGATCACTATTTATGGCTGATTTTAAAAATACAGTCCATTACTAAGTAATAAGCACACATAGTTTAATTTGTTGTGCCATTAAGCACTAAAATCCCTGTAGGACTTATCCATATATTATGAAGATTTTCTCAATATAATACTAATTCTTACAAGGCATTCCAAGATTAGTTTCAAAACAGATTTCTATTATCTCCCTTGCACAAGCAACAAACATTATAGATGGATTTTCTAAAAACAAAGAAGGGTTTCAGTATCTTTGATTATTTAAAAATGAAATTAGGACAAAAATCAAAATAAGGCTTCACTCCTAGGGATTATCTAAAACTATAATAAGATATGACTTAAATATACTGTGCATTACATAAAATAAAAAATATATATATCTCAACTCAAAATAGGGTTTCAATACTGTAGAAACCTATTAAGTAGAGATATTTAAAATAAAAATGCTGCCTCAATAATCTCAAATAATGGCAGATTTTACAATGCATAATCACTTCTGTTTGCTCATATTCTGTTTTTTTTTGAAGTAATGCATGTAACATGTAGCATTTGATATATGTGACATTTAATATATTGAAACAAAAAAGAAACCCAATTACAAGAAATATCTGGATTTTCTTAAAAGTTACAATAAAAAATATATGCCAAAGTGCTGTATATTTCAACATAAGAGCTCTTTTTTGAAATAGGATTTTAAAAGTTAACATGAGTGTTTTTACCTGCACACTAGCATGTGAATTATTTATTTATTTTTTAGTTAAACAATTTTGACTATGATTTATTATATAAAAGGACCTAAAAATGTAAGCAAGTTTACTACTCCTGAAAAATATTCACTACCAATCAAGCTAGATGTGCACAGAGTCCACAATACTTATTGTCAAATGTCAGAACTTTTGCTGGCAGCTGGCATAAAACAGTTGGTTATGAGTTGTACAATTTTTATTACTTCTATAATTTGCTTCATCTCTAGAGATACTTTGTTTTTAACTGTTTCTTTAAACCTGGAAATCAGCATATGATGCAGGATAGTGAGGTTCAGAAGCTGAGCGAGTTAATCAGAAGAGATTATTTTCTTAATATGTACAAACTAAGTTACTTTTCTTGATCATGCAAATATTACACATATCCCTCTTGATTAAATAGCATATTCAGTTTAAATGTTGATTAATTCAATAATTTCTTGGCTGCAAACAATTTAAATGAAATATATTCAACTGCATTTTGAAAAACCTTCTTTTTAAATAGTTTATAATCTGAGCTGATACTTGTTCAAAATTTCTTTACAGGTGTGTGCAAGAGTAATGGGACAAAAAAGAAAAGATACGTACCCCATTACGCAAAAGATAGTATTCCAAAGTGCGACCCTGCTCTAGCCATACTCCCTTCTTTGGATCTTCATCAGCAAGAAACAAACTATAATCTGAAGCTGGAGAGAGAAAAAGACTCCAATGCACAATTTTTCATAGTGTTGTATGGAACATGGACTATTCTTTCTATAAAAATAAACAATTTTCTTTCTGATATACACATATATTTAAATCAATATCAGTAGATTCCACTGTACATCTATTTATACTTTTGCATGAAGCTTGGAACATTTTGTCTATAAAAAAAATAATAATAATTTCTTTCTGGAATACATGTGTATCAGGAGATTCCATTGCACACCTATTCAGAATGTTGCAAGAAACTTGTATTATTCTGTCTATAAAGTACATGTAAATATCAGGAGATTCCATTGCACACCTATTCAGAATGTTGCAAGAAACTTGTATTATTTTGTCTATAAAGTACATGTAAATATCAGGAGATTCCATTGCACACCTATTCAGAATGTTGTAAGAAACTTGTATTATTTTGTCTATAAAGTACATGTAAAATGCAGCAGACAAAAAGGTATTTTTAATTCAGCATCAGTACATTCTGTTGTACATTTATTCATCATGTTAAATGAAACCTGAAACATTTGACAATAAAGCATTCTTTTCCTCCCTATCTAAAACACAGAAGTCTGCAACAATACGATTTGTCACTGTGCACAATAAGAGAATTACCTTAATACGATGCTGTGTGCCATCTGTGCCTCAAATCAACTATTTTAAGAGCAGCACATTATTGATAAATGTACCCTCTCACACACAGAAGGAAAATTGTCAACCATTTCAAATTGCTGCTATGTAATTAAAGTTAATGCACTGTTATACAGAAAAGTTTCTTTAATATGCAATGCAATGTCAAATTTCCATTAACTAAAGGCCATAAAAGCTAACATATCTACAAACCAATGATAAAACTTTAGTAAATGATACAAAGACTGGAGTGAAGACTATATTTTAAAGGCGAGACTATACTTTTCATGGTACAAGTATTGTGATTTCAAATAATGCCAATTTAAAGACTGTATCTACTATTCCAATGGTCAGTTTCCCAAATTAAGGTTACCAAAAAACTAATTACAATTAATTAGATACTTAGTTCCTGATGAGAGAATTTTTTTAAATATAAAGTATTCAAATTGATGACAGTTAAATAAGACAGATACTTTTAATATATCTAAACATAATTGGCATATGGTTAAAAAAGATAACATTTAACAAATCTAAACACAATAAACAAATGATTATTTAAACAAGACAGACCACATTTAAACACACCTAAATGTTAGTTAACAAGAATTACAATCCATTCGAAAACAAACTTACGATTTCCAGGATTAGCCTCTGGAATGCGTTCTCGAATTATGCGGCATGCATCATAGACAATGGTAGATGGCTCAAATTGCATTGTCTTGACGACATTCTGCCCCACAATGCTGATCTTCAGCGAAAGCGTTGCCATCTTGCATACTGGTCAACCCTGCATGTAAAAACGTTTCAATAATTTTTCAAATAAAAATGGAAAGTGCATAGCTGCTTAATAACAGCTGCATAACAATTATTTATTTCAAATATATATCTGATTATGGTCTATTTTTAATACATTAACGTTTTTCATTTTCTCCTGTGCGGTAGATAGTCTGGTGATGGATCAGGCAAATTTTTAAAGTACTGAGGGGAATAACTCCTTAGAAATATATTTTTATAATAATATAAACATATATGTCTAACCATTCTTAACCATCACTCCCAAGAAATACTTTAATAACATAAGCACACATTTCTATACTATTCTTAAGTATGACTAACTCTCCCAGAAATACCATAAACATGCTTTTCTACATCATTCTTAACTATCACTCCCAAGAAATATTTTAATAATATAACCATGTATTTCTACCTTATTTTAACTATCACTAACTTCCCCAGAAATACCACAAACATGTATTTCTTCATCATTCTTAACTATCACTCTCAAGAAATACTTTTATAACATAAACATGAAAACATACATTTCTATCTTATCTATGTATCCAGAAATACTTTAATAGTAATATAAACATGTATTTCTAAACCATTCTTAACTATCACTCCCCAGAAAGACTTTAATAATATAAACATTTATTTTTTAAACAATTCTTATCTATCACTTTTTTTTGTAAAACTAAAAGTAATTTATTTTCTGCAACATATCCTCTGAAATCTATTTGTTGAGACTACCAATGATATACACACACAACAATTTGAGAACTAGAGCACTTTATACAACTTAGTTACAAATTGTTAAAGGTCAATGTGTTATGTTAAAGCACTGAAAAACCTTTGTGATGACACATTATAGGTTGATTTAGAAAAGTTTTTAGGTAGCTACATTGATAGGTTGTTCATTGTTCTTTGCACCAATTTTCAATCATTTATATAAAACATTAAATAGGATACAAGATTTCTTGTGGGTTTAAGTGAACATATTCATATTTATATTTCCATTGACCTTTGCATCTATTTTCAATCATGTATATAACTGCATGCTAAAAGAAATTAGATTTTTTTAATGAACTGAATGTTCTTATTTAACCTTTCGTTGTCCTTCGTATCATGTGTGTGTGTGTGTGGTAAATAAGAAATGAGCTTTCTGTTTCTATGAGTATGCTCTTATCTACCCAATGTTTCTTTGTTATTTGCACAAATTCTCACCCTTGTATATACAAGTGTGAGTACTAAATCAGAAATAAGGTGGTTTTTTTTTTTGTTTATTACTTACTACTAGAACACATTATTATAATTCCTTTTACTGTCTTTGCATAAATTATTAATTGTTTATATTAATATCAAATCAGGGATGAGCTTTCTTGTAGATTTATTTGAACATGTTCATACCATTTAATAGGTCTTAGCACCAATTTGTAATTAATTATTAAAAAACCCACTGAAAATTAAATTGGGAATAAAGTTGTTTTGGGTCTAATCGAACATGTACTTACCTCCCTTTCCTTACAGGGATTTCCCCAATATTGAGAAAAGGGGTAGTTTGCTTTTTGGTTGCTGTTGATTTTTCTGTTTCTTTAATATAAGACAATGTTTAGTATTGTCTGTTATTTCAAGAGGGTTTCTTGTTAACAGGTATGTAGACAGGGCTTCCTGTCTCTCAGGTGATGGCAGTGCTAGTTATAGCAAAAATTGAATG
This sequence comes from Sinotaia quadrata, assembly GCA_028829895.1. Taxonomy (NCBI): domain Eukaryota; kingdom Metazoa; phylum Mollusca; class Gastropoda; order Architaenioglossa; family Viviparidae; genus Sinotaia; species Sinotaia quadrata. The sequence goes on along the minus strand of CM054181.1, from coordinate 116,855,090 downwards.
GTATGTTACACCTGTCAGTGACAGAAATGAAAATGCATATCAGTCACTATTTATTAACACAAGCTAGCAGGACTAAATCTAAAATTAAAAAAAAACAAAAAACTAGAAGACTGCTTAACTGTATTAGCTTTTCAAATTCTGAACCCACTGCGCTAGACATGAATGTTAATGGAAAGTAACAGGTGAATGCTACTCATCTATGACAATCATCTGAAATCTGTTAGTGACAAATAAGTAATGAATCCTAGGCAACAACTTGCACTGTTGGTGACAAGTGTGCAACAGATCAAAGTTAGTCATGTAGTAATGTTCACTGCCATAATTTCTCTTCATTTAAAACATTTTAAGTATTGTTAATGTTATGTAATATATCTTAGTACAAATAATGTAAACACATTATTCCCTTGTCACTTTTAAGAGTTGAGGCATTCTGATATATAAATTATAATTCAACAACGATAAAATATTAATACCAGCAGCTGTAGTAGTAATAAATAGTATACTTAGGAAGAATAATGTAAGCACATTCTCTTGTCACTGTTAAGGGTTGAGGCATTATGATAATTTAACGACTTAAGTATAAATAAATAAATACCAGCAGCAGTGGTAATAACTAATGAACTTAGGGAAGAATAATGTAAGCACATTCCCTTGTCACTGTTAAGAGTTGCGGTATTCTGACAAATCAAAAACTATAAAATATTAGTGCTGGCAGCCATAATAGTACTATATTGAGCAAAGAATAATGTTCATGTGCTGATCCAAATTAAAACATACCCAGGATCTGTGAGCTCAAGTAATAATGAACACATAGAGTAAGGGACATTCAGGACAGGGTCTATAATGTCTCCAAGGATACTTGTTATAACTAATAGACTGTGTTTAACCATTCAGGGGAGAGTCAAGGTATAGTAAGTTTCCTTATAGCCATAGCCACTTTCATGAACCAGACCCTCACTGTGAGCAAAGTCATACAGTAGACACTGACTCTGCTTGTGGACAGTTATGTTCTAGAATAAATTACCAGGACATTAGTGAACTCAGTGTTCCAAGCCAATGAATACTTTAATAAAATAATTATTGGGACAAATGGAAGATTTAGTCCACCTACCCTATGCATTCTTTCATGCATATGCATGAACCAACTTAGCACAGGCAACAATTTCCATTAGAAGAATGATGATAAAAATGCTACTGATCTAAATTTGCTAGCGGACTAGTCTGCTATCTGCATTACCAGAGGTATTCAGATTTCATGGATCAATGCCAGTATTGGTAAAGAGATCTCTGGGCAGTTCGTAAGAAAAGTGAGTAATTAAATCTCTCTCTTTCTCTTGTCAACTCATCTTTTTCACTTTTACAATAATAAATTCTTTACTGCTTCTTTCTCTTTCTTGGTCTAAACAACTCTCTTTTAATTTGAAAATGATTTATGCCATTAAGACTTCTATAAATGATAAAATTATCAAAACTGTCAAATTATTGGACATTTTCAAGTTAAAAATACAAGCATGTGTATTAATGTTAGACACACTGATGGCATATACTAAAAGTACAAGCAGGTGTTGAATGCATAATGGAATTTCAAAATCAAATGTAAAATACTTTGCAGTAGTTAAAAAATATGTTTTAAATAATGGAATTTTATATGGGTATGACAGACAGAACTGTGTTGAAATTGAAAAAAATAAAATCAGGAAATAACATCTGCAATTTTATAAGTTGTTTAGTATGGTGGAGATATCTACACAATGCAAGGAAGATATAAGGTAGATACACACTAATAAAGTATATGTATATTAATTAATTTGTTATATTTTAATGTTCTGCAAACTATGTTTAATAGTAATTAGTAGTGATACTGTACAAAGAAAAATCATACTGATACTATAAATTAATGTGTGTTAAAATAAACTTTCACTATTTGTAAGAAAAATAAATGTTAAAAACGTGAACAAAAAAAATGATAAATGTATCAAAACCCACCCACCCACCCTCTATGATGTGGACTATATTCCAGTCATATATTTTACGAGTTGGGACAATATTATGCATATTATTACATACATATATTCCTTTAAAAAAATAGCTATTAACAACTTGAATTCTATGATACATCTCGTACATATGAATGCTTTATTTTAAGCATCAGTTGGTCCTATTGATTTAAGGATCCTGTGCTTCCTGGCTACATACATATTATGACCTCAGAATATGAAATGAACATCACCAGCTGACAAAAGGGAAGAAGCAGGGCAGGGCATGTATTTTTAATCTCCACACCATGGAAAAGTGCAACAGGTTTGACAACAAAGAGAGTGCTGTTCTCAGCTGACTTTTCATGTTCACAAATAATAACTTTGTTCAGCAAAGACATGAACAGTAACACGAAAGTTTACTTCTTCTTTTCCCCAGCCATAAATTCTGCAGTTAAGACTGTGATCTGAAGTTGCTAATTAACTGCAGTGTATAGACAGGAATTTACAGGTGGAGTTCACATGGGGAGGTACAGAGAGAGGAATACACAAGTTCAACACAACTACAGGAAGGAGTTACTTGTTGTTTCAACATATATAAAAGTGTAACAAAACAAGATAAGACAAAACAGGTATCTGTTTAATATAGTAAGTCCAACATTCCAGGATAGCTGAATACACAATATATAAATGGATACACAATGTACAAATGGAAGTTGTTGAAAACAAAATGTACACAAATCTGACAAAACTAGAGGATGGAGGTAGCTGTTGAATATACCATATATAGAACATCAACAAAATTACAAGAATTAAAAAAACCCCACAGAATATAGAGAGTTAAACAAAACTATACAAGGGAGGAAGCTGTTGAGCACAGATGACATTACTATAGAACAATACATGTACAACTAATGTACTCATCAAACAAACTAGAGAATGGAAGAACAAACTAGAGAATGGAAGACGTATGTACAGCTGTTGAGCAAAGTCTATGTATTTAGAAACTAAAATTAGATCACCTGAAACTAGAGAATGAATGATTTAAGAGGTATATATACCTTTTGAGTAGTATCTCTTTGTTCAAAGAAATTATAATTACATTATCAAAACACTGCCAACATATTATGGCTTGGTGGTGAGGGTAGCAACATCCATTAAATTAATGAAACCTATTTATCTGAATGAATTTCAAGTCTCAGTTGATTAATTATGACTGTGTCACATAATGGCTTATGTAACCTACCCTCCTCTAAAAATAAAAACAAACCTACCTGATCCCCAGGCTGGAAATATACCTGAATGTTCCAGACACTCACTCTAATGAACCAATTGGAACACCACTCAACCGTGTGCAAACGAACATACTAGAAACTCACCTAATATTCCTCAGTCAAATGCAAGCTGATCACTGAGGTAACACACTATGGCTCCCAATATGAATAAAGTATAATCACACTACTGACCTTATCACTGATTTCCAACACAGAAGGAAACCATCCTTTGTGTATATTAATGCTGAAGGCATGTGGTTTTGCTTGCATAACTAATATTATATTCACAATTTACCTCTTAACATTAACTATATTTTATATTGTTATATTTCGCTTATGATATTAAAATGTATGATGACAATTTATGTAAGAGTATTCTGTCTGAGAACACATTTGGAAGAATTCTTAGCCGTGTGTATTTTATTGACAGATCGGCACTTTATCTGCGATGTTGAATTCGATGAGTGCTGAGCCATGAAGCAACAGTCAGAACAGAAACACATTATTTTGGTTATTGAATTCCTCTAGCCGCAAAGCAATGCCAGAGCAGAATTCCATGAACAACATGTATGACCATATATAAACATGTCACTGGGACCCTAGATGACACATCAGGCAACCCCTTAAGTTAAATGATTTTAAAACCAGCTTCAGTCAAGATTCAATCAAATTTACTTGAACTTTAATCAAACTACTTTTAGAGTTCACTCAGAAACAATCAATGTTCTCTTATAAACTTAATTATAGTTCACTCATGTGAATGAACCAAATAACTACCTCGGTGAGATAGGACTCAAATGAACTTTCTCTTATGACATCACATAGTTGTGACCAATGGTTGTGTTATAACCAATTATAAACTCTAATTGTAACTGCCAAGTTATTCACCATATGTAACCATGCTGTTTTATTTTATTTCTTGTTGAATAAAATATTAATATTTGATATTTAGACTACTCATGTTAGTGTGACTCACTTACATGTTACATAAGAAATACAGACAGTAGAAATATTTGAGTGAAGCTGTTGGCTGTATTGATTTTTTATATTTGCATTTTGATTAATGTTAGCTACATTATTGCTGAGTACATACTTGTAACTAGTTTTATTAAACTAAAGTGATTTTGTCATGAGATTATAGATGTGTTCATATTGTCATGATGGGGGCCATTTTAACTGAATCATCAATTCTGTATAGACTTGTCTTGTATATCTAACAGTAACTCATACTACAAAATAGTTAACAATATTAAAGGAAACAAAGAAACTGAAAACCCAGCGAAGCATGAAGAATATAAATATCTTATTTATAGTCATTAATAGTTTTAATTACAGCTAAAATATTATCATAAATGTTAACAAGAACAAGAGATAAATTTTAAAACTATAAAAGCAACACAATATCAGTTAACACTCACCATTCCTAATAACCACAAGTAACTAATCCATGCCTCTAGAACTTGTGCACATTTTCAGTAAACTGACAATTATCTTAGAATCACACACACACACACACACACACGCGCGCGCGCACACACACATGCATGCATGTACACTTAACCAATCTGGATATTTAACTGTTCAGAATGGACTTGATCCATGTGCTATGGGATACTTGGTTGGTTAAAATAATGTTGCTCTACCTAGAGGTCAAGAGGGTCAATGAATTGTTCATGCACCAGGAACACAAATCCATCTGAGCAGCCACTGAATATCTAGTCTGCTATCCAGTACATACAGAGCTTTTAAACAGTTTCTTTTTTTAAATAAAAAAAAAATATATATTATTATTATTATTTGATTATATATATATATAATAATTATATATTATTTGAAAAGAAAAAGGGCTAATTTAAATATTTTAAAGTGCAAACAGTAAGGAGGCCTATTTCCTTTACTGGGGATGCAAATTTATACAAACATAACCAAATATTCTTTATTTTTTAACATGGTTATTATATTACCGGTATAATGTCTTGTCAACATTTTTTCTTCTTTAAAAAAAATTTTTTCTTGTGAAAAGGGAGGGTGTGTTAAAAAAACAAGGAAAATATTTCTGTTATATAGTGTTATGTTGTACAAATAAACAGCTGTTCTTCGGTAACCAGTAATTATTTTCACAAGTGCTACTTGATACTTTCCTGATTCAAATTTCTTTAATAATTATATACCAATCCATGTCCAGTTGGATAAAATATCAATATATGAACAAGCAGTGATTTAAAATTTTTATAGTTTACCAGTTATCACTGGCACGTTTGATATATTACCAACCTGTCAACAAACAATGAATTGAACTTATACTGCCTAAACCACCATTCTGACATGCTTCATAAAATATGATTTTAAAACAATGATTTAAACTTGTATAGTTTGCCAGTATCACTGTCATGCTTGATACAATAACATGTGAACTAACACATAAACTTTTATAGTCTGCTAGCATCACTGTTGTGTTTGATAAAATAACATGAACCAGCACCATTGTCATGTTTGATACAATAACAACATGTAAACATGCAATGATTTACACTTGTACAGTCTGTAGCATTATAACATGTGAACAAGCAATGATTTGAACAATTTACTAGCACCACTATCATATTTGATGAAATATTAAAATGTGAGCAAGCTTTTATACTTAATATTAATATTCACCAGAATCACTTTTTGTGTTTGCATATAAAATGGGCTGTAGAGTCAAGAGTTACAGAGTTGGTCATTTCTAAATGGAGTCTGAGTCAGTAAAAATGTCTCGACACTATCTCCAAATTTGACAAGACTTGAGCCTATGGCAGAGATCCATGTCTGAACCATGAGAGGGTTAAAAGAAAAACTTTTAAAACTGAAATAGCATCTCAAGGTAGTTTATTATTATTTTACTACATTTTAAGCAACAGAAGTAGAAAATACTTTATGAAGTTATTGAAAGTGAGTTGTAAAACAAAAAATCTTCTGCTGTATAAATTACAAGTTCAGATGAAAAGTACACAAGAGGAAGATGGGATGATAGCCAGGTCACCACATGACAATATTCAATCACCTCCATCATCTTCACCAAAATTAACTATGAAGATGAAAATTTTGAAAAATATCTAGATACACAGGATTAACCAAATGTTGGCACTTAAATTTGGAAAATGTCAGAAAAAGAGAAACTACATTATATCTAATTAAATTCAAAATGAATTTTTATCAAGCACTGAAGGAGTCTGAGAAATTTGACTGTATTTCTGAAATGAGCGCTAAAAATGCAATATCCTGATACCATGAGATTATTCAAGATGCTGCTTTGACTGTTATAATGAAATCCAATTTGAGAGCAGCAATGAAATTTCAGGAGTGGAAGTCAGAATTTTTCAAGTGACTCCACAACCCTTCATATAAATATGAGCAAGTGAAAATATGTTCATTACTCTAGTCACTGGGTAATTTATTATCACTATCAAACTATCACAGCATCAAGCTCATTTTGTATGACAAAAATATGAAGAAAACAACCAATCTCTTAGCATCATTTTCATCAAGTTTGTTAAATAAACAATGAACAAAAACTGACAAATGACTAAGTTTTAATTAATGTGTATATGACTTTATCAAAACCAGGATTGCTGTGTAATAATTATTGTCAATAAATATAGTGCTACACTTTAGTCATTCAATAGACAAACAATTAAGCTTTAATGTACTTGTATACCACTTCTTCCTCAAACAAATTTAGTGTTTAATGCTAATGGCATCTATTATGTAATATTAATTAAGTTTTCACGAGGTTCTTAAATAAAGTTATTCTACAACTTCACTCATTCAAAATCCATTACATGAACACATACTAGTAGTTGAAAAGTTTTTCTACATCATTATTTATTTAAAATCTATCACAATAACATCTACAAGTAGTTGATTATACGTTTTTCAACAATTTTAGTATTCAAAATCCATTTACATTAACATGTACTAGTAATTGATTATTAGGTTTTTCTACAACTTTAGTTTTCAAAATCCTTCACATGAACATGTACTAGTAGTTGATTATAAGGTTTTCAACAGTTTGCAATAACTGTAAATCAACAAATTTAGTATTCAAAATCTATCATAAGAACATGTCTAGCAGTTGATTATAAGTTTTTCTACATCTTTACTCATTTAAAATCCATTATATGAACATGTACTAGTAGTTGATTGTGAATGTAACACAGATTATACTTATCTTTATCTAATTATTATTATTAGAGTTGGATTTTTGCTTCTGAAGCAAATTTGTCACAGTTGGATTGTTCATAAAATTAAAAATAAATTCAAGAACAATTCTTACTTGTTTAGTTTGTTTTACAATTATAATTTATGTCATATCAAGGAAATGTCTTAATAAAAAGACACAATAACCGAATTATCTTTTGCCAAGTTATGCAAACAAGATTCATATACAAAGACTAAGTGCTACTGTTCCCAATTCAATCAATGCATGCATGCATGTGTATGTGTTTCTATACAACTGCCTGCATTATATATTTATGTGCATGCATTATATTTATAAAAAAAATATGTATGCATTATCATGTATAATTTCTTTTCATAAATACTGCAATATAGGGACTGGGGTGAAATGATCACATTTACTACTAAAATAACAAAAATAAACGCAATAAAAATTTTCTTAACAACTTCCAGACTTACTTTCAAAACAATATTATAACTATTAAAATATTTTTATTTTAATATGGGCAAATAAAATATCAAAACCCAGGATGAAAAGATTTATTATCCAAAATACACTCTATTATCATAGCGGTATTGCTGCTTAGAGAAATGTCTGCTCAAAAAGCCAAGCACACCATGATTATTCTATGCTAAACTCAATCTCCATACAGCATGGAGAGGCTGGCAATTTTGGCATCCCATGCATGCAAGCAGTCACCACACACACAAAATTCTGCCCCATGGCACCAGGCTTATTTGAATAAAAACAATTCTTCCATTTACCCCCTTCTCCTGACAACTAATTGAAAAGAAAAAAATTCTGTCAAATGCCTCATCTAAACAGCCTAACTGAACTCTTTAAGATTTATTGATTGTATTAACCATTAAAAAATATGTGTGCGTGTGCAAAAAGTGTTTCTCAGCATAGTTACTGATAGTAAATAAAGAACAGTCTTTAAATAGAAATGCACACTAAAATCTAACTGAAAAATTCGAGTAAAATGTAACAGTAAAAATTACAAGTTGAGCCTAAGGAAAAAGTGTCACTATATTTTGTATTTATGTTAATGACATTTACACAATTATCCATAATCTTACTGCTTCAACAAATAAAGGATAAATTATTAGATTTAAAAAAAAAAATTAATATATAATTTATAAGCTACATAGCCACATGCAATAACTGTAAATTAAAATATTTGTAAATTTACAAACAAATTTATAACAATTTATTATGAATATCAGGAGACCCCCCCCTAAAATTAAAAAAAAAAATACTTTCCATAGGCAAGAATGAAGAAATGAAAAATCATGAAATTTTGATAATTTCTATAACCCAATATTGACCCTATCTCTCACCTACCCTTCTAGTTCTACTAAGTGTGGACTAAAATAAATCCTATCTACTATACATACAAATATAATATCAATTTTGTTACATTTTTATGCTGAAACATGCTTCTTACCACAAATGGAAAAGATGGTATAGCGGTAGCCACTTTTGACTGGATGTCCTAGAGTCCAATCCATAGGTATAAAAATTGGCTGAATGGTAAAATAAATTATAAACATCAGCAACATTACAGCTGCTGAATTCACTACTTAATTTAAATTGAAAACTAAATTTTATGATCCATACTGTAGAAGCAAAGTCAAATGCTGACAGGAGAAGACAATCCTTATGCCACTTAAGCCAGAAATTGCTATGGTTCAAAGTTCACACACACAATGCCACAGCCACCAGCACTAGGAAGGCTATCACAGAATAATCTGCCATCTATCCTATACTCCATGCAATAAGGGACTGCTGGGTGAATGATGGACATGACTAACCCCACCCCATCGAGCTAAAGGTCAGAGAAAATGGGTCTGAAAGCCAAAAATAATCTCCCTTTCCATATTCTCTGCATTTCACTGGTGCATACCCAAACCACACCCATCCATGAGCAGGAGACCAACAGTTGGGAGAGGTTTGCACAGATTGCAGTGGCAAAATGACAATTAAAGGAATGACAAACACCACTTACTGGTGTCAAACCCCTCCCCATAACACACACATATATGCTAAAACTGTAAATTTATAGTGATTACCCCCTTCCCCAAAAATAAATCTACAGTAAAAATTAACTAGTGCACTAGGCCATTTAAGTGGAATTCTAGTACATATGTAATAATGTATTAAATCAAACACATTTCAACTTTGACATTTTTTACAATAATTGCCATTCAATGACTCAGCAAATATTGCAATGTTTAAACTTTAAAAATAACATTATGACAGTAACAATTCATATTACATTTGAGATCATCCATAATCCACAACTATGTAAGAAAGGAAAATGTACAAGGAAAACAAAAATGTAAAGATTTTATTTTTTAATTTATAATATTAGACATAGTTTTATATTTTATTGATTTATCTCAATTTCTGTCTCAATAAAATAAATTCCTCTAATTTTTTAATCCAATATTTGCTTATTTTTATGTCAAGTGTGTACAGAAATTATGAGGAAATGTCAAGGTAAAGCTGAGAAAATTTCTTTTTTTTAAACTGGAAACATGAGGTAACTAAAGAAAAAATCTTTCTTTATAGTTTATGATGTTTAATTTACTTTGAATTGATTTCCTTTGGTTGCTTATGACTATTTCTTATAACATGCAGACAATCCTCCATCCAAAAATGTTTGATACTGTTTTATTATATACTCATTTATCCACTTTAGCATCTATACACATGTATCCCAAGGTCATCTTAACACTAATAACAGCATTAAAGGCCAATGAGCAAATCAGTGCATTGGGGCCCTTACCTACACAACCACTCACTAGGAATAAAAATTAACAACAAATCACAACATATATAGATTAGTGTGGGGCCCCTGTCCAGTGTGTCTCTGCATTAAGATGGCACTGATGTACATACTTTAGCATTCATACACATGTACTTATTTAATAGCAACTGACTGAAAGCACCCCAGTTTAGTAGTTAGAGAATATTTTTAATTGTAACACTAAAAAGGTCCTTACTGGAGCACTAAATGTGCCAACAATTTCAATCGCTCATGACTTCATATTAACAGACTGAATGCAACATAAGTAACAAAATGAACAGTACTTTATAAGCAGCTCTATAAAATTATAATGTAATTTAATATAAACTCATACTAACTCAAACTGACTGAATGCACCCATAACAAAACAGTGCATGTACATGTTTTCAGAAGTAACAAAATTAATTTCTATAAGGCCATTTAACATGTCTTCTGTAGTAAGTGACACATTAGTATTTGAGGCTCAGACAAGCAACACATGAAAATATCAAAGGGTGGGGAAAATTACTATTTCTCACTTCCTGTAAAAACCATTAGTAAAAATAGAGTGTAATTAGTATAATAAGAGTGGATAGCTATGAGTTATGACCTTTAGGCGGGAATGTGAAACTGACTATTAAGGATGCATGTAACTTTGCAAGTATTTTCATTGGAAAGAAAGTCTGGAAATTCAAAGCAGGGGGCTAAATCTATCACTGATTCAGCCACAATGTGTACTTGCAAGTAAATCTAAAAGCAGTGTGTGTGTATACTTGAAAGTAAATGTAAGTTACTTGTGTCTGTGCATTTGCGTATGTTACTCTATAATTACATATTATTACAGCTACTTTTAAAGGTAATTTAGTACCAATATTACAAATATTAGATATTATAAGGCTGGTAAATCATTAAATTTATGATAAAATGTGTATGTCATATTTTGTGCAATCAACCACTCTTAAAGTCATGAACTTCAAAAAGCATTCAACAAATGGATTCAAACTCTTTAAAAGTTTATTGGACAAGTATTTATTTTAAAAGCAAACACTTTGAAAAAGTTTAAATTTATATATGGTGTAGATTAGTACCAGAATAATGTATATAAAATATATAAATAAAGATAAAAAATATACATATTGTACATATATACTTCATTAACGCTAAATGATTCTAATTGTTAACACTGAAATACTATTATGCTAATACTAATTAATACTATAATAGTACACAACTACTATCATGTGCAAGCATGCTCAAAAAGATAAATTAATTTCAATTTTAAAAGTTTGTAATCAATATACAAACACTAAATTTTTACTCATCATTCAATAACAATAATACAATTAAAAAAATTGTTTACTTTACTAAGTTTAAAAAAGAAACAAACTGTAAATGTAGAAATAAATTATATAATATACATGCAATGATAAATCAATATTTTTTTAAATAAGACATTCAAAAGCTTAGAAATTCAAATAATTAAAAACAACCCTCTATAGCACAACTTTTCACTAAGAGACGTAATTCAATTTATATATTATAATATTAAATAGCAATACTGTCTTGTACAAGAGTATAGTATAAATTATAATTATAAAAACTAATACAAAAATGGTATTTAATATGATAATGCCTTGAAAGCATACTGCAAATTTTACAATATGCCTGAATATTTTTTTTTATTACTGGAGATTTATTTATTTGTTTACTCTAAATTTTCTTTAATTTTGAGAAGTTCCATAAAAATGAATGCCACATGTCTGCACCAAAGTCCAAAGCCAGGTGCCAAAAATATTTCAACATTACAGTCCTGTTCTGGAGACAGAAATATGTCCGATACTACAGTTCTGTTCTGGTACTACAAAGCAGGAATGTCAAATGCATGGTAATTTTGTTACACTATAATAATATTCTGAATACAGGTCAAGAAATGCAACTATTTTACACAATTCTTGAAGTAAGGTATACCTTTAAAAAAAAAAAGTCTGGATTGGTGGGGAAGACAGAGAAAGTGAGCCTGATGAATGAGAAAGATTTCTATTTGCTATGCTACAGATGCAAAAACTGAGCTCACAGAACTCTGTGTGTTATAATGTTTATTTTCTATTGTTGGAATTTCCTGGGAGTTGTCTGAAAAATAGAGAACTCAGGAAGGAGAAATATTATCTTCTAATTCTGGTCTATGACATATATTGCTTTCAGGACTTTGGCAGTAGAAAGAGAAGCATTTAATTTTGTTCTAAGGGTTCATGTAAATAAAAGAGCAGGTGTATTGAAAATTAAATCAACGTATTAGATGTTCTCTGAAAAATTGTATACACATTGCTTCACAAATTACCAATTATTTAACAGTTGTGGGGAATGATTAAAACATCTAATAGTAATACTGTTAAGTAAAACTGTTACTGTGAAATAGAATTAGCCAAGCAGATTATTACATTCTTCCAAAATTTTACAACAATATTATAAAAATACACTCTCACACACTATTGAGTAAATATTAATGGAGCCCAATGGAAAAGTACATTACATACATTCATTCATTAAAATATTTTTAAATTATTTCTTTTGATTTTTACATATTATTATATTTAGTGATATATGTTAGGTCCTATATACAAGTGTTGTAAAAAGAAATTACAGAGAATACAGTATATAAATAGTAAAATGAAATTACAGAGAATTCGGTACATAAATCAATTTTGAAACAATTAATGGAATAAATAAATAAATGTAGGTCAAGATTAACTTTAAGTACTGGCATTTGTGAAAAAAGCAAGCTGAACTGAGCCAAATTTAAAATAGCTTGCATGCATGCGATGATAAATTTGCTACTGTGCTTTTACATATAAGAGTGTGTATAAGTACAATGTAGTATCGCTCTTTCTCAAGTTAGTGAATGAGCAACAAGTTATGTGTGTATGCATATACTCATGCATGTACCTTGCAATTTCAGGACAGCAAACATGCTGTAATACAGATTTTTTTTTTTTTTTTTAGTATGTACAGATTAGCACCATAAAACCCTACAGCAGACTGATGGTGATTTGAGTAATGAATTTTACAGCTGTTTCCCTGAAGATAGAACTTACACACCATCACATTACAAACTATGACCCAGTCTCTCCATCCAAATCATTACTCTTTTCTCCTATTTTCAGATTCATAATAAAGAGAAATATTCTAATATCATCATGTAACCCTTAAAAAAAAAAAGAAATCCACCTAGTAAAAGCTTATAACTTATGCATGATTGTTATATATAAATACAGTGTATGCACATGCAACAGATTAATAAGAATTAAGATGATTACTACTACATTTAAAACTGATTATTATTATCATCAATATTATTACTGCCTTAAAAAAAAATATTATTCATAATTGTACTTGTAGGTGACTTCTTCCTTAGGACAACAAATTCTTAACAAATGAATTCATTATGTTTTACTTATAAAAGGAGCCATGAGAATATAATCATTAATTTAATAGCAAATAATAGATAAATTGTTCAAAATCAGTACTGTTTATTTTTTTTAATTAAAAAACCCAATGGATAAGCAGATAGTATTAGAAGTAGAACTAGAATTAAAAGGGATTTCTAGCACACTTTCATTAGGCTTAATTTAATAGCAAAATAAAGTACAAACCAGATGAAAAGCTAAATCAGTACTTAAAAAAACCCACCCAAAAGATTAACAAATAGTGATAAACTTTCGTGTGATCAAGTAATGAAGTATGTATTCATTAGGCTTGATATTTATCAGGATTTTCACTCAGGTTTGCCCTCAAATATTTTTTAAAGCTAATGAAGTGCAGGATACTACTCTTTCTTAAATAATTTTCAACAAAAAAATGACTTTTATTAATGTCTACTTTTTAACCATCTGCATTGGTTACTAAACCAAACACTATGAATCACAGAACATAACTTAAAATGCAAAATCTATTAAAATTCTTCTCTTCATTACAGTTTAATACCCATCTGATTCACTCACTAGTCACTGGTATAAATCTGCTGTGCAAAAGTAGACTTTTTATATCACTTCTAATTCTCAATTTATCAGAAATTAACACATTTATTCTGATCATTAAATTTATGTATATTCATACAGTAACTTTATATACAACTGCAAAGACCAGTTTAGCAAAAGTGAAATGCCTTTTCATCTACACAAAGAGAACACAGTTAAAGTCATTAGTACTATAATTTTTTTTCCCCACCAATATGAATAAGATATATTCACTGTGCCTCTATTCCTCATAAACTTAATCTCAAACCATGCATTATGTAAAACTATGCTTGAACGGTATCTCAAAGTTGCATATTAATTATGTGCATATTTAAACTTATGAATGTGGGTTTTTTTTTTTAAATTGACACTTTTCAAAATATAACTTAAATTTTGTGTACTTTTTCATGTTATTTCTGTATATGGGTTATTCACAAATATCTGCTCTATAATATTTAGAAGTAGTCAAGTACTGTGATATGAAGTGAGAAACCAGGTTAGAGAACGAATATTTTATAAACATGCATGTTTATGACAATGGAGATTGAAAAAATAAGACCACAAAACATCAAACATGTAACCCCTTCCACAAAATTACTGAAAACATAAAACACACAACTATACTACTTGTGTCAAAGCCATATGACAACAAGCCTACAGCCAAGAAATGCATCAAAATCAAAGGGGTATCTAAAAATAGATCAATTAAATTGCCAAGACATTTATCAATGTGACAAAAGTAGATCAACTAAACAACCATCAAGATGTGTCCAACTCATAAAAAAGGCCAATAAACAAGAAAATTATAGCACCAAATACTATCCTATAACCCAAACTTGTGCATCTAGTGAAATCACTTTCAATTATTTAATCTGTTGAAAGACCACTTGAATGAATCTAGTACATATATTAAGGAGCAAGTACAAAATCACAATTATAGCTGCACCTAATTATTTTGATGAATAAGGGTCTACAATGGAACTTGCAAACATAAATACTGTTACCTCATAGTCAACTTTACTTTTTGTGAAATAAGCACTTAGATTAAGTTAGAACTTCTTTCCCAACATATCTCATATGAAAAATTTTGTGAGTTTTCTCACAAAGTTTAAGTTAATCCACTTGCATTACACAGGAGTCTTGACTCACGTGAATCAGCCCACTTGTCACTCCAAGAGTCTGACTCTCATCTGAGCTAGTTCAATTATCAAAACCTAGCTCACATTTTAACCCCTCCAGTTGTCATTCCAGAAGTCTTGCTCATACCTGAACTAGCCTGGTTCATATCTGATCTAGTCTAGTCCAACTGTCATTCCAGGAGTCTTGCTCACATTTAAACTAATCCAAATGCCATTCCATGTGTCTGGCTACAATTTGAACTAGTCCACTTGTCATTCTTGGTGTTTGGCTATAATTTGAGCTAGTCCACTTGTCATTCTTGGTGTTTGGCTACAATTTGAGCTAGTCCATTTGTCATTCTTGGTGTTTGGTTCCCATTTAAGCTATAACTGTTACTGTTAGTTCAGGAGTGTGGCTAAATTAAATCTCAATACTAATGTCAAACAATGAATCAGTCAGGAGTCAGATCATATTTAACTTCATTAGATATTAATTAATCTTGTTATAATGGTAAATATCCATTCAATATACCTTTTGCATTGTCATGATTAAAATTTCACCAAGCAGGAGCAAGGTAAAATTTAGTATCACTGATTATAAGATACAATTAGTCAGATGCTCTAAGATCAATCAATCACATAAGCCAGATTATATTTAACGTCACTAATGATTGATCATGTAAGATCCAGCATAAAACCTAATTAAAAGTTAAGTAAGTCTTACTTCATCCAACAGAGAAATGCTTGGCTATGTGGCTTTAATTCAGAAATTAGAGTAATCTGAGATATTTAGGTTGTGCAACATTAATATAAAGCTTAGTTATAAACTTATATGGACATATTTTAATTAGAAACCTAAAGAGAAAGTGAATATTATAAAATTATTTAAAGACATTATCTGTATCTGTATTAACCTCTCCCGATTTAATTATGAACAAAGGTGATTATCTTTTGTAATTGTATAATTATAAAGTAAGCTCAAATTCTATTAAAATAAGAAAGAAAGAAGTAATTCAAAGTCACAAATAATTATATAAAATTTAATTATAAAAACAATATATTAAAAACTCTGTATAATTTTTGTCTAACTAAAAATAAAGCAGATAAATGTTTTAACATGGTATTGAAAACCTAACTATTCTTTTTTCCTTTTTGATCTATCTTTGACATTTCATGAAAATGGTCGACATTTGGCAGCAAATGCCAGTGCAGACACATGCTGGTTGCTATAGGATGCCGAGTTCAGGTGTAAGAGCTAACACAATCACATAATGACAGGAAATGAAAGGGAAATGAGCACTAATGACAGCGATTAACAATTATGTCTAATACTTCAAAATGCTCTAACCCCTCTATTATGGGGATGTCAGAATGGGACATTAAGAACAAAAGGACCAAACTATTCCCATGGGCAGCAGAATAACTTTATTTCAGCAAGTGACTCCACATTCATGGTACTGTCGGTTATTCAACTTATTGCAATGTCTATATCATCAATTTTGGAATTGCTATAGTATACTTGTATAACAAACTTAAAAGCAATGCCTTAAAAGAACAAGTTAGTTTTTTCTTTGGCCACATTAGTATATACAAGCCTGTTCAAACAATCCTAAAAATCTGTAGAAATTTAAACATGCTTATTCAATAAAGCCTTGCTGAAAATGTTATTCAAGTAGCTGTTTCATCACTATCATCAGCATGAGAACAGCCAAATCTATCCAGTCAAGAGAACAGAAAACCTATTCAGTCAAGAAAGCAGCATAAAAATCTATCTAGTCAAGAAAGAGGACAGAAAGCCTAGCCAGTCAAGAGAAACAACCAAGCCTAGCTGATTATGAGAATTGAGAGCCAAACCTAATCCAGTAACTAAGAGAACAGAGAAATCTGTAGCCAAGAATGAGTACAGTCAAATCTATCCAGTCAAAAGAAACAGCTAAATATATCCAGTCAAAAGCCAAACATATTCAATCAAGTAAAACACCCAAACCTATCAAGAGAACAGCCAATCCAAATCCATTCACTAATTCAGTACAAAAGAAACAACTAAAACTATCCTTGAACAGTGAAACATATTCATTAATTCAGTCAAAAGAAACAGCCAATCCAAATCCATTCACTAATTCAGTACAAAAGAAACAACTAAAACTATCCTTGAACAGTGAAACATATTCATTAATTCAGTCAAAAGAAACAGCCAAACCTATCCAGTGAAGGGAAACAGCAAAACCTATATAATCAAGTAAAAAGCATGATCCACTGAATCAGTGATGCTAATGTGTTCATGGGGATATTCTCATGAGAAAAGTCTTCACACAACGCCAAACAAAAAGACATTTCTAAGCTCTCAGTGGAGTGGACAAGTGATCTTTTTACACCATTAGTACTAATAGTAGAATACTACTGCTTTACACTACTCCCGATGCAGAAGCAAGAGAATGTCCAGTACATGTATTTCCCCAATGAATGGAACAGTTTCCATTGATTGTTCAGAGCTACTCTTATCATTTAAGATCACTCAATACTCATGCATTGAAACTAAATTATCATATAAATGATATAGCACACATTCATGCATTGTATATTATAATTCAATAATACTACAGAAAACTAATTAGGAGTTTATTCCAAATACTATCAGTATCAGCAACACACATTCTTTACTTTAGCATTAAAGTTACTTAACTAATCAATGGAATACTGATTACTAATGGAGTAATGATTATAAACTTTGTTTTGGTATAATTTGAAAACAGACACAAATACATACTCAAAGTAGACACTTGATTATCCAGGTTAGATGGGGGTGGTGGTGGAGGGAGTAAGAGACTCTGATGATTAAAATCCTGATTAAGCTAGATAAAACAAAAAGAAAAATAATATTGTACTATTATAAGGATACCTCTACACTGCTTATTGCCTGAAATCAGCCTCTGTAATTGTATTATGTCTTTAGTTGGCATCTTGTCATTTGTATCTCATAATTTTTCTTTCTTCTTTAAAAAAAAAAAAAAAAATCAGTAAGCCACCTTCCTTTATCCTATATCTTGCATGAACATATTATTTTAAGCATCCTGGTTAGTCTGCTCATAGATAATTCAGTCATTACATATGGTTAACTAGTAACTTAGTAACTCTGAATTAGATTATAAGAAATGTAAAATATTACAGCATGTTAATATTTAATTTCTTTATATTCTAACAGTTATATATGTGCGCTATTATTATTATTATTATATTAACGGGCACTCTTAACATGCTAAATAGTTGTATTCTATTTTTATTACATCAACAGATTGTATAACCTAATAAAATAATGGTCACAATGAAACCTTTACAGCTTTGGAAGTTAAAATATTGAATCAATCTGTGATAACAGCTCTGCACAATAGCAATCAATAATAGTTATTAACACAGTGACACCCATTTTATTGATGATTTGGCCATGACAATATTCCATATTTTTCACATTAGCTCCCGTACATTACTCAGTTGAACCTATCGTTTGTGGTCTAAACAGCATTTAAAAAATATTTTATTGCACCATAGCAATCCAAAAATATATAAAGAGAAAAAATAGCCACTGTCATATATAACATATTAACATGCATGACATTTAGCAGATTTAGGGGCTCCAGTAACATTTACAATTATGAGTAGTTAGTGAAATAAATCAGTAAGTAAAGATCCAATCAATTTTTGACATTCTTGCATATTCATTTTTAAAGTTATCATTCTATTTTATAGCAAAGATATGTTCATAAATTATAACTTTATTTTGCACATCTTTATATGATGTCAAACTCAAAAGTGCACAAACTATACTTTTGAAAAATATTTCCTGCATATCTGTTTAGCATGAATTCTTTCCATTACTAAACCTAATGATCTTATATTAACAATTATTAATATTAGTCATCAGTTATTATGCCTTTTTCAGACACTAATGAAGATCAATGATACTTGATAGCCCATGATCAAGTAAGATGGTAAACTCAAGCATGTTATGTTTATAATGATCCTCTTACATGTATGTAAGAAATTAATGCTGGTTTGTTTCTAGATACTTTCAGGTTCTCTGGATTTGGAGTATCCTGGGTATGATGATAGACAGGGGATAGAACTCTTGTATTTCTCTTCAGCTATCATGTCTGGGAATCGTGTTTTCTCTCTGATTAGTTGCTTGGTTTTGACAATGCCTTTGTGAGTAGAATGAGCAATGTAAACTGCTTTCTGGCATAAACTGGTTGGAGTAATAATTCTACGATCTCTCAAGAGTATTCCATTTGTGACTGACAGCTCTTCTTTGAATCTTGTGAACTCAGACACATCAGGATTTTGCCATTTCCCTGACTGCTATCATCAAATATATGGAGTTGACTGCCTTGGCTTATGGCTTCTCTAACTTCTTTGAGTGTCAGTGACTTGTGTATTGCATTGTTTGCATCAAAGCTTATGAACTCTTCTGCTAGGTTAATGGTTGATGGTTTTCTGTTGGGTGTCGATTAATGTAGTCAGCTGGGTTTTTTTGCGAGTTTCATTCATATGGCATGAGCCTCAGTTTCCATCTCTGAATTCTTGCTGTTGTTGGTTTTTGACTGAATAAAATACCAAGTAGTGGTTAGTGATCTGTGACCACAGTAAAGATAGCACCGAACAAGTATAAGTGATAATATTCCACTCCAAAAACAACTGCGAGCATCTATCTGTTTTACAGTATTTTTGTTCTGTTTCTGTCAATGATCTGCTTGCATAACAGATTG
This sequence comes from Sinotaia quadrata, assembly GCA_028829895.1. Classification (NCBI taxonomy): domain Eukaryota; kingdom Metazoa; phylum Mollusca; class Gastropoda; order Architaenioglossa; family Viviparidae; genus Sinotaia; species Sinotaia quadrata. Next base: position 116,834,939 of record CM054181.1, on the reverse strand, counting down.
GTTTTCCTTCTTGTGTCAGAATTGCCCAGAGTCCAAATGGACTTTCATCTACCAATATTGTGGTTTCTTTTGCAGGGTTGAAGTATGCCATTATACATGCACCTGTGAGAAATTGCTTCAGTTTGTCCAAAGGCTTGTTCTGATTCTTCCCATTTCCACGGTGAGTTTTCTGAGTGGTTCTGTGATTGTTGAGAATTCATGAATTAATCTTGCTACATATTGTGTCATCTTGAGGAATGATCTAACTTCAGCTACTGTTTCTGGTGCCTCAGTGTTGACAAATGTTTGAATTTTGACTGGTTGTGGCTGAACACCTTTTTCTCCAAATATATGGCCATAGAATTTAAGTTACTTTACAGAGAATCTGCATTTGTCTTTGTTGAGTTTAACTCCAATCTCATTCAGCTTTTTCAATGTATCTCTGAGCACTATGTCATTAGCAATATCGTCAGACAAGTTCTTGAATCCAGGAATGTCAATCAGCACTTCTAAAATTGCATTTTGAAAGATCTCTGTTGCTTCATTCACTCCAAACAACAATCTCTTCTACTGACTCAACCCAACATATGTTGAAAATGTTGTTATATATTTGCTTGACCCATCTAATTCAAGCTGGTGATAAGCACTTGTCAGATCCAATTTACTGAAAAATGTGGAGCCATTTAGTTCTGCAATGAGATCATCAATCAATGGCATTGGATGTTTTTCACGCTTGATTGCTATGTTTGCTTCACACATGTCGACACAAATACATACACCTTCTTTCTTTGGTACAATACGATTGGGCTCACCCAAGGAGTAGGACCATCAACTTCCTCGATTATGTCAAAATCTTCAATATGCTTGAGCTCTTTCTTCACATCTTTCCTGACAGGAAATGGAATTCTGTGTTGCTGTGCCATCAGTTGGACATCTTTGTCAATGTGAAGGGTGATTTTCTTGTTTTTGATTTTCCCCATTGAAAAGAGTTGGGAATTCATCAGGGATGGGCACACTGGCTGAAAACGTAAAGCATGTGAGTTTCAGAGCTTGTGATGTCACATTGCTGGTAGATTACATGAGTCCTGTGTTTCAATATTACTCATGACATAGATTTTGGTTGTGACTCTTTCTCCTTTGCACTAAATTTCTGCAGTGAAATGACCAATGACAAGTGTTGTTACTCTTGGCATTGATGCAGGTATAGTTTGAGTGTCAAAAACATATATTCTGCTTCTACATCAGGTTCATCTTCTGCCTGTATATTGTAAATTTGTATTCTTTTTTTTGTCCTCTGCCTGTATAGCATAGTCATCAGATGATTTTTCTTTGTCTTCTATTTTATCATCTTCTTTGATTTGGTGGGCTCCTTTCTTTGAGTCTGTGCATCAAACTTTGGCAAAATAATTCATCTTATGGCAAGGCTTTGCATTCCTTCCCCCTTGCTGGAATGTGGTTGCATGCAGACATCTGCCACCACAATTTCTACATTATGATAGATCTATGATTATAATTTCTGTTTCTTTAATCATAACTTAACCTTAGAGTGTAACATATCATGATGATTATGTGACTTTGCGTACAAATTTTCTCTTTTCTTGTCTTTCTATGTGAGTTTCAAAGCATTTGATGTACTCTCAATTTCATTTGCATGTGATTCAGACAATTCAGCTGCATAAGCTTCTTATAGTATTTGAGTCACGGTAAGGTTGTCACAAAGAGCATGTCTTCTGAGTTTGCTTGTTTTACATCCACAAAGGATTTGAGTAAAAATCTTGCGATCTTTGTCATGAAAGTCAATGTTGAGCCAATATACGAAGTTTGTGTGTAGAACGTATCAATGGACTCACTTTCCAAATGTACTGTTTAACAAAATGTGAAAGGCTCCTAAACCACATTTTTCTCTGGCATGAAATAGTCTTGCAGCGATTTCTTTGCTGTGTCATATGCTGCATTATTCCCTTTCTGTTCTTCACTGAAATTGTGATGTTGAATCCTTCTTCACCTATGTAATGAAGTAAAAGTGCTTTCTTTCTTTTGTTGTTGATGTCAAATCTGATACCAGCTGTTTATTCATCAGTAAAAACAGAGAATGAGGGAAAGTTTGGGAGTGATGTAATTTTGTTGTCCTGTTTGTCTTGCTGCTTGTTTAAATGAAACTGAACTAATTTTGATACCTGCTCAGGATAAAATCACTTAACACTATATATATAACAGTTCAATTTTCACCAACTGGGTCACCAAATTGTTATGTTTAATATTAAGCACTTGATTTTATTGACAACACATAATCAAGATGAATTATAATAGTTTTATTCAGAACTCAGTGTGTATGTGGTATGATGTAATGGCAGCCATACTGTTCTCTTTCTATTATGTGTCAGAAGTGTGTAAGCTAATTACAGTGACAATATATTCAAGAATGTTTCTCATATAGAACAAAGTGGATGTCAATATGATGATACTACAGTTAGTATTGGTTATTGATATTTACATGTGTTTACAATTATTATTAATCAGTTAAGTATTACATATACCATTTTGATAGTGTTGTAGATGAAATGTGTTTAGTTGTTAATTGTTTACATTTCTTCCAAATCAGATTTTAAAAAAGCCAGTATGAAACATGACAAAGTTAAATTTATAATTCTATTTTACTTCTGATACTTGTGATAGATAAAGAACTAATAGCTCTATGTTTGAATGAACTATTTTTTTCAATAAATTCAATGTCTTCTTTATTAATTTAAGTTTAATTTGTAAAACATATTGATACTGTGCTGTATATCATAAATATTTACTGTTTCATAGGTATAAACTTCAGTGCTTCAGTGTTAATACACATTCCATTCATGTCAAGAAACAACACAATCAAACTGATAAGCCAAATTGTATCTCAAACACAGAATACACATACTGTATAGAAAAGAACAAAAATAAGTTGTGTACAATTTTTTTCTATTAGCATTTAAATTGTAATAGTAATATGTGAAGTTATTACTTATTAATACAATATTATTATTATTATTATTATTATTATAGCAAGAAACTTTATATCTATTTAATATATATTTGCATAGTTCTACCACACCCAGTTAATATGTTAATCATTTACACACACAATTCTTGACAGATATATGCATTTCAGAAAAATGTAACTTGTAGACACTGATCATTTTGATATTATAAATAAGCAAAAACAAAATTATGTCATAAACTGCGGCAACATGCAAACTATTATTATTTATATTGGAAAGGAAGAACAGTATAGTGGCCCCTTCTACATGAATTTATCTGTTCCAGAACTGTAACATAAAACCAAAAATACACTAGTTTTGGTTGCAATCATAAACCCATAGTAAAGTGCATGTTAATTGTTATATTGTAAAGTGAACTTCAATCTTATTAAGGAGATTCCATCAGAAAGTGATCTGATTATATGAACCAATTGTAAAGTTTAATTATATTCTAAAAGCTTATACAAAGCCTTTAATGAATGAATACTTTGTTTTACAATTTTTGTATAAACATGAATGAACAAGACAGTAGAAGTCATTTGCATTCTACTTTATTCAAGGTCTTAAAATCTAGGGTAATACACACAGACCAGTTGGATGGATAAAAGCTTCAGTCTAACATCAAGACTTAAGCTCTGGGGTCAAAATATGTAAGCTTTTGGATCTGACTAGACAATCTAAAATTAATTTTAGTCAGAATGCTAGTCCTGGTATTTCTTTGGTCCAAGCAGACTAATCTCAGAATAAGCACAGAAAAATGATAGCTGTATATTAAAAACAATTACTTGTTTCATATGAAATACATTATTTTAACTGTAATAGGTTGGGACATTATAGCTTTGGAAGTCAGGCACTGATTGATAGTCTAAACTAGAATCTCTGGATATGAGTAATTTTGTTTAATAGTAATACAAATGCTTTTATTTAGTTTTAATGAAAGGAATTGAGCATGCAATCTTTGTTGTGCTGGCATAAAATAGGATGTAACTGTCAAAGTTTTAATGAAGCACAACAAACATGCAAAAGATGCTATTAGCTGTATTGCAGACTATTGAAAACAAATCAAAAACTGGATGAATGGGGAGAGTCTGAATGGAGAATTAAGCCTTTCCTGTCTTTTCTTCTTGTCTTCGAATACTACTAGTCCAATGGCAATGTCCTTTGAATAAATGCAATCAGTGATTTTTATCCAAAATAATGTTTTTTTTCTATGATTACACTATTTTGGAATATGATTAACAGAATTCTCTCTTCCAAAACAATTTCCTCTATAAAAGTATAAGACACTGCAACAGGGCTATCCATAAAGTTTTCTTTGTTAATCTTTTTTCTGTGATGATTCTATAGAGAAAATGATATTAATGACAGAAGAAATTACTGACTTGTGGGCATGCACACTGTACTTATTGCACAGGTGTAGTCAGAGGGCAACAACCAGTGCAACCAAAGAGTGTAATTCATTTTTCAAATATAACTAAGAAATAATATATTATCAAGTAAAAACCATTTAAACTAAAATAAATATCCTTAATGTGCCACTTCCTTTAATTTATAGAAATGTACATAAATATTGTTAAAATTAGATGCATTCTCCTGAAAACTAAAAGTTGCTATACTTATCACTATATAAGGTATTAAAAATGCTAACTAGAAGTGTTTAAAAAATAAATAATAATGGAATGAGATAAATGGAGTCCATTTTTCAACAGTTTCTTTACATTTTCACTTGAATAATATTAATACTAGCATAAAAGCCAGAGTTAATGTTTAAAAATTATAAATTAAATTAAAATTATAATGACACATGAAGTCTTAAACATATGACACACATCTCACTTGACCCCAAAAGTTATACTATAATATAATATTCTTCCTCTCTATACCATTACCAGTTGCTATATGAATTGCTATTTATAATTATAAGTGATCTGTGAAAAGATAAATCTAGGTTTAAATAAATAAAATACAAAAGATCTCAATGCTAGCACTAAACAGCACTGTAATTGTCCTTCACCTGTATATAATTATATTATAAATACCCTACTAGTACAATATACTAGCTTGCACATAATTACTTGAAAAATTTACTAACACTGCTTATGGATAGTTAGCCTACCACAACTTACAAGCATATGAGGCCATGTGTTCAGGCTAATTTTATGTAATTATGCACATGCTTCATATTAATAATACTAATAGGTTTATGCACAGCTAAATCAGTAAATGGTGTACACTGAGCTGTCAGTAATTAGATCTTTGCTTCAATGTATATTCAAAAAGTCCTACAGTCATTTTATGCACTTGTAAAATAAATAAATAAATGCTTCATTTAAAAAATGTTCTTATACTGATATTTTTATAATTTTAATTATGTTGACTTTGTTTGATACTGATATTACAAGTATTTACTAATAAAAATAACTAGTTAAAAGTAGTAAATCTCCAAACTTTACGTTTCCACCTACCATACTTATATACTGCTCCAATCCAACATGTATAACTCTAGTATTTGTTGTTTTATAACTTAGTAAAAAACTAATTGTCTTGTCATAATGTGTGATACTTGTAGATTGCATTTATGATTTTGATAGTTAATTCTTAAACCCGTTACCTTATAAAAAATATGTTGATGTACATAATGAGTATGAATATGATCAGACAAGTGTTCTGAAAACATGTAAATAGTATTAATACTATTACTAATCATGTGTATTATATAACTTTTAATAAATACTAAAATAGTATTAATACTAAACAAGCTCGATAAAAGTATTTGTATATAGTATTAACAGTAATTTAAATAGGCAAGTGATGTGATTTAGATTCCATGAAAACACAATAATTAGTATAGCTGAGTGGTGATCAAACAGGTACTCTTGAGTGATGATCAGAAAAGTATTCTATGACATTATAGTGATTAGTATAGATGAATGGTGATCAGAAAGCTTCTAAAAACATGTCTATATTAATCAGTATAGGTGAGTGACATACTATACAGTATACTTAGTGAATGAATGTACTTAATGAAAACTTGTATAGTACAGCTAAGTGTCATGTACAATTCAGTGTAGTTTATTGATTGGATCATGGATATACTTAATGAAAACATGTATAGTATAGGTGAGTGGTATATACAATACAGCATAGTTTAGTGATTGGATGTATATAATGAAAACATGTATGTATAGTAAAGCTGAGTGTCATGTACAATACAGTATAGTTTTGTGATTGGATTACTTAATGAAAATATGTATAGCAATTAGCATAGCTAAGTCAGTAAGTGATGGATCAATAGATACCTTATCAGGCTTATGAAATCAAGTATACAGTATACTGAGTGCTAATCATCCCTGATAAGTTCCAAGACCAAAAGTGAATTAAATAATTAAAAAAATAATAACAAACAGTAAATATAAAATTAGAAATGGCATATATAATTCAGAACACTCAAAGCATCCACACAGCACATATCATTACCATAATATGGATTTTGAAGAAAGTAAACTTTCACAGTTTAACTATATAACACAAATTTTACTGACTGAAGTGTTTTAGTGTTCAGACTGTAAATAGTTTAATTACTTTAAAAAAAACTAACAAAATTAGCATACTCTGATTAAAGATAACTTGTAATAATCTTCAGAAATCTCCAGTCCAATAATCTAATACATATAAATACATATATAATATTAATAATTGTATGAAAACAGGCGAGCTACTTTATGGACATTATATTTAAAAACTAAAGGAAAGACTGAATGAGGGGATACATGTTAAAGGAATAGGTGCTGCAATGTTAAAAAAATAACCCTATCCTACTTCTATTTATTATACAATTGCCAAAGGTTTATTTATGTCTTTCACGTGTAATGAGGATTTCAAATGCATTTTCCATCAATTCACTTATCTCCCAAGAGAATCACTCTATCTTCTGTATAAAACAACTCTTACCTTAATAATTTTCAATTTTCTGTGTATGGATCCAAAATGTTTAAAATAAATGCAAATTGTGATTCATTAGAGTTCAAATAATCAGTACTGAATACATACAGTAACCAACATTATAGTACATAAGATTCTTAATATATGGTCACGAGGTTTGTTATTGTATGTCTTTATTTGCTGTTGGTTAAAGCCCATATGCAAGCAACAATTAGCTATACATCTGTACAACTGGTCAATTGGTTCCAATGGTTTAGGCTACTGTAAATTAGGATCATATCACTTCTGTCATAAAATGGTATCAATTCCAATTTTAGCTGTATAGTTATGATTGAAGAATTAAGAAAATTAAATTTAGAATTTGCAGAAGACAAATGCAATTAGTGTCATGTTTTATCTTTGACTATTATTATTTTGAGATACAAGTATTTTATTTGCTCTTATATTAGTTATAATGGTAGTTCTATGATGTGTGCTAAACAGCATCCATTAAAAAAAAAAATGAGGTCATTCAATCAAGTATAATGCAATTGAATTCAAACATTATTTTTTTTATTACTAAATTATTTCATTTAATACAATTACTTTTACTAATGCTTTTTAACTTTGCAAAATAACTAATCTTTTTACAGTTAACTATTAAAATTGTATTAAAAAAAAAAACCACTAAGGGCATGTTTCATTGTTTGATTTATGCAAGTACTAAAAAGTAACCCCAATAACAATAAGACTTGAGTAGAAATACACAAATGGTTTGCCACTCTATAGTATAAGTGTTAAGGCATAACCATATCTATATGAACAATTAATATATGTACTTAACAAAAGTACTATTTTAAAAAATATATTCATTTTTTAATTCTGAACTCAGTTATTTATGACAAAATGTTTCTACAGGTGAAATGTTTCTTTCAATGAGTTAAAAGAATTTTGTATAGTTTATGCTAAATGTATTTATATTTAGTTTTAAAATAAGATGTTTACATTTACTACAATTTACAACTGTATTTCTTTTAAATACGGAATTATACTAAACTATATTGCAAAAATCTTTAGATACCAAATTAACAGTACTGTATTTTAGCCTACTACCATCTCAAGAATCAATCCACTTTGTGAGTCTAATATTGTAATAAGTAATAATATATATAACTATAGGGTACTGATTACTATAAAATTACAAAAATGTATTTCACCTAAAAAGAAGTAAATAATCACAAAATATTCTACTTTTTAGTAACTGCTGTGCAACCACTGATCTAGCTGGCACCAGTCTTATTCACTGACTCAGTCACTATATCTTCTGTTTAGCACATGTAGCAGAGGAAACGAAAACCTAAATTTAGTAAATAACCTAGATTAAATCTCATGCTCACTAGAGCCAGAGGTTATAAAGGGTAGGAATTATGCTGCTGCAGCTGGTTAATGTTATACCTTAGCATTCATAAAGGGCATTTACCACTATTTTCACAACTGAATTTTGATCAGTCCATAATGAATGTTTGTGTCTACAGATACCAGTGATTCGGTGAGAAATATAACTTATAAGGCTAGCATAACCTTTATAGTTTTATACATCAACAGTAAGAATTACCCTAATCAGGAACTATAATATTGTAAATGTGACTTCCTTGTCATACACATAACTTAGATTGTAAAAGCACGCACGCCTAGTTCTTAGGCGAACGCCGGCTGATGTGAAATCTAGGTGCTCAAACCAAATCCTGCAATCGCCGTCCCTGCCCGGTTTTTTTTCTTCCCCTAGGGGTGGGTGGGTGTTAAGTGATGGAAGCTTTAGAATGGTCATACATTTTAAAATGGCAAGTGTTCAAAACCATTTTTAGTCTCATACTTGGTATAATCGCATTTTAAGGAGTGGATGTTTACGACGTAGGATGCATAATTTCTAGGGCAAACGCAAGGTTTTGGAGTTGATTCATTCACCACAAACTAAAGCCAAATTTGGTGCCCATTTCGGGAACACAGAGGAGGCAGACGAGAGATAAGGGGGAAGCAACTGATGCCAACACCTGTCAAAGACTCTCATATCTTCATTCACTTAAACCCCTGAAAATGAATTTTCTAATAGAATACGTTCGTATATAATCAAAATTAACAACGTTTCTCAAAATATATTTTTAAAAACCCAAGAGAGTGGTCAATGACTTACCCGTCCACAGGCACAACCAAGCGTCTCTGCTGCTGCGACCTCGTTCTCGCGAAATTATGGCGGAACTGTGACGTCATGACGGGAAACGTTTACATTTTATCGCAGTGGTACAACTGTACATGCTTGAAATTGTGGTCTTCGCACAAGATTTTGTGGAGATTTTTCCTATCATAAAATGTTTTTGGTTAATATGATGGAATCTTATACAAAAATACTTCTATTTACTGTAATATTTACTCCTTATTTTATTTTTAAACTGGATTATCAAAAGCTCTCAACCTTATGTCGTCTGCTACAAATTGTAAAGTCGTCTAATCTGATATAGAAAACAGTATAGTAATTTTATTATGAACAATTTGTAAAAGACCTGACAGAAAATATTCAGTATGAAGTATATGTAACAGCAGATCAGTGTTAAACTAGGCACACATACACACAAAATATAAGGTCACTTACTGCCGAGAGATGACCGCTGCAGCCAGTCACTGAGTCAGTATCCAGAAAGATCGTGGCGTCAGTAAAAGTACATGTAGCCGAGTTCTTCTGAATCACCCACCTCTCACTCACAAAGGTGATCAGTTTAGGCGTGCTATATTATTAGAGCTAATAGTAGACAAGCCCTTTTCTTGGTTTTTTGTTTTTGTTTTTGTTTAAGAAGCGACTCGGGTGTGGTTCGATTGTCTGGCAAATTAACTGCTGAGTTGATATTGCAATTTGCGTATCATACTTAAGATCTCCAGCATCGCAGCCGTTCATTTGACTGTAGACTATTGTATAAAATAAAGACGCGCAGTTCTGCGACACATTCGTCGTATTTATTTGTCATTTGTCCAGATCAGGAGTCAAAGTCAGAAGTCTAGAGCAATTATGTCATCACAGACTAGAAGAAGCGGAAAATCCACATGACAACACTTATAGAACGTCGAAGAGTTAATTAAATTAGCAGTTCAACATGAAGTGCGAGACGTCTTTATACTAAAATGATATAGAATATAATATCACTCAAACTTGTCGATGCCTCGCCGCCTGATTATATCTAAGTGGAGCGTTCATATATGTACAGTGTGTGTGTGTGTGTGTGTGTGTGTGTGTGTGTGTGTGTGTGTGTGTGTGTGTGTGAATACGTGGGGTTTTCTGCAGTAAATAATATTTATTGTAAATAATAATTTCCTTGATTACGATGATGCTTAAGATGATTTATTTAAATCTTAGTAATACAGTACGAATACATCAACTAAACCACGAGAATCATTTTAAATAATACAAACAAGTTTACTTTAAATGGAAACACGAATCGAATATATAAGTATATCTCATAAACAATTTTATAGACAAAATTTATGAACAACCAAAATTAATTACAGCAACAATAACAACAGCAAAATTTTAAGAAGGCCAAAAAAAAGTGGCGGAGTTGTTTATGCTGTCGGAAATCGTGTCCTGAGAGCTCACTTAAAAGTAATAATCATCCCTTTGACCAACATCGGAAAACGTGCTTCTATGAGATGTCTGTGTGCTTTGCTCAGCTGGATGGTGACACTGATAGCTATTTCAGTCTAGGCCACTACATATAGATGTGTACAACTGGCGTCAACTTGTAAATGATATCACCAAGATGGGGATTGATTTGTGACACTTGTTAAGGGCTGCTTTTAAAGAACCCATAGAACTTCTAATAGAAAACCTTAAACAATAAAGATTATGGCAGAGTTTTTGCCCATTGCTTTTGAAATTAGTGTGAAGTGAGTGAGATTTGAAGTGAGTATATGCATTTGAAAACTGAATCACTGTACAATATTGCTTCAAAATTAAGTAATTCTACATAAAATTGGTACAAAGTGAGAAGGTGTACAAATTGAGTACATATACTTGAAATAGGTGCAAAGTGAGTCACTGTACACAAATGAGCTTGCATACAACTATATAAATATATGACAATGTGCAGAATAAATGTGTCATGGCACAAAATAAATATACATCTTGGTACAAAATAAATGTCAGGACACACAATAAATATATGTCATGGTACAATATAAATATATACCATGGCACAAAATAAATTTATATCATGGCACTTAATAAATATACGACACGGTACAAAATAAATATATGTCATGAGTAAAAACAATAAGTCATGGCACATATTAAATATATATGGTACAAAATATGTGATTTGGCACAAAATAAATGTAAACATAAATTAATACAAAGCTGTTCGGTGCTTGGCGAATACTGACACAAAATAAATGTTTATAATACATGAAATAAATGAATGTCAAACTGTTACAAAATAAGATTTTGTGAATTAAATAATTTTGCAGATATTAATGCAAAGTGATTATAGATACTGGCACAGATGACTGTATATATTGGTGCAACGTTACATTATATATTGGCACAAATTGACTATAAATATTGGTACAAATTGATATAAATTGGTGCTCAGTGATTACACATACTGGTGCACAGTGACTATATATACTGGTATATAGTGACTATACATATTGGTGCAAAGTGATATTACATATTGGTGCATAGGAATTATACATACTGGTACAAAGTTACTATACATATTGGTACAGTGACTATGCAAAGTGAATAAGTGATGTGGTAGTTTTTTTCTTTTCAGAATACAACTACTTATATTTGATGCACAGTAAATAAATGTTTGGTAAACTATTTTGTTTCTAATGTGCAAAGTACAGTCATAACTGTTCCAAAATACAAGTGAACTTTGGCCATTCCTTATGCTCATAAATGTTCATCAAGTATGACTGGGGTCTGGCACATTTAAGATTGACAGCAGAAGTCAGTGATTCAGATGATGTTTATCAATAACTTTTCCCCAAGGGCTGTTGGAACTTCAAACACCCATCACTTACTTCTTGCTCCATTCTGACAAAAATTCAACCATTTGGGCTTTCTAAAAGTTTCTTTTTGGAATTGTTAAGTAACATTCCTTTCCACTCATTTATTGAAATACTCCATGTGCATATTAGGATGTAATAATATTTTGAAAATTCCCTTTAATCAGTATATCTGTATGTGTTTGTATGTTTGTGCATGTGTGTGTATATAACAAGACATGCTTAAATCAGTAAATTCAATTTTATTATGTGCTGAGTATATGAAACCCTCATATTTTAAATAAATTATTGAAGACCCTTTTCAATGGGAACTACACTGACAAATATAAACTTATAACTGGTAAAAAGAATTAGGTACACTTCATTGTTCATTGAGAGCAGTAATATAACCTATTCTCTGTGGGTGTTGTGTGGTGTGTTTGACTTAATCATTGAGCAAGAGCAGTAATATAACCTGTCAAGAGTGTGGGTTTTGTGTGCTGTGTTTGACTTCATTGTTCAGCGAGAGCAGCAATATAACCTGTCAAGGGTGTTCTCTGTGGGTCGTGTGCTGTTTGACTTCATTGTTCAGTGAGAACAATATGTCAAGAGTGTTCTCTGCAGGATTTTTGTGCTGTGTTTGACTTCATTGTTCAGTGAGAACAATATGTCAAGTGTTCTCTGCAAGATTTTTATGCTGTGTTTGACTTCATTGTTCAGTGAGAACAATATGTCAAGAGTGTTCTCTGCAGGATTTTTGTGCTGTTTGACTTCATTGTTCAGCAAAAGCAGTAATATAACCTGATAAGGATGTTCTCTGTAAGTTTTGTGAATGTGTTTTATATCATTGTTTACAGTGAGCAGTCTTTGATAGGAATAGCTCCTCCCCTCCTGTCTCTATGGTATATTTGTATTTACTGTGACAGATATGTTTTAATAAAATGAGTGTAGTTGTATACGCTAGTTTTGACTGGTGATATCCTGTCAAGGGGGTTCTAGTGCAATAAACCTGTTTTCAGAAGCAGCTGAAACAATCTGTTAAGAGGGTTCACTGTGGTGTCTATGCTTGACTTTATTGATCACGGAGAACAGTAATATAAATTGTCAAGGGTATTCTTTGTCTTGGATTCAGGTCAATTCATTTGTAAGTTTTAGTTTGTTTTGTGTGTGTGCACATGCACCAAGTCTGCTATGTTGTATGTTTTATTTCAGCTTACTTCAGATCTAGAAGATTTAGAGGAATTTGATGTCAAGGTCGCTGATCTCTATCCATGATATTTGGTATTCCCTCTTTTGTCATTAAATATAAGTGTCTTTATATGTACCATATATGCAAATGTGTTTCTTAATGTGTATACCTCACTGAAAGTCTATACTTAAATATAATACATAAAATGTGTACCTAATGTAAATGCAAACTTAAGTAAGTGTTATTCCTAAATCTGTACCTCAGCGGAAGTGTATATACTTAAATATGCTACATAAAATATGTATATAATGTAAACTACACTTTGCATACCCCTCCCCCCCCCCCCCCCCCCCGACTAAGAATATCTCTGGAAATTGAAATTAAATTCACTTTCTGAATTCAGCATCAATTACACTAGCATACATGATGCACAAGTTGTCACACAACTTGATGGCAAAAATGGTGAAGCTGTGTAGGCAGTTTAATTAACTCTTGGGTTAGAAGGAGTATAACTTTTTCTTATTTCCATGCATTATTGGTAGGCTGAAAACTATGGTTTTAAGAGTGGAATTCTTTCCAGCTTTCCTGGCACCATTTTAATCTCTGTGCACATCAGACTCAGGCAGACATTCTTCATCTTTCCCATTTGGACAGACTTGTCTCTCTTGGTTAAGTAATAAGGTAAATTGATTTCAACAGATGAACTCTGCTATATCAAGGTGAGAAAATCTATTTCACTATGCAATGTATGAATTATAAATTATATTTTAAACCATCATTATTTCTTTATATGTAATTTAAGGTACATGAAACTCTTTTGTTCCAGCAATTGTTAGGTCATTATTTATTACTTTATTAGTAATCAACCAATTGTCTTAAATCAGTGATCTGAGTTTCAACAAAGGTAACTCTGTAATATTGGTAGATGCACATTTTCATATTAATTATTATTGTTTTAACTGATCCAAACTAAATTAACTTTACGGTCTATCACATAGGCCTACATTTACATAATTTTATGAAAACATAAATGTCCAAAGATATTCTACTGCAAAGAAGTTAGTTTTTCATTCCACATTATCATTCGCTCTTTTTGTGTATTTGATCCTTGGTGTTCCACGAAATAAAATTGGTCATGCTAGGTATCGGTGTGACTTATCACTGCTGATCGTCTTTTAAATTTGAGCGCAGTCATTGAGATTTTAAACATTAACATACTGATATAGCTAATGGTGAATTATTTACTTCTTATCTCGCTAGCTTCTGATAGTATCAATCACCAACACAGAAAATTTTGCTTCCTACTATATTAAGAAAACTTCTTATTTTATTGTCATTCAGAATTATAAACTTTCCATCCTCCCGATCCTTCGTTGTTTTCTTTTTCAAAAGCGGAAGCAAATCATTAGCCAATCGTAATGAAGAGCACCTGCTTGGCAACTTAATGCTTTACAAATGGCGATATGCATGCTGATATTCAATCACTCATTTTTTGTGACACTTAGTAAACATCGACAGTTTGGTCTTTATCGATCCTGATTCTGTTTGCTGGGGCCTGAACTACATGTTAAGGTTCGTGTGATCTCTCTTTCCCCTTGGGATTGAAGGAGTGTAAAAATTTAGAACACAACCACTTTTATCATCGTGGGTGAAGCAGCCACACGAGTAAGATTTAAAGAGCTTTATATTTACGGGAAAGAATTACAAAAACCTGTTTTCAGACACAATGTCGGCACCATCAAGCCCTACGCGTTCGACACGAGAGCATCCCTTGGAAACAAGCAAGAGCCCAGAGAAACATGAGAGGTAAATGAGGCATATAAAGTAATACTAATGTGTGTGTGTGTGTGTGTGTGTGTGTGTGTGTGTGTGTGTGTGTGTGTGTACTGTTATTTCATCTGTTTGTTTTACTGGTTAATTTTTATATATAGTCAGAATCTGTTAGTTGTATTTTTTTCTAATAATTTTTAACATATTTAATAAATTCAAAATGAAAATGCATAGAATGTGTGTAATATGTAACATTAAATAAATTATGATGAAGAAAAGTATGTTTATGATGTCTAGTGGTAAAAGTTATTAAAAACCTGTTCCAAACACAAACACATTCTCCAAAAAGTATAATTTATAGAGGCAATTATATTAATGGATATCAGAAGTAAAAATGTTTAACATTAATATATTCAGTCAAAGGATAGAAAAATAATAGTGTAGCTGTATTTAGGAATGACAACATAATTTTTAATTAACAACATTTATAATTTTTATTAAAAGTTGTCCAAGTACTATATTTTGCTTCTTTTATGGCATTTTTATCACTCCTCTTCTCCCTCATCTTTTCTTAAATTGTGCGATAACCTATTATTTAAATTAACTTCTTTTCCATGAATGACGTGTTATTATTGCTGCAGAATGTGTATTTAAGTTTATTGTATATAGTTGTGTAATGTTTATTGCATCCATTCAAATTTCATCATTCAAATTTCTGTAACTGCAAATATATGTTTTTATGTAAAAAGGAAATATTAATTTCATTTATTCATATCAATCACTTATTGAAAACCCTACACATAATCAGACTAAATACTTTGCATTCACACACACATGAATGCACACACATACACACACACACACAAAATCACAAACATGCAAGCATGCATACACATGTACACACACATGCATGCACAGACAAACACATGAATGCACACACACACCCACATGCTTGCACATATACGCACATATGCACATATAATACATATGCACACACATTCTCTATTACATATTTGCATATGCACAACCACACAATTTTCTAAACAGATATACTTTAAGTGTATCTTTCAATTTGAATTGTATCTCTTTAGGAAATCCAATGGTTTTGATCAGAAAATTGAAAACAGACTCAATATGAAAGACCTTGAACGCTTGAAAAGCTCCTTCATGGTAAGTAGTGATGATAAAGTGCACAGAGGTCATTAGGTCAGCTGACAAGCTTAAAAGAAATTGATTGAATGAGTTACAGAAGAAATGGTAAAAAATGAGAGATTCAAAGGAGATATAGATTTGTAGATGGATGGATGGAAAAAATAGAGATAGGAAGATCAAGAGAGAGAACAATTGCAAAGCCCAAAAGCTTTGAGTTGATTTTTAATCACACCACATCTGAGTACTATATTTGCTTGTGACATTGTGTATTAATTCTACTATTACTAAAATAAGCCTAAATTCTTCCTACCTGAGGATACCTGATTACTTTTTCTTCTAAATAAAATGGCAAACTGCACTGTTGTATTCATAGCAGCTTATCATTTAGAGTTTTTAGACCATAAAATACTATAAAATCTTAACCACGTAAATAGTTCTATACACATTCACACCTGCAGACAGTTTGATATATAATATATATTACACACACACACACACACACACACACACACACACACACACACACACACACACACACACACACACACATATAAGTACATGGATGCAAAAATAATACATTTTATACATATTTTAGTCTGGTTTTATTTTTATTAAGTATGTTAGTCTAAATTACAAAAGGCATAATCTAATTATGTAATTAATTACTACACTAATTACAGGTACATTCTTATATTTTGTATAGGAAATACATGAATTTATAAATTTTAAAGATATGATAGCTTTAAGCCTGCTTTTATTTTTATTTTAAAAGAAATTTGCCTAAATATCACACAATTACCACACAGTAAATAATGTATGAAGCTATATTTTTAGTGGTAACAGATATAGTCTGGTTTTACATGTATGTTTGGTCTAAATGACAGGGATTTAATTATGTCTTTAATTATTTATCACAGATAAATACCATATAAATTATACTTTGTATTTCTTATCTTGTGAAAAAAATAACTTCATATAGTCCTTTTCCTACACAATGTGCTCGTCTGTGTGATATTAAAATTAAGTACCATAGTGATTCATTGCATTGATCTTCAGGCATCATTTGACTTTTTGTCCAGACTGAAGGTGATGGATATGACAATAGATTGAGCTTGACCAAAGAACAGTTCTGTGAGGCACTGTCTCTACTGCTGAAGAAAGGGTCAAGGGAGGAGGTATGTTTTATTTGTTTGCAATTTATGTGTGTGTATTTGTATGTGTGTATTTGTGTGTGTGTGTGTGTGTGTGTGTGTGTGTGTGTGTGTGTGTGTGTGTGTGTCTGTGCATTATAGTGATGTTTCTAAACATTGAGTGGATTTTCAGAAATAGTTATTTATTCTGATGTGTCTGAATACGTCGTGTAATTAATTCCAAAGTGAACCAATTTTGTTTACTAAATATGTTATGTCTTTATTTATATCAGCTCATGAACTGTAGGAATAAATATTTTAAATTCAGATGAACAGTTAGCAGAATATCTTCTTTACTGTACTAGCACAAAGTTTGAGAATGTCCATTTATCATCTTATTTGTTATTTTCATGTTTTCTTATGACATTTTGGTGTTATGTCATGATAAATTACTATTTGTGTTGAGTACTTGAACCTTTCCAGTGCTGCCCTTTAACCTATAGTTATCCCCCTTTATAGAAAGCTCAGAGTTGGAGATGGGAATGAGCAGAATAAAGTGGTTAGATTAGGATGAGATAAGGCAGCACTGAAGCCTAGGTTTGGCAGGAAACAGGCAGAATGAAACATACTCTTGAAACATTTAATACAAGAAAATGCAAGACTAACCCACTATTGGATAATTCAGTAATTCTTGGACAGGGTTAATATAAATTTAGTGAACAAGTATTATTGTATAAATGCAGAGTTATCCCTTTACACACTGATTACACATGATTAAATGCTGATTACAGGATCAGAGATGTTGTCAGTGTGTAGTGAATGGGGTCTTGTTGACTAGTAATAACTGGTATAGTGAATTAAGTCATGCTGATTATTAATAACTAGTGCATTGAATGGTTGAGACAGGTTAGTAATAAATAGCATGGTGACTGCAGTCATGTTGACTAGTAGTAACTAGTGTATTTTATGGGGCCGTGTTGACTACTAATTACTGGTGTAGAGTATGAAGTCATGTTGGTTAATAGTAAGTGGTGTAGTGAATAGGGTCATGTTGACTAGTAGTAAGTGTTGTAGTGAATTGGGTCATGTTGACTAGTAGTAAGTGGTGTAGTGAATGGGGTCATGTTGACTAGTAGTAAGAAGTGTAGTGAATTGGGTCATATTGAGTAGTAGTAAGTGGTGTAGTGTATGGGGTCATGTTGACTATTAATTAGTGGTGTAGAGTATGGGGTCATGGCTACTACTAATTACTGGTGTAGTGTATAGGGTCATATTGAATACTAAACTGGTGTAGTGTGTGGTGTCATGTTGACTAGTAGTAAATGGTGTAGTATATGGAATAATGTTGAATAGTAGTGAGCCCCTAGTGAATGGGGTCATTCTAGTAGTAAATGGTATAGTGTAAGGGGTCATTTTGTATAGTTGTAAGTGGTGTAGTGTATGGGGTCATTTTGTATAGTTGTAAGTGGCATAGTGAATGTGGTCAAGTCGATTAGTAAATACTGGTGTAGTGCATGGGGACATGCAGACTGCTGATTACTGGTGTAGTGTCTGAGTCATGTTGACTTCTAATTACTGGTATAGAGTATGGGGTCATGTTGACTACTAATTACTTGTGTAGTTTCTGGGGTCATGTTAACTACTGATTATTGGTGTTGTGTATGGAGTCATGTTGACTAGTAGTAAATGGTCCCATACTAAATACTAATAACTGCTATAATGAATATTGTCATGTTGACTAATAGTAATTGGTTTAGTGAATAGGGTTTTGTTGACTACTTACAACTGGTGTAGTGAATGGGTCTTATTGACCTGGTTAGGCATAGAGGAGATTCTTAAATCTCTAAATATATTTTAGTATGCAGAACAAAATATACCAATCTTTCTTCATCTTTCAAGAGATTAAGCAAAGCCAAACTTATTATATTCTTGCAGCAAATTAAGAATAAGCAATTAATTAAATTATCATTGCCAGCTTTTAGAATTAGTCAGCCAGGCAAGTTTACTCCATCTTGTATCTTTTAGAATTAGTAATGTGAGTCATTTGTCTTGTGTCTTTTAAATTTAGTAAGATGAGTGGTCTGTCTTGTTCTTTCTGGATTTAGTAAGGTGAGTGGTTCGTCTTGTGTCTTTTAGATTTAGTAAAGTGAGTGGTCTGTCTCAAGTTTTTTAGAAGTAGTCGGGCAAGCAGTCCATCTTCTTGTCTTTTAGATTTAGTAAGGTGAGTGGTCATGTGAAGTTTTTGGAAGTAGTTAGGCACACAGTCTGTCTTGTGTCTTTTAGAATTTAAAGGTGAATGGTGTGTGTCTTGTGTCTTTTAGATTTAGTAAGGTGAGTGGCCAGTCTTCTATTTTTCAGAAGTAGTCAGGCAAGCAGTTCACCTTATATTTTTTAGAATTAGTCAGGTGAATGATCTGGCTTGTATCTTTTAGAACTAGTCACCCTGAGAAACAGGCTTTCTTGTATCTTCAAGACAAATCAGTCAGGCATCTGTCTGTCTGTCTATGTGCATCAATTTTTTTGTCAAACGTATGTTAATAAAAATATTTCATATTATGTTTAACATCTGGAGTTACTCACTTGTGAAAATACTTTATAAAGACCAAGTTTTGTACATTATGCAGTGTGTTAAACTGATTTCACAATTAGTCGTTGAGTAGATATTCTTTAGTTTAGTTTTAGTGCAGATTCACCTTTACTATAGCTATAGTTTGTCTTGGTGGTAATTTAATTTTTTTTTTTAGTGCAGATTATTTAACAAGTAATTTGTGTCTTTATTAAAGCTATATTTTGTGTTGATGGTGCTTTAGCTAATGTCAGTTTAGAATATTTAAGAAGAATTATATGCTGAGCAGTTTGATTTCATTGTTGTTTTATGGTTTCTCATTTTTTGTATGTTGAATTATTTATCCAATTTAATACTATTGATACACATATTTAATTCATTTAAATATTTTTATAAAAGCACTGTTGCTTCTGTTTAATGTATAGTTTCAACATATACACAGATATACATTTTTGTTAAAATATCCTCTCCACTTTAGTGTAATAGCATTTATGTTTATAATGTATTACAACAGCAGTAAGGTTATAAAACAATAAGTATATGCAAACTACTATTTACTAGTTCTTGCTTAGTACTTAAAATAAAAAGTGTATATGAATTAGACAAACTTAGATTAGGACTGATATTAAGTGACCATGATACTAATTTTTGATTTGCCATCATTACATTTGGTTAGTGTTTATAGTGTTATAGTCAATATTGGCTGTATTTGTCCAGTGAAATTGGATTACAACTAATCCCATCATTACATTTGGTCAGTGTTCACAGTGTTATAGTCATTTTTGGTTGTATTTGCTCCAGGTAAAGTTGGGTTACAACTACTCCCATCGTTACAATTTGTTACTGTTCACAGTGTTAAAGCTAATAACTGTATTTGCACCAGTGAAATTGGATTATAACTAATCCCATAATTACAGTTGGTCACTGTTCATGGTGTTACACTTACAGTCAATATTGACTGTATTTGCTCCAGTCAAAGTTGGATTACAACTATCAGTACTCCCATCAATTCAGTATCATTATAATTAGTGTTCACAATGTTCCAGTCATTATAACTGTATTTACTCCAGTGAAACTGGGTTACAACTAATCCCATAATTACAGTTGGTCAAAGTTCACAGTGTTACACTCAATATTGGCTGCATTTACTCCAGTGAAACTGGATTACAACTAATCCCATAATTACAGTTGGTCAACGTTCACAGTGTTAAACTCAATATTGGCTGTATTTATTCCATTGAAACTGGATTACAACTAATCCCATAATTACAGTTGGTCAACATTCACAGTGTTACACTCAATATTGGCTGTATTTGCTTCAGTTAAAGTTAGATTACAACTACTCCCATCATTACAACTGGTTAATGTTTACAGTGTTACAGTCAGTACTGGCTGTATTTGCATCATCATTCAGAATCTGGTTTTAAATTAAATTTTAAAAAAATTTATATATATATATGATGGAAAGATTAGAAGAGGAATTAAAATAATAAAGTAATAATAATGTATAAAATATATTAAAATTGAAAAAATAGGAAGAAAAGTACAAGCACGTAAAATATGGAAGATTTAAAGCACCATTCGTAAATATATATAATACACTAAAGAAATAATAAAAATATATGACAACACAGTTTATTAAGGTATAAATTAGCATATATTTATTTATTACTTTCCTTATAATGAACTTTTAAGAAAAATAGAATAAGAAAGAAGAAAAACTTAACAACATGAAATATTTATTTACCGTCATTCTTTGTGATGATTATTTTGGAATCTTGGTTGAATGGCATAAAGAAATTAAAAACTGGAGAGTAACTCATGTAATATTTGGAACAATAGAGACATGCTGGAAACAATGACAAACTCATAAAATGTTAGGAACAGTAGAGACAAAGTGAAAATTGCTGAGAAACTCATAAAATGTTAGGAACAGTAGAGACATACTGGAAACACTGAAAAACTCATAAAATATTGTTAGGAACAGTAGAGACATACTGGAAACACTGAAAAACTCATAAAATGTTAGGAACAGTAGAGACAAAGTGGAAATTGCTGAGAAACTCATAAAATGTTAGGAACAGTAGAGAAACAGCAGAGACAAACTCAGAATCTTGCATTTGTTGTTCAAATGAAGAAATAAATTGTTCAGCCATTTGAGCTATTATTAGAAGAGTTTTGAGTCAAGTGGAGCACTTTGTTATAGAAGTGGAAAAGTAAATTGTTCAGCCAATCCAGCTGTGAGTGGATGAGTTTGAGTCAAGTGGAATACTTGGTGTACAAAGTGAAAGAAATAAATTATTTAGCCAATCAAGCTTTGATTGGAGGAGTTTGAATCCAGTAGCCCGCCTACTGACAATAACAAATAAGCAACATCCGAGTGGAAAGACAAGCAGAATTAATCAGGGAAAATGACTCATAGCTACACTTCAATTTCATAACAAGTAAACTGAAATTTAAACTTTATGAATCTTAAGTGGACAAAAATTCAGCCATTGTTTAAAATTGATATTGACTCTTTTTAAGATGTCAGTTCCTGTCGCCAGAACATTATTTTGAAACAAATTACCCATAATTAATTAAATATATGTAGCTATTACCTCCATTAAATTTAAATATATATAAATATTACCAATAATAAATTAATTGTAACAGGCATAAATGGCTTTACATATAGTGTATGCTTCATGTGTAGCTATAGTTATTTATTAATCCTTTATGCTCAAATACCTTTTTCAAAAAACAAACTTTTATTCATTAATTTATTCAAAGTAGGCATCTTATTTCAATTAAATTGTCTTTAAAAAATAATTTAATTTTATTGTAAGAATTATTTGAACTACTTTATCATCATGGTTTGCATTTTTTCTCAGATATTTTATATTACATTTGTTACTTATTTCTGAAAGATTCTAATAACTTTATTTTTGTCACAATCATTTTCTAGTTAAATGCAGCACCTTTTAAAAAGATTTCAATGCTTCAACATTTCCTTCTTATTTGCTTAATGAAATACTGCTCTTGAAATATCCATTAATAATTGGATGACAGACTGATTGATGACTGACAAAGTCAAAACATTTCTCATGAAATATTATTGACCAAATGACTGACTGATGCAAATGATGAAATATTTCATGAAATACCACTACCAGTCTCTACTGCTGACAAACAAGGGGACATAATAAATGATTAAATACCAATAATTAAATATGTAACATTCCTCCTTTCCATTCCTGACAATAAAAATATAAAATGACAATCTTCTCTTTGAATAAAATGTAGTAGTTATTAAGAAGTTCCATACCTCTTGCACCCCTGCCCCCCTCCCCCTCCCCCCCGGTAGATGTTTAATCAAACTTGCAAAAGAATATTCACAAAGGATTGAAAGACCCAATTGTTTATTTAATTTATTTCTTGGGCCAGGCTTCTAATTTGACCCTGCTCCATACATTTATTTCTTGGGCCAGGCTTTTAACTAGACATTGCTCCATACATTTATTTATGGGCCAGGCTTCTAATTTGACCTTGCTCAATACTTTTATTTCTTGGGCCAGGCTTTTAACTAGACATTGGTCCATACATTTATTTCTTGGGCCATGTTTCTAACTAGACCTTGCTCCATACATTTATTTCTTGGGCCATGTTTCTAACTAGACCTTGCTCCATACATTTATTTCTTGGGCCATGTTTCTAACTAGACCTTGCTCCATACATTTATTTCTTGGGCCATGTTTCTAACTAGACATTGCTCCATACATTTATTTCTTGGGCCATGTTTCTAACTCGACATTGCTCCATACATTTATTTCTTGGGCCATGTTTCTAACTAGACATTGCTCCATACATTTATTTCTTGGGCCATGTTTCTAACTAGATCTTGCTCCATACATTTATTTCTTGGGCCAGGCTTCTAATGCAACCATGTTGCATGTTTGATATGATAAATGTGAACTCAATAATATTGCTTATTTCTTATGCTGTATCATTAACATTCTCAATGAAATCTGTGTCGGGTATGCCAGACTTTAACACAATAATATTGCCTATTTCTCATGCTATATCACTAACAGTCTTGATCTGACCAGTTTTTTATATACAAAACCTTAACTCACTAGTACTGTCTATTTCTTCATGATCAGATCTGTGTCTGGTATGCCAAACTTTAACTCAATAATATTGCCTATTTCTTCTAGATCAGATCCATGTCTGGTATACCAAACCTTAACTCAATAATATTGCCTATTTCTTACCCTCTTGTATTTTGTCAGCATGGAGAGTTCTTTGACAAAATATATTATGACACATTTTAATTTGCAATATTCCTTTTGTATGTTGTCAACATACAGAGCTGTTTGACTAGGTATTTTGTCACTATGGAGACTTGTTTAACAAGGTAATATCATGACACACTTGACTTGGCAATATTCCTGATGTATTTTGCAGTATGGAGAGCTGTTTGACAAGATTGATGTGACACGTGAAGGCACAGTTGACTGGGACAAATTTGCATCACACATGTTGCTAGAATTCTATGAGAAAGATGACCGTGTCAAATCAAATCAAGTACCACAGTGGAAAGACTTGAAAACTCTGGCAAGGTAAAGTTTTACCAGTGCTCTTTCAAGATAAATAAATAAAAAGATTTACTTATGTAAATGCCTTGTAAGGCTTCAAAGGCAAATATATAGAATTGACAATATAGATTTGATAATATAAATATGTTAGATTTATACAGATTCAGTATATGAGGTTTAATTTTAACACCCACAATTTATAATGTGGAATAATTTGAACCACTATACTTTTTAATTCCATTATTGGTGTCATTGACTGTTTTCTGCATGCTGCTTATATACAATCCATTAAAACATTTTGCATAAATAATCAGTTCTTTGTTATAATTTATCCCCAAATTCTCATAAACTACAAATATCCTATATGAAACTTTTATTCCAGTTTATACCAGTTTTTCTTTTTGTCAAAACAGAAATGAATTTGTGATATAAATCTAGCAATGCATAGTATAATAAACAGTAATATTATTTGTATCCTCAAATTTGTTATGATGTGCCTCCAAAGATAAGTGTCTAAGTGGTATATTCAAATTCAAAGCAGTCAGTGAGAGGAAATGAGACAGATATGTTATGGCAGTTTGTTAAATCCAGAGCAGTCAGGGAGAGGAAATGAACACTATGTTTTGGCAATTTGTTTAAAAGTCAAAAGCTGTAGTGAGTGGAAATGAAAGCTATGTTTTGGCAATTTGTTAAATCCAAAGCAATCAATGAGAGGAAATGAGTCAGCTACATTTTGGCAATTTGTTAAATACTAAACACTTACATTTATATTATTTTATAAAATACTATTAAAAATATTATAACTTTGTAAGATGTATTCAGATAAATAATGTATATAGAGGACTTTTGACATATTGTTAGCTAAAGTATTATTTTTGCTGTTGTTGTCTACTTTTTGTTGCTATTAATTGTATTAATTTTTGTTGTTAATTGTCTACTTTTGTTACTGTTAATTGTATTAATTTTTGTTGTTGTTAATTGTTTGATTTTATGCATTGTTTTCATTGTTGCTAATTGTCTGATTTAGTTTTATTGTTATTGTTTATCTGAACTATATTTGTTATTATTTGTCTTACTAGTTATATTGTTAGTCGTCAGCACTAGAAATTGTTGTTAACTGTCTGCATTAATTTATCATGTGCATTCGTTTTATTGTTGTTTGTTGTATTTACTAGCTCTATTGTTTATTATATGTAATAGTTTTATTGTTAATTGTCTGCATTAATTTATTATGTGTACTACTTTTGTTGTTGTTAGTTGTCTATATTAGTTTTATTGTTTGTTATGTGCACTAGTTTTGTTGTTGTTAGTTGTCTCTTCTACTTACATTGTTAGTTTTATGCACTAGTTTTATTGCTGGTTGTTTATATTAGTTTTGTTGTTGTTAGTTGTCTATACTAACTCTGTTGTGTACACTAGTTTTCTTGTTGGTTGTCTATATTGGTTTTATTGTTTGTTATGTGCACTAGTTTTGTTGTTGTTAGTTGTCTATACTAGCTCTATTCTTTATTATGTACAATAGTTTTATTGTTGTTAGATGTCTATATTAGTGCTATTGTCTGTTATGTGCACTAGTTTTGTTGTTAATTGTCTATATTAGTGCTAATGTTTATTATGTGCACTAGTTTTGTTGTTGTTAATTTTATGTTTAACTTTCATTGTAGTTTTATGCACTAGTTTTGTTGTTGGTTATTAATTTTGTTGTTTGTTATGTGTGCTAGTTTTGTTGTTGGTTGTCCATGTTAGTTTTGTTGTTTGTTATGTACACTAATTTTGTTATTGTTAGTTGTCTATACTAGTTCTGTTTGTTATATACACTAGTTTTGTTGTTGTCCATATTAGTTTTGTTGTTATGTACACTAATTTTGCTGTTGTTAGTTGTCTATACTAGCTCTGTTTGTTATGTACACTAGTTTTGTTATTAGTTGTCTATATTACTTTTATTGTTTGTTATGTACGCTAGTTTTGTTATTAGTTATCTGCATTAATTTTTGTTCTTAATTGTCTGTATTAGTTTTGTTATTGTTAGTTATGTGCACCAGTTTTGTTGTTAGTTGCTTAAATTAGCTTTGTTAATGCTAATTATTTTTACTAGTTTTGTTTTTAGTTGTCTGTATTGACTTTGTTACTTGTTTTGTTGTTTTTCTCAGACTTGCTTTACTCATGACTAGTTAATTAATAACTGATTGTTTAAATAAAAAATGCTATATATTGATATGTATACATTTAAACAAAGTGTATTCAATGTTTTTTGTTTAAAGAAGAAGAATATTTGTTAATATGTTTTCATTTTTATATTTTAAGAATATTTTGTGTTTTATCTTATGTTTTAAACTTTCTGCAGCCCACATAAGGAGATTGTGAAGAGAGTGGCATATTTAAATAACACCAACCGCTACATTGCTATCAGCAAGGTATTCGAACTATTAAAAATTATACATACCAAATTAGAATTTTGTCAGCACCAAATATATAATTTAAAAAAATAATTTATTAGTTCACTTCATTTTATGTGGTCATTTTCAAAGAAGTACTCAACATTACTATCGTTTCTTATTCAATTTGACATCTTTTGATGAATTTAGTTCTTGTCTTTGACATCTTTTGATGAAAGCCTCATCTTTGACATCTTTTGATGAAAGCCTCATCTTTGACATATTTTGAAGAACTTAGTCCTTGTCTTTGACATCTTTTGATGAACTTAGTCCTTGTCTTTGACATCTTTTGATGAACTTTGTCCTTGTCTTTGACATTTTTGATGAACTTTGTCCTTGCCTTTGACAAGCAAAATATCCACACACATGAATGTCTTGAAACCATGTAAAACATAAAATTCATTTCTATTTGTATCTTTATTAGTCAGTAGTGATTCCAAATTTTGGTATTTCTCCCAGGAAGGATGTGTCTCCTTGTGGAGTCAAGATGTTAAAGCACAGAGGTCACTCAAAACAGGGACAGACTCATGTAAGGCTAGAGATTTATGGATCACCCACTTTGTCCCTCTACAAAACATCAATAAGATTGCTTTAGCATTCACTAGCAAGGAAATAGGTTTGTACTGCTCCTCAACTTGCATATGTGACACATTCAAACAATTAAACGGATGGATTTTGGATAGATGGATGGGTGTGTGGATAAGAAGGTGTATGGATGGATGGATGAGATGGATGGATGAATAAATAAATATGTTGACTGATCTTTGGATGGATGATTAGATGACATACCATAGATATATTTGAGTTGATTAATGTCATCATTGATTAATACTTTGCTGTTTAAAACCTATTACTTTTATGATTTACAGATATATGTAATTAATATAATTTATACAAATTGTATAATATATTAATTTTCAAGATTTTTTGTGTATAAATTGCAGCAATTTATGATTTGAGCAGCAAGTTGGAATTTAATTGTCAGTACAAAGTACAGGATATGGCCTTTACACCTCTCTGCTTGGATTATTGGTGAGTTTGACCTGTTATTTCTGAGCTACATGCAAAATGATGTATAATAGTTAATTGGTGAGTTTGACCTGTTGTTTCTGACATGAAAGATGAGTTATGGGTGACTTTGACCTGTTGTTCTTTTTCTGAACATAAATGCACAAGGGTATGTGATGAATTATTGGTGAATTTTATTTTTCTTTTAAGCATGAAATATGTATAAGGGTGTGGGCTAATTATTCATGAATTTTACCTGATGGACAGACCAAGTACCATAAAGAGTGTCAAAGACTATTTGTGACTTCATATGTTTTATTTTTGAGCAAATGCTGTACAGAATGTCACAGGTTATTTGTGAGCTGGATATGTTCTTTTTTATGAGCAAGTGCTGTAAAGAGTGTCATAATCTATTAGTGACACCATATGTTTTCTTTCTGAGCAAGAGCTGAAATTAGTGACAGGGGTTATTTGTGTTCTTTTCTCTGAACAAGTGCTGTAAAGCATGTCATAGGCTATTTTGGGGTTTTACCTTTTTTCTGAGCAAGGACTGCAAAGAGTGTCACATGCTGTTAGTGATTAGTGAATTTGATATTTTTTCCTGAGCAAGGCATTTTTGAGTTTGGTATTTTTTCTGAGCAAGGGTATTGAGTATCATAGGCTATTAGTGAGTTTGACATGTTTTTCCAGACAATTGCTGCAAAGAGTGTCATAGGCTATAACCAAGTTTGACATTTTTTTCTGAGCAAGTACTGCAAAATTATCATAGGTTATCAGTGAGTTGGATATGTTTTTTCAAAGCAAGTGCTACAAAGGGTCTTAGGTATATGTGAGATTGATAGAGGGTTTTTTTTGTGTGAGCAGATGCTGAAAAGATTGCCTGTAAATTGCTGCATTTTATTTGATATTCTGAAGAGGAGTTGCACTTATGCATATGGCAATTTATCAGTGCAGTCTGTTGACACAATTCTGCCAGTTGTGTGTTAAATACTAATTAAGTAGCTTGTCATAAGGTCAGCAAAAGAAAAAATAAAATAAATACATTTTTTTAAAATAGACAACAAATTTACTTTTTCTGTGTGTTAAGCCCCTTGATTACTATCCTTTCAATGACCTGCAGAATTGCTGATATTACTGACATTTAATTGTAGAAAAAAAGATCTGCTGTTTAACTGGGTTAATGTATTATCATTGTTTGTTATCAGTTTTCAATATTTACTGATGTTGATTACAGGAACAAGCATTTAGAAAGTTTTTATTGTCAGGATTAGTATGGAAATCAGATAAGGAAACTTGGGGGTGGACATATATGAAAATGTGGTGGGAGTGTTTGAGAGTGTGTGGGAGTGTTTGGGGGTCACAGGATTGTCAGCAGTCTACTCTGTCTCACCGGAAACTCCTATTAACAAGTATTCATTATTTGTGCAGACAGTGTTGTACAATATATATAAAATAAGTCTGATTTGTTAAAATATTATTAATTTATTAAAATTAATATATCCTATCCTTAAATAACCATTTCAGTATATATGAAAAATATATCTTACTGGAATTCTCAAGTATAAATAAGCATTTAGTTATGCATCAAAGATGAAATATAAATAATACTGTGTTCTCTCTCTCTCACTCTCTCTCTCTCACACACACATGCACACACACACACACTCACACACACACACACACTCAAACAAACAAACACACACACACACACACACACTCAAACACACACACACACACTCAAACACACACACACACACATACACACACACACACACACACACACACACACACACACACACACACACACACACACACACACACACACACACACACACACACATTCTGAATCAATATCAACTACAGTCCAGCAAAAAATGTCTCACATGAAATGACCTCTACATAATGATTATCAAGTGATGAATTGAGACTCAAGTTTGCCATTGTAACATTAGTGCTATTAAAAAAAAAAATCATGTTAAATCTAATAATTCTTTTTTTCTATTAGTTGTAAATATGCTGTAACTTGAATAAGTTGAATTATGATATTAAATAATACTCTAACTACATTGAGTGGTTTATGAGTGCTTTACATGGGGTACTTTATAAGTGCTTTGGATGAGGTACTTAATAGTGCTTTAGATGGGGTACTTTATTAGTGCTTTACATGGGTTACTTTATAAATGCTTTAGATGGGGTACTTTATAAGTGCTGTACATAGGGTACTTTATAAGTGCTTTACATGGTGTACTTTATAAGTGCTTTAGATGGGGTACTTTATAAGTGCTTTACATAGGGTACTTTATAAGTGCTTTAGATGGGGTACTTTGTAAGTGCTTTAGATGGGGTACTTTGTAAGTGCTTTAGTTTGGATATTTTGTAAGTGCTTTACACCAGGTGCTTTATCTCTTCAGGTCAAATCCAGACAATGCCAATGAAGCAATCCTAGTGTGGGGAGATGTTGGTGGCTTTGTCAACATGTTGTTTTTCAATTCAGCAAACATTGCTCTGTTTGAACGTCCACCAGCACCACCTGGTGAAAAGCAGGGTGAGAATGTTACAAAATCAGGGGCAGCATGGGAATTTGTTATAGCAAGAGTTATAAAGTGAGAATATTACAAAATCAGACAGATTGGGAATTTTTTATAGCAAGAGTTACAGAGTGAGAAGTTACAAATCAGACAGATTGGGAATTTGTTATAGCAAGAGTTACAGAGTGAGAATGTTACAAAATCAGGCAATGCCATCATTTGTTATAGTTACAAGGTGAGCAGACAGTGTGGGAATTTGTTATAGTAATAATTACAGGCTGAACAAGCAGTGTGGAAATTTGTTATAGTAATAATTACAGGCTGAACAAGCAATGTGGAAATTTGTTATAGTGATAATTACAGGCTGAACAAGCAATGTGGAAATTTGTTATAGTAATAATTATAGGCTGAACAAGCAATGTGGAAATTTGTTATAGTAATAATTACAGGCTGAACAAGCAATGTGGAAATTTGTTATAGTAATAATTACAGGCTGAACAAGCAATGTGGAAATTTGTTATAGTAATAATTACAGGCTGAACAAGCAATGTGGAAATTTGTTATAGTAATAATTACAGGCTGAACAAGCAACGTGGAAATTTGTTATAGTAATAATTACAGGCTGAACAAGCAACGTGGGAATTTGTTATAGTAATAATTACAGGCTGAACAAGCAACGTGGGAATTTGTTATAGTAATAATTACAGGCTGAACAAGCAACGTGGGAATTTGTTATAGTAATAATTACAGGCTGAACAAGCAATGTGGGAATTTGTTATAGTAATAGTTACAGGGTGAGCAGGCATTTATTTTATTTAACTCTCATATTTAAGCATAATTTCTTTCTTTCTGTCATGATTGTCTCATATCTATTATTTGTCTCATGTCTGTTATTTTCACACATCTATTATTTGTCTCAGTGTCTGTTATTTGTCTCATATCTGTTATTTTCTCATGTCCATTATTTTCTCATGTCTATTATTTGTCTCATGTCTGTTATTTTCTCCTGTCTTTTATTTGCCTTATCTGTTGTTTTCTTATGTCTATTATTTGTCTCATGACTGTTATTTTCTCATGTCTGTTCTTTTCTGATTTATGTTACTTTCTCAAGTCTGTTATTTTTTGTTATTTGTCTCATGTCTATTATTTGTCAAGTTTCATCTGGTTTTTCTTTTATAGTTCTGGACCAATCTATCTTTCATATATGTCTGTCTTTAAGAAAGTCTTCTTTTATCTGTATTGTTTTTATGCTGCTGTTAATCTTCCTTTGTATTATCCTTTTTGTCTGACTTTAAAAAATATCTGTTATCTTATTTTTAATATATTATTAATCTCGCTTTTGAATTGTCCTTTGTCTTACTCTTGTTCAGTGATTAAAAAAATTCAACAATATCTTTTACTGTGATCCTTTTTGTCTTACTAAGATTTTATTTATATCTTTGTTTAATTTTTTTACAGTGTCCTTTTTGTCTCACTTTTTATATATACATGTAATATTTCTTTCAGTATTATATTTATAAGTTGTTTTTTTTATTTATATTGGAATAAACCTGTCTTGTACATTGTTCTAGCTTTATTATCCATTACAATACTTCTTGTCTTATTATCTATACAGTGTTCTTGTCATATTATCTATACAGTGTTCTTGTCTTATTATCTATACAGTATTCTTGTCTTAAAATCTATTACAGTGTTCTGGTTTATTCTTGTCTTATTATCTATACAGTATTCTTGTCTTATTATCTATACATTGTTCTTGTCTTATTATCTATACAGTGTTCTTGTCTTATTATCTATACAGTATTCTTGTATTATAATCTATTACAGTGTTCTGGTATATTCTTGTCTTATTATCTATTACAGTGTTCTTGTCTTATTATCTATACAGTGTTCTTATCTTATTATCTATTACAGTGTTCTTGTCTATTACAGTGTTCTTGTCTTATTATCTATTACAGTGTTCTTGTCTATTACAGTGTTCTGGTTTATTCTTGTCTTATTATATACAGTGTTCTTGTCTTATTATCTATACAGTGTTATTGTCTTATTATCTATTACAGTGTTCTTGTCTTATTATCTATACAGTGTTCTTGTCTTATTATCTATTACAGTGTTCTTGTCTTATTATCTGTGCAGTATTCTTGTCTTATTATCTATTACAGTGTTCTTGTCTTATTATCTGTGCAGTATTCTTGTCTTATTATCTATTACAGTGTTCTTGTCTATTACAGTGTTCTGGTTTATTCTTGTTTTATTATCTATTACAATGTTCTTGTCTTATTATCTATTATAGTGTTCTTTGTCTTATTGTCTTTTATAGTGTTCTCTTTATCTCATTGGTTCTTTTAATGTCTGTTTGTTTTACATCATATTTCTGGTCATTTTCCTCTTTTAAGAAAATCAAATGAACTAAACCAAAAGAAAATACCCATTGTTTCTTACCCTTCCAGTAATTCAAAACCATCACCAGTAAAGTAAACTAACATGAAAGATGGTCACTTTGTTGTGAAAGATTTCATGCACAAAAGATTTCTTTGAAAATTTATTTATGTTGTTTGCTAATTATTTGGCCTGAGAATTGCATAGATGTGTTTACCTGTGTGTACTTCTAAAAAATTGTGCATATGTTTGTGTGTGGCATGTATCCCATACTTACAATATATCATTGATATGTGTGTTTCTAAGGATTGTACATATTTGTATTTGCTTAAATAGTAATAGTAATATTTTAAAAAGTAGCATTAACTAAATTGCAGAATATTTTTACAACT